>CP099844.1:27245984-28445984 GCA_030062745.1 Capitulum mitella
TGATAGAGATGCAAAAGGTCGATTTCGAATCCGCTGGCAGTAAGGATATTTGGAAATACATTCAAGGTAAGACAATACCTTGAAATATATCAATAAATCGAGTAAATTGGACGGAATAATGGAATCGGAAGTACACGATGTTGCACGTAGACAAAAGTAAGATTCAAGAGCATGAATTTCATACACTTCAATGGCGCTTGAAGTTCGATCAACGACGCATGACAACATAAACAAGCCCGAATACCTTTCACAAGCTGCATCATGAACTAGTGCCTGTGGGCACGGTGCCTAACCGCGTGTACTCCTCATTCGGTCAGTGGGGAAAGACTTATACTAAAGATCGCCAGTTGTGCTTTCGAATTTCGACATCGTTAACCCTGGATCAGTGACTAGTGTGATGTGGATTGGATAACAGAAGCTTGTGGCCATTTCGCTTGCATCCTAACCCAAACCAACTAATCTTGTTTCTGTGGCCACCCTGAATGCAGATTCACGGCAAATGTTGTTCATTCATTGTCTCTGAGTCAGCCCAGAAAGAGTACTTCTAACTTAGCCTAACCTAGCTGCATTCCAAATTCCTCATTCCAATGTTATCAATTTTTCTGTTGCATATCAAGGCATCCCTGGAGCAGTTAGTTTAAACAAGATGGCATCACAAGTTTTGGCTGTGAATCCTGATGGCACAGTATGATGATTGAGTTGTTTTACAGGAATGATAGTTGGCAATCCTTTAGAAGCGCACGCCATAAACCAAGCACACTGGATGACACATATACGGCGCGTGTGGCAAAAGGAGACGTCAGCTGTTGCAAGAAACAACAACATTATGCACTGGAGCTCCAGGGTCGTAGATCACCTACTATTCGCTCTTGTTTTAGACAGTAGGTTAGGTTAAGTTAGGTTAGGTTAGGTTAGGTTAGGTTAGGTTAGGTTAGCGAATAGTAGGTGATCCACGACCCTGGAGCTCCAGTGCATAATGTTGTTGTTTCTTGCAACAGCTGACGTCTCCTTTTGCCACGCGCGCCGTATATGTGTCATCCAGTGTGCTTGGTTTATGGTGTGCGCTTCTAAAGGATTACCATGATAGTTGGCATGTCATGTGTTTCTGATTTATGTCGAAACTTCGTCAATTTTACTGCATGATATCTTTGAAACAAATCCTTTTTTCATGTGAAAAATGCAAAAGTGTTTGGCATGTAAAACCCAGATTTGCCTGGCACAAAAATATCCATTTCTTTCATTATGCTAAGATTACCATGAACCTGTAAGGACCAGGGGCATCAATTTCTGTGGCTAAAGGTAAGTTTCTTTCCAACAAAATCGCAAACAATCCTTTGTATAATTACCACCAATGTAAAGAATGTATCAACCTGTTTCTAACCATACTTTCCACTGCTTGATTGTCTAAAAAATAACGACAAAATCATAATGATTATGTACCACACAATAATACTGTGCTGCAGTCAACTGGCAGAGAACAACATTAGGCCGCGGTGGAAAACGTAGTGCCGCCAAGGTTAAGGTTATTGACATCAAGGATGTCAATTGACATCAAGGACCCTGCATGCATCTTCAAGCCCTTAATGACATCATATATATGAAAATTCTATTCTGTTGCCACAAACTGAACTTGGAGGAACTGCTGAATTATTATGCCATTATATTATTGTATTAGATAATTGTTGGGATATCTGATATCAGTATTATTACATTGCAACATTTAATACTCGTTAGATTACATTAAGTTGCTAGGTTGGGTTGTGCTGGGCTAGGTTAGATAAGAGTAGGTTAGGTTAGGTTAGGTTAGGTTAGGCCAGGCTAGGCCAGGCTAGGCTAGGCTAGGCTAGGCTAGGCTAGGCTAGGCTAGGCTAGGCTAGGCTAGGTTAGGTTAGGTTAGGTTAGGCTAGGTTAGGCTAGTTTACTATGTTAGGTTAGGGTAAATTTTTATTTATTGTTTTATTTCACTTCGTAATGTTTTCCAGTTTTGTTCCATGATATCTTTTTCAGATATTTTATTTCACAGCTTTTTATTTTTTTCATATTTTTCAAACTGTAACTTCACTTTGCCATCTTTGTAATACTTTTACTTTTCATTATTGTTGTTTGTCATTATTATTATTACTATTTTATTATTATTATTATTATTATTATTACAATGACTAACTTTTTTATTCTAATGATAATTTGTATCGCATTAGTTATTTCCCCAACATTTTTTATTACTCTTGATTGGACCTTGAGTCCGACTGACGACCAATCAGCGTCGAGATCTCACGTAAACAAACTATTTAGCGCAGAAACGTCAAAAAATCCCTACGCAGCGTCTGGCGGTTAGCGTACCAGTGAGATGCAATCTGTTTCGGGGCAAATAATGTGTGTTTCAGGTTTTACCGGCTGAAATCGTAAGAAGTACTTATCAGTATTGCATTTGAAGCGCCATGCAACCACTACTATGATTATTTTCCTTCAAAGTAAGCACTAGATCAAAATCTTACTGTTGACCATTTCTGTAAATGATTGGGTGTGCCGAGCCTTCGGTCTGATAAACTAACCTCCCCCCAAATATGGGTTTCTCGGTGGATTTAGCCCACTTTATTTTGATCAATGGCAGTTTTTGAGTTTTTGTTACTATGTTTCAAATAAAAGTTGTGTATTTCTCATGTGTATAGGCATATATGCATGTATTTATATATGTATATAGAAGATAGAAAGATAAATACATTACTTTATGCCTTGTTCTTTATTTTTTGCCTGTCTTTTATCTGTTGCAGTCATTTCTTTCATTATTTTTGGCCAGTTCCCTTTAATACTGGCAGAAAATAGTGGAGGGGCCCAAACCAACATTGGAATGGCCCAAGTCAACATTGGGTGGGCCAGGGCCTCCCCGAAAGATACAAATTGACATCCCTGGTGAGGACCATTTGTTACTTCATCATGTATGACATCTTACATTGTGTATATTTTCTGGTGTAACTGCTGAGACATAGGTGAAGGTTTAGCTGCCATTGTTGCTTTGATTACATGGAATCAGAACTAATATGGGAAATGCTATATGCTAGTCATGGGCAGTATTATGGATCAGGTATGTAGGCAGGAAATGGGCCAGTCACATGGAGAAAGGGTCATTCATTGCTCAGATCCAGAGAAGCCCCTTTCTGGGAGGTCTCAGGTCCTTTTAGAAAGGTTTTAGATTCTTCTTTTGGAAGGCTTTTTAGGCCCTGTGAAAGTGTCTTGAATGCCTGTTTGGGAAGGGTGGTAGCTCAGAGTTTCCTTTGGATATTTTGTTTAAGATTTGTTTTGCATCTCTATACGAATGTTAGGTGAGTGTGTATTTGCTCTGGCCAAAGCAGTCATATAATGTTGACATCTGGGCACTGGGGCTATAACATTAAGTATTGCTTAATCTGTGTCTTGTGTCTTTTACTTTTTGTACTTTTATGTAATGTTTTCCTACTTATGCACACTTATTTTTGTTGAAATAATTGTTTGTGGATACCAGAAACACAGCCATGGCTGTTGGCAGTCATGGCTGGGCTGAAGATTTTCCAAAAACTTTTGGGAGGTCTGGAAATGATTTTGCACCATTTTTTCCAGTCATTCACTAGTCAAGCCTTGTCTTGAAATTTTTGAGAAGTGGGGATCTAGGCCCTCCCCCTCTAGATCTCCAGTCATGACAACAGTAATTTTCAGTACTGTTCATGTAATTATCATGACAGCAAACTGAGTTGGAAAAAGTAATCTGGGGAAGAATAGTGCATTGATTATAAAGCAAAAGGTCATTCACATCAGTTCTTTCTCACAATGATGTTTGCAGTACACCCTTGTTATATCTGTAAAAAATGCAACAACCATTTCTTAAATAGTGCATTTGTCTGATGCATCCTGTAGAAGTCTTCCTCTTATTATGATAAACATGTTGTTTTATCCAGGCTGTTCTGTATCAGTTAATTCACAAATTATTTTGTAGTTACAGTATCACCATGGATATTCGTGCTGCACAAGGTGATGTATCAGCAAATCAACCATCACCACCAGAACACAGAAGTCCTGGCAGTGTGTTGAACACCGAAAGCTTGGAAGACAACGTGGCCTCAGCACGTCCTGCTGAGATGGCGCCTCCACAGACACGGCAGTCACGGACTCCGGGCACACCAATGAAGAGGAGAGCCGCGACTCCGGCCGGCTCGTCCGGCTCGGGCTCGGAGGAGGGGCCGGCAGCCCGGCCACGGCGCTCGGCCCGTGTCGGGGCCGCCGGCACCAGTCGGGCCGGCCCGGACGCGGCGGCCGGCACCGCCGATAGCAGGGCCGGGCCGCCGCCGCACCAGCGAGCCGCCAAGCGGACGCGCCCGCGGCGCGGCGGCGGCCTGTTCTCCAGCCAGGATGAGGTGGGTGTCTTGTGTTGTCGTTGCTGGCACATGCTGGGCTGACAAGATTGAAGGCATCTCTCTGCATAGAGTCTGTGTAGAACTGTAAGTACCTAGCTCAGATACATTATGGCCAGTATTGGACTAGTGATGCAGAAGCACAAATGCAGGGTGCTAAAAAGGTTAACAAAGGTTAAGTTAACACAATGCGGTACCAAAGTTTACAACAGAGTTGATTATGTGCAACGCTTGCTTTTAATCTTTTGTCTTTTGCTACTAGATTTCGGAATCAGCTGAAGCTGCTCCCTCGTCCGTTTCCGAACACCATGAGGAACACGGTGCCCCTGGGGGAGGAGAGACAAAAGTCGAGTCTACTCCGCAGCCGCCAGATGGCGACAGCTCATCAGCAGCTGATGGCGGCCCTTCTGCAGGTGAGTGGATGGCTGCTGTTCGACCGTTTTAGTTTCGCGCCACAAACATGACGTATAAAATTCCTGACAAGAGTGGTCAGTAGGTGCACCATAGTTGTAGCGGTCATTGTTGCTTGTGAGGTTACCTGCACTGGATTGGTCGTCTCTCGCCGTCCTTCGTACCATGCCGCTGCTTCTCATAGTGCCACGTCAGTTCAGCGCGGACTGCCGTGAGTGTACCGCGGTGCTTGTGTATTCGATCGTGTGTCGGTGCGGCAGGGCCCGCCGCCGATCGGAAACCTGACTGCGGCATCTGTCTGGAGACCTGCCTGCACCCGGTCCGCCTGCCCTGCGGACACATCTTCTGCTTCCTCTGCGTCAAGGGCGCCGTCAAACAGTCGCAGCGGTGAGGAGGAGGGCGAGACCGGATCAGGGCTGGAAATTTGTTTTTTTTTGTTTTGTTGGTGGTGTCGGTGTATAATTTTTGTTTTGGAGTACAAAATACTGGAAAAAGTAATACTGGTTTAAGTTTGCAGTCTTGGTGTAATTCAATTCTGACGTCATGTCTCATTTTACTGAAAGGAAAGAGAACCATTTGGTGGCAGAGTTGGAAATTTATCAATATGTTTATAATGCAGTTTGTCATCTTGTGAAGACACAAAATGAAGCTATTGGAGCATAAAATGTTTTTAGGAGCACAAATGTTTTGGTGCTTTTCAGCGCCAGAAAACAATATCCTTTCCAGTCCTGGACTGAACCCTTGTTTTGTTTGCTGTCTTTTTCCTTTGGCTGCCTGGCTCCCTCAGGTACATCATTACCTCAGAATGCGTGGGAGGCAGTTGTGGTAGGGGATGCTCACAATCGTGGTTTTCGGTACTCTGTCAAATTTGCGGGAAGCTGGAGGTGCTAGTTGCTGGCGACTAGCAACCTTTTTTGGGAACAGTGCCGTTGCCGTGCATTTCTTGTCTCGTTGAACCGTTTCCGTTTTATTGGCCCCAGGCGTTCCTGCCGCCGGTGGGCACGCCGGATCGGCACCTGAACATGTTGTGTTGGCCCCAGGTGTGCGTACTGCCGGGCGGACGCGCCGGACCGGTTCCTGAGCGTGTTGTGTTGGCCCCAGGTGTGCGTACTGCCGTGCGGACGCGCCGGACCTGTTCCTGAGCGTGTTGTGTTGGCCCCAGGTGTGCGTACTGCCGTGCGGACGCGCCGGACCGGTTCCTGAGCGTGTTGTGTTGGCCCCAGGTGTGCGTACTGCCGGGCGGACGCGCCGGACCGGTTCCTGAGCGTGTTGTGTTGGCCCCAGGTGTGCGTACTGCTGAGCGGACGCACCGGACCGGTTCCTGAGCGTGTTGTGTTGGCCCCAGGTGTGCGTACTGCCGGGCGGACGCGCCGGACCGGTTCCTGAGCGTGTTGTGTTGGCTCCAGGTGTGCGTGCTGCCGGGCGGACGCGCCGGACCGGTTCCTGAGCGTGTTGTGTTGGCCCCAGGTGTGCGTACTGCCGGGCGGACGCGCCGGACCGGTTCCTGAGCGTGTTGTGTTGGCCCCGGGTGTGCGTACTGCCGGGCGGACGCGCCGGACCGGTTCCTGAGCGTGTTGTGTTGGCCCCAGGTGTGCGTACTGCCGTGTGGACGTGCCTGACCGGTACCTGAACGTGCTGTGTTGGCCCCAGGTGTGCGTACTGCCGTGCGGACGCGCCGGACTGGTTCCTGAGCGTGTTTTGTTGGCCCCAGGTGTGCGTACTGCCGTGCGGACGCGCCGGACCGGTTCCTGAGCGTGTTTTGTTGGCCCCAGGTGTGCGTACTGCCGTGCGGACGCGCCGGACCGGTTCCTGAGCGTGTTGTGTTGGCCCCAGGTGTGCGTACTGCCGGGCGGACGTGCCGGACGAATACATCAACAACCCACGCCTGCTGGACGAGGCCGCGGTGGAGCGGGAGATGGCCACCAGCCATGGCTACCAGTGGCTCTACAAGGGACGCAATGGTCGGTCGCTACTGCTAGCCACTTCGCCACGGGACTATTAGCCACGGGATATAGCCACGGGATGGCTATTTCGTGATCATGACACGATGGCTGAACCGCACGGGTTGTTGCTGTTTTTGAAAACCTGTGTGTAGGGTTCTGTAAGCTGCAGAAGTCGTATATCCTCCAAGTCAGTTTCCGTGTTATTGTGCTGTATTGTGAATAGTGCTCAGTAAATTTTAGCACAAGTTCGTGAATGGGACATGCGGACATCTGTTCCCTACTACTGCATTGTGGAAGGCATCTATATATAGTGCTTCTGTTGTGGATTTTTTGGGGGTCTTTTATCCCGTGATGTCTTTTATCCCGTTATGTTTCCTCCATCTGCGTCCTTTATGTACCTCGTTATGCCGCTCAGATGAGCCGTTTCGCGCTAGCACCATGCCTCATCCTTGTCCGTACAGTATCACGGGTGACGGTCGTCTCTGCCTGGATCTAAACGCCTTGTGTTTCGGTTCCGCGCCTGTCTGGTGTCGCGCTCAGAGTCGTTTTCCGTGGCGCGGGCCGGCGTCCTCACCCTCTGACGGCGAACCCTCCCCCCCCCCAGGCTGGTGGCGGTACGACGAGCGCACCAGTCGGGAGATCGAGGAGGCGTTCAGCGCCCAGCAGACCTCGCTGCAGATTCAGGTGGCCGGCGAGCTGTACACGATCGACCTGGTCGCGCTGACGCAGTACAACGACGATTGCCGCGGCCGGCGGCGCCGCATTCGCCGCGAGGCGTCCGACGCCGCGACCGTCGGCTGCAAGGGCGTGGCCGGCCTCAGGAAGCGGCCGCGCCGCCAGTGACGTCACTCGGCGGCGGCCAATCGGCGGCGGCGGATTGGTGGAATGGTACCTGAGGCGATGGCATTGGTTGATTTTATGACGGGTTTGCTGGCGACCGCAGGTGGATGAAGTCTCGAAAAAAGCATCAAAGATGATTTTGGGAACCTGCCGGGGAGATGTCATCGTCAAGAAGCGATACGGCCGTTATGTGAAAGCCCATGAGTTACGTGCCAGCCAGCCGGTAGTCACCTTAAACTTTGTCTAGAGCATTGCGGTCATTGGACACTTGATTTTGACTGTGGTTGCGGTTTTTAGCCACTTTGCTGTTACTAGAACCCATGCAGAAAGCGCTAAGCTGGTGCATATCTGCACGTTGTAGTGAAGTAAAGAGCCAAGAAAGCGGCTAGGGACACGATTGTGCCACGGCTTTTGTAGGCGGCGATCCCATGCCAGCTGCTGATGTTTGTCTGCTGATGTTTGTCTGGTGTTGAATTGTTATCAGGATCTGTGCGTTGGTGATTTATGTTACTCACCACTAGTCCAGTAATATTTGCAATGCAGTGAGGCACATGTGTCGTGATGGGGATCAGTACGTTCCCGAGTACATTACCTCGATTTCTCTTGTCGTTTTCGGGATAAATAAGGGCACGATTGTATGTGCATTTTCCATGCACCACGTCATTGGGGACACAGGCAACACAAGTGTTGTGTGTTCTTAGACATTGACATCGCTGTGACGGAGTGTTTGAACATCTTGTAGATCCTTAAAGTACTGAGTTTGCTCGTTTGTGTTGCACTCAAATCAGTTGTGCCCCAGAGAAGTTTGTCTAGTAGTGGCTATTTTGGCGGATGCTGTGAATATCTGTGTCGAGACCAAATATAACAACATAATGCAGTTTTAGTCTTATGCCCTGAGAGAAGTACTTAGATTAACAATATTACCTCGAAGAACCGTGAACAATGCTACGGAATATGGCAGCGCCGGCATGCTCGTATTATTGCGCACATGCTACGAAATATTGCTAGTTTTGTCCTCTGGAGATCATGGAATACGGGGTAGTGTGGGTGTATTAAAACATCTGAGTCGACCTCCGTGAGATGTGACGTTTTTCAGTATTTTCGAGGTAACTCATGTGCTTTAATATGTACTCTCCACAATGAGCGCCAAATTGGTGTGAAAAGATCGGCAGAAACCTCTTTGTTCATGTCTCTATAAATATAAATGAAACACCGAAGGCCTCTAAGACTGTCCTGTTGAGACTGTGGGCTGGGGCTGTACAGTGTGCAGCGTAGGGGCAGGGGGTAGGGGACGACCGTAATTGTGGGGTTTGGGCATAATCTGACACCATTTGCTAATGGCCAGTCCCACTTTTGAAATGTTTCCAGGGCCATAGCTGGAAGTGTGAATTGCACATTTTTTCGTGATCAAATGTTTGAAGCAAAAGTGGTTTGTCACACAGGCATAGTCAAAGAGGGCCCAGGACCTGGGCCCCTGTAGGCCTGCATTTTTTGTGGTGACACTGAGCTCTGGCTCCCCCTCAAGAAAATCCTGGCTATGCCCCTGGTTTGAAATGAAGACATGGGTTTGCATGAGTGAAGGAATTTCAGATATCCTGGGAACTGGAATTCCTAGGAAGTGAATAAAATAGCTCCTAGCACTCAGCCAGTGGTAGGAATGGAGACAATGATTCATATTTTCATGAGCCTGGAGCCTCATAAGTAGACATATGCCAGGATCCCAATGGAATGCAGGTTATCCTCATTGTGCATGGAATTCTAAACTGACCAGGATAAGTGTTGCATCACCCAGGCACTATGTTGCTCCCAAGGGACACAGCATTTTTGAGATGGCACAATGGCCTGCCCTTGTCAACAAAGGGTGGCATACAACTTAGGGATAACCTGTACCTCATTGAAATCCAGGCACATGTCTGTCCATAAGGCATCTTTGACAGCTGGCACACCAATTTTGGATGGTTTTTAGCAATATCCACATGATGCTTCATGTAGGGAAATAGCTCAAAATAATTCTTATCATGCATATTTTGAAAATGGTTGTACACTGATGTTAATGAGTGAGGTGAAGCAAGTAAAGTTATTGCAGGGAATTTGATCCACATGTAAGCTAAAAAGTGTGTATGATCTTTGTGTCTAACATTATGCGATTTTTCAGCACCTCTCCTGACAGACATTCAGCTGAGCATGAAAATGTCATCCTGACCAACCTCGCCAGTCACATGGGAATGCTTCTGTCAATACATACTCTGTAAAGAAAACCTTCTGAAGCAAATACCATGTCAGCCATTTTGCTGCGAGTCTGCACTCTGCACTGCCACAAGCCTTTCATGCCCGGGATGCAAGTGTATCTCACAACTCCTCACCACTTCACCGCGTCATCGTGGTTGCGGCTGCTCTCTAGTAGCTCCCCAGGAAGAACCAGCCAGCTCGCCTCCATCTCTGCCCCATGCTGTGTCGACCGAACGTCCCTGCTGTGTCGCCGCGCGGTGCTGGGGCCGCCTCTGCGCGCGCTGCACGCCGGCCGGCAGGGCAGCCCTCGCCTCGAGCAGCTGTACCGGAAGCGTGACGGCGTGCCGCCCGACTTCCAGCTGGTGTACGTGGCGCCGATGGAGCGGTACGTGCGGGCGGCCGGCGCGGCCGTGCTGGCGCCGCTGCTGCTGGCCGCCGGCCGGCTGGTGGCCGACCCCGTCTCGGCCGCCGCCCAGTGGCCGCCCGGCGGCCAGACGGTGACCGCTGCGGTCCTCTTCACGCTGCTGGCGGCCGCCGTGCTGGCCGTGGTGCGCCGCTACCCGTTCCGGATGTACCACAGCGCGGCGCACCGTCAGTTCCGCGCCGTGCTGGCCGGCCCGCTGATGGTGACGTCGCGCCACGTCACGCTGGCCGAGGGCTCGGTCAGCGCCGTGGACGGCGTGTCTGAGCTGCTGCCGTGGAAGAGAGCGCTGTACCGCTCCGAGCAGGGCAAGCTCATCCTGCTGGAACAGGCCTTCAAATCGGCGGATGCGTACAACAAGCTGCTGGGCCACACGCCGGAGGATGACGAAGGGGATGACAATTCGCGCCCGTGAGACAAAGGTGTTGTTGAAAGGTTACGTGACCATAAGAGCATCATTGCGGCGAATGTTCTTCTGTGTCGACCGAGAAAAACGAATGATTCACGTTGCTGCTAGTCGTTGATTGTCCTGCTCCAGACATGCGACGGGATCCCGATGGAATGCGGGTTGTTCTCGTTTTGCGTCGGATTTTACGCGGACCAGCGTATGTGTTGCGGCACCTGGGCACCGCTTTGCCACGGAGAGGCACGACCTTTCCTCGATGACGCAGTCACCCACCGAGGTAAAAGAGGGGTTGAATAACAGGGGAATAACGTGCATTCCATCGAGATCCAGGCACATGTCTGTCGCGCTCCTTACAGTACAGTTTCGTCTAACTGGGAATGGAATACAAGAGTGAAAAATGAACCGAGTGAGCAGGTTGTGGGCAGAGTTAGAGCATGGGGTGACATGGTTTTCCCGACGCCTGGCTTCTTGGCGTCGCCCGTGCGTTCGCAGCCGTCTACTGGAGGTTTATGGTGCCCCTGTGAGCGGTCCTACGTTGCCGGGGCTGCCCGGGGCGACCCGATCCACGTAGCGATCGATCCACGATTCGACCCGCTGAGAGCCATTTGAAACAGTCCACTGCTGAGTGGGTTGTGAACAGCTTGCACTGCTCCCGGGAGGCCACCGATGTCTGGTCCGTAGCCGGGAGAGCATGCCGGAGCATTTACGAGATATAGCGGATTGTTCGACGTGCTTTGAATAGGCCGTGTGAATCAAATCTATGCGTGTGGTCGGCGAATCAGACGAACGTTAGTTCTCGCAGAGAGGAGAACAAACGTTCAGTGTACAGCCGTGAATTGTGAATCACGTTTCATTTCCCTCACCAACAGTGGAAATAAGTGAGAAAAACGTAGAATCGTCCCAAGGCTTCCGGGAAACAAATCTGAAATTTAAACGTTTTGTTAAAATGCTGGGAATGTTATTAATGCTACTGGTGTTTTGAAAATGGTGCAAATAGGAGCAAGTGTGGCTTCTGGAGTTCAGGGGTGCATTTCCACTCAGCCTGTTCGCTGGATACGTCGATGACGTCCAGGAAAAGTTAGGCATTGGGAAAATGATTAGCAGACGACCGACTGACGCCTGACGAGACGCACGACTTGACACAAGACTATTCGACTTCCAACTACGACGCTTATTGTTAATCTTAATTGATGTGTCGAAAAAGAAGCCAGAAAACAAACAAACAAAAGAATAATTTCACCAGCGCACGTAATCCGGGATCCATTTGCTAGCAGCGTTCGTAGAATCAAACGCTGCGCGCATGCGACAATTAGCAACACACAATTTTGTAAAAAAAAAAACGCAGGTTTCGATACGAATTGTTTTCAGGACCTCCGTAACATTATGTCTGATGGGGCTTCATTTGCTACAACTGCGCTATAGCTGCATCAAGAAATTTAAGGCCTCGTAGAGACAAGAGCATTTTGCGAGTGTACCGTAGCGTTTTAGGACTGGTAAGTGACACGCATTTTTTCACGAAATAGATTTGTACTTTTCTGTTCATTAACTTTCGGATATCTGTTACTGTCTTTGGTTCTCTCTTCAGAGGTCATTGATGAGATTGTCAGATAAGGTGCAACCTCATTCTTACATGCCATTTGCGCTCACACTGGTATGTACTGTGTACCAAACCCTGCAACTGAATTATATATGCTGCACCATAACAATGTAAACTTGTGTATGAGTGGAATTTTGCAAAAAACTTTTCTGTCTGCCATGGGTGGCAGTGCACCACCATCCTGTGTCAGAATTGGTTGAAGTTTAAATGTGCTTTGTGCCACTCACTCACTCACTCACTGCATGTTTTCAGGCATAAAAACTATCACTGTATGTTGCATTTAGATCATGTATGAAACACTGATATTATGCAATGTAACCAGGGCAGTCTTTCAGATGAATTTTGCTTGGAAATGGCCCAAATTTTCATCTGCTAATGCAACACCAATCAAGTGCAGAACCAATTCACCACATTTTATTTTTACATTCATTGAGAAATATGATTGAAGACTGCTGTGATACCCTGAGTGTGTTACTTTCATCAAATGAGTAACAAATTGTGGTGTATAGAGTAAAAATGCATGGTAATTGCCAACAACTGAGCATTATTATTGGTTAGCAGTAAGATTTTGACTCACTACTTACATTGAGGGAAAGTAATTGTGATAATGGATGTATTGTGCTTGAAATGCAATGTTGATACATACTGCTTACTATTTCAGCCAAAAAACTGCAACACATTATTTCCCCTAAATGGATTGCATCATCATTCAACATTTCTGCCTTAAATGGTTTATTTACGTGATGTGACCTGATTGGTCATCAGTCGGACCCAAGGAGTGATCAAGAGCAAAAAAACAGATTTGGAAGTAAGATGCAGGATAAATTGTCTGAAGAATAAAAAAGTTAGTTGTAATATTATAATTTATATAAAAAATATGTGAAGGTGAAATTTTGACTTAAAGAAATACATAGAGTAACTGAAAAGTAGTAAAATAAAAAATCAGGAGAAAAGTTTCAATACTAAATGGGAAAATATTAACAGACAAAATGGAACAGTAAATAAAAAATGCCTAACCTATAATAGTAACCTAGCCCAACCTAAGCTAACCTAACCCAACCCAACCCAACCCAACCCAACCCAACCCAAGCCAGCCCAACCCAACCTGACCTAACCTAACCAGCACACAGTCCCTATTTAGATCTTAACAGATACCGTGTTTTGCACATCTTTATTAGAGAAGACCAAGTCTGATCACACCCTTTATTGGCATGCGGCCTCTAGTGCCCTATACTGTGCCTCAGTTGCACCTCTGGCACAACATTTCTGTCCCTTATTTCCAGGTACGTCTGGGGCGAATCACCATCCCTCTGTCCAGGGAGTGTCACACATGATAATTGTATCTGGCATTGGAACAATTAATCCAGTAATGTTATCATCTACCATTTTAATAGCAATCATATAAGACTTTGTAACAATAATAAGAGAGGATGATAATAACACCCCCACCCAAAGACCCGTTTCCAACAATATCCCTGTATTAGACATACCTAGTCGCCAAAGAGCATAAAATGCAGTACTGTAATAATAGTGGAGATATCCCAGCAATCATCTTGTACAGTAATGTCATGATATAATAATTCGGCAATCACATTAAATTTGATTTGTGGCAACAAAATGAAGTTTTCACAAATATGACATCATTAATCACTTGAAGATGCTTGCAGGGTCTTCATACATCCTTAATGTAAATAACCTTAACCTTGGAGGCACTACATTTTGTGCCATGGAATATTGTTACTTTCCATCTGCCGATCCCAGCACGGCAGTACTGTCTGGTAGATTATCGTTAGGATTTTATTACAGTTTTCTGAGAAATTTGGGCAGTCAGAAGTATGATTAGAAACAGGATGATATGTTCTTTATAGTGGTGGTAGTATATAGAAGATTGCTTGGAATTTAGTCTGCCAGAAACTTACCTTTAGCCACATTATCTATGGGTGCTTGTGTCAACTCTTCCAGTGCCTTCTGTTTATCAGTTACACCAGTAATCACATGATGTGATGTTATAGTCATTGGAGCATATGGCAAAAATGCTGTGAAATATGAAAGAAAATATCAAATGCTTCATGCAATACCAGTATGTTCTGGGAGACTGTTGGCACATGTATTAATTGGGTCAGGTGGATTTGAAATAGTTGCTTCCCATGTATTTTTTAAACGATGGTGAATGCTTGTATGTCCTAGCACTGTCTGGCAGCAGTCAAGTAATTGTCTGCTGCCTGTATCCCATTGCCCTTGCAAGTTGTTCCATCCTTTTCAGTGATGTGTACAATGAGAACTTGTAACATTTTCCCCAGATAGATGTTTTTCCTAGTGATGAATTAGGAAAACATGAGGATCTATCTCTGAAGTTTACTGGGAACCATTTTGAAGTTAGAGAATGAAAGTGGCTGTGAAGACTGAAGTTGAAACAGCAGAAAGTTCAACAGAGGCAGTGGATGGCAAGACTGGATTGAGTACAGTATTCAAGGATCCAAATTTCAAGGTAAAATGCTCAATGGATTGAGAAACATGTGTCATATCCAGCTGGGGACATGCCTGCCGATGTTGAAACTGGGAAACTCTATGTCTCGTAGTCTATTCCTGTTGTGATTGTGTTAAAATGGCGTCCCCCCAAAAAATATGACTTTGGGTGTGATTTTTATTGACATTGTATTGCAGCCATGTGCTTTAATTTTGAAAATATGTTATAATCAAGGCAAATCATATTTTGCTGAGCCAGGCCTTGGAGCTGTGTGTTCCAGTTGTGATGCA
Source organism: Capitulum mitella (assembly GCA_030062745.1). Lineage (NCBI taxonomy): Eukaryota > Metazoa > Arthropoda > Thecostraca > Pollicipedomorpha > Pollicipedidae > Capitulum > Capitulum mitella. The sequence goes on from CP099844.1 coordinate 27,260,971, forward strand.
ACTGAATCAGTTTTCAGCTGCTTGTGTCCTGTCCTGAAATCTTAACTGAAGAAGCGCTGTCCCTGTTTTTCCAATCTCGTATAGACTGATCACAGCCTGAATTGAGGATCACTGGTAGTGAAACATCACCCTGTCATGAATTAGCACTCTGATCATTGGCAGCACACCAATAAGACGTCCAACAAGAAGCGTGCCTGGCGACCGCTGAAACAGCTCATCAGCCTCGAGCGGAGCCTTCCACTGCCAGAGGAGGCTGTTACATGTGAGTGTGGTGCAGACAGTGGCGTGGGGAGTGGGATGTCGGCGTCTGATGCCCCCTTCCTTCCAGAGGAGACGACCTCGTTTGCGCGAGCTGGCCGTGATGGAGGAGGGAGAGGGGGTTGTGCTCCATGCCTCTTCCATGGAGGTTCTTTAGACACAGTGATAGAAACTGAGACCATACTGTTAGGCATATATGGGACATAATGGACGTGTGTGGTTTTCCGTGACTGGTATTAATAGCACGTTTATGACCAATATTTGACGGACATTTTACATGTTGTGTTGGCACGATTCTTCACCAGTTTGATTGGTATGGATGTTGCAGACCTTGCGGCCTTTACTGACAGACGTTGTGCGTGTTATTATTGCCCAGCTTTACGCTTGAGGCTGACGTCTCGTTATGGGTGTTGTCAAGTCGTGGTCAGTACTGATGGACCTCGTGATCGTTTTGACAGGCCCACCTCGTGACGAGTCATTCGTGCTCGGTATTCATAGACTTCGTGGCCTGCACCGATAGACTTCGCGACCGGCTCCGCAGACGTCGGAGTCGTCATTGACAAGCCTGGCTACCGGTGTTGACCGACCATGTCACTGTTGCTGACGTGCAGGTGGTCGCGATTTGACACGACCTTGAGGTTTGGTGACTGTCGTCGCTTTCGCCGGCAGACTGGAGTCTGGAAGCTCCTCCTTCGTTCCGGCCCGCCAAAAAGTACTCCGACATCTCGGGACTGCCGGTGAGTCCGAGCTGAGGTCCTGGACTTGGGAACGGACCCTGCGCTGCATTCTTTAAACGCTGCCTTCGGGAAGAGATGTCACCAAGCGTATTTAACAGACTTTCTGGTGGATTGCGTTTGTTGCATTTGTAGCGTTTCTGATGGTGATGTGCAGACGGCTTTTAGACCACGAACAGAACATTCGTTAAATAGTGCTTCCAACATTATCAAGACCCTTGCTGCCTAGTCGCTGGCATTGTAGTTTGTGCAAACCATCTGGTGGGACTGTTGGATGTAAAATGTGCTTTAAGAATAACCTGATTTCCTTTATCTGTGTAATTTTCTGTGGGCAGTTGTACTCCTTTGGCTTTAGTTTTCTTCATTTCATATGGATGGCCTTGTATTGCCAGCCTCGCACTGGGGCTCACACGCCTTGTTACATTCCAGGCTAAATATACAGATCCTCACACGAAGCTACGATACGCGACGGCAGAGGAGTTCAAGATCATCCAGAACCTTCCGAACGACATTGTGGCTGGCTACCTGGCCCTCAGGAAGGCCTTCAACCCGGTGGGCTGATGGCGCGCGTGTTTGTGACGGTCGGCACGACCGAGTTCGACAAACTGGTACGCACAGTGACATCTAGCGAGGCGCTCCGAACGCTCAGTTCGCGCGGCTACCGCGAGATGCTGCTTCAGATTGGCGTTGGGGAGACGGAGCCGGCGTCGGGTACCTCGGAGGGCGTGTCCGTGCGCTGGTACCGGTCCAAGCCGAGCATAGCGGCCGACATCGAGTGGGCCGACCTGGTGATCGGCCACGCCGGCGCCGGCACCTGCCTGGAGACGTTGCGCGCGCGCCGGCCGCTTGTGGTGGTGACGAACTCTGACCTGATGGACAACCACCAGGCGGAGCTGGCCGACCGGCTGGCACGCGGCGGCCACCTGCTCCACTGCTGCTGTCAGACGCTGGTCGCCATGCTGGCGGACATGGAGCTGGACACGCTGAAGCCGCTGCCGCCGGCCGACGCGCGTCCGTTCGCGCGTTATCTAGAGCACAGGCTGGGCTTCAGCTGAGGTGCTGAGCGTTGGTGTGGGGATGTCGTCCGTCCTGGCCGGCCTGGGGAGGCGCCTTCACTGGGTCTGATACGGTCTGCCGTGGACCAGGCGACCGTCACTGACTCTCACTCGGTCATCTGTGTACCAGGCGGCCGCCACTGGCTCTCGCTCGGTCATCTGTGGACCAGGCGGCCGTCACTGGGTCGCACTCAGTCATCTGTAGACCTGGTGGCCGTCACTGTCTCTCACGTTGTCATCTGTGGGCCGTCGTTAGGAAGACTCAGGTGTTCAGCTGATCACGGCTGGTCCACCACCGTCGTTCTGTCGGTCGATTTGCAGTAGTCTGGCCGACTCCCGGCGTACCTTCGGCCGTTCCGATTCGCGCCCGCTGTCCACCGCTGTCCGCCGGATGCGGGAGATCGTGTCGCGTGGGGCGCCGCCGCCTCCACTCCGCATCACAGAACGTTTCAACAGCTAGCGTGTTTATTTATCACGGGTGACGGGGGAACACCGGGTAGCGGCGGAGTGGGCGTGTCTGGGAGCGGGTCACTCGTGCTGAACAGCTGGAGCTGCGCCGCCTGGCCGGCTGGGGTGCCGGCGCCGCCTGGTCTGTGTGGGAAGTCGTGAGGAGTGTCGGCCGGCCGGTGGCCGGGGGTCGGAGCTGTGTCGGTGGGCTGGACGCGGTGCTGTGCGGCTGTGTCGGAACGTCGTCGGTCTCGGGTGGCTGTGCCTGCTGGCTGTACACTGCCCTGGATAGCTGTGTCGGTGGGCTGGGCCCGGACTGGGTTCTGGGTAGTGTCTTCGGTGTACCGAACCCAGTGCGGGACGAGGGTTGGTGGGTTTGACCCGGCGCCGGCGCGGGCACCCGGCGACAGCCTCTTGTGTGAGCCACTGCTCCCCGGCGGCCGGCTGGCCGGCCTGGGCCGCCAGGCCCTGTCTCGCCTGCGCCCGGAACACCTCCGGGCCCCCGATTGCCTCCTCCCTCCGCGCGGCCCCCTGGAGCGCCGTCGACGGCAGCGGGCCGGGCCGCCCGGGACTGCTGGCAGTTCTCGCCGCGCTCTGCGCCCCGAGCGTCCGGCGGAACAGAAATAGGCCACGGGCGGCCGACTCCCGGCGCAGGGCAGGAGCGGCTGTTCCGCACGGGGTCGGTCAGGGTTGGTGGGAGCGGTCTCCGGGGACGAGCGGCCCGGACAAGCGAGGTGTTGGCGTGTTCGGAGGGGCGTCTCGGCCGGTGTGTGTGTGGCGTCACCTGTGCGGAGGAGGTGACTCATGGTTCGCGCGGGCGGCGGCGGGCTCAGAGTTCATCGGCGAGGTTGTCGGCTGTTGCTTCCCGGCGGCTTTGCGGACGTGATAATGTGAAATGGTCGAGTTTGGTCGTTAAACTTTGTTTACAACCACTACTTTCCGCGAGGCAGTATTCCAGTGTTTAAGACTTCCATCTGATTTTTGGCCCTGGCTGTGGTCTTCGTAGTTCTCAACTGCCTTCTGAATTATCGCGTACGAATTTCGGGTGCGGCATTCACGTTTCTGTCTGTTTCAACTCATATTCTGACACCCATAGTTGTCGTATGGCTTTAGCTGTTTGAAAAGAGACAGTTGACATCGGCACGCCACGCCAGTGGTTCTTAATCCCCAGAATACGCGGAACATTTTCGTCCTTAGTTCAGGAAGCGTGGCGACTTCTTGCCCAGAGTGGTTGGGACTGCCCTGCGACTGCCTGATTCGTTGTGTCAGTGCAGTGCTTGAAATGAGAATGTATTCAAATATACCCAATGATGATATCTGGGTTGCTCCAGATATGCTGCTGACGAATGAACAGCGGTCAGCATCGAGATGTCAGTATGTAAACATTGGGCCAAACAGGTGACAGGCGTGGATGGTCGACGCGATAGCTGGTCTTCTGCCGAGAAGGCAGAATTTAATTCTCAGGCATTCCTCATACGCTGGAGCGTCTCATGTCATTGCTCTAAAGCGCTCCATATAGGTGAGATAATTAGTGACTCACTAGGGGTAGTGATACCATTCGTTACACTGAAAACTGGTATGTCTTAATCCACCTGCCGTGGGCGCGGTTGCGTTCTACGCTGCTGCTCGCGTTCCTACCGCGCACTCTCCGGGAAGCCTCGTGAGATCAGCAAGATCTGCCTCGCCCGTGGGATGATCCAACCTGTGACACCTCTAAAGAGTTCCCTATCGCATCCACAGTTGTGAAGTGATCTCGTAAAATTCACCTCTGCACGACTCCCCACACCGGTGCGACCTCGGCAAAGCTGCCGAGACTCCTGTGAGGTTGCACTTTAAACTACGGCACTTTCCAAACGCTGAACTGTGCGCTGAAGCCAAAGCCCTATGTGCTAGGCACATGAACGGGAGGAATGCACGGAGTGTGAAGGCATCCTTCGTCTCATTTGCTCGAAAATGGCGTCCTTGGGTGTCTCAGGGTGACAACTGGTGCCCTGACACTCGATAGACGAATCGGCCCCTGTTGTCTGGCCGGTGAGCCTTATCGCCACGGAGAGGCAGGTGGGAGGGGGGCCTCGGTCGTTGCCACGACCATCTGAGGACGCTGCTCAGTCACCGTGCCCCCCCCCCCGCCCCCTGGGAGAGCTGATCGTGGGGCAGTCCAGCCGCGCTTTGGTCAGGTCTGGGGAAAGCAGGAGACGAGGCGCAGCCCTGAAGACGGCCGGCACTGCCGGGAAAAGGGACATTCTGGTGGCTGGAGGCGTTCTGGAGCGGCTCATGCCCTCGAGAGCGGCAGCATACCAACGAAGCTGCTCATCTGGTGCCTGCTTGGGAACACCACTAAAGTAAATTACGAAGGAGGGAATGCGGCGCACTGTGAACAGTTCGATGTGTTCGTGGTGGGTGCCGGGACGTTCAGAGGTAGAACAGCCAGTCACACTGGGCTCTCATCAGACATCGGGCTCCGTAACTGACGAGGCGGGCCATCCCGCCGGACAGGTGGCCACCGAGGCTGGGGCGTGCCGAGGCCGTGCTGAGGCCGAAAAAACACCGCGGCTGACTGGGAAACGTGTACGGGGCCACGCCAGGACAGCTGGGTCCCAGAAGTCGGGTAACACTGCGGCTCACTGGAGACGTTGCATCTTATTGGTGGCTGATTGCCAGTTGTCGAGGTCGCATTGTACGAGCCAGGGCTACCACGAAGTTCAGATATCACCACATGCAAGCAAAGAACTTGACGCTACGCTACCGACATTCAGCTTGAGTTGCGACAATCACAAACTCTTCTCCACAACCGACAAGAGGTGAACACGAGCGACGCGAACGTCGGCGGGCCGTCGCGCGCCAGAAGCGGGAAGTCCTCGTACCCGTGGCGTCTCACGCAGCGGCCCGCGCCGTCGGCCGCTCATCGTGGCGCTACTCCCCGAACGTCTTGTCCGCGCCGTCCGGCGAGTCCCGCATGCCGAACTGGGCGTACATCTTGAAGAGGAGCCGACAGGTGGAGATCATGACCACCACGAGCACGGCCGTCAGCACGCCCACCTTCAGCATGCCCAGGTCGTTGGCCGTCAGCCCGCCGTCGTCGACGCACGTGCCGTTGCCGGCCGTGCCGTTGAAGGCGGCCTCGTCGCCGACGACGTCGGTGCCGTTGGCGGCCGAGCAGTTGGCGGCGGAGCGGCCGTCGGCCAGCGCGCTGAGCGCCGCCAGCAGCAGCAGGCGGGCCATGGGCGGCTCAGCGGGCGGCGGCGGCGGCGGCGGCGGCCGGGCCGGCCATCTCCGGCCGGGCCATCTCCAGCTGCCCGCACCCCCGGGCAGCTGTCGCCGGGCCGTCCGAGCCCGGCGGGGACCTCAGAGGCTCCCTGGGTCGTCAGAGGCTCCCTGTGTAGACCGGGGTCGTCGGAGACTGCCGGGGCGTCCGAGACGCCTCGCGTCGTCCGACGTGGCGTCTGCGTCGGCCGACTTGGTAACGACAGACTCTGTTAACAGCTGAGGTGAGATGTCTCCGGGGCTCAGCGGGGCAGTGCTTCAGCAGTGCTGTCGAGCCGAAAAGGCGTCCTTCTCGATGAATCCTGAAGGAGAAAAGCGCTCTGTTAAAGTAGCGAGGGGCCTGCACTCGGTGATCGTTTCGTTACCCGACAGTAGAGGTGGCTTAAGTAAAATCCCATTGGACGACAAAGCAGCAAACGCTGTTTCCGAGACAACTAAATCACTCCCTATTCGCCCAAAAGCTGGTGCCAGCGATTACTGCGCTGTGCATTACTGACGGCGAATCACGCCATGACCGTCAAATTAGCCTGGACGTCCTGGGCAGGCCGCCGCCCTTGATGCCTGCTATTTTTCCCCGGCACTGGCCGCGCCGGCAGTGAACTCGGACGTGACCAGTCGGGAGCGAGAGCGGCGTGCACCGTTCACGAGTGCCTCGTTTTCTCCGCCGGCGCTGCGGCCCCGCGGCCGGCTTCCCGCCGACGCCGACGTTGACCTGCCGTCAGAGTCGCCGGCCGCGTCGTTCAACAATGGTCCCGTCACGCCGACGCGTCGGCCTGCCGTCGCGACGGCACGTTATTGTCAGGCTGGACGGGCCGGCGGGCAGGCGTCAATACGCTGCACCGGGGCTGCCAGGTGGCCGGCTGTGCGGCTTGGGCCGAGCGTGACCTCCATCCGCCCCTGGCGGCGTCGCGTGTGACCCACTGACGCTCTGTTGTCGCCGTTCGGTGATCCAGGAGAAGAACGGAGTTACAGAGGACTGAAAAACCTCGCTGGGACTCGATCCGTCTGGAAGCATCGTGCTCTCCTGAGCCCTAAATCATCTCAGGCAATGTAGAGAGAGAGAGAGAGAGGGGGGGGGGGAGAGTGCGCCATTTGCGCGCAGGGCACCAAAAAACTGCGTGCTGGCGGGGACGATTAGCAGCGGTGACTGGCATTCTCGACAGCTGCTGGCACCTGGCCGGTTGCGGGGCTCCCGCTGATTGGAAGGCGTGTTTACTTCGGCAGACGCCGAATCTTTTCCGCCAGCGATGGTTCAGGGAACGGTTTCACCAACTCCGAAGCGGTGTCAGCATGTTTTCGAACGAGATCTGCAAGTGAGGTAGCTTTCCGACCGTTATCTAGCACATATGAGACATGCGGCAGGTATCCGTCGCATGGCGCGGGCGGCGGATTTCTGTTTTAGTGCCTCGTGATGGTCGGCTGTCAAAAAGAGCGGTCGGACCGCTTCTTGCGGCCCTGTTCTCCATAACCCGTCACTGGGTCGCCTCTTAGCTCGCCGGCACCGCTCGGGGTGAGCAGCCCGGTCCGCGAGGGCTGCTCTGTCTGACGGCTGGGCTCCTGACCGTGCCGTTTCCGCCTGGAACGGCGGCCGGCGTCACGCGTCACGCGTCACGCCGCGGGCGGGCCAGCCGGCGGTTCTCGCCTAGTGTCGTTCGTTCACCAGCCGTGACCCGTCGACAGGTGGCGGCCGGCCCGGACCCCGCGCGTCATCCGGCCGCCGTCTGTCGCCGTTCGGCGGACGAAATTGCTGACTCGGCCCGGCCCGGCCCGAAGGGTGGGTCCCAATAACACGACGGAGCGCGTGCCGCCGGCCAATCGACGTCAAGGCCCGCCCTACGAGCCGGCCCACTGAGAAATGATGCTACCCTGCTGCAGGAGATACTTCTGCGAGACACGCGCGCCGGGCATGCTCGGGAATGTTCGTGAGGGGGAATGACAGAAGTTCGAGTGTTAAACAAGTCGGCGGCTTGTCCACGCGTTTTTTTTTTACGATTTCGTGGATGAGAGGTATTCCGTGGGTACTACAAACATGGCCGCAGGAGAGACATTTTTACAATTGTGTGGCGTGCAGTAATGGCGGGCTACAATTGCCAGCATATCCCTGTCAATTCTGACTGTCTTTCACCAGCGGTTTCTCCTGCCCTTTGTTCCGTTTTGGTTCTCTTGTAGGGGATTTTCCCTCGTATCCTGCACTTGTCCCTGAGATTCTCCTTGCGCTCATGTCCCGTCTCAAAATCCCTCCCCTCGTCACGGACCCAGCACCGTGCAGTCCTTAAAGACGCCACTCCGTCCTCATCTGGTCGGAGCCGATCATCGACACCATCTCGGGGCCGATCAGCGCGTGCCGGACTCCACGACCCCCACCTCTCCGCTGCCGTCGACATTTTTCGGGCCGGATATTCGAGTGCGCCTCCGTCGATGCCGTCGGCCTGGACACTGACGGAGTGGCCGCTGACAGGCGGCACGTCGTTAGACGCATTCCCCGGGGGTACAGACCCTCTCCTGTGGCACCGGCTGAGACAGGCTCTTTCTCGTAACACCAGCCGCGACAGGTCCCTTCCCTTGTCACCACCGGACCGTCCCCTCCTGTAACACCAGCCGGTGTTCCCCTCGTGTAACACCAGCTGGGACTGGGCTCTCAGCATCTGGAACAGGGGATTCTTTCGTGGTAATGCCTGACGTGCTGGCACGACTAGCTGGCTACAGTCTAATAATGTGTCCAGCAGGCCGCTGATTCGACTGACAGCACCACTTGGAAGCCCGGAATCTCCCGATCCCGGCACGCTGCCGGTCTGCCCCAGTCAGCCGCTGGGGTTTAGCCCAGCAGACGACAGAGTGCCTGGCGAGGGTTTCGGCTGTCCCGGTGACGAGACTGACAGCGATAAGGGAGCAGCGGGTCTTCCAACGTCTGACGTGCGCCGTCCATCTTGGCATGTCGCTGCCGACACGGTAGGAGACGAAACCAATGAGGCCTCGTCGTCCAGATGTTTCACAGCTGGAAACCATTGTGCCGATGACGTGGCATTTCTGAAAGTGCGAACCATTGGCCTGATCACGCGCATGTGTATCTGCATTTCTTGTTTCGGAAGCCGACACTCGGCAAATATCACGGGTTTCTTGGGAAAGAGGAGACGAGGAATACAGAACAGTCATCAGTTGCTGATTGCTGTTGCTATGGATGCATATTTTTAGCAATGGTTTGTCTGTTTAATGGAGCTATCTTGGTACCGAAATGACTTGGTCCGTTTTTGGTGGCCTACCGGATCACAATCAATCCTTGCTGTTTTGGCGTTGCTCCAACGAGAGGTTCTGCGACATTTCATGGTGGTCGCCGTAATTCACAAACCAGGTCTGACGTACCTAAATGAATTCCTGTTTCGTGGCAGAACATGTGCCGGTCCTCATACTCGGGTAGCATTGCATGTCTCGCTATCTCCCTGGTCCTGCAAACGCATGGCTGTCGCGCAGAACGTCTTGTTGGAATTTTACGCGTCCATAAATGCCACTCAAGCGCACCATCACGTGCGGACGATCACGCACCGGCAGTGCGTCACTGCACGCCTCGAAACCCGATCATTATTTGACGACACTCGCCGCGGGCGGCCGCGCGCCAGACGCTCAGTTGGTGCCCGTCCAAGCCTGCTATTTTGATTGGTGCCCCCGCGACCGCCGCTTGACGAGGCCGGTCGGGGCACGAGGCGCAGTTTTACGGACTCGGCGTCGTCACCGCGACGGCTCGCACCGAGCTGTCGGCAGACAAATGGACTCGAGCAGTCCTGCCTGACAAGGGCGCTGCCGCACTAAGCATCCCTGCCAGAGCTCGAAATGCCCCGCACTGCCAGCTGGTGGCATCGCCAGAATTTCGCACCAGGGAGGGATGTCGAAGTGCGTGGTGGGCCGACAAGTGGTCAAGCTAGGGAGGGCCAATGCAAGATGCAGCCTTCACCCTCGCCGGACAGGAGGGTATTTCACTCGCACCAGTGACGAGGGACGGGGTAGTAGACATCCCCCTGCCATTTAGCCCCTAATTGAGCTGGCGCCTCGTGACGCAGTACAATCGATAGCTGTATGCCCTAAGGAATCTAGCCATAACCATGTTTACCTCGTGAAGACAACCAAGGACCTTCCACGTCGGGGCAGACTTTACTTGGGGACTATAAATCGACTTTACGGAGTTAAAAACGTCACCTTTGGGACCAAATAGGCCTAAAATCGCCTCCTTTATCACATTCATAGCCAACGATTAGCATAGGAGCATTCTAAGGTCCTAAAAGGTCATCTTAGGTCACCAGTCTTGTTTGGCCGTCAAAAGGCCATTGGTCTAGACAAAGCGCCTTTTCACATGTAGACTAGCATTCTGAACCGATTTCATGCCCTTCATCTGCCGTTTATACATACCTGTTGCCCTAAAACAGCAAAAAACCGCATTTGGCGCAAAAATCACTCTGAAGATGAAGCTTTCAATAAAGATGTCATAGCTCGGTGACCTGAGATGACCTTGGGTCACTTCTTTTAAAACATGCGCAATGAATGTATCGTCAGTTATGCCCAACTGCACGGCCCTGTCCTGCGCCATTTTGCCGTGGTCCCGGAAACACTGCTTGGGGGGTAGTATCCACTCTTCCACTCCGCGTCCGGCGAGGGTTCACCCTATTCCCGGAAGGCTAGGCGGTATAGTCGATTCCCGGCGGCGAAGGGGGAGTCGGATTCGGCCCCCTGAGACCTGAGAACTATGCGTCAGATTTCATTCCAACAAATGGCACAAGTCCGTATGAAATAAAATGGTGAAGAAAAGAACCAAAAACAGAATCACCCTGTAACCGATACCATCCAGTTTCCTTTCAGAAATTGAGATTGTCCGTTGGGCGTGTTGATTGGAAAGATTACGTGACCCGTCTTACCCAACTTCCCGGATCGTTATATGCACAAAACTGACAGCCTGGTTCACGGACATTCTCAGGGTAGCATAGAATCTTGGAACAGCTTGCTCTCTCTCTGCCTTTCTACACATGCACTCTCAGAAGAGTATACATTTTTTAAATGTGCAGGTCGTTGTGTACTCTCTCCTCTCCCTTCAATTTTCTTTCTTTTCCTCCATTCCCTCTTTTTTCTCCCTTTCTTCTTTCTTTCTCTCTCTCTCTCTCTCTGCCTTCCTCCCTTTTCCTTTTCTTCCTCCCGCTGCAAGAAAAGCTAGATACGTTGTTTTTCGTACGGATGAAAGGGCATCACTATTCTCTGCTTTCGACTGATTACCGAAGACCGTAAATGTTCACTACCGGCCGCGCACAAGTCCCTGCCTACTCCGGGCCGGCGCGCGCCGTTGTAAGGGGCCAAGTTGGCCGAGCCACGTGACCGAAAGCCATTTCACGGCTCTGGCTGATCGGTCGAGCCACCTCCCCGAACATGCGACCTCGTTACGCGCTGCCCTCCCCCTCCCCACCCCCGACGGCACGAAAATAGTCCGGCGTGTAATCAGCGAAGGAAGGCCCGCCAACACTTGGTGCGGCGCGTCACGCGATGTTTACTGCGGGCGGAACGACCGCGCGGTGAAGCACGTTCGCCCGGTGTTCAGTGAACGGCAGCGCGGCTGGAACACCCCGGAGCACTGCGGAGGCAGGAGTGGTAGCACTGGAATGTTGCTGCCCCGCTTCGGAGATCGGCTTCAGTAGTGGCACACCCCGCCTCACCGCCGAGTGCAAGGCCATGGCACTTGAATTTTCGCCTGCTACATCCAGTGCTTAGTGACAGAACTCGGCGCTGAAGCACGTCAGACACACTGAAGGGAAAAGGTGCAGTGCTGGAACGCACTGCTGCGCTGCGGAAAAGGCTGTCGCGAAGCTGCATCACCCTGTCTGCGTTGTCCCGGAAGATCATGCCCACCAGCAGAGACGGAACGTGTTCCGGCAAGGGGTGGGGATGGGGGTGAGGGCACCGGCTATTTTTCGAGCAATTTTTTCCATGCAACGTCATAGAGTTAACGTTGCCAGTTAAGGGGAAGGGGCACGATGCCTCCCCCGCATTTCGCCGCCTTAGCTGCCCGCACTGACCCACCCCCAGCTCCGCTGACGCGTGATAGCAACGCTGATCCAAAGGGGACAACGGAGGGCTGACTCCAGGCCTGAGTCGCATGCTGGACACCCTCTAGCCCGTTCGTGACCTCCCCGTGACGTTGTAAAGCCTTCCGCGTCCCACGGTCGGCGGTCGCTGGATCTTGATGGCACCCTGTGTTTGCTCAACAGCCGCCCTGTTTTGGCAGCAGTCCCTTCGATATTTGACCGCAGTGAGCCGGACGCCCTGTGACGGCGAACAGCCGGCGAGACGGCATGGCCTTGCCATGATACGCTTTTCAAATATTGTAAGGGTTCAGCTCGCCGCAGGCAGCAAGATAAGGTAACGTATGAACGGCCCTTACTTGTTGCGTTCCTGCAATCAAGGAATTTCACACGCGGAAGCTAGTGGTATGATTACAGGATGATGTTTGTATAGCTGCGTAGATGGCAGTACTTGCAAAGTGGCTAGTAAAGGCGATTTTGCAAGCGAACGACCACTCTTGCGTTTGCAGGATGTGTTTTACGATTCATTGCGTGCCGAGATTCATCCACCTTGAAGGCATATAGCAGCTTTAATATTTCATGACGCTCCTTAATGTCAATTTGTTTGTGAAGAGCAATCTACTAAGTAGTCGGAGGTCCGTATAAGTAAAGTGGTTCGCAAACTGGCGGCAAGACGCATAGGTGACAAGTCAATTTTTGGCATTGCCTTGGACTATATCGTTTGGTTCAAACGTCACGAGGGCGCTTTGAAGTTACGTTTAAACGTTCAAGCGGGCAATTCAGTCAATGCAATAAACGGCTGCTAAATTTTCATGCAAATTAAAGAGCCTTGTGAAGCTTATCACGCCGGTAGAGTCGGAGGGGGAGGGATATTGTACTGATATGACATGTAAATGTGGGATACATGATTAGTACCAGTTGTCCAACATTTTAACGAAGTCAAAGTACGGACGGACTATTGTAGTACCGCGTAATAACTCAGAAGAACAGAGTCGTTTCACATTTGCCCGTATGTTCTCTCTTTCTCTCTCTATCTCTCTGCCGCTCTTGCTCTCTAACTCTCTGGATCTCACGATCCCTCGCTCTCCCTTTCTCTTGTTTCTGTCAATTCCTTCCATCACACACACACACACACACATTGGTTTGCTCAGTAACCTACTCACTCACTCACTCCCTCACTCACCCATCCACTCCCTCACTCGCCCACTCACTCGCTCACTCACTCACTTATTCACTTACTATGTCACTCCCCTTTCGGTCTCCGGTGTGAATGTTTCAGTCTAATGTTCACGTCCGCTTACTTGATCCGATCCTTACTGAGAAGTGTGCCCGGAGGCGAAGAAAACGACCCAAGCTCCGTGGCGCCGGGCGGCTTTATGGCAGCCAATAGCCCCGCTCCGTGATGTGAAATTCAACGGCGGGCTCGTATCTCCGAACACTGGAAATGGCGCGCCGTCTCCTGTAATTTGCTTCCTGGTGGTTTTACAGCGATTCAGGTGGTTCGAATGTCTGTGATTCTGTGATATTAGGCAGGTCTAGTGCCGGGCCTCATGAAAAGGCGATACGAGACTGTATGTACGTACAAAGAGCAGGCCTATCTTTAAGGGAAGGCTATAGCTCCCTGTCTTCTGCGATAGCCAGACAACATTGCGCTGCTTATTTTCATTTTCTGTTCGCAATAGGAAGATCGCGTGTTCTCATGTAACTACGTGGGGCAATCGGGGTGTGACTATAGCATAGCTGTACCACTGTACCGGCGCCATTAGGTGATAATGATCTCACTACAATGGTTAATGTTACTTTTGTGCCAGAAACTGGTCACGCACAATACGTTTTCACCAAATGTTCCTCGATGTCCTCACGGCAGCGAATGCCTCAGGCGTCAGACGCATGTATCGAAATCGGACCTGCCGTATTTTCTAGAAGGAATTTTATTTGACTTTGTTGGAACCTTTGCACAATTTTGCTATTACGAATGCTTCGCTCCACGAATCTGAATGCTGCCTTCCTGTTTTATTTCATTCAGAACGTTGGAGAGAGTTGCTTTGAAAATGTTCTGCTGTATGCAGTATCAATGGCAGTAAAAATATAAATATTGTTAAAAATCCGGTTCAAATGTTCAAAAAACATATAATGAATTGATTCCACCTTCCTCTTAACCTAGCGGTGTATAATCATGCTGCGAATAAAGAGAAAAAATGACAAATGATAGCAAGGATTATATTGCACGTATGGTTTCAAGCCCAAAAGTATTGTCAGTAACAGACCTGTACGGTCTTTAGTCGACGAACGTGTTTTCTGGGGAGACAGCCAAGTGGACAGCTGATACACATGCCCCTCGGCAGAAGTTTTGAGACGGAATGGCCCAGTCGATGGCCATATCGATAACTTTTTAATGTGCGGAAGTCTCGAGATTGGTAGGACATAACGAGGGGACTTCCTTGTACCTTCGAGTTAAAACATTACTTGAAGTTTACATTTTAGGTAGTTTTTCTTTAAAAAGTATGAAATCATGCCTTTACTTGAATACTTCTTCTGTGTCTACTGTAGTATGTTATGAAGGTTGAGCTGTGCTTGATGAATGACTGATAAACGAAACGAGGGACGTTACCCTGCGTTAACAACGACGGATCAATCCCTTCCTGTTTTGTTTGAAGCTGGTATCAAAATGTGTTTTCATGGTATGTGGCGCCACCCAGTTAAAAAAAAAAAACACGACTCTGTGCGATTGTGGTCTACTGGAAATGAACATACAGAATGAATGAAGATACAGATTGAATATACAGGAAAGACATATACAGGAAATGAATAAGGCGATACATATTGAGACTCTCAGCCATAATGCAATCGTCAGCGGAATGCTCATTTTTTACGAACCAGATTTTTATGCGGGGACCGATATAGCACCTCCATGATTTTTCTTGTACCAAAACCGAATCGGTTGCGTTATTGCACTAGATTGTGCGACTGTGCATAATTACCCTATTTGTAAATTATGCCAAAGTTTTAGAGGATTTTAAATTTTCTATTTGGTTTAGAAGCAGCTCTCAAGGCGCTTTGTAGAAGTATCAAGCCAGGTTAAAATCTTTTCAGATTCAAGAATCATTTGAGTATTTTCTTTTGAATAGTTAAAAGCTTTTTTATTTCTTGTTGGTCCAACATAGGAGCAATATTGGAGACTGAAATTATTTGAAGTAATCATGGCTAAGAAACAGGGACATGCGGTGTTACAATTAAATGTTCTGAGAGTTGCTAACAGCAAAAGACAAGATATGTGACGGTTTTGCACGCCATAGCATCGAAACAATTTTGCATGGCAGTGCGCATTTTGCATCGATACAAAATGCGCAGATGTGGGAGAGCCAAAAGAACCTCTCTGTTTCTTTTGCGAAATGTTTCCATGAAATCATCATCTCTTGTAAAACTTAATGGTGGGTTCGATCATGAACATCAGTTGTGTTTTAACGATGGTGATTGACTGACTGATTCGTCATTGATGCTTTGAACATCAATTTGGCACACTTGTTGAAACCGGCGTAGTGGATTAGACGATGACACAATGAAGAGGGCCCTAATTTACAAGATAACAACCTTACGCATTTGTTGATGATCTCCCCTGTTGTTCAAGATCCCGAATGTGGACGCCGAATGACCTTGAAGTCGGTGCGCCCCCAAGCCCCACTAACCTACCAACCAAAATCCCGAACGTATCATTCATCCAAACATAGTTTTCACATATTCTTGAAACTAACCCCCCAAAAACAGAGAAATGAGAAACACGGGGTTTAACGTAGAACTGCTTGCTGGAAGATGGAGATTGGGTAATTTTCTCATTTAATCCTACTTCGAGCTCCTGCCCACTACGTACAATGCAGTGCCGGGGAAATGGGGTGGGGGGGGAGGGGGGAAGATTCTGCGTCTCCTGCGATCTTGAAACCCATTCATTCGATTTCCTGGCAAAAACGACGCTCGGTGGCCTGTAAGGGTATCTACATTTCTAACAGACGAAATGTTGGAAGTTTCGAAAAGGGTGAAAGGGATCAAAATAAAGGTATAAATAGGGGATTATTATACGAACTTTCTCACTACATTTTATGACCGATTTTGCTCTACTTCATGCCATTCTACGGGTAATTGATAGGTCTATCCCATTTGTTAGGAAGAGGTCAATTTTCGAAATTTATGGGCGTATCCAGAGCACATCAAAAAAGGTACACGTTTCTGGGAAACGTTAAATCGTTTTGCAACATATTTCAAGGCTGGCAAGCTTATTTGTGCTTGTAAAACATTTCCATACGTGGCCCGGTCATATTACATACATATGACAAGTGCTCAAAGGTGAATTCAGGTACCAAAGAAGGAGAGGTCAATAACTACATAATGATGGCTGTGTTTTGTTTCGCGCATCGAGCCATATATGTCAGGAGTAAAGAAAAAAGCAAATAGATTTCCCAGGAGCCGCGTCTGATTTTTATTTTCACTAAAATATATGGCATTTGATCGTAGTATTTGTGGAGCTAAGAAAACTGGTTACACAGATCTGTCTGTCTGTTAGGTCTACTGAACATGTTACTGGACGAAATATGCACCCAAAAACCGATGCCTGAAGACTTCTCTGGCAGTATATCTGGGCGAATTATATGCGTGCATTAGGGCAAATATGTCTATGTCACACGTTAGCTTTGCTCTGTTCATACAATGAGTCACAGATTCTTCGAAATAAGACAGTATAAACAATCTCTTTTACATGTCCATGGATCCGCCGTTGATCAACATTTTTCTGAAAATACTTGAAAGTGTGGAGGTGACAAATATTTCGGTCATCTGAACTGTCCGTGACGTTATAAAGCACATAAAAATAACACATGACCACGTTGAAATGCGCGATCTCCACAATATTTCTCAAACGGGTCTCCCAAAAACGTGTCCTGGAACTACCTCTGAAAGAGCTAATTTTGAAGTTTCGTCAAAACATGTCAAAAACCTTTTTAGGAAAATTCATCAAGCGTTGTGAAGCAGACCCCCCAAAGTCCAGGAATGGCGAGCGAAAAACCGTAGAGGGTGGACAGAATCTGCCTCCCAGCGCGGAATAGGTTTAAGCGTGTCTAAAGGTTAATGGGCCAGAACCGACCACCTACGACGATTGCTAAAGCCGCAGCGCCTGAAACACTTCCCCACCCCATGTTCTGAGTCCGCCTCCTTTTAATCCACGTACATTTCGCATCCTTGAACTATCTGTAAGTGGTACAGACGATGCCTGAAGTGTATGTGCAGACCACACTTAAGAGAGTTACAGCCTGCATCACACGACAACTTTCCACAACTTCAAAAAAAAAATCGCCGGAGATGGTGTTATCGCGGCGATCGCGAGGGCTAAATTACGACACTCGGCGCTGGGCCTACTCACTCGGCTCTGTCACGGTCTCCGGGCGCGCACGTCCCCGCTCCCGCACCCCTCACTGACGAGCCAGTGGACGTCGTCGCACGCCGCAGGTGCCGACCGCCGCGACACCGGTCACCGGTCACAGCGCCGCCCCGGTCGGTCGCGGTCTCCGCTCTGCCCACTGGGGCCGGCCCGCGCCGCCGCCGACCGTCGACGCCGACTCACCTGTCCGCCGACACCGACGCGGCGACTCCACCTGCCGCCGACGCCGGGCCATTTATTTATCCGCCCGACGGGGCGCGAGTGGTGCCTGGGCGCCGCACGGCGCCGGCCCTCCTGGTACGTCCCTGGCCTGGTGTGGGCCGTCCTGGTACCCTGTTGGGTCCTCCTGGTGCGCCGCTGGCCTGGTGTGGGCCGTCCTGATACGTCCCTGGCCTGGTGTGGGCCGTCCTGATACACTGCTGGCCCGTCCTGGTACGTCCCTGGCCGGTTGTGGACCGTCCTGGTACGCCAATGGATGGATGTGGGCCGTCATGGTACGCAAGGGCTGTGCCAGAGCTCAAGAGCAGGTCTTAAGAGCTGGGTTTACTGAAATATATAGGAGAACTTACAAGGACCGTGGCAAACTGGGCAAGATGAACAACCTTACCAGGCTGAGGTGGGCTGAAACAGGCTGGACTGACCACCGCCGCTATTAAGGTTTCGACGCTACAGCTAACGGTCTCTGAAGCAGCAGACTACCCGGCTTCCTGGGTCGGTATTAGGCCAGTCCACGCGGGCTGCAGTAGAGCGTCTGAAAGCAGTTGGGGTGGGGAAACCGTGTACTGTTTCATATATATATATTCTAAATACGGGACGACGTACTGCCTGGCTACCTTTTCTGCAGTGTCTGGTCAATGACCTTGGAGCCGGACTTGTAAGTGATTCGTAACAGAATGAGAATCGATTCCAATTCCCCAGTTTTTTTTCGTGAATCTGAATCAGAGTCTGTTTCCTGTTTGACAGCTGTAAGTCAGAGTCGAAATCGCCTCTTGGGCCAAGAATCAGAGTCGAAAGTTCAGCTGCGATACAGTGGAAATTAAATCTTTCTTTTGCTGTTGTAAAAATGTGCATGTTCCATATCCATAATTAATGTTAAGGTCGTAAGTGTCTACGGTTAGAGCCTTACCTTTACTTATCTTCGCAGTTTTCGACTCATATTCTGCGGGCAAGAGACAGGCAACCTGTCTGTCCTATCCACCTGTCTATCATGAACCTATCCTATCTTAAGTCCCAGCTCCTAATCCACATTTTGGATATGGTTTTGAAGCCATGGGGCTGGAAACCACAAAAGATAGACATACCGTTATCCAGAAATCAGTGGTAAGAGAATACTTGGCACAAATAGTAGCTGTCAGGTGCACCAAAACACGAAAGTACGTAACTGAAATGTGAATCAAGAGAATCGAATCGGTTCAGTGTCGTTCAAAGTCTTTGAATCAGATTCGAATCCATTCCCTTTTTTCAGTTTAGATCAAAACCAGAATCAGAACCATTCTGTTGGACTATAGTCAACGGAATCGATCGCCAATGTCGTGAATCGCTTAATCTCTTACAGGTCTGCTTGGAGCAAATGACAACTTTTTGAATGAATCCGTTCGCCGACTTTAAGTCGCAAGTTCAGGATTTGTCACTGTGTGCCACAGGTTCCGTGCGTGATGGCAAGCATGTCCTTCGTCTCTAAGATAAACTGGGGAGCTAATTTCAGCAGACGTCACATATCACTATTCCCTGCGAACGCTCCTCCTCGCCAGCGCGTCGAGGCTCGGAACATCATCGCGGTGTCGCCCGCGGATTAATACAGCGTTCTCGTAATCCATGGTGGCGCCGTCAGGTCGCGATGCGCCGCCGGGGCCTGGCTCGTTAGGGCTCGGTGGGGGGGGGGGGGCGCTCTCTGTCTCGTCCGTCAGAGGTGACAGACCTGACGCGCGCAGCCTGGCAGCGCCTGCCTGCTCTTCCGCTTGGCTCCGGCCGCGCCGCGTCACGTTCGTCGCGGAGGCGCGCCACTGTTGTCGCTTATGTCGCTTATGCCACGGCGAAGAGGCCACTGCGGCCCTCCTGTTCGCCCTGCTGCTAGCCAGCCAGCCGTCCCCCGAGGTGGCTGCATTTTGAAACGCGAGCTGGGCTCAGCCGGCGCCTGAACCCGCGTCCGGCTGGCGTGTTCGCGTCCTCGCGTCACTGGACTGATTTACTAGCTGTCCTTGGATTGGACCCATTGTTTGGCACCGTTACGGCGGTGATAACTCTTGTGATGACAAACAGAAAGGTCTGGACGGAGGGTTAGGCTATCGCCAAGTTCCGGGAGAGCCTCGTATGAGCCTTGGAAAGTGGGAACGAACTAATATTGCGGGCTGCACGATCATTACTCCTTGCCGGACAAGATGGAGTGGTTGCCTTTCTCCGCTCTCGGCGTAAAGTTTTTCTGAGATTACCGCCGGACGTTCTTCCCACGTCTTGCCACAGAAATCATTATCAGTTCATGTCAAGCCCCAGAGTTACAGCGACATCCTGAAGGGCTTGAGAGCGGTTTTCTAAATTAGTCATATTTTTGTCCTCTTCGCCAGGAGCGTGACAAGGTATTGGGTCGCTTTTCGACCGAGAGCCGTTCAGACATATGCTTGACACTATACCAGGTTTGCAAGGTCAACGGTTTTTCCAAGATTATGTCATGTCCCCGGCTATATACGATCAAACATGGCTTTAAACTGGTCTTCCTAATAATCGGAACCCTATTCACGGGTAATTAAACATGTTCGGCACTGGTACCGTGGTTCAGGATAGCAATAATATTTGACACATCGTTGACTTGACCTCAGTCTCGAGAGAACAACAATCGGTGACTACAACGGTTGGTTGATTTTAAGATCAGGTCACCATAAAAGCGTGATTGGCCGGTCGAAATACTATGCAACTTCTACGCTGACCGCAAAAACGGAAACGACGAGGTGTTCTCCTTCGCTGTTGCCTGAAAGTTTGCCAGCCTATCTGAAGGGTTCAACTCGGATAGCATTGAAATTGGAAAGAGACGAGTTGTACGCTCGTTTTTGTTTTGTGGCTCTGTCTTGATTAGGAGGAAAATGGGGTGGGGATGGCAACGCACCCCCCTCATCTGGGACGTAGATAAAACACCCCACGTCCGGTGAAACTTAATATTATTTAATTAACGTTTCTTCTGAATTTGACTTTATTTATTGTATGAATTAGCCGTAATTCGGGGAACTGTTTATGTTACGATTTCATATGAAATGTTCATTTAATGCGACTTAATGTAATTTAAGCCTTGCTGGTATTCATCACATGATGACCTTCGACAATACAGGGGGTTGGTACGATCCTCTCTTCCCAGCTATGCCCACACTTGACTTGCTAGAACACCGGAACAAAATCGAGTGTATAGCATGATGTGTTGGCTACATAGCTGCCCAGCTCGACCCTTTCATGTCACCCATTGACGTTGTAAACGGCCTCAAAGGAAATGACAAATATTTTTTGGTTTCCTTTGGGTACTATGGGGCGTAATTTATGCGGTGCTTGTGAGCGACGCAGAACAATTTCTGGCGACGAAGTTGGATTTAATCTACCGCTACTATGCAAATCATCGCTCGCGATTGCTTCATGACTCATCATAGGTCAGTAAAAGGTTACATAAGGCTGCAAAAGGCCCGGACCTCGATTCATAATTCTGATTTAAGATGGCTCCGGCCCAAGAAAGGACCCAAGTGCTGAGGTCACTGACACGGCGGGTGATACCCTGTATGCATAAAGTTATGTGAAACTGAGGGCTGAAAAACGCTCAGAACATTTGTTGTACGACGATGCCCGTCTCCGTTTTATGTTCTCTACATGTTGAACTCCTCAGGAAAAAGCCAAAGGTCCGTGACAGATGAAGGCGCTATGCAGATTTTCAGAGTGGTTGGATTAGTCACCCTAGGGCAACTTGCGGAAGACCTCGGGGGTTTCAACAACGCCCTGTTTTAGGGAGGGTTAAGCCAAGTACTTTTGTACCACTTCTTATGTAAAGTCATATGCATGTCTCCATAATAATAAAATTATGATGATTGCTACTTAGTAATCATCATCATAAAATAAGAAATATCGCTAATGGGTAGTATATCATTCACAATGCATAAATACATGTAACTGCATTAGCTACTTCACTTTGCGACTGATTTAACCCTATTCCCGGCAGGGGGGAGCGGAATCCGCCCCCCTCGGGCTTTTTGCTTGCTAATTCCAGGCTTTTTAATGCAGCTTCATGAAACTTGGTCACTTTTCCTAGCTATTCTTTCTACGTGCTGTGACAAAATTTCATTTTTTTTTTGTTCAGGGGCAGAGCCAGGCAACGTTTTTGGGAGGCATCTCGTGCCATTTTTGGCCATGTTGAGGGTAAAATGAAAATGTCTGCCAAAAACAGAATTTAAAGCTAGAACTTAAAACGTTATGTGGATGCATAGCTAAGTAGTTGGGCAATGTGCAGATATAATTTTGTTTATCTGAGGTTATTTTGCAAGGTCAGGTCAAGGTCAAAAGTCAAAATTTGTTTTTTCGGTATAATTTCGGCGCCATTTTTTCAAATGCCAAACCCGGAATATATATAACGTAGAAGAATGCCATCTACTTGTGTAACAAGTTTCGGCGTGATATCAGGTCGGGTCACGGAGCTATGACCTAAAATGTCAGTGCGCGTACCCTATATCGCAATAGCCATAAAATGAAATTTTTGAAATAGAGTGAATTCAAACGAAGTGAATTCAAATAATATTAAATGCACACGAGATCATTCCAAGTGACCCCAAGGTCACTGGAGGTCATTTAAGGTCAAAGGTCACAAGTTGATCTGAAGAACGTGTGACCGTGACAGTTTTCCCTTTTTCATGTCCCTAGCACCGCCTATACTAACATTATACAAACATTGTAATGCGATTTGTACTTCTTTAGTATAACATGACTAGCAGAAGCCAAAAAAGGGTGTTTGCCTCTTTTGTTCATTCAGTTGTTAGAAAACTAATCCTGCTATTTTTGAAAACCTGTGAACGCCCATGAATTTTCTCAAAATTTCAGATTGGTGGACCCGTGGTAAAAGCCCTATCCATAATCTCGCGATTCATGCCAGTTTCATCGAAATCGGTGGATAAACAACGGAGTTATAAGAAGTCCAAAAGTACCCCCCATTTTGACATTTTTGTCCCCTGTATCCACAAATTTCAAAGTTTTCGAAATTTCTTTTTATAAAAATGTAGTTCACCGTCACGGCAAATCGATTGCCGTTTGTTGCGATGAAATCGGACGAGTAGTTCTCGAGATCTCAGGGGGGCCGAATCCGCCCCCCTGCCGGGAATCGACCATACCGTCTAGTCCTCCTTGAATAGGGTTAAACCGACTGACTTGACTCACAATGGAAACATTCAGGGCTCAGACCAAATCCTTGCGTTACTGCAAGTTTTGGTTACTCTGCTCCATATTTCGAGCCATGGCAGATAGCGCTAGATGTCAAATTTGTGTACAAAATGAGACCGCCCGCTGTTCCTTATGCACTACACTATTTTTATGCGCCTTTTGCCGTAACAATCCAAAGGCGCATAGGCCGTCCTTACCAGTCTGATATTTTAGTTCGCTCCTGTTTCATGAGTGTTTCTAAGCCGACGAGCGCTGATATTTCCCAAGTGGCCAGACTTCGCTGGGAACTGGTCGCACGACGGTCGTTGACAACGCTCGACTGGGTGCTGCCGAGAGAAGGATGGCTTTGCCAGGAGCTTCGCTGCAAATTTGCTGCCGGCTGTATATGCCTGTCCGTAACGTCGTTTCGGGTCAAATGATTGTATTTACTCAGTGGGCACGGCATTACCGGGTTCCGACAGGACCTCGTCGGACGTCAAACAGCTGACGTCAGAGCCTGACGACTGGAAAAACCGTTATTGACCTGGGGAAACTTTTGCTCCTCTCACAAAAGTTGTCAGTTGTTCTGGTCACACGTTCCTGGGCGAGAAAGGCTGCTACATGTGGGAAAGTCATCAAACGACAGGAAGCGCTCCGCTTCGCAGCACGTGCGAGCGCATCTGAGACCGGGTGGACTGCTAACCGGTGGACCGTCTTAACCCTATTCCCGGCAGGGGGGCCTGAATTCGTCCCCCCTCGGATTTTTTGCTTGCCAATTCCAGGCTTTTTAATGCAGCTTTACGAAACTTGGTCACTTTTCCTAGCTATTCTTTCTGCGTGCCGTGACAAAATTTCAAAATTCTATTTTGTTCACGGGCGGAGCCAGGCAACATTTTTGGGAGGCGCCTCGGGCCATTTTTGCCTATGTTGAGGGTAAAAGAAAAATGTCTGCCAAAAACAGCATTTTTAAGGTAGAAATTAAAACTTTACATGGATGTATAGCTAAATAGTTGGGCAATGTGCAGATACAATTTTGTTTATCTGAGGTTACTTAAAAGGCCAGGTCAAAGTCAAAAGTCAAAATTTGTTTTTTTTGCAATAATTTCGGCGTCATTTTTTCAAATGCCAAACCCAGAATATGTGTGACGTAGAAAGGTGCCCTCTACTTGTGTACCAAGTTTCAGCCTGATATCAGGTCGGGTAACGGAGCTATGACCTAAAATGTCAGTGCACATACCCTATATCGCCATAGCCATAAAATGAAATTTTTGAAATAGTGAATTCAAATGATTGAAACGTTGACAGATAATACTAAATGCACACGAGATCATTCCAAGTGACTCCAATGTCACTGGAGGTCATTTAAGATCAAAGGTCACCAGTTGGTCTGAAGAACGTGTGACCATGGCAGTTTCCCCTTTTTCATGTCCCTGGCACCGCCTATGCTAACATTATACAAACATTGTAATGCGATTTGTACTTCTTAAGCATAACATGACTAGCAGAAGCCCAAAAAGTGTTTTTGCCTTTTTTGCTCATTCAGTTGTTGGAAAACTAATCCTCCTATTGCTGAAACCCTGTGAACGCCCATGAATTTTCTCACAATTTCTGATGTGTGTACTAATGGAAAAAGTCCTACCCATAGCCTCTCGATTCATGCCTGTTTCATTGAAATCGGTCCATAAACAAGAGAGTTATAAGAAGTCCAAAAATACCCCTGATGTTGAAATTTTTGCTCCCCCCTGTATTCACACCTTTCAAAATTTTGAAAAACTTTTTTTATAAAAATTTAGTTTACGTGATGGCAAATCGATTGCCGTTTGTTGCGATTAAATCGGATGTGTAGTTCTCGAGATCTCGGGAGGGGGGGCCGAATTCCCCCTGCCGGGAATCGACCATACCGTCTAGCCTTCCGGGGATAGGGTTAAGTCGGGGGCGTCCCTGCTGATCGAAGGACCAGCCTGAGTATCGGGGTCCCTGATGACCACGGGACCGGTCAGAGTGGGGATGTATGTACTGGCTGGACGATCACTCTTAATTCGGGACATCCCTTTTAGCCGTAGGACCAGCCTAAGTCTGCGGTGTATCCGCTGGCTATTGAATTGTCCTGAATCTCTGATGTACTTACTTGCTGGTCGAAAGACCGGCCTGATTTTGTAATGCACCCGCGGGCCGTGGGAACGGCCCGAGTCTGTGATGTACCCGCGGGCCGTGGGAGCGGCCCGAGTCTGGGATGTACCAACTGGCCGTAGGACCGGCCCAAGTCTGGGATGTACCCGCTGGCCATAGGAATGGCCTGAGTCTCGGGGCCCCTGCAGCCCGTGAGGGCGGCCCGGGTCTGAGATTTATCCGCTGGCCGTAGAGCCGGCCTGAGTCTGGGATGTACCCGCTGGCCGTAGAGCCGGCCTGAGTCTGGGATGTACCCGTTGGCCGTAGGAGCGGCCCGAGACGTCTCGGCTCGCGGCCGGCACGTCCGGTACGGCACGGCCGGGTAATAGCATTAGCGCGCGGTGCGGCGTGCCGACTACGGCCTCTGAGCGTCGTCCGACGACCGGCACGAACCCTTCCGTGTCGGGCCGAGCCGGCCGAGACGCGGCGGTCGCACGCCAGGGTGGGGTCGGGCTCCGGTCTGGTGGCGTCGCCTGGGGCCGGGCAGCGGCGTGCGGCGCCCGGCGCTGAATGCAGCGCCCAGTAGGCGTCTACGGGCTTGATTCTAGGAGCAGTAACGGCTGACGTGCTTTGGAATACCCGGAGCGGATGTCACGCAAGTTAGCGTCCGGTTAGTGATTCCTTGGAGCCGCCTCAGGAGTGTCGGCATCCACGCGATTTCACGCGTGGGACGCTCACGGCACGACATCAGACGTCTTCGCGTTAACACGGACGACGCCGACTACGTCTCGGAATCAGAAATCGCTGTGAGTGCCACTAATGCCGTTCTCATGTCATTCTTCTGAGGACAGTCCTGGGAAATGCTCCTCGGCGTTTGGGCGCAAGTAATCCTGAACCGTGTTCACAAGGCGCATCTGCAACCAGCGCAAAAATGTTCACGTGGTTAATTTGGGATTACATTTCTCGTGACAAGAAGCTTTGCTGAAAAGCGCATCAGTCGGACAGTCCACAAGCTCACCGTGGCGAGCATAATACACCACAGACATCTTTTCCGCCTGCGAAATGCTTGCAGACGATGTTAAGGTTGCTGCCGCGATGATTCGGCCACATTACGTCAGTTCTGGCCGAGGTACCCTTGTAAACCTACCGAGCTAGAAATCGTGACGTCACCTACCCGCGAAGCGCCGAGTGAACTTAACGAAGTTACTCTGAAGGCGACTGTAGGTAGTTCTGCAGAGTTGCCTGGGTGTCCTGTGAGCGGGCTCTGGTTTCATGGCTGGTCTGAATGGCGCGGCCCGCACTGCCGAAGAGGGCCGGGCAATTGGCATGGCTCGAAGTTCAAAGGTCAGAACCTTCGCCAGACCGACGTCAGCTGCCGACACCGGCTCTGTTCTCACAACACGCTAACATATGTCAGGCAATGTTTTTGCGCCAAGAAAATGGCGAGATGTGTGAGCATCCTTCGACATTTTTTTCTTTTTTTTGTTCGCCCTGGCAGCACAACACAGCATTCCCGGCGCTTTTCCGTGAATGGTGCCCTTGAACGCATTACCTCTGGCATATGCGTTCCGCGCCATTCTAGGGAACATCAGTCCCTGAGCTGTGAATGACTGAGGGGAGGGACCGGGAAATACACATACAACAACGCTGCTTGCTAGCTGTGTGCAGGCTGCCATACCGTACGATGAACGGCGCAATCATCACAGTCTTCAAAAAGCTTCAGCTGTCTACAGAGACGAGACCTGCTTCATTTCGTGGCTCACAGTATTCAGCGCAGTCCTCATCATCCGAAGCGACAGACCATGACGGCTTCAGTCGCCTGTTTCCTGTCAGTATTAATGGATTCGGCGCCGCTGTATCCCAGTCACAACCGGAGCCTGCCCCGCGACCACTCAAAACATATTCCGAAACGGACTCTATTGACGCCTGAGCGGTATCGCCGCCCAGCCGTCTGGAGACCGAGCACGTGCTGTCGGTCCAAATGCAAGAGCGGAACGAAACAAAACAGAGTGGCGCATAGCGAAACGACCAACAGACTCATTTACATTGTGCCAGTAAACGGCGGCACAGAAGACTCCTCAGCCCAGAATAGCCGCCAGCTCAAACAGAGGGACAGACTGTATGCAGCTGAGTACACAGACACGCGTGGAGGAGGGGCCGGGACACTCCGCGGTCCGCCTTCCCGCTGCCGGTCCGAGGCGTGAAGGGTCGGTTCGGAACACAGTTTACGACCTTTATATTTGTTAGGAGGTTGGGGTTTCCCAGTTCACTTTTCAGACTGAACTCGTGGCTCAGCGGAGTGGCAGCTGTGTTTCTATGCCACCATGGAGCATCCCTTTAATGCTGAATACCAAAAGGAATGCATACGTTGATACCCCGAATACGTTCAACAAGGATGCACCCCTGGTTTGAAGAAGCGTTACTTCCGAACATAGCCGGAGAGCCTCGAACGTTTGGTGATTAACCTGCGATGTTCAGGATATATGGTGGTTTTCCTCTGGTGCGTTTATAAAGTGTGACAATCTCAGGCTACTGGAGATGCTTCCCAATGATGTCGGTATTTTCCCATCTTTCCGGGTAAGTCTATGCAAACTGCCCGACCCGTGTAAAACCAATCGTTACCGATAGTGTTTCAAGATTTATCTACTATCCGTCAAGCTATTTCTGAATATGTTATGAATTTTGCCTTGCTCCGATTATAGTTAAGGTTATAACCAGGCTGCTCATTGGTGTACTGTTTTTCTTTTGCTTTTGGCATTTGCGGACTAGACACCTTTTTGTGAGGTCGGTTATTTTTTCTATAAACCCAGAAGCAGCCACCAAACGTTTATATGGCGTATTCAAAAGGTCTGCAAACATGCAGGGGTACCTTCATGTATTGCCTAGGGAAATCGCCACGCGATGGCATAGGTGGCCACTCTGGTGCAGTTAAGATGGTTCATGTTAGTCGAATTGCATTAGAGAGGAAGCAACTTCGTTTCACCAGTCTGGCTGGTAGTAAATTCAGGTCACTGTCTTAGCCCTGCATTTCGCAGCGGGAAACCGGGGAGTGCAAAAGATGGAGCTTCTTGTTGGTTCCTGAAGGAAAACTGCAACACTTCACGCTGTCTTAGCGTCGTCATTCTGGCTCAAGGATTTAACACAAAATTCAGTAATGTTGCGGATTGTTGTAAAGCAGGCCCGTGGTCTTCTTGCAGCTGTTCCAAACTTTGAAAGTTCAAGCTATCAAGTTCCGGTTTCATAAGACATTGCTGTACATTTTACGCTCTGTAATTCCACACAGGCGTTTGTCAACTATTTTAAATGCGGAACAGGCGCATGCTCTGCGATAAAACACTCGTATCCAGCATAAGAAAATAAGACAGCTAGCCGTACCAGCAGACTGAGGGCATTCGTACTCTGGGGTGTTATTGGTGTTAATACTTAACCCGCCCCCGACTGGGGGGGGGGCAGTTGACCGCCCCCCTGAGGTTTTTCTAAGATTGCGAGAGAACGAAGAGACACAGAGCCATGAAACTTCGTGTACCTTTTGCTTGATCATTTTTACACGTTGTGTCAAAGTTTTGGCCTCAGGTCAAGTCAGATGTCTCACCTAGGCCAGGTTAAACGGACCTATGTTCAAAAAAGTTTAGCGCCCTGTAACTTTTTCGCAAAACAAGATATCACAATAATGCTTTCAGGGATTAATGATCTTGATAGATGCAACAAATCTGCTATCTCAGATTTTCTGGAATTTTCCGGGTCATTGACCTAAGATCAAGCCATTTTTAACATGACGTCGTTTTTTTCGGAAATTGGCGGAATTTTTCGTAACATTTTCAGTGAGGAGTGAAGCAGACATCTAGTTACCGTCATTGGGCAAAGTATCAATGATTTCCAGCCCTAGGCCTGAGGCCAGGTCACGAAAAACTGCTGTGAGCCAAAATGTACCAC
The DNA here is from genome assembly GCA_030062745.1 of Capitulum mitella. Classification (NCBI taxonomy): domain Eukaryota; kingdom Metazoa; phylum Arthropoda; class Thecostraca; order Pollicipedomorpha; family Pollicipedidae; genus Capitulum; species Capitulum mitella. The sequence goes on from CP099844.1 coordinate 27,289,622, forward strand.
CGCCAAATCAGCGATGAATTACTCAGTTCAGTTTACTTGCGAATCTTTCCACCGCGTGGATTACTGTTTGATCTTAGTCATTGCAGTACAGCACATGCGCAATAGTTATACAGATAAAACTAGGCCACCCACTTTACCTCAAAATGGGTAGAAAATGGCAGAACTGGCTTGCACAGATGTAAGTAATACCAAGAACCTCAAAAAGTTTTAAAAAATTGAATATTTCCGAAATAAACAGGCTCTCGCGAATGAAGCTCCGCCATTTGTGTAGATTAGTACCTAATGAATTTTTCCAAAATTTAAGCATGAGAAACCATCACAAGAACCACTAAGATCAATAAAATTTACATGGATAGGCCTATGTTGCAGAAATAAAGAAACACTAAAGTTAATTCCCGTTAATTTCTTACTGGTACGGCTGCGGCGACCGCCAACAGCCGGCGAGAAAATTGCCGTGTCCTTAACACAACGTTTCGGCGTATATATTGAACAAATCTGATAAATTAGATGTGTATCGGCATCCGCGGACCTTTACTTGTGCGCTGGTGCCTTACCTATGCGTTATTACTCACAGCCCTTGAGATTCAGGCCGTTTCTCGGTCTCATGCAGTCGGCTATGAGAAAACATATATGGAACGTAAATTGCTTATATATTTCCTAAAATTAAAAATGAGATCAGTTTCGAGCTCTAATCGTCACAAGCTTTCGAACGGTGTGCTTATTTTTATCGTGCAACCAACCGTTCGTGAGTTAGAGGGGGTGGCCAACCGCCCCTCCCCGTCGGATGTGATCGTCGTCGACCGACGGTCGTGCGCGGGTTAAAGCACACAGTTTCACTCAGAATGATGTCAGTCACCGCCAGTCACCTCTGCTGATGCTGAATGGTACTGTGCGTATGCATTAGGTTATATGGAACCATTTCTCATAATCAATCACGATAACGAAGGAAACAATCGTGGTTGTTTCTGATGTGATTTGGAATTTACGGAGTCATCAATACCAGTTTCATCTACCGTGAAGGTGACTCACCAAACAACGCATATTGTTCACACTCTCCCTTTGAACTATTGTAACGCAGCAGATGTCGAGGTCGGCCTCCGGGTCCAAGCCTGTGTTTGGCGACCCCATCAATCCCACACTGCAAACGCAGCTGGTCAATTGGGACCACTCGAGGCGCGCTGTGCCGCCGTTGTTTGCGCATCGACTTCCGATAGGCCGGCACGCGCGGCGGGCCGCAGGGCAGGTAGGCGCCCAGCCACGCAACAGGCACCACTTTCTGCATTCATTACCGCGATCGTGACGCGACAAAATGCGCCGGGCTAAAGATAACAGCCAATGGCGGCTAGCTGTCGACAGGACCCCTCCCCCCACCCACACCCGCCCGGAGAACGTAGCACACAGCAGGTGCACCGACTGCGGGAGATTGTCGGTCTGCGGTCCCGGTCCTGAGGGAGACTGTCGGCCCACGGTCCCGGTCCTGAGGGAGACTGTCGGTCTGCGGTCCCGGTACCGAGAGCGACTGTCTGCGGTCTCGGTACCGAGGGAGACTGTCGGTCTGCAGTCTCGGTGCTGAGGGAGACCAGCGTCCGGCTGTCCCAGCGCCGGCGCGTTTAAGATCAAAACCCCGACAGCTTGCGTTCCACGTTTTCGTGGCATAGCTCTTCTCGTTGGGAACCCCAGGGTTTCGTGAGTCGTGGGCCGTGAGTCGAGCGTCACGGCGTCCAGCACACCACGGCTGCGGCGGCCGTGGCTCCGGTCGTGACGCGCTCAGGCAGCCGAGGCCCGGGATCATGGGGTGCCAGCGTTCGGCGCTGCCCGCTCGTGTCTCCTCTGATGTACGGAATTGGGCCTCGTTAAATGAAGGTCGCGCGTGCAGCGGCCGCCACCTGTGTGACATGCATTTCGGAACATTTCAGTGTCGCGGAAGGCTGGCCTTCGCGGGAACATCGACAATACGTCCAACAGCGTTCGTTGAAAAGAGTAGAGTCTGTCGTCAAACGGCTTGGCCAAGTTGGATAGCTGTCTCTTTTTTGATGGAGCTGATCCCTTGAATGGTATTTTCATTATTATTCTCTGATGCTTCATTGCAGGTACGATGTTTTATTTGGCAGATTGGAGGCCCTTGAAGGCCTTGACAACTTTGAAGTTATCTGTTATCAGTCGCAGCAAAGCAGCCGGAATGGTTGGATCCTGTTGATTTATTTTAAGACGGCCTGTGCTGCGGCTTATCAGATTGGAAGCGCGTGGTACCTTTTCCTATATTTTTTTTACGACCGAGAGGAATTTCGCATATTTTACTTTAGTATTCCAAATGGTAAACCATTCGCAACGTACGGAGACATTTCAAAATACGTCATCTGCATCTTGTACTCAAAACGACAGCACGTCGGAAAAAATGGCCATTTTCCGCACAACGCAAATTGCACTTTACATTACGCAGGTAATCACATGCATGTTACTCCTCAGTTCGCAACGACGACTTCGACGAAGGGGTGGTTTTTCGTAACTGAAATGTTGACAGCGGCTCTGGATCAGAGGTCTCGAGGGTCGACTCATTAATCAACTTCAAGTCTCTGATGATCTTGCTAAGAGGCAAAATATGTAGATGGCTGCATGTGTCGTACCATTTACGTTAACTGCGCAGTGTATGCGTAACAATTTCGAAGGAAGCTTAAAATGAAGCGATTGTAGATTACGTGTCCCGCAAAATTTGGCCTCAAAACATGCCATAATTCCCCTATAACACTTATTCTACTTCTGCCGCTGCCGTGTAACCCTATTCCCGGAGGGTTGGACGGTATGGCCGATTCCCGGCAGGGGGGGGGGGATTAGGCCCCCCTGAGATCTCGAGAACTACACATCCGATTTCATCGCAACAAATGGCAAATGACATGAACTACAATTTTATGAAAAGAAGTTTTCAAAATTTTGAAAGGGGTAGATGCAGGGGCAAAAAAGTCAAAATACGGGATGTTTCTGGGCTTATTATACCTCGGTTGTTTACCAACCAGTTTTGATGAAACTGACATGGATCGGGAGATTATGAATAGGACTTTTACCATTGATCCATACATTTGGAATTTTGAGAAAATTCATAGGCATTCATAGTATTTCAAAAACAGGAGAATTAGTTTTTTTTCAAAAAGTGAATTAACAAAAAAATTAACAGCGCTTTTTTAGCGTTTATCAGTCATGTTATGCTGAAGAAGTACAAATCGTATTACAATGTTTGTATAATAGCAGCACAGGCGGTACAAGGGACTTGAAAAAGGGAACTGTCATGGAACCATGTCATTCAGATCAACTTACGACCTTTGGCCGTAAATGACCTCCAGTAACCTTATGGTCACTTGGAATGATCTCGTAAGCGTTCAATGTTATCTGGAAACGTTCCCAATCATTTTAATTCACTCTACTTCTGAAATTTTATTTTTCGACTGTTGTGATAAAGGGTACGCGTGCTGACATTTTAAGTCATAGCTCCGTGGCCCGACCTGAAATCAAGCTGAAACTCAGTACAGAAGTAGAGAGCAACCTCTTACGTCATTTATATTTCGGGTTTGGCATTTGGAAAAATAGCGTCAAAATTTTTGCTATGAAACCGAATACTGACTTTTGACCTTGACCTGACCTTGTAAAGTGACCTCAGATGAACAAAATTGCATTCGGCTCCAACTATTTACCTATACATCCATATGAAGTTTTAAGTTCTATTTTAAAAACGATATTTTTGGCAGTCATTTTCCTTTTACCCTCAGCAGGGCCAAAAATGGTCTGAGATGCCTCCCAAAAACGTTGCCTGGCTCCGCCCCTCAACAAAATAGAATCACGAAATTTCGTCACTGTACGTAGACAAAATATTGAGGAAAAGTCGCATGTTTCGTGAATCTGTGTCAAAAACCATGGAATAAACAAACAAAGAAACCCAAGGGGGGCGGATTCAGTCCACCCCCCTGCCGGGAATAAGGTTAAATTGCTTCGCATTTAAACAAACATGTATCCGAATGTCATATACGTTTCAGCAAACATCGACACTCAATGGCAGATCGAGCAAATATCAAAAACCAACTTCTAGCCCATAAAGCAAAATAATATGACAAATGTTACATACCAACCACGCATCCATCTACGCTAGCTCACAAAGAGTTCACCGAGCCCTAAAAATGTGGATATTGAGAAACTTTTTGCATAGCCTTAGTAACGTAGGCGAACGGCAGGACATTTCATTGCAAAATGTTTATACCGAACTGTGTAAAATCGAAGATGGCACTCAAGTCTCTCAGTAACTGTAACGCATTCAAAATGACCGAGTTGTTCGGACGTGCATAGAGTGGTATTACTGTAAACAATGTACGGAAGAACAGAAAACTCTGTCGATGGGCCCAACAAGCAAAACCATTTGCAGACATAAAATACCTTCAGTTTCTATGAGGCAAAAAGGTGAAAACATGATGAGCCGTGAGAGTTAAAATCGGCAATTCGGCTTTCAAATGAGTTATCATGATCCCGTACATCGAGGGCTACCATGCGTGGCGCCGTTGGCAACCAGCCGCGTTAGAAAATTGCGTCCTATCCTTTCATGACGGGAAGATAGAATCTGGCAACACCAAACCAGAAAATGGTGCCAAATTCGATGATCATCGCAAAGAGGATGTTAAAGGGAGCATTGCACCTGTAACACATATTCTGAACTGACATTGAAGTCGAAGCCAGTAGTCTTAGAAGCCAGTCTGTACAATACAAGTACATGACTTTACAAAACTCTACAATTACGGAGGTTCAAAGAGACTTCCCACGGTTTTCACCCCTGTCCTAGTCGGTCGTGCCTTAGTTACAGTTGTTGCTTGATGTCGCGAGCGGGCGTAGACCAATGCTCGTGTGGAATGTGAGCGTTCCGGATTGGTCTGTAGTGCGCCATATCGGTGGATGACTACAGAGTATAGTTTTTTACCAGTTGCGTTTTTTTTAGGCCTCTGGACATTCATTTTTGGAAGAAAATGGATGCTAAAAATGTACCTAATCAACGACATTTTCTCTGCCAAGCAACTGGATTTCTATAACGTGGGCAAAGGTGGAAGTCCCTTTTAAACTGGGCGACGAGCGGTGTTGGCGATAGCTGCTTTGTGGAATGTGCCGACTAGGAACGAAGATGACATCTTTTTCGTTTCGTTTATTTTTTGCTCACCAGCACGAAAAACAGTGACATTGGTGTCCACGTCTTTGAATGAGATGAACGAAACTGAGAATGTTTTTGCTTTGTTGGTCTTAATTATAGCGTTTCAATGTACATTATTTTGTTATTAATACAGCCCTTTTGTCACACGCGTGACTAGCACCCAACGAAGTCGTCGCGGAGAAACCGAAAAGACATTTAAGCCGAAGTTTCATGTTCAAATCTGCATCTGCGACTCACTCCACGCCATAGCGAGCCGTCGTGACTCGGCCAACGATTTTCGTCTGTCCTATAAAGGCTGACTTTCCGGTAGGGGCACTGACAGTCGCCGCTCTTGCTCACGCACAGCCCTTCCCCGCGTGCCGGCAGTGGCGCCGTCGGTGTCGACGGCCGTGGCCGTCGCCTCCGGCTCCCCCGAGCCGCAGAAAGTGGAGGCACCTGTCGCCGGCGCCGATTTAATGCGCCCATAAACATTTCATGGCAACCCCCCGCGGCCGCCTGTCAAATGTCGTCCCGGAGTGACGTCCGGTCGTGCCGGGCCGACCCGGTTCCCGACCCGGACCCGTTTTCCGGTCCCCCCAGGCCGAGGGGTGTCACGCTAATGTGTCTGGCGTTCACCGCCGTGGGCGGCAGACGACCTTGGCGAATGGGGTCCCGGGTAGCCGGAGGACCGCGGCTGGGACGGGACTGTCCCAGACTATCGGACGGCCATGACTGGGGCGGGACTGTCCCGGACTATCGGACGGCCATGACTGGGCAGGGACTGTCCCAGACTATCGGACGGCCGCGGCCGGGGCGGGACTGTCCCAGACTATCGGACGGCCGCGGCCGGGGCGGGACTGTCCCAGACTATCAGACGGCCGCGGCTGGGGGCGGGACTGTCCCGGACTATCAGACGGCCGCGGCTGGGGACGGGACTGTCCCGGACTATCGGACGGCCGCGGCTGGGGACGGGACTGTCCCAGACTATCGGACGGCCGCGGCCGGGGACGGGACTGTCCCAGACTATCGGACGGCCGCGGCTGGGACGGGACTGTCCCAGACTATCGGACGGCCATGACTGGGGCGGGACTGTCCCAGACTATCGGACGGCCGCGGCTGGGGCGGGACTGTCCCAGACTATCGGACGGCCGGCGACGCCCAGACTATCGGACGGCCGCGGCTGGGCGGGACTGTCCCAGACTATCGGACGGCCAGATCCAGACTGTCCCGGACTATCGGACGGCCGCGGCCGGGGCGGGACTGTCCCAGACTATCGGACGGCCATGAGCCGGGGGCGGGACTGTCCCGGACTATCGGACGGCCATGACTGGGGGCGGGACTGTCCCGGACTATCGGACGGCCATGACCGGGGGCGGGACTGTCCCAGACTATCGGACGGCCATGACTGGGGGCGGGACTGTCCCAGACTATCGGACGGCCATGACTGGGGGCGGGACTGTCCCAGACTATCGGACGGCCATGACTGGGGGCGGGACTGTCCCAGACTATCAGACGGCCATGACTGGGGGCGGGACTGTCCCAGACTATCGGACGGCCATGACTGGGGGCGGGACTGTCCCGGACTATCGGACGGCCGCGGCTGGGCGGGACTGTCCCAGACTATCGGACGGCCGCGGCTGGGGCGGAACTGTCCCAGACTATCGGACGGCCGCACCTGGGGGCGGAACTGCTCCTGGTCGCTGAACGGTCCTCGCTGGGGAGGGGGTCTGGGGAAGACGGGCCGCTCGCCAGTGGCCTGCACGATGCACGGCGCTCATCAACAATGCATGCGCCGGCCAGTGCCGGGCCCAGGCGCGGCGGCGGCCAGCCTCGTCGCAGGAGTCCATTGGACCGCCCGGCCGCGTACGATACCATATCAAATATTTATAGGGGCTGCATAGTGGGCGATGAGTCGCCGCAGCTGTCGGCAGGGGCTCTATTCATCGTGTGCGCCACACAAGAACGATTCCAGTTTAAATGGCGGCGAAGATGTTAAATATTGAAGGTTAATGGGGGCGTGAGCCGATGAAGGCTAAATGAACATTTGATGAGGTATAGTTCATTCCTCAAGGGCAAAGATGCAGGACGCGAGCAATTAATAAAAGGCGACGATGACAGCGTATGATGTGGTATTAAACAGTACAGGGAGTAAGAATGCTGCATGCTGAAATGCGACTCTGCAAATGAAAGCTAATGTGCTTGTTATTGTGTTTCTTTTGCAGGTTAAATCGTGGCACGAGATAGCTTCCCCAAGCCATTTATTTGCTTCTTGTGTCCGTTATACCGTGGTGTGAAGTCCATCGTCTGCAGAGCATTGCCGTAGTTCCGCTGTCCGTTATGCCATGGTACGAGGTGCTCCTTATCTATACCATGATATACCCTTTGCCTGTTATACTTTGGTACGAGGGTAATACATCTCTAGACAATTTTCGTGTTTTCTCTGTCCGTTATGCCGAAGTATGAACATGTTCCTCCAAGAGTTGCAAAGTTTTTCAAAATGCTGGCTCCGGCTCCGGCTCCGGTCACAGCGCAGATGCACTGGGACACGCACAAACACGGCACAGGTTCATATGGACACGGCTGATCACCGTCCAATATTTTCTAATGTTTATATTCATATTATGTATGATATGCAGACTTATAAAATATATATTTAAGAACTTGCGATCATGTACGCATACCTGCAATAGTTTTCAGTTTATAACAATTAGAACAGCTGTAAGCAGCCGTTAAATATATGTCCAAGTGGCCAACTATTGTTGTCACAAGTTTTAAGCCAAGTTCCAGACAATGGATGACTATGCACACAGACACATTAGCAGTTGAAGTGAAACAAAGCAATGTCAGCTTGAAATTTCAAGCTCAAGAAGTAAACATTTATTATGAAGGTGTACATCTGATTGCCATACAGTGGAATGTCATGATTGTTCCAGAAATGCACAGCATGGCTGATATGTTCCAGCAGAATTTTTCATGCGCAAATCATGAAGCAATTCATGAGTTACGTAGGCTCATGAATGGAATCATGGACGAAAACTGAGGATGGAAAGCTAACAAAGTTAACAACTTACAACAATAAATTACATCATTATGCTTCTTAACTTCGTGAGTCCCAAACATTTGCTTTTCCTATGCAAAACATACAGAATTATTGGAAAAAGGGACATTTTATCTTGAAGTCAGTGCAACAAGCCTGAACATGAAAGCTACGCCATTATGCAGTTCTTTATATCTCATTATGAGATATAAAGAACATTATGAGATATAAAGAACATCAGAGCATTATGCATCTCTTTCTACATCTTTGACGTAGAAAGAGGCAAATGTATGGCACTCAGCTGCATGGCGATATGGCCCTTTCCCCCAGCTACCACGACGTCCAGAGCGTATCTTCGACTCATGCACAATTTGAGGCTGATGATTTGTCTCACTTTTCGCTGTCATGGGAAGCACAAATTGTGTGGTGCCCAGCATAGGATTATAGTGGTCCAAAGATGGTGTTCACGCCCAGGTACAATTAGCTTCATCAAATACATGTATTGCACAGAAAAGACGCAGCAAAAACAGCTGGTCAGAAGCCTGTTCCATAAATTGTACCCTCTGGGAAAACGACGATTTTACGCAAATATTACACGCAAATGTTAGATATAACTGAGCTAATGAAAAATCCCATTCCAATCAAAGCCGTAGAAAAAATAATAACGCCATGTAACATACACCTGAATTATTCTGCGGACCTCAACCCTGTTTCACCAATTTGGAAAACAAGCGAAATAACGGCTCATACGGCCTTGGCGAGAAATATTGTCAGACACCGTCACGAAACGTCACGAAACGGAAATATTGTCAGACACGACACGGTCAGAAAAATTGTCTGACCGTGTCGCATCTGCTCCATGATCGTAAGAAGGCGTACTTTAGTAGAATATGCCAGTCAATAAATGGACTAAGAGCATGCTGCTTCTTCATTGTTTACAAGCTAAGATTGGGCTCGACTTTTTCAGAATGATTTATAGCAAGCAGCCAAGAGGAGTTTAGTAACATATCTGTAAACACAGCTATAAGGCACAGACTGTACATGACTACACATGCTTCTAGCCTGCCAGGTTATAAAACTATCAAATATCCAATTCAGAATATCATGCTGTGAGACTAGATATTTCAGTGTGTTTCGCATTCATATTTAGTTGATAAAGCCAACATCATTTATCCAATTCTAAGAAATATAGCGTGCTGTCGGTCTTATCTCCTGATAAGTCTGAGACGATGCGGTTTATGTTTTGCTCAATTTTACTACTTTATGCTTTATTTATACTGTGTGTTGTAATTGTTTACGTCTTTCCAGCTAATGATATTCCTGATTGGGTCAGAAAACACCTGTTGTTGCATTTAATTCTGTGGTTTTAATATTTCACATCCATATTTTGCTTTCGTTCCTGGGAGACACAGCATGGTCACGGCTTGCTTAAGCACAGGCCCCGCTCTAGGCATGCCGTGCCAAAGTTTAGGCACGGCGCTGTGCCTGCGGTTTCTCAAAACTGCAGCTCTGCTTCCTGCCTCAGACCGTATGAGGCCGCTCATTCCTCAGACTGATTTCGTGTTTCCTCCGCCTGTTACCCCGGAATGGAATCCTGAATCGAATTAGCCGCCGTCCGTCCGAAACGGTCCTAATTAGAATGGTCCGTGCGCCTCGTCGGTCCCGTGCAGAGGTGGAGGGGCACGGCGTGGGAGGAGGACGTCAGCATGATTGCGAACCATCTGGTGCGGAAATGACGCATATTGCGCGCCACCCAGGGGGCCAAGGCAAGGGAAGGTCTGCTGCTGATTGCAGCGGTGGATCTCTGATGGCGGGAGAACCATGTCTCTCGGATATGCATGAGCGGTTTAAATCCAACCTTACGCGTCAGTCCAGCAAAGCATGGGAACGCACAATTTCGTATTTTTAGAACCAGTGTGAGACAAGGCAGTCAAAGTCTTCTGCAAAACAGTCATGGAACCAGATAATGCCTCGAAGTATGATATCCTCCTTAGCCATTCTTCATAGTGTGTCGGGCGTATAGCGTGTCAGCAGCTCTGTTGAGCAGCCACTGCACTGGCGTTTGAGCAACAACTGCACCCTGTTTTAGTTGAAGCAAGTAAGGTTTTCCATGTTCAGGTCAAAGTTCCCCTGAGCTCGGCATTTCGTTCGCAGATGGCCGAACTTTTCCAGGGTTGGCTGGGTGCAGAGCCCATTACTGCGTATGGTCTGGGGGCGTCAGGGAAGAAACACAAGTGGAGTCCAATGCGTATGTCAGAAAATCATTGGACGCAGTGATTAGACCTACCATAAATAAACGAAAAAATAACTAAATATATATGTCATGCATAATATATTCAAATAAATATACATGTAAATGTTATACTCATATTTTAATACGTGAATATTACATAGAAGTAATATAAATATACACGTAAAAAATGAAAAAAAATAGTTTGTAGCTGCTTTTAAGCAAGAATTTCCATGTCATTGCGACATAGCAACTTCGAATGCGCCGGAAATTTCAAGTAGAGAGCGCTGGGCATGCGACGTGTTGGGGTTGGCGTGATGTTCTATTTCTTGTAATCTGACTTTCAAGTTGATTACTTTAATTGCTCCTGTAAGATATGACAGTACAGAAAGAGCCACGTAAGAGGGCCTTCGAAGCATGTAGGACTTCCCTGGTGAGAACATGAAGAAGTGTGTGTCATTGCGCACATTTATTTGGCCACGATTTTTGTACGCTAAAAATACGTCTCTTTCCAGCGGAACTAGGACCAACTAGAACGAGGCAGCAGTGGTGCCTCCGCTAAACAACCGCAAATCGAGAAACAGAACTTTTCAGGAGAGACAAAAATTAACAGACGCTGTGCAAGTGAAAAGATGAATCAAAACGATGCTTGTTCAGGTCTTCTCTCAAACAGAGGAAGCTCGCGCATTTTCGAAATAAAACTGTTTCATCCCATGGTGTGACCAAACCATTTGCCACAGAAAACTGAGCCAGTTTTAATGTCGTGATCTAGCCATTCTGCTGATCATCCAACGACAAAAAGTTCTCATACGCTATTCTTCCAATGATAAATATTTTTGTTTTGGATTAGCTGTTTTACGTCTTAGGTTTTACGTTGCTCTTCCGATTCCGCAGTTAAATGGGCCAGATTTCACTTGCAGACCGTAGAAATCAAGAAAAGAAAGAAGGCCGCGTAAGAAATGGGTAGAGAATGCCTTTGCGTCTTTGTTGTTTTTGTATCGTTTTTAGCAAGCGTTTTTAGGTCTGGAGTTTCCAGTTGCCGTTGGGTCGTTGGTCAGGCTGATGTTACTTTTTCGGACAAGCAGATTGGCATGCAGCTGCACGCTTGCTTGCGCATCTTTTGTGTCTGAGGTCCTAGACAAAGAAATGGGTTATTTAACCTGATAGTCACTGAAGGCCAGGGGGTTGGCCAACATTTTGCCGAGGAGGGGGCAAGACAAACCAAACCCACATCATTTCAGTTGTGGGTATGTAAAGAAGTGCTATTTTACGGCCTTGGTCGTCTTGGCCTCCCTTGGCTACGGTTCCTGCAATGGGATCATTCATGGAAAATTTGATCAAGATGTTTGAGAGACGCATGGTTTTCTTTCGTTATACCACTCCTTTTGGTCGGTAAGCGTGACGAACAAGCTTCCGGTTGCAGTGTGTCGCGTGGACGCAGTTCAAACCTTGAGCCCTTGATGCAATATTAAAGCCATTCTGCATGACTCCCGAGGCTTACAAACGTCTGACGACAGCGGGCTCATTTAACCCGTGAATCACTCGGCAGTGAAGAAGTGCCGACCTCTGCAGCTGGATTAGACCCTGCGTTTGTCTATCCCCGACTAAAACACCGCTTGTCCTAACGACTCTGCGTTTAAACACAGCGTCTTGCCGTGTTCGCGGAACGCTTTGTTTTGGCACGCCTTTGACAGCTTCCGCCGCGAGACGCCAAATGGCTGCAGCGGCAAACCGCCGCCGGACGACCGACCGACATCGCATTCAGGGGTACGTCCCGTCCCACTGTCACGTGGGCTGAGGGATTGGTGTGCCTTCGGAAGTCAATTGTGAGATGTAGCCCTCGTGATAACGACGGGGAACAGTGCAGGACTTGTCAGCTGTTGAGCAGGCCGGATGCTGTACCGGCGGACCGGGATGCGCCGCGGCACAGTCTGCGGTTCAGGAGCAGCGATCATGCCATCAGGCGGAGCAGTCCTGAGCTCGGATGGAAGTCTCAGGGGTCGGTCCCGAGAGTGGAAAGTAGTTTGGTCTGGGGCTTCTTTGATAGCTTCTTGGTAGCTTCCTTGGTAGTTGTGCGTTAGGTCGAAGAGGTCCAATGCCGTTTTTGAGCCTCCTGCTTAGCCGCATGCGCTTTTGGTATAGATGTCCGCCGTGAAGATATGCCCCGTCCAGGGACGCAGTACCTGTTCCTTTTCACATCCCCTAAACTGTGTTTGCGTGGATTTGAGGGTGACCCACGTTGCGCAGGCCTATCAGATGGTGGCAGGAAAGAAACAGACGGCTTATACTTGTTTTTTTCGCAACTGTTCGATGTCATCCTGAGTCATTCCGTTTTCATTTGGGGAAGGGCCTGCCCTTTTTAAACTCGTCCCTGCAGGTTGCGCCGCATTGCAGTTGTACACACCGGTACAGCCTCTCGCGATGAAATTAGTCGCTCGCGCCACGACGGTACTTGCTGAGGTATTAATGCCGACTTCCGCTTCTTTCGGGAAGACTGCCCTGCTCAGTTACTCCGCTACCAAATGACCGATACGGGTTATTTACACCGTAGTCGATTGCCCTCGATGATACCGTTCCGGGCAGGTCACACCTTTGGACTTCGAGATTTTTTTATCCGGTCACAGGTCACGGCATAGGTCAACATTTGACATTTGACCACATTTGAGGATGCCTTTGTTGCGTACGAACCTGACAATGCAGGGACCCTGAAGCCGAACTAAGCGTAACGGTACGCGTGAATAGCCAATGCTTGTCTTTCTGTGGGCGAAGATGGAAATACACCACAGATGGCGCGTATAACTCCCAAAATTTCTCAAAATTCCTTAAAATGCCCTTAAATGCTCGTTTTAACACGATAAAGTCTCCAAATGGTTGTTGCAGCTGGTCGTATGACGTAATGTGTCACTGCAAATCGCACATATATAACTTTGACTTGTGAGGACCTGACGTATGGCATTGGGCAGTTTAGGTTGATCTCTCACGACACTGTGACACATTTTGCACGCTATCGGCTGGCTGCCAGCCCCAGTGTATCGATAAAGATCATCAAGCAAACTCGAAGAAACGGTAAAATCGAGTAGTAAAAAGAGAAGAAACGGTAAAATCGCGAAACATCTATGACGTCATTTTGTCGTGATCTTGGATAACCTCGGCAGTCTGTGGCTTATAGAAATACGCACAAATGATACGCAGAAAAATACTGAAAATTTGATGGTACGTCGGCTCCTGAGTCATGCGGCATGGAAAAGGAGAGGCATCTGACTTCCTGAAAGTGGCGGGAAAGCTTTCGACCATACTCATGTAGTGGCGGTTGTTTCAAGAGTTATTTCAGAGACTGACGTGCAAGATTCGTTCCAACACGGGGATGCAAATGAAAGACATGACTGTGTCCGAATGATTCTAAAGACATTCAGTATCCAATCATGCTTTGTGATTTGTGTTAACACCCAGTCATGCTTTGCTATTCGAGTTCGGACTAAAAAGGCATCAGCGTTGTTGTGCGTAAAAAGTCCTGAGCCCTCAACCTATGTGATCACAAATTCCCAGTTTATGAAGTGTAAATAAAGGGTGCTCTGTATGGTTTTATTTCATTCCTTCGGCATCTCGCGTAACCGAAACAGTCCAAGAGTATTGTGCCAACCATCGCCGCCATAGTTTTTGCTACGCGCGCTCTTCCAGCTTTTCGTTACGGCTTTGGTTTTGCTGGCAAGGGCGCGGGAAGAGGGGGAGGGGAACAGGGAGTAACGGCTCCCCGATTTTTTTTTGGAATTTAATATTGACCCTTTGGGCGTTGAATAGAAAGGATTGACCCAAAATGCTTCTTTGCCCCTCCCCCAACTGTGGAGGAGCTCTCGCGCCCCTGACGGATGTCGTTAGTGTCATATTTGTAATGCCAAAGCCTCGTTTTAGAGGCGCCGGTTACTGGGTGTTGAGCCATGGTACCGTTTGTATGGGTCGTAAACCATTGTACCATTGTACCGTTTGTATGGCCTATACGGGCTGTAAGTACGGTTGTAATGCTGGGGGCTGGAAAATGGCAATGATTATGTTGATTCCTCGCTAACCTGTATTATTAATCCAGGGTAATTTTCGCCAGTTAAAATTTGGTGTTCTGCTATCTCAGATCTTGCTTTAACATGAAAAGTAAGCCTGTTTTATCCACAATTGTACCTTAACCCGGCCGGCCATTCACAACATTTGGCGGCCCACCAAATGGCCGAAAGACGGAAATTACGGCTCCGAATTACATGGCTCCGTTCACTGTTTTTGACGCACCTAAAGGATTGCCCTGACTTTTATTATGAAACACAACACGAGAAGTGAAATGTGGGATTGACTGGCAGTATGTTTATCCAAAAAATAATTTGTTCCGACTGCGGGAGGCATTTAAACGTTGTAAGTAAAAATGAAAAAAATGCTCCGTCAATCCACACATCACTGAGTTCAGACAATGTGTTGCTCTTTTTGGGTTGTCTGGGGAGCGCGGTTCATTGCCTCGTGCAGGAAACCTGATATACTTCATAACGTTTTTTCCTTTAAGATGCATTTATTGGATTATCTTGCATGTTTACGCATTCATTCTTGGTGCATACATCGTCTCCAAATCCCTCGTGCTCTGGATTCTAGGGGACAGTGACGTTTGTAGGATCTGCACCTTCCCGAAAGATTATCGGAGTGTCGCCTGTTGGTATACGTAGGTTCGCCTGCCGTTCGCAAGAACTCCTTAACATGGGCTCCGGATAATGCGGACGACCTTCCCATCGCAGAGCCAAACAAAACCCAAACAGCGGCTATCACTTATTGCAGTTTGAACGTTTATTACAGTGATGTCTCATTCAGTAATCTCGCTTAAAATAGCGGCTTATCGCGGGAGCCGGGTGCGCGGACCGAGAGGAGGAGGCCACCGACCGGCTCACTCGCAGCGACGTCCGGCCGTCCCGCCGCCGGCCAGGTGACAGCGCGCCCCCTCCGAAAACGCGCGGGACCAAGCGGCCAACAGATCGAGACGGTCGGCGCTCCGGCGGCCGCGCGGCGGGAAATCAGGCTGGCGGGCTCCGGCACTCCGGCGCCGTCCGCGAGGAAACCGGAGACATGATACAAAACGCGCGCGCCGCCGCCGCCGCCGGCGTTTCGAGGAGCGACAGGCCCGGCTGGCGCGACCTGACCCGACCTGAGGTCGCGGTGCGGCCGGCCGCGGCGGCCGACGCCGACGCGTCGCCCGTATAAAAAGTTCGTGTCTGCTCGCGCGACTCCACACGGACAGCGAAACGTCACAAAACATCTATGAACGACATGATAACAAACTTAAAATTCGGGGCAATGGATAACAGTAACACGCCGCGGGGCCTGGTGACGGGCTCGCGACCGCCGCAGCCCGTAAGGCAGATCCTCCATTTTGATTCGCTTTCGAAACGGGCCGCGCGGAGCCGCGGGCGACCGCGTGGAAACAAGGGGCCGGAAGCTGGCGACGAGGTGCGAGGGAGGGGCGCGCACGCGGGCCGAGGAGTGCCTGTTCCGAACGGTGCCGGCTGCGTTTTGATTGCGTGCTGAAGGCTGACGTCGGAGGCGGCAGACTGAGGCACCGCAGCGCCGGGCGCGGCGCAGGCCGGCCGGCAGAAGGCAGATCGGCAGATCAGACCCAGCAGCTCAGGCGTCTACGTTTAACTAGGCCGCTATGATATAAACCTGCGTATATAGTCGCACTATTCAGCCGCCGACAACGAGAGCGCACGCCGTGCATGGAATGAGATGTATACGGACCTCGACTTATCACATACGCCCGACACCGGAACCGGGGCGGGCGGCGCCTGGGATCGCGGCCGGAGGCTACCGTCGGAACTCAGGGGACGCGCCCGCTGGCGGTCGCGGGCGAACTCAGGTCGGGGAACACTTCTAGGATAACACACGAACCTAAATGGCAACTCAGATGTGCTATGACTATGACCGGCGCCGATCGCGAGCCAAATGCAACCCACTAGTGTCCGTGGAAATCGTGGAATCGGCTAGCCGTTCGCGGAGCGGGCCGGATGATCGGTGATTGCATGAATATTTAATACGGACGGTGTGCGCCTAGCCATGATGCGGCCGGCCAAGCTACACAAGTCGGCGGGACGGCCCGCGAGAGACGAGAGTGAACGAGTAAGTAAGCGTTTCTACAGCTTTTGACGGCCGCCGTTCGAGCCGGGGCTCTCGAGGCCGGCTGAAGCCGGGTCTACCGCCGCCGGGCGCACCGAGCCTAACCGTAATATTATCGTAGGTAAGAGTGACAAGAAGAGGAGGAGAGAAGTGTCGGAGCATTTGTGCAGCGCGAGGCCCACTCCGGGGGCCGGCCGCGCCGCTCGGTGTCGGAGAACGGGGCGGCCCGCCGGCGTCCCGTGATATAGACGATTCCTGAGTCCTGAATACGCGGCGTCCAGGGCCCGGCGGCGGCCGCTCCGCCGCCCGCCGCCCCGCCGCGCGCCGCGCCGCCGCCGGCTGCGGCGCGCGTCGGGCGGCTCGGGCGGGCGCGGCCACCGGCGGCGCCCTCTGCCCGCCCGGGCAGGACGGCCCGAGGTCCGCCGTCGTCCCGGCCTCCCGCCGCCGCCACCGCCGCCGCCTGGTATCACAGGCCGCCGCCCGGCCTCTAAACTAGGTCCTCTCGGGTCAGGTCGGGTGGGCTGAGCAGCTTCGGTGAGCACTATACGTCTGACGACCTGGATTCGCGGTTGTAGGACGGCTCCTGAAATCAGCGCCGTTCCGTGCGTCAGAAGGGCATCCTCGCCATTCGGACGGATAGCTCTCGAATACGGGGACGGGGATAAAACTGATAAAAAGGCGCGAACATCCAGCAACGAAACAAAACTGTCCCCGTCAATACACGACTTCAAATTTTTTAAAGTTAACAAAAGATGGATATGAATACATGCAACTGGGCTGAGGCAGCGCAATGACGCTCCAAAATGCCCGTGCCTAGTCCCTCTCCCTTTGAGCTCTCTGCGTAGTCCCCGTTTTCGAAGCTTCCTTAACTCCATAGAATGAATGACCGGCATGTAATGCTTTCATGCAATGGCCCATATAGCACGGAAATCGCTGACGCGTTTTGTACATAGCCCGCTTGTGTGCTGAAGCAATTGTTTTTACACAGAAGCAAGACGATAAATACACCATGGATTAGCGGGGTCGTAACCAAATTAAGTAACATCGCAGAAAAACCAAACGCCTTTCGCAGTTTTCTGTCAGGACGTTCTGTTGACCGGGTTCTTCCCAGAACGGAATGCCACGAGCGCTGAGGTTCGTGATGGGAACATGGTCCAGCACGACAGTCAGCCAAGCTGCGTAGCCGCAGGGTCAGGAGAAAGCGCTCCCCAATCAGCCAACTCACACACGATCAGGCGACAGAGTGGCAGCAGGGGAACGGCCAAAGCAAACACGCAGACACACGTACACGTAGCGACAGCGACAGACGGCGTTACTTGTGGCGGGGGCGCAGACTCCAGGCGGCGCCTCCGTCCGGAGGGCCGCGCTAGTTCCTGTCCCGGCCGCCAGGCGGCGGCGAGAGAGAAAAGCGGAACATTGCTTACACGCATCGTCTACCTGCAGTGTCGCGCTGCCGGCCCGCGGCGGCGCGGCCGACTCGGCCGGCGGAGACGCCGCTGGCGTGAGCGACTTCTGCTGCGTCCAGGACGGCCGGTGGCGGCCCGGCTGTCGGGACGGACAGAAGGTCACACGACACCGCCAGGACGGACAGAGAGTCACACAACACCGCCAAGACAGGCAAAGAGTCACACAATACCGCCTGGATGGACAGAGGGTCACACAATATCGCCAGAACTGACAGAGGGTCACACAACACCGCCTGAACGGACAGAGGATTACACAACACCGCCAGGACAAACAGAGGGTCACACAATACCGCCAGGATGGACAGAGGCTCACACAACATCGCCAGAACGGACAGAGGGTCACATAGCACCGCCAGGACGGACAGAGGGTCACACAACACTGCCCAGGCGGACAGAGGGTCGTATAACACCGCAAGGACGGACAGAGGGTCACATAACACCGCTAGGACGGATAGAGGGCCGCACAACCCTGCCCGGATGGACGGAGGGTCACACAACACTGCCCGGACGGACAGAGGATCACACAACATTGCCCGGACGGGCAGAGGGTCACTTAGCACTACCCGGACGGACAGAGGGCCACACGGCATCGCTCAGACATACAAATAGACAAACCGCACTGCCCAGCCGAATAGTTGGATATTTTATATCAAGGATGACAAGGCCAGGACCAATATAACATAAATAATCATCGGACATCGCTATCGAGTCCACCAATTCTCAGGGACAAGGCATAAAGGACAATAATGCAGACATAGTACTACTTGTTGGTTTGATCTCGCCAGCAAGCAAGAAAGTCACCAAGAAATATCCCCAAGGTACGGCACAGATCCTGGAGACGACAACTACGAAACGGGCAACAGTCGAAGCAAGAGGGACTCTTCAACTGAACGAAGGTCCCTCGGCCCTGTAAAAAAAGGCTACGCAAGTGCCCACGCGGCCGGAAATTAACCCGCAGGAAGGCGCACCGCCAAACCCTCCGCAGAGGCACGGCGTCTGGAGAGCGCCGTGTCCGGACCAAGGTCGTCAGGTCACCTGCATCAGGTCGACTGGCTGGGAGAGGCTGCGCGGCGGGGGCGGCCGCGCCGCGTCCTCAGTCGGCAGTGACAGCGGCGTGGCGTGGTGCCACGAGTCGCCGCCGCCGTCCGACGGCGCCACCGTCGCCTGCCGCCTGCGAACGACGCCGGATCGTTTGCGTGCTGACAGCGTGCGAGGTGTGACGTGGTGATGGTCCTTCACAAGACCTGACGCGGAGTTAACAGTTCGTGTTTGTGGAGTCGTCGTGTGTAGGCGCGGAGGGAGACAGACATTACCCCGTCTTTATACGTGTTCGTCGTCCCAGCGTCAGCTCCTTCACCGCGCACTGGGGGCGAGAACCCTTCCGACCGACCTTTGTAAAGAGTCAGGTACTCGGAAGGGGGAGCGTCTCTCGTCGGACACGTGCAGCCGGTCCGGGGGTCGCAGGTCCTGGCTCCTCAGCAGGCCAACGATCGTCTCCAGGTTCTCCTGCAGCCGCTCATCCAGCCGCTGGATTTGCCTGCAGCAGCGGCACACGGGCGTGGGGTACCTCGCCGCTTACGAGGCGCGGACACGTGGGGAATCGGGATCATGGTGACGTCGAACGGCGTCATGTTTCTCGTGGCTTCCTGGCTCAGCTTTCCACTGTACACTCTGTGCGCTGTCGGGCTGTTCGCGGATTCTGGCGTACTCTCAGATCCGCCAAACTGCTTCGTTTACAGCTTCCGTGTGGCCCCAACGAGGGACCTTGTTCCGAGGAGGGGACCCTGCTCCGTCGAGGGCAGCAGTGCGGCTCGGAGGGGGGGGGGGCGCACGTTCCGTCCGCAGTCTCAGTGTGACTCGGCGGGGGCGGCCGCCTCACCTGGATAGGTCGTCTATCCGGACGTTGATGGCCGCACTGCCGATGGTGTCCACTGCTTCCGCCGGCCGCTGCCACGGCGTCCGGGTCGGGATCTCCGAGTGTCTCCGCTGCACTAGCGACCCTGGCGGACGGTGCGGTCCGGAGTCAACGTCGGGACAGAGACGAGGCGGGCCCGGCACCTTAACTCACCGCGTCATCATCGGGCTTCGCTCTGGATCGGCCAGAGCTTTGCTGATGCTTCAACGGTGGTTTTAAGACTGAAGCTTAGGCCTGTCTCCAGCTACCAATGCACTGCGTGCTTACTTTACTAAAATGCATTTTTCTGGTACCCTGACTAGAAATAGCTTGTTTTTCTACACAGGGACGACGCAACGTTTGGTTCTTGAACAAAAGAGCAAGTAGAACAGGCTGTTGGCTGAAAAAGATGGTCTAGTCTACAAAAAGGTTATTGTGTCAAGCCACAATCACATACAACACTCAACAAAGCGGAAACACAAACACAAAACGTCAAGCACATCCAGAACACGCCACATTAGTAGTCAATGAGGAATGCAAATAGAACAGCGTATAATCGCTGCCAGAGCCAGATTTTTAGTGATTGGAAAAATTCACTGTTTTCAGATCAGTGAAAGATCACTACAAAATGGACCGGAAAGTATCACCCGTACTGTTTGTTAAAGACCATCCTCCAGTGCCAGCATTTGGGCGTGAAAACTGCGACCAGATACTGGCTGTCAACGCGAAAATAAATACACGCGGCAGACTGGAAACATCGGTTAGTCGCTGCGTCAGCGGCGCGAGGCGGCCAAAGACCATCAGCAACGCTGATCGTTCGGCGAGGAGTTTGCGAGATGCGCCACCCAGCGTCAGCAGAGCTCTGATCAACGTCTGCAGCGGCAACCAGTAGTCTGCCACACAACAGGACGGCGGACTTGCCTCGCAGACCCCGCGGACCTCTACTGGACTGATCGCTGCTCCGGCGCCAGCCTTCAAAGAGACAGCAGGCTTAGAGGCCCGATCGACTCGGGGTGCCGGCAAGGCTGCTCGGCTCCGGAGACATGCACGACGCTCGCACACATCCTACGCGACCGAGCACAGAATGGACGATACCAGGGACACGGACCAGCCGTCAGCACGGACGGACCTAGAAATCGCGTCAGTGTTTTAGTCGGAGCAAGAGGCTCTCGCGGTTCGGACATGCTCTCGAGCCACGCGATCGGGACGGAGAACTTTCGACGGGCGGCGGGGGCCGATCCGGCGGCGGGCGGCGGGCGCCGGAGCCGCCGGCCCGGCCGGACGTTAGGGTCACAGCAGGGCTCGTTATCGCCCGGCCGTCGGCCCGGGGCGCGGCTCTACCTATAGCCAGGTCGGCGCCGAGCAGTGAGCGGGGCCGGGGCCGGCCCTCGTCCCTCGCCGACTTCACCACCGCACTGACTAGGTTTATCGTGCTGGAGAGGCCACCTGCGAACAGCGCGTCGGCGCTCAACGGCCGCCCAGTGACGGCCGGGCGGCGGGCCGGCGGCGGCCGCGCGGGCAGGCGTGCGCGCCTCCTCACACACAGGCACAGGCGGACGGGCAGCCAGACGGACAGACAGAGCGGGCGGCGGGCGGCGCCGCCGCCGGGCACGCCGCGGCATGCGACACCGAGACGACCCGGAACACCTGCTCCTACCTGGGCCAGGGTCAAGCTCGGGACGATCGGACCTCAACAACCGCAGGTCTGTGATCGACCGTTTGATGTTGGAGAACACGCCTAGGGGTGCAAAGTTAGCGACGGTGAGAACAGAAGGGTGCCCAGTCGTGGCCGGCAGGCCACGAGCCCCGCGGAGAACGCTACCACGGCGGGCGGAGGCGGTAGGGTGCTCGACGCCTAGACAAGAGCAAGACGGTGCCGATCTAGCGCGTGGCTATGGCGACGGAGACCTGGCCGTCGACGACATCGACAGGACGGGGCACCGGCCGCCGGCAGGAAGCAGACACGACTGTACAGTGTACACCAAGGGCACCGGCATACCTCGGCTTCGTTCGCTGCGCGGCTATACACTGACGACTGCGCTAGGTCAGCCCGGCTGGCGCCGGACCGTCGGACGGTACGGTGGCGGCTCGTCTACGGCGGCGCGCGGCGGTGCAGCAGGCCGCGGAACCTACCCGCTATCGAGTTCATGGGCTTCTCCTTGTCGCGCTGCTCGCCGAAGTCGAGGTTCAGCGGCGTGACGTCCTGGCCGGCCTTGTCCGGCGAGAACTCCAGGATGCCTGTGCCGCTCTCCTCGGTGTCCAGCAGGCCCTCCCTGGCCGGCCGGCGGGTCATACGGTTCAGGGTCAATCGCCCCTGACCGGTCACCAGGACACCGGTCAGGGGCGCCAGCAGAACGCCGCCAGCCGGTCCAGGCCAACGCGATTCAGCAGCGACTCTGAATGGTCACAGAACTCAAAGCAACAGCGAACCTGTCGAAAGACCCGCGAACACACAAGAACCACTGTCTACGCCACATATACTCCACACGCGCAGTGCAGTTTCGTATTGTTCCCTGTCTTCAGTTCCGACGTTCGGCCCGGGTTCGTGCGGTGACCGCCCCCCGGCGGTCGCCCCCCCCCCCGTACGTACCCGGCCTCCTCGGCGGCACTGGGCCCGAACCCTGGCCGCCGGGGCCGCTGGTACGCCCGGCTCTTCACGTCCGAATCGTTCATCGAGTCGCACCGGTAGACGCCGCGACGACTCAGCACGGCGGGGTCCACCCCGGCGCACTCCTCCTGAGGGTCACGGTCAGGGGCGCGCGGTCAGGGGCGGCGCGGTCAGGATCCGCCTCGGTGCACTCTTCCTGAGGGTCACGGTCAGGGTCAGCACGGCCAGAGACCACTCCGGCACACTCAATGAGACTCACAGTCAGGGTCACCACGGTCAAGATGGGTCATTCAGATCGCCCAGCACAAGCCCAAGACCAAACAGGTTAGCGACGTGTGAACTTTCTCTCAAGTTCGGATTTAAAATATAAAAATGCAAACTCGGCACGCAGTACAGTACGCTTACGTCTCGGAGGTTGAAGGTGATTTCCAGGTTTTGACTGAACGATTCCTTGAACTCGGGATACATCTCCAGCACGTCCAGGAGATCGTCCCGGTAGATCTTGTGCAGATCACAGTAAGTTAAGGCACGCACGTTGCAGGAGCTCTTGCCCACTGTGGGGTACTTCAAAGGGTTCTCACCGAATATATCTTCCTTTCCTGCGGAGTCCAGGATCGCATTGTGTAAGTACCCTGCATATCTCATTTGCAACATTTTGAAAATGTCATGCCGAACGACAGTCAAAGGCTTCGCACATTCTTGTCATGGTAACAGCAAGCTCACATCCTCTTAAATTAGGTTTTTGAACATAAAGCATAACGGAATCCAGCATCAGCATTTCTTCTGAGTAATTCCCGAGGGAAGAACCGTCCTCCGTGAGCGCGCCGACCATAGATGTAAAGCATCTGTGGTGTGGGGCGAGACTCACCCAGTATAGCCATCACTATATCATGTTTGAGTATTTCTATGGAACCTCGCGAGACGAAGTGCAAACAGGGCAGCACGTCTCCCCTGTGCACCAGGGTGTCGCCAGGCGGCGCATGTGTGGTCTTCATCTTCATCGACAGCGCTCTGCAAACAGACGGAATTAAAATCAAATGTCGTCATCAGTATTCACTGTGGTAGGGACTGGGTGATAACCGTGAGGTATATCAGGTGACTTCAGAAAACCAGAACCTTGTCTGAGCCTTAGACAAGCTTCACCTTGAGACCGTAACTTTAGGTGAAGTGATTCCTCTGGAACAAGACGCCGTTTAATGTCGCTATTTATCCAAATAAGGTTAGTTTTAAACATAGCCGTATGCAAACGGGATCATTGCTAGAAAAGTAACCGGGAATTTCGAAAATGAAGAGGCAGGCAAAACATTAAATCCCAAATTAATTAGACGGTTGGCTGGATTCGGCGGTAAGTAGCTATCCTCTATGACTTTCAACAGTCATTGCGTGGTAGTTTTAAAGTCGGCCATTTTGTGCAACGGCCGATTAAAGATCGACCCCTGATCCACTGGCCAACGTTACCTGAGGCAGCCGGGACTGGCTCCCTGGAAGGCTTTGCAGGCTTCCAACAGAGTCCTGTTCAAATGAAGACATATGTCCGCCTGCAGACATTCTGGAAAGCCTTTGAGTACACTGTTCATGTCTATCCCATTTGTGTACGTCCAGGCGTGCTGAAAAGTAGCACCGAAAAATCAGAGCTCTGCATAATAAGATCGACCTTTTCACGTGATGCCACTAACGGCCTTGCATAACTCATGCAGAAAGGCATAATTTACGCGAAACTACAGGCGAAAGAAAATGTCAATAGAATTTTTATGAATGCGCTGTATCTTGATGCCGAACAGCACGTTGACGGTCTGGCCCCGCCAAAACCGACTGCGGCTTACCTGAAAGTATTCCTCCAATCGCTGCCGAAGCGGGTTCGGAATCTGATGGAACCGCACGAACTCCTTGACGCGCAGCATCTGCGTGTGGTAGCGCGTGGTGCTCGAGTAGAGCCGCTGGATGATGGCGGACACGTTACCGAAGATGCTGGCGTACATCAGCGCTGCCGGAGGAGGCGCCCGTCAGCGCGCGGGAACGCCGCGGAAGCGTTCGAGAACTGACTCGGCTGACCTAGTCGCGGCGTCTCATTCGCAGACGGCGCTCGATGCAAGGCCATTGACGACAAGGGGCACTACGCCACCGAAAATGATGTAGCTAGTAGCGCAGTCAGGATTTTCTTAATGGGGGAGGGGAGGAGCTCAGAGTGAACTGAAATCGCGCGAAAACCGCTGCCGGGAAGACGATGTGCAATCGTTTTCACAAAAATGCGGGCCCTCTTGGCTGCGTCTGTGGATGTTGCCGAGAAATACCGATAAAGTAGATGACGTGAGGTCAGGTGGTTCGGGAACGTGGGCCTGTTCAGACACAGTGGAGCTGTGACAGTTGGCGAGGTAGGGGTTTCAGAGGTGAGCTGAAACTGCTGACAGCCGCTGCGCCGGCCAGGAGGGCCACGCGGCGAGCCACACCCTCATCGCCAGTAACCGCTGCGGGCCTCAAGTGGGCTCCTCCCCGGCGGGTCCCGGCTCCCGGCGACCCCGGGACGACGTCGCGGGGCGCGCGGCAAACAGCCTCAGGGGATTATCGGCCAGAGGCGGCGGGGGGCAAAACACGGCACGAACGAGCGCGGGCGCGGGAGAAGACCGCGCCGCCCGTGTAAACAGCGCCGCGTTCGCCGGCGACGGCGACCGAGTGTGTAAACAGGCCGCCGGACAGGGAGTCGATGGCCCCGGCAAACACGCTCCGCCCGAGCTGATGGACGTGCGCAGCCGACAGGCGGCGCGGACGGCTGCGAACCGTGGCGCCGGGGGAAGGTTTACTGGAAACGTCACACGGTGGCTTTGTGCGTAGGGGACAGGCACGTAGCCAGGAGTTTCCTCGGGGGATGTCGAATTCTGCCATTTACCACCAGCATATGGTGACATTTACGGGAAAAAGCAACAATTGTACGTAATTTTCCCCACATTTCACGCAAAGGAAAACACAACGTTTGCTTCCGCAACATATATATGATCACTATCCCTATCACTATCACTATCCTGCAAAACCGCTACATATCTAATGTACACCGATTGACTCGCGGGGCGTGGCCCCCATGGCCCCCCTGGCTACGTCCCTGGTGGGGGGTGAAGACAGGTGCGGAAGCATAAGCCCCCGCTTTGTGTGGTTTGATGAGAGCGCCTACCGTGGCGAATGTGATCATATGCATCTAAATAAAACCCTGACGTGGAGGAAAACCTGTACAGCTATGATCGCAAGGATTCTTCTATCCCATCACAACCAGTACGAAAAACTGCGGTAATTGTGCGTCACGAAAGAGTCATATATCTCGTGTATCTTAAGGGTCATCTAAAAT
Organism: Capitulum mitella; assembly: GCA_030062745.1. Taxonomy (NCBI): domain Eukaryota; kingdom Metazoa; phylum Arthropoda; class Thecostraca; order Pollicipedomorpha; family Pollicipedidae; genus Capitulum; species Capitulum mitella. Next base: position 27,315,481 of record CP099844.1, read on the forward strand.
CCAAGACAACGTTCACATGAAGTACGCTGCGGCGAATGGGCATAAAAAGATCATCATTCGGTTTGAAAGCTACAGGCATGCAGGAGTTGTTCCACAGGCGTCATATTAATCGGAACGCCTTGTTTTCGAGTCTACATTTTCCTCCCATTCAATGACTGCGCGTAAGGCTCCAACCTGCGAAAGCTGAGGGGATACATCACAGGAATCCCTCTAGTGGTGTTCATGCAGGCATAGATTCCACGCGAAGTCAGGAATAGCTCAAAATCAATTAATCAAACTGCACTAATCCGATGGCAGATCGTGGAAAAGGCACGCGACATGGCTGATTCGCGAGCGGAACCGGCTCCGCGAGGCCCGCCCGTTTTGTCCACTCACATCCGATCAGCATTGTACATATGGTGAAGATCTTCTCGGCGTCGGTGTTGGGCGCCACGTTGCCGAATCCGACCGACGTGATGGCCGTGAACGTGAAGTAGAGCGCCGTCACGTAACGGCTCTGCGGGCAGAGAGTACGGCGAACGGAAGTACGGCCGTGAACGCACAGCACAGCGCAGGTCACGGACCAGGCGCACTTCCGAAACACCATTGGAACAGCGTCACCTCAAAACAGACTGTCAGCTTTTTTGCGGAATGCGAAAGATACTGACTATTTTTTCACAAAAGTGCCCAGTAAAACAAAATCGTCGTGTACAGGTCGTGTAGGTCGTGCGTTATTCAGCATCGACGCAAAAAAGACAGGAGATGCGTGAACCAAATTCTGAGTCCTATGACGTCACAGCTGCAGCAATCCTCGACGGCATAATCCAGCCGTGTCGCACAATAACAGTCCCATTACGAGCAGACAGACGTGTCAGTAGGCGGTTTGAATTCCCAGTAATCTGACTGCAGCCATCTGGCGGCAGTAATATGGCGGCAATGTCGGGGCGTTCCGCAGAGGACAATGAATCCGTTGAATAATGGCGGCCGGCCATGCAGCGGGACTCAGACAGGAGCCCGCTTAGGGCTTACAGCCCGACTGATCCAGCGGCGCCAATCACGGAAAATGTCTCCACATGCTAAATGTCTGGGTTTCGTTTGACTCCGGCTCAAACCGCTGATGGACAACAGTAAATCCTTTGTCCTGAAGGAACAGAGGAGGTTTATGGATATAACATATTGAAAGGGAATGTAAAGAATGCTTTCGATTGCTGAATCATCACAGAATCCTGAGGTTCTGATGCTATTATCGTGAGCTAAAAAGGAGTGGATAACTTGTCTCTGACACAGAAAACCAGAAATGAGAAATCTCACACAAGCTTCTGACATTTTGCCGTTCTTTCTCAAAACTTTAGACGAAAAGAATGACGAACCACAGCATGACATTACATTAACATCGAGAATACGACTGCCTGGCTCGTCAGAGGACGAGGATTCTCTTCGGGTCCCCTTTCCACTGACATCACATTAGCATAATTACCTCCGCTAATAACACTGTAACACCTGGGCCACGTCAATTATGAGAGGGAAGGAAATGCAAAAATTCCAAATGAGATTAAGTGAATTCAGGCACGTTATGAGGGTCGAAATGAAAGCGAATCAACCTTGAAATAAGTTTAGGATTGGCGCACATACACACACTGAAGACACTAGTCACAAAACGGGCATTCCAGAACTACATACGGAACGTCAAACTGTCTCGAGTGCAGTTTTTGGAGCATTTTCCTCATACTGATAACGAGAATAAGGTATGAACCAGTTAATAACATGTGCCTTGGAATGAACATGACCTACGCGAACAACGAACGATGTTTGAATATTTATTCTCAACCGTGGATAGGACTGGCGCAAACCCTGTGGAGACACGCACACGCTCCCAACAAACCTTTATGCTGGGTCCACCTGTCTTTCCCTGGTCGTCATAAGGGACGTCCATGTCCTCAGCCAGGCGATAAAGCCAGCCGGTGGGTGTTGGAATCTCCGCAAAGCCTATGGCGTACCTAGAAAAGAATCGGTTCGTAGACGCGAAATGATTGTCACTTTTGTCCAATGTGTCATGGTGTCGACGGCAAGAACATCTGCCATTGACGAAAAAAGTTCTTCTCAAGAAAGTTTTTCCCTCTGCTGGCCGTCCACAGATCGCGTTGACGCTTTCAAACGCAGTCGCCACGTTATGCTGGACAGATGCGCGAGGATCCGCGGACAAAGCACGCCTGGATCCGCGGCGTAACGACAGCAGGCCCTCGCGGGGACGCCAGTGGTGTGGAGATCCATGACGTTGGATCTCCGGTTGCTACGGTCGGGGGTTCAGTTCTAGACCGCTGCACGTCTACCAGCCCCACAGGCCCCGTACGGGGCGGGGTCGGCGGCGCTCACTACACGCTTCACTCTTTTTCAGGCCCGGTCGACGGAGGTGGCAAACAGACTAATAGAATCGCGACCGGAAAACTGGACTCTCCCCTGCCAGCTTGACTGTTTGTCTGTCCTCTGCGACCTCTGTCGACCGGGTTGACGAAAAAACGCAAGCAACAAACGCACGCGCTTGTACAATTTCGGGACCAGACATGCAAGGCAAACGGCTAGGAGTTTCTGGATCGCGATAGCGAGAGAATCCGAGAATGGCGTCCTTAAAACCTGAAAAGGCGCAATTTTTAACACCACTTTGTGTAATCTAGATACTTCTTTGTGAAGAAAAACCGACATTCAACTACATGCGCTCATATGTTTTTTCAGTTGTAACTGGAGGACAGCTTTCATCTCTGGAGCTCATCTAAAGACAAACGGAACGTGCAGAGGAAAGGGAATCGCGCGTTCTTTAATCCGACATTAAAGGGCACTCCAGCCGGAAAATGTGGGATAATGGCATCAGGCAGCAGACGTCTTTCACGCGCATCGGCACGCGCCGCCGTGCCACCCATCAGCCTGCCAACCCGCCTGGCAGGTTCCGGAGGTATAACTCACCCCCTCCCCCCCCACTACCGGCCCACGCCGGCTGGAAACGCCCCGGCCGGGCGGCGCGCGCTCACCAGATGCAGGCGAGCCAGTGGGCGACCAGCGCAAACGTGGCCATGAGCAGCAGCAGGAAGCCGGCGCCGTACTCGGAGTAGCGGTCGATCTTCCTGGCGACGCGCACCAGCCGCAGCAGGCGCGCCGTCTTCAGCAGGCCGATCAGCGTGGTCGTCTGAAACCCGACCACGTGCCCGGGCACGCGCGTGAGCCGGACCGGGCCGCGCCCGCGCCGCGACAACAGGACGGCTGCGAGCACCCGCGCTACCGCGACACGGCGCAGTCGTTCGTTAGACGGCGGCTCAACACGCCCAGCGGGTTTACGTTCAGCCGTACGACCGGCGACGGCGGAGAAAATCACGGTGCACTGAACGAAGTCGTGCTGAACATTGGCGCTTGCGACAGGTCACCATAAACCACTGAGAGGCGCTGAAATGCACCAGACAGGAAGCTCTTAGCTTCCCATCATGAGTAAGCAAACTGCTTTTAGGTGCACCAACAAAGTGCAGCTGATCAAATCGTAATCCATGCTAGCGTGAAATCGTTCAAAAAGCCTGCTCCGCTCTGGCAAATGAAAATAGCACATCTTGCGCAGATGAGGAATCAAACGCATTTGCATGTAATAGCGAACGAGCGAGAAAAAGAAAACACGCGTGTATGATGACGGAATAATGCCATACCAAGGCGGCGCATGGCTTCCCACGATGCTGTGTGCGACGGTCTCGAGTGCTAGTCAAATGGTCTGCCGAATATAAAACCAGGAGCCCCGGCATGTGCACGCTATCTAAAATCGCCACTCAAACGAGCTGTAGCCCCTGGAATGCTCCTGCTACTTTTCGCTAGGGGTCTAAATGTTGCCGAATCGATTTAGTCACGCGCATTGCCACACAAAGGCTGGTTAAATGCCTGGAAATTTAGAGATAGCTCATTTCTTTCGTCAAGGACTCGTCACAGGTAAAACCAAATTAGTCATAACGGACGCAGTTTCTAAATTATACTAAACTATAAGATCCATCAACTGTAGAAACACGCCTGAGGCGTCAATGAAGCCATCAGATCACTCGGTGAATCTCAAATTACGCAATCAATACGTGATTACTGCAGGATATATCAGTAACATTCTCTTTTAATGGGTTATCGATATCAAATTGCTATGCGTGACGATTTCCATAATGCTACCTTTCCTATGCCTATGCTATGCTACACTATGGTTTGACTATTTCATGAAGACTGCATTTCAGGTAGCCGTTATTTTGTGAGGTATCTGCTATGCCACTAGGGAATACAGTTAGCTATGCAATGAAATCAAATTTATTGCAGTTGGACGTACTAATTAGTGCTTCATGTTTTAATCACCGTAAATTAAAACGAAATGCACTCACTTCATCCTATGGCAGGTCATGCAAAAATGGTAAAAATGAAGAAAACTTCGTGGTATTTGAGACGGAGCCGACACACTAATGAAATGTAAGAGCAGTAAGTTTCCTCAAAGGTTCAGAGAATTCCGCTGCTATCAGACCCCGCAGATATTATATTTGTCATCCGTTTTAACGTCAACATCATTCAAAAACTACAGTCGTCCAACCAATGATAAGGTCAAAGATCGGGGTTTGGCACACAGTCCTTTAAACCGGAAACGATCCTTAACACTTTTTCGAAAATAGCAAGTCGCGCGAAAATGAAACAAAACTATAAATACAGTTTTATGTCGGCCGAAATTTCGCAAAACTTCAGTTTTTTTTCAAAAATAGCAACCGACTTTCACGATTACTGACAAGGACAAATAACTGTGATTTTCCTTAATTAGAAAGCAAAGGAGCAGTACAGATCCCTCAAAATTGAGGGTAACTGATATTTGAGTCATTTGGCGCTAAACCATAGAAATAACGACAAATTTTCACTGGTTAGAATTGGATAGCTTTTCCGTTGTCCCCTCCCTCTATACCACATCACCGACGTTCCTCTAAGGCTGACATTCAGTAACCTAAGTATATATATATATATATATATATATATATATGCAATGCATATATATATATATATATATATATATAGCAATGCATATATATATATATATATATATAGCATTGGTATATCTTCAAGGATGAAATGGAAACATTGCAATTATGCAAAATTATTAGTGATAATGTCAAGTCTGTTTAGATCTGGCTATCACAATTAACAGCCAATGCACAGCAACTCACAAAATAAGGCCATCTACGCCTTCAATTCATGGCCTTAAGAATGACTGCAGCGATTCTTCATATCCGTGAATGCGGTCTCAAACCGCCTTTAATGCACCGATTTGACCATGCCATTTCGTCCAATCATCCCGAACCTCGGCGGGAAGCCCTGGCACTTTTAGGACGCCGGGCACAAAACGGGTGACAAAAATGGGCGATAAAAATCGGCACTCCGACGAGCCGCCAGCCATGATGCACTTTGAGCTAGGGTTTCACGTAAACTAACGGCACAGCACACAGCCCAAACGTCCCTTTCGTCCATTAGAAAGCACAAGAAGGGTGTACAGGGGGGGGGGGGGGGCTCCGCGAGCCCGGGGCAGGCAGGGCGGCTGGTCACGGAGCCCTCCCCACCTGGTGGCGCACTGGCAATGTATTGTTGCAGTGGTAAGCACATCAGTTTGTCCGGGGCCACAACAAAAGGAAAACGGTCAAGCCCAAACCAAGCTGGCGAAGAAGAGCTCCTTACTCACAGACTGCGTTTAAGCACAGACAAAACCGACAGTGGCCATTTCACCGGTGGGCGAAACGAGCCATGGAAGAAAGACAAGGAGAGAGAACGCCGTTAGAATAACGCACCTGACTGCAAAGAACAGTGACATCGTAACATCCTCACCAACTAACGGCCATTTCACCTCAGGCTGGATCGATATTGCACAGGGACCATGGTTATCAGGTTGGCTAGCGCTAATCGTGACTCGGCTCTTGGTGGATAGTAACTAAATGGCACAAAATTGCAAGTATTATACACAAACTGTAGACGTTTTAAGAAGTTGAAAGGAAAGTCATTTATCACTTTGAATAAGCTTACTGAAGGTTTTCAGTTGAAAGCATGCACATTGTAAATTTGCAGTTGGCGGCAAAATTACACCAGAAACTTGAGAGGTGTAAGCATCGCCAAAAATAACACATCGCAGGAAATGCAGCAGAAAACATTAAAAGCCTACTTTTCAACCAAAACAACAAATAACAGACAGCGAAAAGGTTTCAACAAGGAACAAGTTTACACAGCGAAGATTCGCACCAGCGTCGAACTGAAAGGACGACCAACCGAATCGGCGGAACAGGCGAGGGCGGCTCACGCCGCGCGTCCAATCAGAACGCCCGTTCCCGAGTCGGCCACAGCGCCTGAGGCGGCGGGCATGCGGAGGCGGCGGGCGCGCTCTGCGCCATCCTAGCCGCAACGGAGACGAACGCGGCGCGGCGCGCGCGGCCTCACCTCGTCCGTGTCGGAGCCGAACAGCAGCAGATCGAACGGAATGGCCGCCACCACGTCGATAATGAACCAGCCCTTGAAGTAGTGCACGGCGATCTTGCCCGGGTGCGAGACGACCTCGTCATTCTTGTTGACGTACGTCGTCCGGAAGTTGATTAAAATATCTATGATGAACATGATATCGACTGAAAGGCGAAGAGACCGTTAGGAGACGAAACGGACATGACTTTTCGAAATCCTTCATCGATATCAGGAACTTTCTTAAATACCAGTTGTAGCGCACAAGAGACCGACAAGATTTGTGCGCAAATTACATCATTTTCCGGTCAGGAATTTTCTTCGCACCACGTTTGATTGAATCAGAGCGAGATACACGAATGTTGCCAGGGTTACTATGGAATAATCCTATGCCAGGTTTATTTGATGCGAATGTTAAAATAAAATGCTGCAAGTGATATGGCCATGTTTTTTGTTTTGGGTTGCGTCATTCATGTCTGTGTGTTGTGTCAGCACTCAGCAGTTATTTGCTGTGTTTCTGTTTACCCACACACAGGTTTTGCAATGATTACGTGCTATTTTGATGAGGTGCACTTTCCTTGGGTTACAATGAGTGTAGTTTTAACTTTTGTGTGCGCGTGTCGGACCCTGATCCACGCATCCTTTAATCAACTCGAAAACTTGGTGGTCCAGGTACAGGGTCACACAGCTCTCAACATGACGTCACGGGTAGTTTATGTCATGCGATATGCTACTGTTTGCTTTTCAAGGGATTATTTCACCTCAACTGGACATTGACTGGGGTTTCCAGCCACATACCACAGACAGGTGGCAAACATTAGCCGCCGGATATCTCCAGAACCAACGGACCGATCTGAACAGGTGGCAAACATTAGCCGCCGGATATCTCCAGAACCAACGGACCGATCTGAACGATTAAAACGCCGATCGATAGCCGTCTGCCATGCAACCTCAGCACACACAGTTTTTTGTTTCAAGTAAACAATAAGGTCACAGGTCAAGGTCAAATATCTCAATAAGACGATGCCCCGACCCTTACGCTGGCAGCATGGAATATGACAGCACGGGTGAACAGTTCCCTCAGATAGACACATCTGCGTCTGCTGCTTGGAAGGGTTGTTGATTTGCATTCTTTTTGGGGGCCATAATCCCCCGATATGGGATCGGCCCCTGAAATGTTGATTTTGGCGTTCAAAATATAGCCGCGTCCATTGCCAATTTTAACAAACGAACTAGCCAATAATTACGAAAAATGACTGCAATAGATCAGACAGACAGAAGGTAGAAAATACGGCATACAATGACATAAAACATTGATAAAAAATAGAGGAAAGGCAAACTAGGATTCGTCGCTCACTTCGTTGAACTAGGTTTATGAACACTGAACTGCCCCGTTTTCAACAGTATCGGTTTCGAAGCAATCTGATCTTTGGGATCTTTGGTTGGTTTTGGGCTTTACGGCGCGGATCACCGTAAATAACGGCAACGTGCTCCGTGCTGAACGCTCCTGTGCATGACAGACCCCATTTCTAAATGCACCTCATTTTATTTCGCATTTCAGTTCGACGGTCTGATCTTGGTGATTGTCTCTACGTCTGTCGCAAAAGACGAAAAACATGGGGAATAGCCATTCTGCTCTCTTTCCCCATGGACGGCCCACAATTCTTCTTAAGCGCACACTGGCGTTATGTCTTGTGCTGTTCAATTTTTTGGAAGATATTTATTTCGAGTCGCCATCCCTGGGTGGCCAAGACAGCCTACCGAATCCTCTGAAACCACAAATGCTTTGACGATTAAATGTAAAGATAAAACAAGAACAGGAGTTGCATACAAGAAAGCGGTAGAAAAGATGACTTTTCATTTAGGAGAAAACAGTGAAACATTAAGATTTCCTTCGTTCAAAAGAAAGAGGGCCAAATCCGCTGAGATACCCACATGTCGGGGGAAGGGAGGTTAGGTTACCAGTTCAACGGCTCGCCCCTTCTCCAACCATTTACACAAAACGACACATCTGCTGTTCGGTGCAGAAATTTCTGATCGTCATCCTTCAGGTTAATGATCAAGGACAAATCAGGTCAAGCTCTTGGACTATTTTTATCTCAGAAACCACTTGCCTGTCTTGCATGAGTTCAGCGGCAGTCATTTGTTCTCTGCTGTGTGATCTCACGATAAACATCATTATTAAAAAGGATATATTTCCTGGTACTGTCATTTAGCTGGTGCACCTGGCACATCCACAAAGCCAACTGCGTTTCGCGAAGGATGCATCGGCTTTTCGCCGTGGCTGGGGTATTTCCCTACATCGAATCGATCGCCGAGCCGATAACGGCAAAGCTAAACACGAGAAGACGACTTGAATACTAGTCAGTGATAACGTGACAGGGCACACACATCGATGAGTTACATATTCATAATGAAACCTATTTTTCACGGCCACCGGCCAGTCCGTGCCGACCAGGTGCCGATGCGTCATGACCGGTCATAACACAACTAGTTTTTGAGGCCATGAGTTAAAGCTGTCATAGCAAGATCATTTCTTGAAGGATTGACTGAAAATTCGATATACAAACGGCTCATTCTACCGTAAAAATGCGTTTTTCAAAGAGCAAAATATTTTGGGAATATTCACCAAAATATAAATTTTATGGTTAACTTTTTCGGATTTCCATATGACCGCTGATATCAGAATTACGAGGTAGTAGTTAAAAGCAACGGCTGTCATACTATCTTTTGGCGCGAAAGTATTTTATCTCATAAACTATATTTCTGGGAATTTTCTGTTCTTTATCTTCTTCGCAGCAAAATTCGACAAAAATGACATCAATCTGGCGTCATTAGTAGCTGACCCTGGGCGGCGTGAAACCCGTGTTTTGCCAAAATGTGCAGAATTCATTAAGAAAAGGTAGTACAAATTTTCATATTTCTTCCTTTACATGTTCAGCAGATAAGGCGAGCATCACGAGGGGAGAGGGGAATTTACTTTCCCCCGGCCATTAATGGGTTAACATGCGTTTTGAGCTGAGATAGCCAGGTCCTAGCCTGCGGTTTCAGAAGAGAATCTGGAGTATATACTACGTCTTAAAACTCTACGTTGTTCAAAGCGATTTCCAACCTTTTTTCTCCTGTCCTGCCTTATTTGCAGCTGTTGCGTGCCGGCACCAGTGGGCGCCGACCAACGAATGCTCGCGTGCTTTGGAATGTGCAGGCCATTGTTGCATCATGCCAGCGGATGCGTAGAGCATATAGCATTTAATTCATCACATTGTCTGAAGGTCCTCCACATTTTTGGGCAAACGGAGTCCTGAAGCTGTTATATGCGACATTGTTCAGACCAACCACATCTATTTATGAAAAGTCGAACAGGTTTGTGCACGTGGAACATTCCTTCGAAACATCAAAAGCGATCGCCTTTCAGACGACTCGAAAAGGATGTTTTGGCAGCGCGGCTGCCAGATCACACGATCAGCACATCATGATCATGTGCCGAAACGTAAGTCCTGCTCTGGGACAACAGACAAACGAAGCTGTATCTGTAGTAGAGAACATAATCATCCCTGGAGCATGGGTCTGTCGCAACAATCTCGGAAAGCTGTTTGTTTCAGACGATCAGTGATCCCTCCATTATATCAGCATTAAAGGTTCCGGAGCCGACTTAAACCGTCTAATCTCCAGCCAGGCAGCTCCGCTCCACTACAGAAAGCATGTCTGATTCAATAGACATGACGTCGGCCCCCAACGTTCGAACCGGACATGCACCGCCGGCGAGGCGCCCGCTCGATCGTGCAAAGCCATCAAAGGTCACGTCCCGAGCTGCCCCTTCCGGGAAGACCGGCCGACTCCAGCGCTGGCGTCGGACGCCAGGCGCCCAGTAGCCGGCGCCCGGTCCTGTCCAGACTCTGACAGCTGCATGGAGCTCTCAAAGTCGCCGCGTCCCGAGCTCTGACAGCTCGCGGCCAGTGGGCGTGCAGCCACCTCCCGTCTCTCCGTGATTCCCCGCAGCCCTCACAATGGCTGCCACCCCGCAGCTGTCGCGCCCCGCCACGTGCCGTCCTCGCCGTCCCAGTCGGCCCCCGCCTGTGACCGGCCACGTCCCGTTCAGCTTGGCCCATTCCGGTCCACAGTTTCGGTCCGACGGGCCGGCAGGCTCGGCCCCACGTATACGCAGGCGGCGGCGGCGGCCATCGTGCGCCGGCCGGCACCGCCGGCGCTCGGGCGACTGAGATTTAGTGGCGGGCCGCGCCGGCCAGGCGGCCGGGCGACGGATGAGCCGGCCGGGCCGCGCGTCGGCCGCCGGCCACCCGGCAAATGGGCCGCATCCATCGGCCGAGGCCGGCGCGGGCGGGCGGCCGGCGCCGACTGCCGGATCGCCGAGAACACCGGGCATCGACCCGCCATCGGCCGGTCACGCACGCTCCGCAGACGCGCCGACAGAGGGGCGGCCGAACGCCCGGACAGCGGCGCCCGTGTTCCGGACCACCTCGGACGGACAAGGAAGGGGAGAAAGGCACATAAGAGGGCCAGGAAACACTCAACATTCAACACGAAGACGGCGAGGAACGTCGACAAGCAACCATGTGGACTCGAGTCGCCACGGTGACCGGAAAAAACGACACGGGAACGCCGGCATATTCAGGCAACAAGAAACACAACATCCCAACAAACGGACAAGGATCCAAGAGACCGCTCAGTCACAGGCGCTCATGCGCTACAAATGTGACTGAACGTAAACGTTAACATCACTACGGCCAGAAGGCACCAGGCACGCCACCTGCATAATAAAACAGATGAGCAGTCATCAAAGCACACAGAAGGTGTGAAAACAGCCCGACAGGACGGGCACACATGCGCGCAGACAGACAGAGACAGAGCGCGTCTCCCGTATCAGGTGACGTGGGAGAGCTCTCCGGCTGGCCAGGTGCGGCTAACGATGCCAGCATCGGGCCGCATTACGGGAAGGCGAGGGTCGGCCACTCGCGGACCTCATCAGCAACCGGAACAGCCGCACGGCACACAGCGGCGCAGCGGCACAGAGACACAGCGACACAGCGACACGAGGCGACGACGCAACGGCACTGCGACACGGGACCCGCCGACACGGCGACACAGTGACACGGGACACAGGAGCGCGGTGACGCAGGACGCAGCGACACTGGACGGTGTGACACGAGACACGGTGGTAGGGACACAGCGGCGCGGGACACACAGAGACCGAACATGGCGACACGGCGATGCAGGACAGCGACACGAAGCAGCGGCGCATCGATGCCGGGCACGGTGGCAGCGTGCCCAGCGACGCGTGACCCAGCCACACGACCGGCCGTACGCGACAAGACGCTGCGTCGCCGGAGAACTCCCCGAGCGGGAGGTCGCTGGGAGCCTGCAGCGGGTCCCCGGAGGGCTGTGAGAATCTGGCCGTGACCCAGAAAATCAGCACCACCGTGCCCAGACTGGAGCGATGTGCTTCGTGCGGTTTGTCTGAGGTTCACCTTTCCACAGCGGTGATACGGTGGACAGGACACCTTTTTCCGGCCCTTTGATGCTGTCCATTTGACTACACACTGAAGAACAGGGAACATCCCTAGTAAATGTGTTTATATATATATATATATATATATATATATATATATATATATATATATTGTGTGTGTGTTGATACATAATGTATGCGAGTATATAAATAGAACAGTGGTTGGATGATGGTCACTGGCCGCTTTTAAAACTTCCTCATATATTGGACTCCGCGTCAATTATCTCACTGATACTCTACACAGATGCTTCTCAAGCTTAGAGTCTTCAGGACATGTAACTGGCCATAACACGGAATCTGACATTAAGAAAAAGCAGGCTCCATTTTCGTGCTCAGCGACGCCTGACAGAGGCGAGACCAAACAAAATCCCGCGGCTGTAAGCCGAGATTGAGTTATCGATGATCTCCCGGCCCGTCCGCATCGTCCATCAATCCTATTTACTCGCGAGGAACAAAAACTGGCCGAGCGATTTCCGTGATAGAGTAAGAGATATAGCGAGAGACCGAGAGAGGGGGCAGGGGTGGGTAGCGGGGGGGGGAGGGAAGCAATGAGGCCCGTCCCAGCATCATGGATTAGTTGCCATGGTGGCCCATTCAATTACAGTAAGTACACAAAGTTTGCAAACCAGTGCTTCCGATCCAAGACAAGGCATGACAACAAAAACAGTCAAGGAATGATGTCTGGGGACCCGGGAAAGCGTTTTCAGCTACGCGCTGAGCAAATTCGGACCAGCTTTCGAAGTTCTACAAGAACCGCGTTTTGCTTGCACGCGAAACCCGAGCCTTGGCCTCGATGAGACCCGGCTACCTCGCGCCATGCGCTGCTCCTAACGGCTAGGCTAACACGGCAGCGGGCCACGAGCGACGAAAGCGTCACGAGCGCCGCCGACGTCACGGGCGCCGAACACATCACGCTCGGCCGGCCGGGGACCGTCCCCCACCCGGGCGACGGCCGGCAGCGGCGTCGGCGAGATCGGACATCGACCGCGCGCCACCGCTCGGTCATGCCAGGGCTGCGCTGACCGCCACTCACCAATGAGATCTATGACCACGATGGGGTCGTCGCCGTACTTCTTGTCGGCGCGGTTCTGTCCGGGCTCGCTGAGCAGGAAGGCGGCCACGTAGGGCGTGAACATGGCCGTGTAGATCACCAGCAGCAGCACGATCCAGTCCCAGACGGCCTTGAACGGCGAGTAGTGCAGGATAGTCCACTTGTGGATCCGCGGCGACTGCAGCTTGTACTCGGGCAGTACGTCTGCACCCAGCGACAGCACCTGCCGGCACGCGGACGGGTTAACGTCCAGGTCACTTTTAAGCCGTCGAGGTCGGGATCGTCAAGGACTGCTTGGGTCACGGACAGCTATCTGGCTTTCGCACGCTACAGCTAGGTGGCGGGCACGCGACATATAACGTGATTTGGTCGTAGGACGAGTAGTACGTGGGAACTTCGTAACACTACATTTCATTGGTTCCTAACCCTGGACAAAGCATGTTTATTCCTCTAGAAAAGGCCTATTGGGAGTTATTTCTCTTCGTTTCACCTCATTGACGGTCTCAATGAAATCAAAGCATCCAACGTATGTAAAGTTGGAGAGGATCTTTCAACACATAGTTTTATTCTAAACTGACAGTAAACTGTCATCATTAACACAGCATGCAGTCAACCTGCAGTGTGGAAATTCCCCCAGGGATGAAGGGGAAAACAATCATTTTTGGTCATTTCTTTCCAGTCAACGCCCGTATGGCTAATGCTAAGTTCCAGGAAAATTGGAGGGATGGGAGTAAAACTTCCCCCTGCCTCCCCCTTTCACTTTCCCCGTCCCTGCACTTAGCAGACAGTCAACAACGAATCACTACTTTCTAGGCCCCCTCTCCCTCTCGCTCCCCCTCTGTATGTCTCTCAACCTTCTTCACTCTCTTACACTTTTCTTTTCACACTCTGAACTTTGGGAAACCTGCAAGGCTTCACTTAAATCGGACGTGGTTTTCCTCGAAGCAACATATGGCTTTTTGAAAACCCTTCAGGGATGATTATATAAACACTTGCACCGGGCTTCTCACTCGAGCATTTCGCCGATGTTTCGAAAGCTTAAATAGACAGCGTTTAGAAGCCAGACCCGCATACAGTCGCAAGGACGTATGGAGATGCACCAGAAAAAAAAGAATGCAACGGTTTTGCGACGAGGTATAATGGCAAGGCCAAAGTTGCACAGCGACCATGATATCAGCGACACGCGACGGAAATTCAAAGCAGCAAAGTCCAATGGCATTTCACAACATCCTGTACGACTGGTACGAGTGGCATTACCCGGACGAAAAACTGGGCCTGACAGCTCCTTACTTGGTTTTCCATCCGGAGTACGAGGAAAATGCTATGGACTAAGTTTCCAATTCCAGTTCCGATTCCAAAGACCGGTACAAAATGGCATGACGGTCTGTACAGCATATTGGACGCCGAAGAATATAGATGATATATATATATATATATATATATATATATATATCCATATAAATAGAACACCTTCGCCAAATGTTAACTAATATCACAGTTTTCCCGCTCCTCGACCAATTCTAAGAAACGTCCCAGCCTCCCCGATCTCATCTTGGTAACGCCTTCGGCGGGACAATATTCTCGGTATGCGCAGCAGGCGCTTTTTCAGCTGCACATACAGCACGGTAACCAACACAGTATGTTTTCGGTCCGTTTATCGATTATGAAAGTGAATACGAGCAGCAAGGAACGAAAAGCGTATTTACGCCGCCATCGTCTTTGCTCGGCTTATGCCCGATAATTCCCCCCATTTGCAGAAGCTCGTCGGTGGCAAAGCCAAAACAGTGGCCTCCCGAAACCAGTCAAGATCCTGATTTATCACTTCTTTTGGCGTAGACCGACCTTGAACGAAGCCAGTCATGTGCTTCTGGAGCCGCCCTCAAGTCTCAGGTGAAAAGATCAGAACCATTTTGTACTTTGCAGCCTTATACACCTTTTGCATGTAGTCCTCTCGATTTAAGGATCTTCAAAAAAAAAAAACAGATAACTCTACGATTCCTTTTAGCACATACATTGTAGTGCATGACGATGTGATATCAACAATGCGAATGAACCGATCTTTCGATTAAAAATTCGGGCGATTTCCATGCGGTATGGATGAATGTTTTTTTATCAAAGAAAACTTCTCTTCCACAATGTCCATTAATACTCCAGTTCATAAGATGATCAAAATTAAAGGCTCACTAAACGTGGTTTCGAGCTATTCTGACTTTTTAAGATTGGTAAAATACTTGTCCCCGGCAACATTACAAACTGAACAAAGACAGAGACAGTTGTCTCCAACTTTTGATGTACCTCCATGAATGTTTACCAAAACCAAAACTTCAAAATTTAGTTTTTTATGGTCTGAAACCATTTCTTCTAGATTCTTTTCGTTGAAAAAAAGAAAAAGATGAAACATTTTGAGCAGCAAAAGAGTAAATCACGTCCTGCGACCCCTGACGGTCCAAGATCATTCACCGCGACTGCTAAAACCAGACCGTCGCGAGATAACATCACGCAAACGGCCGAATTTCAAGCCGAGGGCCGGACCGCCGTCGTCGCGTCGATCTGATCGGTTCGGCCTTTGAAGTTCGTTCTGGTCGACCTGGCAGCGGCGCCGGCGGGGGCCACATCCGTCTCCGGGGGACGCCGGGAACGCGGCCCTCGGCGGCGGCACCGTCTTCATTAGACCGGCGCCGGGCGGAATCGCGCGCGGCGCATACCCGGCCGCGTCGTTGGCGGGCGCGGCCGGCGGCATCGGCGGAATCCGGCGAATTAGAGGCGCCATGCCACCGCTCGGGCCGAGCGGGTCCGGGTCGCGACATCGACCGGCCCCGTCGACCGCGTCGACGGCGCCGTCGACGGCGACGCGACGGGCCGGCGCCGCCGGTCTCGGCAGACCGACTCGGCGCGGCGGCGGCGCCGTCGCGGCGGGGAGGGCAGGAGCATCACCTGAGCGGCTTTCTCGCCGGCCACCTCCAGCATGGAGACCTGCGAGACGCGGCGGCGCTCGTCGGCCGAGCGCGGCTTGTCCGGCGAGCTGAAGGCGCGCGGCGGCGGCGAGCGCGCCGGCGTGAGGCGGCGGCCGCCGCGCGGCCGGCCGGCGCGCAGCTCGCGAGCCGTGCGCACGCCGGCCGGCGGCAGCAGCACCTGCGGCCTCTCCAGCTGACTCTCGACCGAGGCCGAGCGCGACGCCGCGTCCACCAGGATGGCCGGCGGCTGGGCGGCCGGCGCCGCCAGCCGGCCGTCACTGATGACGCTGACCGACGAGTGGCGGCGGCCGGCCGGCGGCGGCCGCGGCGCGGCCGAGCGATGTCGCTCCGGCCGGCCCGCCGCCGCCGATGACACGCGTCGGAGCGCGCGCGCCGCCGCCGGCGCCGGCCCGTCTCGGCGCGCCGGCGGCTCGTCGGGCGCGCCCGCCGGCCGCATCAATCATCGCACACTGGCCGCCGGCTCGCAATCACTGGCGGCGCGCGCGCTCCCGCCCGAACGCGCACTGGGCGGGCGTGTTTGCGCGCCGGCCGCGGCACCTCTCCGAGCCGGTAAACACGACCGCGGCGGAACAGCGCGGCGCGTGCGGCGCCACCAAGTGGATCAGTCAGCACCACCGTCCGGGAGGCCGGGAGGCCTGAGAAAATACACAGCGCTGCGGCGAGCGGCCGTGTTTGGCGCGGGACGGAGCCGACGCGGCCACTGGCGGCGCCGGGCGGCCGGCGCGGCGGCGGCTCGGCTCGGCGGCGGCCGGCCGCGAGCTGGCACGGCCTCTGGCGGCACAGACAGCGGCGGCCGGCGGCCGTGCAGCCGGCGCGGCCGTCCGCCGACACCTGAGCGGCCGGCCGGCCGAAGCCCCACGCCGGCCGGCCACGCCCTGGCCTTGGCTCATTATGGCGGCGGATGCGGCGATCCCGTGGGGCCGCCGCCGCCCGGTAAATAAAGTGGGCGGCCGCCGGTTTCGGCGTGTGCGGCGGCGACGGCGCGCCGCGCACCGGACTAATGGGTATTGCCCGGCGTCGGGCCGCCGCGCCACGCCCACGTCCGTCACGGGCCGCGGGGACAGACGGACGTCAGGCCCGACCCGGCCCGGCGAGTGCCGAGACCGTTACACGGAACCGCTGCCGGCTGCCGTGGATCGTACGGCTGCGCTCGCCAAAACATCATGCGATTGGCGAGCGTCGGGGCCGAGAAGCAGTGCGACAAAAAACGTCCTGTTTACAGAAGCTCATGACAACATCCGAAGCCGTACAATACAATCTTGGGTAACAAAATGCATACCATGTGCGACTCTCTCCCCCCTCTCTCTCTCTCTCTCTCTCTCTCTCTCTCTCTCTCTCTCTCTCTCTCTCTCTCTCTATATATATATATATATATATATATATATATATATATATATATATATATATATATATATATATATATATATATATATATGCATGTGTGTGTATTATTTTGGTCGAAAGGATTAGATTCATGAGCACAAACGTCAATTCATTACCGAGCACAATTCACAAACGGTAACGATGGATGTAACAACAGTCTGCATCAACTCGTCCCCCGAGTTTTTGGTTTGCTTGAAAAGACACTCAAACGGTAAATGGGTCTTCATTACCTCACAGCTGGCAAACGTTGCAATTCGAATGACTATCCCCTTTGCTCCAAGCTGGCTAGTGGATCCCCAGACATTTTTGGATGACAGTATTGTAAGCCTTACACCGATTATATTCTGTCAATCAGTACATATTGCTGGAGAAAATCCGAAGAGGTCGGCGTACGGAACACGTTCACGGTGTTTCCTGGTCCCAACCGTCGGTCACCGCAAGGCTTTTGTATGGACTAACGTACTCCACTGTCCACTGAGGGACGTAGCCAAGGTCAGTTCGTCCCCGGGGTGACGCCGTGAGGTGCAGACAGCCGCCGTCCACGGCCGTGGACGGCAGGCGGCCGCAGTCCCGCGTGACAGCCGGCCGCCGTGCTGTCGCAGGCGGCGGTCGGCCGACAGCACGGCCTGACCCGCCTCAGCTGGCGCCGCGCGGGTATCGTCCCGGGCCGGAGCGCTCCGCCTCTCGGAATTAAACAGATCGCGCCGTGACGTCACGTAAACCTGGCAGCGCCGCCCAAACAGACAATGACAGCTGCAACGGGCCGGCGGCAGGCGCGCCGGGCGGCGGCGGCGCACGACCTTAAGCGGACCGCCGGCCTGCGCTGGCCAGCGGGCCGCCGAACGGCAACCCGCCGGTCTCGGGCAGAACGGGAAGACCTCCAGTCCACGAGGTCGTCCGTATTCACGGTGTTCGGAGGCGTGGTAGCGTGCCCAGCAGACGCTGGTTGTAGTGCAGGCCGTGCAGCAACAGGCGCTAAGCGTGCACCGACATAGCAGACATCGTCGCCCATTAGGCACTGCTTGATAACATGCTAACGGAGCCCTGCAACGTGATGTACCATTGCCCCTGGCGAGCGGGGGTTCAGCTCGCTTCTGCATGTCAAGACATTCCTCACTGAGCGCATTCAAAGATTTTGAAAATGGCGGAATGTCTCCGCGACTGCTCGTGTCGCCCGCCGCGGGCCGGCAGACTGACCAGTTCGCCGGCCTGCCAATGCTTTTCTAACCGGCGACGGGGCTAGATAAGCCGGGCGTAATCAGCTGGAGACTCCGTAGCATGAGTCAGCGGTATTTCCAGCCAGGAAACGAGCGCACTACCACGTCGAAAGTCACGCAAGTCAGCGACGGGTGTCCGGTAACCTGCTGTCGGCATTCAGATGGGGGCAAAGCGGGACCTTGTAGATGACAAAGCTAGGCTGTAACAGGTAAAATGCCGCAATGAATTAAAGAGCGCAACGGTTCAGACATAGCGTGCAAAGTGTGCATTGCCGAAGAAGTCCTTAACGAGCATGGTAGGACAGCATTTTGCTACACGAGCTATCCATAATGAATGCGCAGTAAGACATGTAAACCAATACATTTTGCTTGCATAACGCTGGAAATACCGGGAAATAGCACCTTCAGCGTTCACTAAAACATACACGTGTAAACCATATCGTTGATTGCAAACAACACCAAATCAGCTATTGGTAGGGTTCGTGTAAATTTCACGCAGTTCTTGGGAATCCATTGAAATTATATAGTCTCCGAATGTCACCAACCTATTGTTTGGCAAATTCCTACTAAAAAATGAGTCCCAAAACGCAGTTCATCGCGGCCTCGCAACTAGGCTAAAAGTCCTCGGGCAGCCACATTACCGACAGACCACCGAGTTTCTTCCTTCGCTTGTTGGCGGACGTCGCAACTCGCAGGGCCCCCGAAACACTCTTAGGGGCTTTAGTCTCTCAAGACCCACGGCAGTCCAGTGTCCCCTTCCAGGCCTGTGACCTCTTGGCCTCGCCGCCTCACCTACCGGCCCGCGGTCTGCCGCGGCGACCGCCGCCGCGGCGCCACCCACCTCCTTCCCGATATTCTTGAGCGGGTCCAGGTCGGCGCTCACGTTCTCGTTCTCGACCTTGCCGGAGTCCTCGTCGATGCTGACGCGCACGCCGGCCCAGGTGAGCGTCTCACGGCGCTGGCCGAGCCGCGCGCGGCCGTCCATCTGGACCGAGAGGCCGCGGCCGCGGCGCACCGCCCCGCCGGCCGCGTCCAGGCTCTGGCGCTTGTGCCCCGCCCCGGCGGCCAGCGGCTGCAGCGGCCGCGGCGCCGCGCGGTGGTTCTGGTAGCGCGAGTCGACCGCGCAGGAGGCGCGCCGGCCGGGCGCCGCGGCCGACTCCTGCGGCTCCTGCGGCTCCTCCGGCTCCGAGGAGCGCTCCTCAGAGATGCTGGTGCACGAGGAGCGCGCCCGGCTCGACGGCGGGCCGAACGGCTTGCGGCGCGGGTTTTTGGCCGAGCTCATGGCGGCGGAGGGCGGCGCAGGGCGGCCGGACTTCTGCCCGCACGACGCGCCTCCGACCGCGCGCTAGCGCGCTCTATCCCGGCTAGCACCGCTCGTGCGGCGGCAGCCCGATGAACGGATCCGAATGGTCCCGCTCGGCTTACCGGAGGCCGAACGAGAGCCGGCTACAACAGCCGGAGCCGTAAATAGGCAATCTTGACGCGCCCTCCTTGCCTTGATGCCACCGCCTATGCATTTTTAGAGCTTCATTGCAAAGAACTGGAAGTGTTGAGCGTAGATAAAGTGCATATCATCATCGTGTTGTGCGGCACTCGTAGTAACACTTCGCATATATCCATAGTCTTTAAAAAATACTGGAGAATCCTCTAGAATTCAACAGGAGCTTGTTTCGCACACGGCAAAACTTGCAACCAGAATGTCTACACTTCACGGGAATAAAAGTGGTGACAATGCAAGCACCATGCGGTACCGCTCACATGTTTTGTCACCATCCATGCATTAAATTGGAACTGATTTCAACGAGCAGATTTTGACAACCGTTGAATTCAAAGTTTTCATCATTAAATTCCGTGCACTTGGCATGGGCAATTTGTAGGAGGTTGAATAAAAAGACATGTCCTCGCGAATTTCGTATTTTTACAAGTCATACTCATCCAGTAAAATGCAATAACTAGACTTCGCTTAATTGTAGCCCTTGCAGTGCGTATCGGCTTACGCATGTTTTGGAGACAGTTGCTGTCACTTGTGAACACTGTTAAATTACAAACATAATAGATCTGATACAAGTTCGTAATCACGTTTTCACTCAGCTGCTGCTTGACTGTCTTTTTGAGTATTCAGGAGTATAATAGGTTCCATGTTATAAAAAACCCAAATATTTATGTACAACTTAAAATGTTTACATCAGGGATCCAACTGGCGAAGGCATGTCAAACTGTGCCGAAATACTTCAGCTTTTTAGGGCAAACCCATAATACTCACGTATACTCAAAAAACGTAAACAATAGTGGAGCTACTCGTAGCACTTCAGGGACTGTGGCAAAGACGACGAAAAAAATAAGTGAGGTTGTAAAACGGCCCAACGGAAACATAAACACCATGCCGCGAATTTAAATATCACTAAGTGAAGCATCCAAACCGCAACACGAGTGGTATCCACCACCACGCGGTACCTATCCTTCCGTCTCAATCCGCCTTCCGACTTTCGATTTCCTCCGTCGGCTGCCACTACGAGCCGCGCGCAAAAGGGTTCATCCACACGACCGGACACCAGGCCCTGTCACCACACACCGGCCAAGCTCTCGTCTCACGCGCGCGCGCCGCGTCACACCGGCCGGCAGGCCGCTCGCGTCGCGTCGCGGCCGACGGGCCCGAGCCGCGCCGGGCGACGAGATCGATTCGAGAATTGACCGGCCGCCGGGCGGGTCGCCGGCCGAGTGGCGGGCGCCGCCGCCGCCGCCGCCGCCGGGCCGGAGACGTCGGCGGCCGCCGGCGCCGCACGCAGCTCCATTGATTGGCGGCCGATAAGGGCCGCGCGCGCGGCGCGGCCGCCGCACGCGCGCTCGCGCGGTCCGCAGGTGTCGCCGCTGACCGGTGCCGCTATTGATCCGGCGCCAGCACGGCGTCACGTCACGTTACCGTCACGCCGGTCGATTTGGGCCCGATGAACTGCGCGCTGCCGCGCCCGGCTCGGCGCCGCGCCCGGTCGTCAACACATCAGGAATTCGGGCGCACAGGTTCCGAACGAAGCCGCAGCGGCGCGTATCTGATTCCGATACGGCCCCGTCCACAAAGGGCACGGAGCGGCGAATCCGCCCGGCGCGGAGCCGCGCGAGGTGGCCGCGGCTGGATCCGGCCGGCCGGGTGTTGCTGGCGGGACGGCGGGTGAGGGACTACAGGGCGCTCTTTATGCCGCGCCACGGCCGAGACAGTCCGCTGTTTATGCCGGCACCGCAAACACTTCAGCCGTGTTTCGCCTTGGCAATAGTTGGGTGGCCTCGCAAGGACATTCCGACAAACTAGGCACGCTGCCAGGCTTTCCCTGGGGAGGGGGGAGGGCAAATGCCAATTTCTGTCATATGCCACCACCCAACTCACACTACATAATGTTATTTTTGTTCTACCATGATGCTGCTTCACAGCTGGAGGTCCTGGGAGACTGGGACGGTCTCTAGACTTCCGCTTTAAAAGATGTTTGAATTAGGCCTGTGGCAATGACCGGAAGCACTCAACAGTCCCACTTAAATACCCCTACCAATCATTTATGTCGCAAATATCCGGCCGTGGACTGCATGCACTACGTTGCCACCATCCGATGCACTTCCGGTGCAAAACAGACGGGTCCTGTGTAGGCAGTGTGCCGCAGTGATAAATGCATTGCGGCACAGTATACCACGCATCCTCCTTGAAGCATTCACGGGCCGTCTTTTTACATTATCCAATAATACAAAGTACCGCTGTTATACCGGACTGTAAATCGCACCACGCGTCCATCACACGGACGGGAAATGAATGACCAGTGCATGTACCAAACAGATATTTTAACAATGCAGGCCTGCTCTTGGTCGGGCTCGAAAGGTCATCACTCCACCGATCGGGACGTATTATGCCGGGCGAGGCCGAGGCCCGGCAGCAATTACTCGACATCCGTGTGGTGTCTGCGTTTCTTTAATGGCTCTGCCGTTGTCAGAGAATGGGCATAAAATACATCCGGTTCTGGGGGCTTAAAGACGTATCCCCGCTCACGAACGGGTCGTCGTAACGAAATGGCGCAAAGCACTGGACCGTAGACTGCGCCGCAGTGCAGCTTGAAGAGCGGCGTAGCCTACCCACGCAGGCAACGGTCTCCCGAAGCCGCCGAACAAGCCCAGCAGTGATGGTCCTCGCATCGTGGCCAGACATGTCAGGCTGATTCGCCGTCTGCTGAAGAGAACAATACCTTGAGGCGGCGTGGTTTTGCCTCGGACTACGCTAATTTTGGTTTTCAGTTTAACTCGCACGTAGGACGCGAGATTTGGGATTTAATGTTTCTGGTTTACAGTAGGTCGTTTGGTTAGTGTTGCTCAAGCAGCTCAACAAAATCGGCAGCTGAGCTGATTAGGATATAAGGCGGGATATTTTAGAAAGTTGCAATCAACATAATTTGCCTTGGAATATCTCATTTGTCACAGTGGCGGCTCCACATATTCAGGACAGCGGGACAAGTGACATTTTCGAGTAATTTATTTCCTTATTTCCGTACATGGTCATTGGGATGACACTAAATGTTCCTGAGCGAGGTGTGTGTGTGTGGGGAGGGGGAGTTGCCCCCACTGTTCACCCCTCGCTGGCGCTACCATTGGTTTGTGGTTCAGGTCACGAAGGCAAACTGGTGATGCAGTACGGATGCCGTATTTCGCTTTTGTTTCAGTTTGGTGTGTAGGCAGATGCCGTGAAATGAACTGCACTTTGTAAGCCAAGGGTTATATTTCAGTGCTGTTAGACAAGCATTGACTAACTGAAGCATATAAAAGAAATAATAATGACAGTCTTTCTTAAGTGCAGTAAAGTAGAGCCCCTACTCATGCTCTTAACGTTGTACAAATATCAAATATGACATGCACATGATCATTGTTAAAATTATGGTATTGTAAAAGATATAACAAGCGACATCTGCTGCCTTGTATGATTTACAACGGGATGGCGGAACCTTATTAACATCGGCCGCGGAATGTCATTACATTAAGACAGGGTGCTATAACGATGGTCAGGTCATGATAACCTCGTACCGGCCCCGCGTCGCCCGGAGGGTCAGCCGACAACAATCACGTGCTTTTTGAAGTGATGCAACCAGTTTTGCAAATTACTGCACGAAAATAATTCGTCATCATCTAAAAATCTGTCACGATGAACGGGAACCTCTAGCCGAAAAGACGAAACAACGTACCAAAGCGTTGCAAGGGTTAGTCTTAACTATTTTAACGACTCACAGTTCGGAACGCGCGGTTTCTCTCAGCATTCGGCATTCCGGCGATCATTAGTCCTAACTAGGCCTTAAGACTTTAGGGCCGGTCGATCTGCTGAGACAAATGTTTCCTCCGGCCGCCGACAGCCCGCCCGGGCAGCGGCCGATCCGACGCATCCTCCGCGGGCACTTTCCCGGAGTGCAGGTACTCATTTATGCATCGGCGGAAGGGCGCGGTGATTATTTTCGTCCCGGCCAATTCCCGGGCCGCGCGGGTCGCCGCGCCGCCGCCAGGGACCAGTGGCAATCAGCGGCCGCCGGCCGGGCCAGATCGAGCGGGACGCGCGCCAGGAGTCAGCGGCCGGCTCGGGTCCGCCGCAGCGGCACAGCGGCCACCCCAGGTCCACCTCAGCGGCCACTCGGGTCCATCACGGCGGCGGCAAGCCCGGGTCCACCACAGCAGCGGGTACCGGGGTCCGGCTGCCCCAGGTCCACCACAACGGCCAAGCAGGTCCATCACCGGCCACCCGGGTCCACCACAGCAGCGGCCAGCCCGGGTCCACCACAGCAGCGGCCAACCCAGGTCCACCACAGCGGCTAAGAGGATCCATCACAGCGGCCAACCCAAGTCCACCACAGCAGCCACGCGGGTCCATCACAGCGGCCAGCCCGGGTCCACCACAGCAGCGGCCAACCCGGGCCCGCCTCAGCGGCGGCCGACGGTCCCCCAATCCAAACAGAGACCGCGAGTTACCCAGCTAAAACCGAGGGTTCCCGGCAAAGACTGAGGTGCATTCCAGCATTGGCCGAGGGTCAGACTCTCTCGGCGCGCGTCCGTTTCAACTCAGTCAAATTTTATGGGCAAATGTTTATGCGGCTGTGCGAATGTTTTCCATATTCATGCATGTTTCCGCATGTGTTCCACTGTTGTGTAACCAGGCGTTCATCTCTTTTATCCCTGTTTTTCATGAGCTGACACGCATTGATGAAGCCCCGAGTCCGTCGGACGCAATGTGAAACAAACGATGACAGCGCGATGCCGACGTCCCAGCGGCGGTGACCAGACCGACGTCCCAGCGGCGGTGACCAGACCGACGTCCGGGCCGGGCGTGTCCGCACGGCCAGTGTCGTGATCGGTAATCTTTGCGGCGTCACGAACGGTCGCCGAGCGTGGTCGGCCAGGCTGCATCCGGCCGCAGGCTTTCAGACGGCTGATATACGAGCGGTGAGCGCGCACGGCCCGCAGTCAAAATAGACCGAGCAGACAAACGGCCGGGCTGAACGGCATCTAACGCGGCTATTACCTTGCGACGTGTTTATTATTTGTATATAATGTATGTAATTCTCGTAATCAGGAATCGCTGCAGAGCATGCTAAAATACGTGAAACATGCGCATTGGATCGCTTTTCCAATCGCTGCTTTGCTATTTTTAAGCAGGTCAACCATTTTCCAGCATCCATCATGTTTTTTCAGCAATGTTTTTCTTAGTTTGGGGTCATGGTATGCAAGTGAGCTGAAATGCATTTTCCTGCCAAAATTCAAGGAAATAAAAGGACGCGATGGAGTTGAAAGGCATCTCCATATTTACACGAGTCGAGTTCTGGCAGCACCCCGACACATTTCACTGCCAAATCGCGGCCAGAGCATCTGCGATGCCGCTCACGACGTCCCGGGCCGTCAGAGCCGCCTGCCCCGGCCACAGCACAACCGCACGACGGTAGCAAGGCCGACCTGCCCGCTCCGGCGCCAGCTGCGCGCCGCCACCGCAGCACCTGCCCAGCACCGCAGGCGGCGTCAGACCGGCACAGCGCGTCAATCCCGAGCCGGATTCGCCGCGTGCGCCGCCCGGGCTTCCCGGCGCCGCGCGCTGGGCGGCCGCGCTGCCAGCCGGATCAGCCCCGCGCCGACGGCCGACTCTGAGCGATGCCGAATGCCGGGCGGACCGGGCGCCGTGAGTGATGGCTGCTCGGCCGCCGGCTCCGGCACGACGCCCTCCTCCGCCCCGCACACACACGCGGTCACGCCCACCCACACACACACACACGACGCGCATTCACGCTGTGGTGTCTGATAGGATCACATCCGCCGCCCGCGGGCATTGGCGCGGGAGGAGGCAATAGATCACTTTCGGTCGAGCAGTGTGGCGCGGATATCTGACCGCGGGCGGACGAATACTTGTGAACAAACTTGGGCCGTCACATATATCTGACGGGGTTATTTGGCAAATTGCCTTGACTATGTTATGTTTCGCGTTCTTTCTACGCATTTTTTTGGTTGCATGCTGCAAAAGTATGGATATATGTATTATGTAACTGCGGCATCGAGATAAGCAGTTGCGTTGATCTATGATTTGTTTGAGGGCCATCTCTAATATTTCCGATCGTAGTGAATAGTCGTCAAAATGCTTATGGACTGCACAAGATTTAACTGCATGTCATTCCGTGCATTGCGCATAGGACGATGGAAAAGCCCAGAATTTTTGGGAGGAACAGATTTTGTGACATCTATTGGGCAAACAGACTGTGAGAAGGCAATGCCCACCTTTGCTCGCCGAAACACCCTCCGACACCGACGGCGTTCAGTCTCATGAAGTGATCGCGAGGCGTCCAACTACGCAGGGTCTCCGGATCAAGTGCTGATTTCCCGGACAAGTCTGTCCGGGTCTCCCGGCCGGAGGCGCCGGCGTAAATTACGCACCACTTCACCCCGGCTGATTGGACGCAGCGGAGCGAGCGGCCCCGCCCTGCCCAGCCGAGCGGAGCTGGCCAACTCCGGCCAATAACTCGGCACTCGGCGGGCACCCCCTGGTGGGCACCCCCGCCTCCTGCGCTCGAGAGAGACGTAATGAGCTCTGGTCCGGACAGCGCGGCCGGTACCTGAGGACCAGACACACCGACGGCGTCACCTGTCCCGGCGGATTGTTCTTCCCCGGCCGGAAGCTGACTATCAGAGCCACTTCGGCTGCGAGCTTCTGTCGTTTCCTCACATACGTGCGGACCTACGGCATCCTATCACAGCCTATCACGGAACGCCAGTGTTAGCACAACCCATCCCAAAACAGAAGCATGGATAATTTGTGTATCGTTTGCGTTTTACAAGTGCGTTTTTCAAACTTGTCTTCTGTTTATTTTCCTTCTGCTCAGTTCTGAAAAGCAGTGCCACGGTATGCAGAATAATGATAGACACGCCATGTTGGTGGACACTGTTGAACGTTTAAATCCTCCGTTAGTCTCAGAGTCTCCTGTCTGTCGAACATGGATCAACATCACTTCTCGTTTCGAGCTCTCGCGCTAATCGCCAACTTTTGGCAGATGGTTTTCTTTACGCGCCCAGGGAACAATGGAACCCAGACCGCTGCGCCGTCCCGCGACAAACCATCTAGCCTGGCGATCCAGCACCAGAAAAAATAACCTGCCCACTCCTCGGCTCACAAGCCTCCTCCTCAGTATCCAGACTAGTCATTCGATTCGGACTGCGTGCGGGGATGGTCATATCATGATGCAATAACGATCATGATTGCAATGACACTATGATCACTTAATAGCAAGAGTATTTGAAGGCACCCATTGCGAGAACTGATTCTAATCTCTGTTTCTAGGCACCTGAAATGCACTTCTCCACTACTCAGCATCCGAAGTGGTACAGCTCAGCAAGTGAGCTGTGCCACTCTCCTCCTCAGTGTCTTAGTGTCTCTTCATCCCAACTGTACTTTTCCCCTCCTCAGGATCTGGGCTGTGCGCTTCTGTCCAGACCATGAGCTGTATCGCTCCCTCCTCAGCACCCGAGCGGTACTTCTGCCCTTCTCTGCACCCGAGCTGTACACTTCCCTCATCAGCTCTCGGACTACACCACTCCCCTCCTCAGCCCCTGAGTCGGCTGCTAGGACGCCGGTCATCTGGACAGCTCCGACCGGCGGCCGTCGGCTCGCAACTGTCGGCCACCGTTCGATGTCGAGAGCGGCACCGCGCTGGCACCGGCCGCACCGAACTGACTCAGCGCCGGCTCCGAATAATAAATCTCCGGCGGACAGCGCTCTGATCCATCACGACGGCCGCAGCGGGGGATAACGACGCCAGGAGGAGGCGGTCGGCGGCCGGTCCGGGCCGGTCGCGGCCGGCGCGGGAGGCGGCCGCCGACCAACCCAACCCGTCCCGATCGCCAGGCGCGCTCGACGACAATCGACGCCCGGGAAGCGCGCATCGATTCCGACGGCGGCGGCGGTCGAACCGGGCCCAGACATGCCCGTTCGGAACCAATAAACCTGGCCGATGCCGCGCCGCGCTGCCGCCGCGCGACGACGGACGGGTAATTGATGGGTCATGACGCGGCCGCCGCCGAATCAACGGCGAACGATGGCGGCTGGCCCGCCGGGAAATACGGCGGGCAACGCCGCCGGCTCCGGCAGACAAGCCACGAGTCGCGGCGGCCGCTCGGCGGCGGCCGCGGCGACGGTGCCGCGGGCAAAAACCGGCGGCCGGACAGGGCGGCGGCGCGCAAAGGTCAAGGCCTGCCGAGGCGATGACTCAGCCCGGCCGGCCGCGAGGCGGAGGCAAACAATCCGCTGGCGCCGACGGAGGGCGGCTGCGCTACCTGGTGCGCCGAGCTCTGGCGCTGCGGCGCTCCGCTGATAAAATCGGCCAGCCCAACGACCGGCGCGGTACGTACCGGCACGTTTCAGCCAACGTCTCGGCCGTTTCTGAGGCGGCAATCCCATACAGGCAATCACGACAGCTAAACTAGCAATTCATGACGATGCTTTACAATAGGCACGGTGGCACACGTTTCCAAAATGAGGCCATCAGTAAGCGCAATGAAATTGCCTTGGATATATTTCATAACTAAAGAGCAAACAAATCACGAAAATTGCCCGGAACTTTAGACCAGCCGACTGATGCACTCACACAAAAGCTGTTACAAAACAGCATAGACCGGCTTCCGTCTCATTTGGATAATAGTCGGGAACGAGGGCCTATCTTTCTCCTGGAGTATGAAATAAACAGAAAAGGCTTGACATAACAAATATTAGCTTCAATGTCTATGCCAGTCACCACGACTTCAGTGGTGCAGGACACAGCCGCAGCCGGGTCTTCTTTAACAATGGCAACAACACTTTTCCTCGGGAACCAAATGTAAACAACCAAGGCTACCCATTTATTCACAGGAACAAAATATGAGTTTTAGCGTTCGTGATATACAAATCTGAGATAATTTCTAGTTGCAAAATCAAATACACGCCGTAAACGTCAAAGCAAAACGTAATTAATAGAACTTACCTCTTGATAGAAAACATGAAAAAGGTTATTGAGAAGATGTTTCTAATAAGTTTTGAGAATCCTTCCTTGAGTGGTAAATTTTGGCAAAATTGCGACATTTCTAAGTACAGTTTGTTAGGCATGACAACATTCAGCACAGACATTTGAAACATTTTCTTTGGACCGTCCTACGTCACTAACTTCCACATCCGGTTTAACCTTTCGTTTTCAGTAACTCCCCCCGCCTGCTGAGCCAAAGCAGGCGGGGGGAGGCGGTCCTGGGTCGTTTTTCTCCGTCCCCTCGGTCGTTTTCCATCTATCTCAGGAGGTCGGGACCTCGGCTGGGTCCCTCCCGCCTCTCCCAGGAGACCTGGTCCCGCCGCTCCCAGGAGACCTGGTCCCGCCGCTCCCAGGAGACCTGGTCCCGCCGCTCCCAGGAGACCTGGTCCCGCCGCTCCCAGGAGACCTGGTCCCGCCGCTCCCAGGAGACCTGGTCCCGCCGCTCCCTAGGAGACCTGGTCCCCTCCTAGGAGACCTGGTCCCGCCTGCTCCCAGGAGACCTGGTCCCGCCGCTCCCAGGAGACCTGGTCCCCGCCCGCTCCCAGGAGACCTGGTCCCGCCGCTCCTAGGAGACCTGGTCCCGCCGCTCCCAGGAGACCTGGTCCCGCCGCTCCCAGGAGACCTGGTCCCGCCGCTCCCAGGAGACCTGGTCCCGCCGCTCCTAGGAGACCTGGTCCCGCCGCTCCCAGGAGACCTGGTCCCGCCGCTCCTAGGAGACCTGGTCCCGCCGCTCCTAGGAGACCTGGTCCCGCCGCTCCCAGGAGACCTGGTCCCGCCGCTCCCAGGAGACCTGGTCCCGCCGCTCCCAGGAGACCTGGTCCCGCCGCTCCTAGGAGGCCGGGTCCGATCGCCCGCGGGAGGCCGGGCTCCCGGCCGGATCGCGTCGCTCCCAGCAGGCCGGAAGCTCGGCCACACGGCGGTCCCGCCCGCCGGCCGGACCGGAGGCGGAGCCGTCGGAGCGGGTCCAGCCGGCGGCGCGGAGGCGACAAAGGCGGCGCCCCGGGCGTCCACCAGCTGACTCGGCGTCCATCAGCTGACTCGGCGGCCGCGGCCGACTCCTGACAGCGGTGATGCCTTTGTGCCGGACGCCGGGACGACGCTGGCCCTCCACGTCCGGGGGAGGGCCGGAGCTGCGTCAGCCGCCCCCGCCGCAGAGGCACGCCTCTCGCAGGACGCTTCCCCCCGCCAGCTCCATCGCGCAGCGGTCAGCAGCGCACTTTGCGGCCGCTGCTCGCTTCGCTGCTTATTGGAACCCGATGCCGCAACCGTATCTGATCTGATTCAGGACGAGACCCGAATGGTTTGCCACGTGACCAGAACGTAATCATTTCTCCCTCACAGATCAGCTGTCCACCCGCCGGCGCTGATGTTTTATCCATCGGCGGACGGGAACACCCGCGTGCGTCAGCTGTTTTTCCACCCTCGTCTGCTGGTGGTGACCGCGTCCTCCGGCGCCAGGGGCGGGCCGACCGGCATTCAGCATGGGTCGACAGCGCCAATCTCATTCATTAGTCATGTGGCTGCGCTCTGCGTCTGGAAGCCATCCGAGCTCGGCCGACGTCGCCGCGCCTCCGTGGCCGCCGGGCGGCTTCTCTCCCGCTTCATCAGCATGCAGCCCCGCGGCCGCGGCTCGCGCATCGCAGCCTCTCGTTCTCGCGCCGCGTTCCTCTTTCTCTCCAGAGCTTGCGATGATGCTCTAGATCATGTCCGCGCATACATTTTTTCTCTTCAGCGAGATAAATCCTCTTTCGTCTCGTGTTTTTCCTTTTACCCGGATCCTGCAGCCTCGTCTTGAGGTCCTGTATTTGAAATAGTCAACTCAGAAGTTGAAAACCAAGTTTCAAGTACCGCAACCTTGAGGTTCCTGGGATGTCGTCGTTTTTCACATGAAACGGCGGGCTTTGAAAGCATAGTAAAAAATGAACTTTGGTAAATAATTGCACCCTTCTTAGTTTCAGTGGAAATGCAATTCTCATTAATTCCCATATTTGTCTCATATAGCCCCGGCTTGAACTGTTGTTAACACCATTGCTGCTATGATTTACAAGTACCCACTTTTTACACATGCAATAACCTAATTAAATTGCAGGTAATTCGCAAAAGGTTTCCTAAATGTAAGACATCATTGCACTTGCCAGTTTTATTTGTTTTTTTTTTACCAAATTTTTCATATGTCACATCAAAAGACACGTCAGCCATATAGCTGTATTTTTATATGTCACGTTCAAAAATTGACCTGTCTAAGATTGAGAGGAAAGAATCTTCTCAGCCTGCCTCCAACGCCTGGCGATGGCCTGAGACAAAACATTTTTAGATGCTACACCTCCCTTTGCCATTTTCTTTCTTTCTACGGCCTCCACTACACCCAGTCAATTAAATCAATAATCAATAATCAAATTAAATCACTGGGGCGGGGGGTTTTTGATCGCCACCTGTCATGGAACGCCCATGTACAAGAAATTATGCGCAATTGCTTCTAGACCTCACTGATTTGTCGTACATCCGTCAAAAGATTCGAAAGATTCAAAAGGTTTTGAGCTTCGCCGCTAGAATCATATCTGGGAGGACGAAATTTAGCCTGCCAGCAAATGTCCGGGCAGCGCTAGGAAGATCGGAAGCGGAGGATCTTTTCAAACATCACACGCGCGCCCTCCTCTACAAAATTTGTTTGCATAAGGTTCCAGGGTCCATTTCCTCCACTTCCCAAACGAACCACGAGGCAAGAGTAAGGAGCAAACGCCAGGATGACGATTTGCGCCTGCCATCAGTCAGAATGTAGGCCGGGAGACGCCGGTTGTATCATCGTGGACCGGCACTATATAAAGAACTGCCAGTCGAGATGCGCGAAATGCAAGTGCCACATTTTCATCGCGCTCTGACGCGTTTTTTTTTTTGTACCTGACAGATGACTGAAGTGAAAAAATGGCTGAATTGTCCAGGTCATATCGTGAGTGAGTGTCTTTTACCATGCATTCTGATCTTGTGACATGAGCAAGGAATCGTCACAACTGTGTGGATTTGCCCAAATAAATAGTATGGTATGGTGTGGTATGGTATGGCACGACAAAAACCTGGAATCGACCAGGTGCTGCGTCAAGCCAATAATAAACACTACAGTCAGATCACATCTTACGCCAAATCACATGCCATTTCAACCCCATCCCACACGATTATCTGGGAAATTGCCAGATGACAAAGTGATGAGCGAGGACGCCCGAAATGAGGCCTGATGGCAGCGCCACTCTCACTGAGCGGGAAACTTGTAAACCTCTGTTTTCGACATCACCATAAGATGGCGTTGTAGGTAAGATCTATGCCAAGTTTCTCGCTCAATGGCCGTGAAGAGCTTCGCGAAGGAAAGATGTCTCTTCACACATAGGGTGAATTAAGGGACCGGTATCATGAGGTTTTTCGGTTCTGCTTATACCTTCATGGAGCTACGACGTTGATTTAAATCTCAATAGCCCTTCATGTAATGTCGAATTAGCCAACATATTTAGCATAGCATAGCACAGCGTAGCACGCAAATTAGCCTTTCACCGTACATTTAACTGCATTTGTTGTTTCACCAATATTTTTGCTAACTAGACAACTCTACAGGTACGAATAAATGGGTGGTTATCCCCATAAAAGCGCAGACACAAACATGGGCATGCGGAAATAAAAACGGTTCCAACAAATATGAGTACGTGTTCCAGATTCCCTGAGGTAGTCGGAATAATTTTCTTTCGAGCTATTTCATTTGTTATCAACAACTTTCCAGTTGGAGCAGAAACGAAAAGTATATGGGAATTTACTCAATCATTTTCGGTTTTAACGGCTACCATCACATCGTGGAGCCTATTCCCTCCAACCTAAACAGAAGTCACTCTGCACGAAGCGGGGCACCTGAAGCATAACATGCAGATTCAGTCCCTTCAGCGCTCGTTAGATACATCTTGAGTACTTTCTCTACCCTGGATGTGGAGAATTTTTATTCAGTACTCATCTAAATGGGCAAACTGGAAATAAACGGCCAAAAAAACAGTGGGCGTCACCAAAACGTTGGCACAAACGAGGGCATTGTCAATACCATACAACCATATGCCACTAGCAGCAAAGGAGGAAAATGGTTATACGCTATGAAGTCATTATACAGCTCATTAAGCAAAAGACAACAATTTTTTACGCCGCAAAGATTTATCAAAAAATGGGCCGAAAGACGTGGATATTGGGGGTACTAGAGGTTCAGAAGAGTTTTTCGTTGCTTTAGAAATGTCTCGAGCCATGAAAATGTCTGGACGAACCTAACCCACTTACACTGAGTGATCGCACATTCGAGTTAGCAGCCGTCATGTCGCAAAGGAGCAAAACGAACGTGAGGCTAACAAATGGGACTTGACGAGAGAAAGACTCATTTAAAACATGGCGATTTCATCGGTCCAAGGAAAAAACAGGCCATCGACGCTGCAACAGCAAGGCACTGAGCCAGTGACTTTGATGAGCTTCACAACATGAAAAAATGACTCATATTTTGAGTTAGCCCAAGCGTAAATCAGTGTTTTATGAATCCGTCTGGAAGACCCCATTTGTTTCACTTCGGACGACAGCACCTTTTGGACTGCCACCAGCAGCTGTCACGGAACGTGCCAAACTAGATACACAAGACTTAACGAGTCCAAACATTCCTTTCTTTATCACGTCCAACCGGTGTGTCGTTCAGCAGGACGTAACCAATACATTAACAATAGCTCGGAAGCGCCGCTGTTGAAAGGGGAGCTGCTGCAAATTGCACTATGTTAGCATTATCCATTCAACAGAGATGGACGACGAAAAACAGAATGTCTTTCCTGGTGCCATTAAAAGTCATGGGAACACATGGCAGAACATGGCCTCGAGTGCTACCAGACGTTAAGATCACCATCGAACACATCTTCGAGCTGCGACCAAATGGTGCCAAAAGCCGGCTTAAGGCCGTCTGCGCGCATGACTCCTGAAATAGAAGCCATCACCAGAAATCCATCCCTGGACTTCTTTTCTGGGCACCCCATTAAGCCTGCCAGGCGCAGGCTGGCACCAGCGATGTGTTTTGCCGGCGGCAAAGGCATCATCATACCGTCGCCGACAGGACCTCTGTTTACCCATCAACACCATAATCTGATTACACGAGTCGCCAGCTGGGACGCCCTGGTCGTTCTTTATCCGCCACGATCCCGGCGGCTCGCCGCAGGCCAGGGGGCGATCCCCGCCGGCCAGGGGGGCCCCGGCCGACAGAATGGTTCCCGGGTCACGGCCGCTGGTCTGGGGGGGGGGGGGGGCGGCGCCAGACCGGACGCCGGCCGCCTGTTGAGGCGTCCAGTCGCGAGGGGCCGCCGACGGCACGGCCGTTAAACCCGGATCGACGGAGTTTGCCGGGCCATGGGGTCGCCAGTGGCCCGGCGCAAAGGTCCCCGGGGAGTGCTACAGACTGCATCGCCGGGCGCGAGCCGCATGTGAAGCGTGTCAAAGATCTTCCGGCGAGGCAACTCAGGCTGCCAAGGCCACGAACCGCCAGGTTGCAGCGCGGCGTCGCAGTTACGAAACGAATGCGGCAATTAAAATGTCGCGGATGGACGCAAGTCGTCCGTCAGGCTGGGACGCCGTGAAGGCGAAGGCACCTACTTTTGGAAGTTCGGAGAGCTGCCGCACTTCAGGGAAAGAGATTGACGCTTTCTCTCGTGACCTTTCGAGAATTAAGAGTTCCCTGAAGCCTAACCATCGATCCAGCATTTTGGGACGTGCCCTCTAACCTTTTAAACTTACAACTATGGCACATGAGACCAATATCAAATATCGAGCATCAAGAAGCCATTCAGTTCAATTAACGGCGGGACATTTTAGGCGACACCAGTTTCGGTGTTTAATTGCCGAATGTCTTGGAAGACATAGCGCAGGGTATGTAGGACGGACACATCTAGAAAGATCCCAAGGAATATCGCTCGGTCCGAACCCTTTCTGAGCATGGAATAACACAAACCCATCACACTTCGGGTGTCTTGTATCGGCGCCAGTCTTTGACCATGGGACTATGTCGGCTCCGCATGTTCGGACCCTTGAACTTTCGCACTTCGCGGCCAGGGAGTAGCCCACTGGGCTGAAGCATCCTCGTGGATCCGGGTTTATCACGCGTCCGTATCGTCGATGGTCCTCAATCATCGCGCGACGCACTCTTCAGGACGCCTCGTAAGTACTTTTGTGACTTTCGACACGACGCTGGGCTCAGGTCTGAAAATCTTCACAGACCTCTTCATTTCGGAGACCAAGAATCGTCGGAATCCTTGTATCTAGGTAACTATCTTGGTGCAGCATGACCCTCCCGATCAGTGTGTCTACATTTTAGGGGGACAGGGGAGACCCCAGACACGATGATGTCATCCGTTGATGATCCCCTGACAAACTGAGACAACGGTACACAAACAATGTCCGTCGCGAGAAGGGCCCTTACCTAGACATCGCGAGTTGCCAAATTTTGAGACACGTTCTGTTTTCATGACTTCCGACACGATGGTGGCTTCCGAGGTTGAGGTAAACTCACTTCCTCGCCCTCTCTAGGCTAGGCCAACAGTTCAATAACACGTCTGGAGTTTTTGGAAAACGAAAACCCCTAGAATCGGATTAGGAATGTGAATCTCTTTCTTTTATATCCAGTTTTACTTCTCTCCTGCCCTTTCGCATTTCTCTCGTGCTCCCTTTCTTACACTTTCTGTATTCCCTTTCCTTTCTTGCACACTTGTCAGCCCTTCGGACTTTCCCAAGGAGCACGAACCCAGTGTATCCTTTGATTTACCAATGGCACAGAACTCTCAGTCGGTGCTGAAGCTTAACGTGACGCACGCACTTGACCTTCCTACTCATCTAAATGTTATATAACATGGGAGATACTTAAACTTTGCCCGAAACACTGAATCAGATTGAAATAAAGGACTGGAGCGTTCCGTAAAACCCAGTGATGATGTCACTTCGGTGCCTGCTGAGCCTCTATACCTCGGTAACGCGCGGATATTGCGCACTTGTTCTGATATTGGGACACAGATCTATCGCCGCCACATATTGAATTTTTACCATTTTTACGTGAAAATATTTTTTAACTACATATGCTGCAGGTAAGAACGTTACCAAAAAGTCCCCTTTCAAAAGGTTTCAAAAGGTTCCCCAATCAAATGCAGAGGTTAGGCCTGACCACGTGGACCGTGCCGCGTGCCGAGCAGTTAGCGGTAAAGTCATGACCCAGGCATTTCAACCCACCTCTCCTCCGAATCCGAAAGGTCGGCAGGGGAGATCGGCAGATCCTTGAGACATTTGTTTCACCAAAAGACTGGGCGTGCTCTGGCTGTCGACATTGGGCTACTTCTGGGTAGGCAGGGGCAGTACCAGACGGATGCGTAAAAGGCATCACTTTTATAGGGGTATTCAAAGCATGAGGTAATGAGATTATACGAATAAGAATATGATGCCCTGATAAAGGCGGATTTGTGCTAACTTCATAAAAACAGAGAGCATTTCTGTCAGGGGCGCAGCCAGGATTTTTTCAGGTGGGGGAGGGGCCAGAGCTCAGTGAAAACTGAAATCACACAAATACCGCCTGCTGGGATGATGATGTGCGATGGGTTTCACTATCAAGACTCCTGCTAATCACCCGTACACATTCTCGAAAATGCAGTATGGCAAGACGCTCGCTGAGTCTGTGCTAATAAACAAGAAAAATGCGGGTCTAAGGAGAGGGCCTCCCCACTTCCGGCCGCGCCGGCGCTTTCTGTTATTGAAGATCAAGCTTTGTGAGAGTTAGGACCAACTCAGCTCCTTTTCCAAGAAAATTGGCCAGAACCATTCTACGGCGGTAACAGTCCGCTGGCGCGAGTTGGAAACTTGAAGCGGGCAAACTGAGCGAAAATATGGCGCTGATCCCGTTCATGAACAGAAGAATGGTCATCCGCTTCCATGGTCTGCCACTGAAGGCGTACAAAAGGTCTATGAAAAACCTTGTCAGCGGTGCAATGTGTTTCCAGCGAGTCAACTTTTTCATTGAAACTACGGATGGTGTCCGTTGCGGAGAATCCAATGCTGTGATACCGAGACAATCAAGTCAAACATAAGCCCACTGCGCGCCCGCCTCGAACATTACCCGGCACGGCCTGAGGGATATCAAATAGGGCATCCACGGCTTTTCGCGAATAACTTCGGAACCGTTAAGGCCAGCCCAACCAAACGTTCAGTACCTGTTCATCAGTCAGTTTTACATATTTTGACATCCGAACTATTTCCATGCTGGGTCAGGTTATGGGGATATGACGCCAAAAGTGAGCCCCTGCATAAATGCTTTCGGCTCTTCCGGCGGTGGCACAAGCATGCTTCGTTTCCTAATGTTTGCGAATTAATACATGAATCATTTGGATTTACAAAGGACTCGGTCCCACAACGGATATACAATCGGGACATGTCAACATTAGAGGTCATCCTAGGTCACATACATGGTGTTGCTGGCGGTGTTCACATGCAGTCCAATTATCCAATGGTGATAATTGGACTGATTTGCATTGTGGGTGATAGAAGTGGTTATCGCTGACCTTCCTAATCGTTTAACTCGGACAACCAAATCTACATGCGCCTCTTAGCAAGAGTCACCACACGTCATAGGTAGGTGTCAAAACGAAATGAAGTACAGCATTGTCTTTGGAACATCGACCAGTAATGTAACAAAGTTCCTGCCACGACTTTAGAGTTTCCTGGTTCGAAAGCCTCTAAATTTCAATGTTTTCTAAATTTCTCTAAATCTTAGAGATTTTTCTTAAAAAGCCTTTGGTTTATGAAAATTTTCTAAGGCTACCAGATGTCTCCATCTCTGGTCTTCAGAGTCGGCATCGAAGGGAATCAGGCAAAGGCGTCTGAAAGCCTATTAACGCTTAAGTATATCAATCACGTCGCAGTGGCACTAGGTGGATCATATCCGTAATGTTTCACGATGCTTCCTTTTTCTAACCTTGAAACAGCATACACTAACAGAAACTTTTAAAGCTCTTGGACACACTTCACATCAGCCAGTGCTTAGAATTCCGTGCGTTCTCACACCCGTTCAGTGGATAAACCTAGTCTTTCCAGAATAATCGGATTGCAAAACGCCTCCTAACTGGTTGCGATATGATATCATACTTGCATCATCCCACTTTATCATTTTCGTTTGTAGATAGTATGTAAGCAGGGCCGGTTTTCGCTCTCTGCCTGTCGATCTAAAGACTGAGCTCAAGATCTGGATCAACATGTGGTGGATTCCGTGACACACGTGACGAAGTGAAATGCTAATGCTATGGGTGGTCAGCGTTTGACGTCAAAAAATATAGGTGGTGAAAGCGGAAGCTCTTTGTTACTGGAGAATGAACGAAGACCACATTGGCAAGGAGAACCTGTGAATAGCGAATTACCGAACAAAGAAAAATATTGCTACAGAACAGGTCGCCAAAAGCAAATCTATCACGCCAATCAAAAAACTCTGTGGCAAGTAGCAGCAGAGAGCAGTTGTTGTTCCTGATCAGAAAACGACCATCTGTCGTGACTCAACTTGGCCTTGGTCCAATGCACACAGAGCAGGAAGCAGATTAAATTATTACGAGATGCCATTTCACTTCTGTACTTGACGCCATGAGAAGAGAAATGCAACATTATTCGATCTGACCTAGAACTACCTTTGACTGGATGAAAAAGCAGGCAATGCAGAACTGATCACCGGAAGGTTTCACTTCCGTCCTTTACGTTACGTGACTCAAAACGTGTGTAGATATCGATCTCTGGCATGTAAAATAAGACCAATATTGCATCTCACCTGCGTTGACCTTGATCCGGCGCTTTTTTAAATTTTGACATTTCTGATGCAGAAGATCGTGACCTTTCGTTTGAGACCCAGATGAAGGATTTAAGACCAGTATTGCCGATGACATGGTGTGCGTCCGTTTTTCCGACGTCGTGTTACGAGTTTTACGTGGCCTGTGACGCCATTAGTCATGTGACCAGGACTAGCATAGTATTCTATGAATCGCCAGACTCGGTGCTTTTCACTGGTGATAGGCCGGTTCAGGTCCGACGGTTAGATCCTGAGATACTGGGGTGCCTTTTTTGACATCCCCTGGTGGTCGCCGGTACAAAAATACGCCAGGCGGTACCGTTTTAATGCGCATAGTTTAAGAGGAAAACAGGTGTCACCAGAAGCCTATCTCCTCTGGTCCTGGAGATTCGGAAAAGAGGTATGGTCACCGCCGCCTGATCATGGCTGTTGCGCTGCATTATTCGGCACGTGGCATAGCCTGGGAGTGAAGGATTCAGCAATGGTGGCACCTTTAAGTTGACGCCCGCATTATATATATATATATATATATATATATATATATATATATATATATATATATATATATAACAACATATAATATATATATATATATATATATATATATATATATATATGTGCGGGTTTTTCGGCGTCACATTACTCATTAGATTTCTGCGGTCGGCTAGTACAAGAAATTCGCTACCCTAGTCAAAGGAGCACAATTTATAAAAAAAAGATCAAAGTTGCAATTACGCGATGTCAGAATTCCAACATCCTTGAACAAGTCTTCATGCACGCTTAGAATGCACCTGTCAAGTGTTTGCAAAGAATCGATTTTGTTTCCCGCACCCAGACAGCAGACGCCAAAGGTGGGCCACAAAGGCCACTCCCGACATGCCCAGCCAGTGACGTTTTTTATTAGGAATGCCGCGTATTAGGAGAACATCTGCCTTACTCCGAATATCATGGATATGACTCCACAAGGAGAAAATCGCGCAGTGCCATTATGCCGAATGATGTACGCCATTGGACGCTTGGGGGGAAAGCATGTTAAGATTAAAGAAGACTTAAATACACCCTCCTAATTATTAACAAAAAGATGCGTAAGCGAACTTATTCAAGGGACTCAACAAAGCTGAGAGACTAGTGCGAGTGAGGTAGAGGAGATGGCGAGAGCTAGATAGAGGTTCCGACATATAAAAAAAAACAGGCGTGCTCGATGTTAAGACATCCGGAAATCATACTTAGTATACTCTGCTTTTCACCAAATAGCTTAGTTTTATCGTTACATCTTGGAAACACATGAATTACAATTACGGAAAAATAGTACTGGAAATAATCACAGAGCCTGGAAATAATCCACATGTGATGTTTTGTCGAGAATCAAACGTTATGAAAATACCTTTTCAGTTCGAGTCCCCTGAAAGCGAATCTTTGTGTGCGAACAGTTGTTGACACGCCAAGTGCTTCATGTGTGAAGAGCCGTACTGTTATTGCAACGATATAACACTCAAAAGCAGTAGTCGAAAACACATCTGAAAGTACAACACTTATCTAATACAAGGGCATGGGCATAACTGGCATTGAAAGGTACAACTTCCGTCGTAATTTCGCACGCCGCGCCCTTATCGTCCCGGCAATCTCAAAAATGGAGTTTACAGGCTTTCGGTCTCTCAGATGAGACACCGAAGTTCTTGAGCTTCTACAAAATCAGCACATAACACTCTACTAGAACGGATAATCTCGGCTTATGAGCGAGGAGCAATTTATTGGCTAACAAAGAAGCTGCCTGCTCTTAACAACCACCCGTTGCGCCACAAGAATAGATCAGCATTCATATCCGCTATCGAACCATCAACGGGCCTCCACTTACCGCAGTCGCCCGATCCCGTTAATCACTTCAAATATCCCATTCGAAGTCCCATCAACTAAAACAGCAATTCTAGACTACGGCCATAGGCACGGGGGCATACTATTCAACGCCTACACTACAGGACAGCTCACAGCCCCATTCAGAACAGCGTAAGGTATATTTCGCATATCTTAAGCTATCTCTAGAAAGTTATTTCAGTGAGATTCGGAGCGTTCGGCAGCAGTCAGCCGGCGCTCTCGACGCCCGGGCCGACATCAAAGCTCGACATCCGCCGGCGTCCTCCAGTCGCGCCGGCGGCGGTCACCGCGCTGCACTCACTGCCTCGACGCGCTCCGTGGTGGGGCTGACGTGGCGCGGCGCCGCCCGGCCGGCCGGGCCCGGCTCGCCCAGCTCGTAGCTGGAGCGGGTCGAGGTCACGCGCCGCTTCCAGGCGCGCACGCCGCGCACCAGCTTCAGCATGGCTCCGCCGGCGCCGCGCGGCCCGCCACCGCCGCCCCGGCTGCAGCACTGCGCCGGCCGGGGCAGTGCTGCCGGGCTCCGGCGGCGCCGCCAGCCGGCCGCAGCCGGCAGCGGCGCTCGCCGGCGCGCGCCCGGGCGCCGCGCCGCCGCGCCGTCCCGCGTCGGCGCCGGCAGAGCGCGCCGCGCCCACAATGGGGGCGACGGCGGGAGACGGCCGCGTCCGCCGCGTCCGGGCGGCTTCCAAACGATGGCGATGGCGACGCCCGGCGCCGCCGACGCCGCGGCCCGGACGTGTTTGCGTTGCTGGCGGGACGCAGCTGGCGGCAGCCAGCCGGCGATGATCGGGGTCGTTAGATCAGCGATCCGGCTGTCGGCGCCAGCCTGCCCCCCTCCCCCGCCCCGACCGCCGACCCTTCCCCGAATGCCACAGGTCCCTGGCCGCCTGGGGTCTGAGTGACGAGGTTATTTCCCACGCCGTGTTCTGTGGTCGATTAGTGGAGTTGTGAGTCGTGTTTTGTTTGCGTCGGAGTTTTAAAATGGCTCGGGCGACATAATGCACGGCTTCAAACCTCCAAAATTACGAGAAACGTGTTGGAAATAGTGCCAGCTAAAGCAAACTAAAGAATCCATCGCCGCTCACCTGACGCCTTGTAATATCTGCATTAAAACAGAGTTCCCATCCAGTGCTGAGGCCTGAATTCGTACGATGTGCCGCATTCCCAATAATTTAGCGGCACAGCTGCAATTAGATGGTACCGACCCCATCTCCCCTCCAAACCGGAAAGATCAGACTGGGAGGTCGGCAAAAGAGAACAACCAATTTTCTTCGTAACTACACAGATGCATACCGAACGGGTCAGCTTAGCAGCAACATTTGTGTTTTGATTATCTTATTATACCAGCGCTAACATTGCTCCGACGGACATATACCACGAGCCCAAGTCAAAATAAGCGCAGTAGCTAGACTGTATTACCTGGATCTATGCTAGCCTCCGATGAAATGATTTACAGCACAGAATGGAAGTCGTCGGCCACGATGCTGCTCGTAAAACGGAGGCGCGCCGCCAGATATTCGTCCGCTTTGACTGCCTGAGAAGTGTCCAAACCATACACTCGTTGGCTGCTGCTCCTGCAGTAGGATGACTTTGGCCGACGTTCAGCAAGACAGACCGATGAATTTAACAGAAAACGCCTTCAAGCAGTGGCAAAGAAGTCCTTTGGTCTCGTGCTCACCAG
The DNA here is from genome assembly GCA_030062745.1 of Capitulum mitella. Taxonomy (NCBI): domain Eukaryota; kingdom Metazoa; phylum Arthropoda; class Thecostraca; order Pollicipedomorpha; family Pollicipedidae; genus Capitulum; species Capitulum mitella. The sequence goes on from CP099844.1 coordinate 27,358,028, forward strand.
CAAATATAAATCTGCGCTTCCGATAGTACCAAATCTGACCATGTTCTCACAACGCTTCATAATTCGCGCGTTTAAAGGAATACCTCCAGCTCAACTGCCTGCTGCTGTTTTTGACGCCACGTCCGCGTTTCGACGTCGCTAGCAGGAGCCTGCTCCATTTCGGGAAACGGAGATGCCCCTTTAATCCATTAATCTCGCCTCTTGGCGCATGCGATTCGGAGGCGGGCTCAATCGATCTCTGACCACTACCGTACCGCTAGGTTGTCGGGATTCCGGCACTGCCTACGGTTTCAGTCGCTACCAATAGGATGGGTATTTTGTGTACATCCGTCATAGAAATACACACAGAAATACATCACTGAGTGTAAGGTGTAGAAGTCACCACGTCTCTCACTCTCTCTGAAACGTCGCTTGTGTTCCAGACAAATGGTAAGAGTGCTATGGCACGTTCCTAATGGCGCCTGGCAACCGTTTAGTTCAACGAGATTACAAATGGTTGTTCTACTGCGTAGTTGACATTACGTGATTAACCATCAAAACAACTTGTATCGTGCTAAGATTTCACGATTCAACACTGTGATCCTGCCAAGACTGCAGAAAATCGTCAATATTGCACGACACCAGTCTTTATTCCAAGTGACGCTCTTTTTTATACGTAATAACATGCATTATTACAGGGCCCGCCGTCCCAGCACTGGGTGACCCTGTGTTCTCACTCGCCCTGTGCGCGAGAGAGTGCTCGTTTTCGACGTGCATTGGACGCCGGGTGCCGAACAAGCATCGATTTCGACGACGTTACGCCCGGGGACAGCGGTAATTGTGCCATTACCGTTTGCCAAATCCCAATCGCTGGGCCACTGATGAGGTTCGTTAATATTCGCCGGGGACACAGAGCGCAGGGGCACGGGAATCGGCAATTCTGATCCAGTTGTAGCGATCTCTGCGGGGCATGGGCGGGTGTGTGGGCGAAAACCTTGTGTCGCTTCTTTATTATTTTCTTCACCACGAACATCGTGTAGGCAAAACCTTTGATAGATGCTTAGATGACAGAGCTTCTCAAACATATGGCCACAGAGCGACATATCCAACAGCTAGTTTCGACTTCTTTAGTTGCATTTCGGTGGAAATTTGCGACACAAATTTCCAAAGCGGCGCCAGTGACAGAGCTGTGTGTGGAAATCTCCCCGAATCTGATGTAAAAATGCCTACATCCAATGAAACACTTTGAATCACAGACGTTCACAAAAGATTTCATATACCTTGAACGATGAAGCTCAGACGCGAAACACAGAAGATTCATGTTCTGGAATCGACGAGGTCCTCGTAAACCAACTCATCATTCCCAGAGACGGCTTGCGCCATGAAGTCGGCTCTTGAACATTACATCAGATGTAGGGTGATTCCAATTGCCAAATAACAAAAACTTCAAAAAATCCATCGGAATCAAAACTAAATACTGCTCGTACTATGCACTACAAGAACACGTGAAATACCACCCTAGGGCTCTCTGAGTATTTTATGGTTCCGAGAAGTACGAAGTCTCCTGGGTTTTGAATGGTTTTGTTGTGATGATGCGGCTGAATTCATAAGTATGTCATGGGGCAATCTCAGTTGATTTCGCCTTGCTGTTGTCACATCATCATCGTCGAAGGTTTCTCTTCCTTTAGGTTTAAGGTACCAGTTTTATTCTGCTCGATCATCATAGGCTTTTGTTCTACCAAATACGGCGGCATTCTACACGGTTACAGGGTCAGTAGCACCCGAGTTAGCTTCTCTCCACACCTTTGGCACAGACTCGGCGGACAAAGAAACCAGTCATACGTCATGATGACACCCAAAAGCGTTCTCCTGGCGTCCCATTCGAGGTTAATTGGGCAATCCTCTCCAGGATCGATGTGCTCAATTGCTGCCTCTTTCGGCCACCAATAACCTGTCTAATGAGAAGATGGCGGCTATTCTGGAAACCTCGGCGTCTCTCCTGAGCAGGAGAGTAGCATTGTTCTTGGTCTACTGACTGTCTGTCCAATCACCTTGTAACCTGCGCAGTGGAAGTGGGTTTTGCACTAACGCGCAATGGGATGGGCACAAAAGTGCCCCCTGTGGTTTCAAAAACGGGAAGAGCTAGAGACAAGAAATGCTATGGACAAGATAAGGCTTTAACAGTTTATATTGTGTGCGATTTTCATGACCCTAGGTCAATATCTTCAAGGCCAAATGGGGTCGAAAGGTCAACTTTGGACACTTTCTCGTCCCATGCAGGCCATTCCTTGCGACTTTTCGAACGAAACGGCAAAAAAGGGTGTTTGGGCGTTAAAACTTGGAATACGACAATTTCCATTCATTTGACGTCTTGCTGGGAATTTCGAGTCGAGGTCATACCACGTCACTGACCTATGGCGTCATTTTTTTAAATCTTTTTGCAGATCACATTTCGAGTAACACGGGGTGTTTTGAGTGTAAATGAGGGCGCTACACGTATCTTTTGGCGTATTTTCAGTGGAGGTAGCCAACACTGGTACATTTAATCACTTTTAACGTCTATATTTATGTATGTATGTATATGTATCTATGTATATACATTTGAGTATCAATGTCAAATGTGTTTTTAGTAGGGTCTTTGAATACATATTTCATGCAAATCGTCATATCGCAAAGCAAATCTGAGCCAGGTTACAAAATAGTTGACCTTGACCTTTGAAGACCTTGAACCGAAATGACAATGGTATATATAACGTATTCTTGTGCGCATATGTGTTTTTATTAGCGTCTTTGAATGCATGTTTCATACAAATCGACATGTCGCAAAACAAATCTAGGCCAGGTCACAAGATATTTGACCTTCACCTATGATTGCCTTGACCTTCACTGACCCTGGTATATGTAAACGTACCAGTGTGCTCACACGTGTTCTTATTAGGGTCTTGAAATGCAAATTTCATACAAACCGACATACGACAAGGCAAATCTGGATCAGGTCACCAGCTGTTTGACCCTGACTTTTGATGACCCTGGCCCTTATTGACCCTAGCTTTGGTCTTGGTATATCCATCACTGATACCCGAATGGCGTCGCGTGGTTGTGTTCATAAGGTCGTCTTAGGTAGAACGTTCACAAAGTTTCCATTTGTCAGCGACAACCGTGTTTTTCTTTATGTTTACTTGACTTCAAATGCTTGAAACTTTAAAAAAACTCCGACCGATTTTCGATTTTCCTGTTTCAATCGACGACTTATTCAATTGTCATAAATGCCACAAAGTAGCAGCAACCAGTTTCGATCCATTCTCGAGATTTTCAAGAAAAACAGGTGGAGGGGCACAAAAGGACTCCCCTTCCAGTGCACATTACAGAGACGTAACAATGCATAGCGAACGCTAAAGACCGTATCTACCGCCATCTGTCTATTATTTTGACGTCATAATTCTTGAGGAAAGAAGCATGAGCATTATTTGATCATTGTGTACTTTTTAGCCATTGTTTAATTTTTATTTCTGTGACACCTTTCCTACTCCCCATACTGTTTCTTCTTATCGACCGATTGAGAGCGGGCTCGTATGACTGTATCACCCAGTACCTCATCTGACTATTTGATAACTTTGTGACCTGGGAATGTAATAGCCACACGTTTTCTTTTGCAAGAGTGGAATTCCCGGTCTCCTGCAGTATAATACATCACTTGTATCAGTCCACCGGCAAACGCGAATTTCCTTTCGAAAAGTTAATTTTCGTGACGAGAACGTGACTGACGTTATCAGTCGAAAGTCCACAACGCTTCCAGTGTAGCAAAGGATTATTTTAAGGATAATTTGAGCTTAAAGGCGTACCGATCCTGAAGCCAGATAACGCTCATCGTAAAAAACTCACTGCTGGATTCAGATCACACATTTAGCCACTGAGTGCGGGACGCCCAGCGAATCGTGACCCGGTTCAGCAAAAAACGGGCTTGGCAGGGAATACTTTTTCGCGCTCAAACATCAAGTATGAGATATTTCGAGCTCGAAACACTCACACAACAATAGCCGGTGACCAGTGCTCTTGGAATGTGTGGTCACGCGCGGTCAGAGCAGGCAAATAAGCGATGTACGGACATAAAAAGTGCAATATGCATGAGCGTATTTATAGACATGTAATCACCGGAAACATTTGCGGAAATTTTCCTTAACGTCGTAATCGTACCATTTCGAGTTCGAACACACTGAAAAAACACGGGGTCGGTCAGCAATGATGGTCTGAGCTCTTAGAAACAGGACAAAGAAGAACCCTCAAACAGACGCAGTTTTCCCATGCCTTCAGCATAGAAACAGAGCGTTCTCGTCTCCTAATGACAAATTGGAAATCATAAGCCATTTCAAACCCGATTATGCGACGGCCGTTTCGCGGATGACTGCCCACGCCCAGTTAACGGCCCATTAGGCCATTGTAGGCGGCGGCGGCGGCTGCGACCCCGGCCCCGGCGGCCAGTCGAGCGTGTGACGCCGCCCAGACGCGCCGAATCCGACGACGGAGCCGACGGGGGAGGCGCCGGCGCCGCCGCGTCTCCGGCCGGCACCCTCCACCTCCGCGCGCCGCGCATCAACAAGTGCCGCGCCGGGAGCGATCAATACTGCAACGCCGCCGGCGGCGGCGGCCACCCGGGCGCGTCCCCAGGTGCACGGTCAGGTCTGCCCGGGCGGCGGCGCCGGCGGCGGTCGCCCGGGTCAGCGGCCGGCCGCCGCCGCCGCCGCCCGCTGATGGCCCGGCGGTATCGACCGTTGGAGGGCGGCCTCATCAGAGGCGGCTAGAATGGGACAAAGCCTCGCAAGCGTCGCTGGACAGGCCAAAGTCTTGCTAGAGGTGACCGGACCGGCATCTGCTCCGCCAGACGCGACCCGGCAGATTCCTGCCTGACCAGAGGTGACCGGTCGGCTGTGTTGCACCGACACCGCTCCGCTGGCCGTCCGGAAATCGACGGCCGGACGCGGGGCTGTGTGGGCCGCGATGGCCGCCCTACCTACGGTGCTTAAACTGCGCCTGAGATTACTCAGCTAGCAGCCATGCCCGGCAAGCAAAAGCCTGAGCCGCCTATTCGGACTGCCGTCCACGGCACGTTACTAGGCGGGTGTCACACATGTCACGACGAGACTCAGACCGACAGACTGGTGAGAAAAATGAGCTGTGACCAACTGCGTGATCGTCGAAAGGAGTTAAAGGGGTCAATGGAAACCGGCTCATTTTTAACGTTGTACCATCGACACTGGACTTACGCACAACACTGGGCTCAGACGCTTTGCATGTTGCTGAAAACTCTTCAGTCTGTTGGTCAGAGCACCTGGGTACACCAATGGACGTAACTGTACATTTCCCCGGGAGAGCACTTAAATGGCCTTGTGCGTTTATCAACGGCATTCGGACCCCAGAGCAAATGGAATTAAACGCCGCACAATTAATGGCGTGAATACGAGTAGTAGAAAGGAAGCACCGTGGACATCCATTCCGTACCATCAAAAACGCATTTCTCAACAAATTAGTTCTGACAAATTCAAGTAAACGTTTTTTTTCGAAAAGCATTAATGTTTTCGAGCTGTGACGGCAGAGTGTCCCAACTCAGAACGATTAATCAATGTCTGGCCGGCGGAAGACCGGAGCAAAAAGACGGACGACAAACGGCGGATTCTCCGAGGAACAAAGGATTTCTTCGGCCGGCCCGCGGACCGTCTCGAAAGTCCTGGAGGCACTTCGCCAGCCGCTGCAACTGCCCAAACTGCGGAAATCCGGGATGCATCAGGCAGTCGAGAAGCCTCTGAGAGGTCGGGGAGAGCGCCCGAGGAGCCATGAGGTGGAGTCCGCATCTGTCCCGTACCAAGACGGGAAACAACTGAAAATACGACGGTCACCCGAAGATACGAAACAAGCCCGAAACCAGAATGTCGCCTAAAGAGACGGGGCGCGGCCGAGCAGGTCGCCAGACCTCGGAATATTTAGCAAAGAAGCACGAAAAACCAACTGAACAGGTCTTCTGTTCCGCTGATGTGACATCCACAGAGCCCTGAAAAGTGCCGCAGAATCCGTTTCTGTGAGCGTTGCTTCAGTTCTAATCGTGTCCTGGAAGGTGCCGCAGAAGCTAAACCTAATAATGCCAAGTTCGCCGTGACGCAGCAGAAGCGCTGGGATGCAGAGCTGCGGCAGAGCTGCAGGACAAGCAGATCTGGGCTGCACTCTCACTTTAGACGGAGGAACTGCCACCGAAATGGCAGGTATTCATAAATCATCATGCAGATTGCAAATGCTGTTATATGAGCTTGTTTCTTTAGGGCGCTGGTGCGATTTGGGAGCGTATCATTTGCATTATTTCATTACCGAATCGCACATCACACAACCGGTTATGCAACTAGCCGCAGCAATCATAGGCGTCTTTACCATTAACACTGATGTCGCGCCAGATACTGTTATTGGGATTTTCGTCATCCATCGGACGCGGCAGACGTCTCCATAGAGCCTCCGCGTCCGCGGACAGCACCCGGGCAGAGAGCGGCCGGGCCGACCGTCCTCCAGCGGGACGACCGGCCGCCGACCGCGACCCGCTTTCTCCCACCACCGGCCGGAAGCGAGCGGCGGCCGGGCGCCGCCGCCGAGACAGCTGTAAACCGGCCGACGGCACACTGGGCTCGCGTCGAAACCGACGGCGGACGACGCCGGCGGCGGCGATCAATAGGAGCGGGTGGTCCGCTGTGCCCGCTCGGCTCCGATTTGCGATCGTCTGGCGCGGACGGCAGCGTATTCTCCGGCCCTCACGCACCGGGCGGCGACCGACCGCCCGCGGCCCCGATAGACCGGCGACGGAAGAGTGCGGCGAGGGAGGCGAACGATCGGCGCACTGACCTGGTGATGTGAGTCAAACGGCCGGATTAATTAAACAGTTCACAGCAGTTCCAAACACGAGAAAATCCAGGTGGGAAGAACAGGGATCGGCATTGTTCAGTACAAATCGATGCAGGAAATACGAATTGTCGCTTAACCACAGGTATGTGTTGTGCCATGTTACTGACGCTATGCCATGTGAGAAGCGCAACAACGATAAATTGCCTATCCTTCGGGGTGAGTCGTACCGCACCGCTTAATCGTTCCGGTCATTCGCACAGGTTGCGAAAGTGCTGCTTCACCAAATCGGTGGCGGCAGAGTCGGAACAAACTGTTGGTCACACTGTCACAAAACTGTCAGGTTGTTTGTGCGTACCACACTTCATTAGCCTCGACCTCAATAAATTCACCGCAGAAATTCGTTGAACAGGTTTCAATAATTTTCGGTTCTTGAAAACTACGGGGTGGGGGTGGTCTGACGGGGACTTTCGACCCGTTCGTCCCCAGTCATTGTCATAGGCCTCATGTTCCCGTCTGTGAACGCCGAGACACGCTCAACTCCAGCTATGGATTCAAACAGTTTGTTTTGGCAAATTGCAAACCTTTACCAAGGTTGTGCAAAAGAGCTGTTCGCGGCTTTCACAACCTTTGCGAGCGCGTCTGACCTGACGGTCGGCGCGCGGCCGGAAATGCACCGCCACCTGTGTGGAGGTCGAACACGAATGCTTGAGAATTGGTCGGTAGATGGCGGTGCGGTTTGGTACCGGACATTACCTGTCGTGCTGCGCTTCGTGGCAGTCGGCCAGCTGTTGTGACCAGAGTTTTGCGTGGCGTTCTGCGATTCGTGGCGGTCGGCCAGTTAGGAGACGACCGACTGACGCCTGACGAGACACACTTGATTCGAGACTAGTCGTCTTCCGACCACGACGCTAACGGTCAATCCTGGCTGATGCGTCGAAAAAGAAGCCAGAAAACGAACAGACAAATCGGCCAGTTGTTGTGACGAGACTGAGGCGTGTGTCGCGTTCAAGAAGCACGGAAATTCTGCGGGCTTAGGCCGCAACAGACAGTATATTCTTCCGCCTGTTTACATGCCGGGTGCCCAGAGAGATTCGGTAACAAACTAATGATTGCATTGGGGGGGGGTATTTGCCCGGCACAGGTCTTCATGCAGTACCGCAAGTACCCAGGTTGATATCATAACTCCGCCAACGTTTAGGAACACGTTCCCTTGTTTTGGTGACTGCCGTCCTAACAATCATAGGGCAATGACACGCCAGTCATGTTCACGTTCACAAATCATAAAGCAACTGAAAGGAGAAGTTTCTGTAAAACCAGTCTAAGTTTAAACTGAAACTCCGGCATGCACCTTGGAGCTTAAATGCCCTGGCGCATTTTAGCTTCTCCACGTCCCTAAAATAACCCGAGAGGCATCAAATGGACCTCTGTGGACGTTTTCTCTGCTGATGGCCGCCATAACGTTCGACCATGATATGCCTTTCTAGGAGCGAAACGTTTCCAAAATTACCGGGGATGCACGCGCCATTCTGAGTCTTTTCATAACATGAAGCACCATAAGCGTAATGCTACCTTTCCGCGGAGCTGGAGATGTATCTGCATCCCCAACTTGCATGACAGTTCCAACCATGTGCACAAGGAAGTAGCCGGGGGGGGGGGGATGGGAACCATGGTCCCCTTCTGAGCCAAGCGGTCTTCACTAGATATATGGCGATCTCGCAGGAATACGTAATCGTGACCATGTATATATTGCAAAAGGAAACATGTTATGTTTTCCTGTGGGTCAAGTATGAGGTAAGCTACATAAAATTGCCGCTTTTTCTGACAAAGTTCGCCATATGCCAATGGCATATGCCGAAATTTGATATTTGCCCCCTGAGGAAAATTCTTGGCTACGTGCCTGCATGTGTAGTAGGCACGTAGCCAGAATTTTCCCCAGGAGGGGGCATAAAAGTCAAAATTTGTCATATACCACAGGCATACGACGAAATTTATAGAAAAAAGCAGCAACGTTTAATGCACAGGAGACATATATATGTTAAATGTCCTCCTGTGCATAAACTTTTTTTTTTTTTTACACACATACACACGATCACTATATATATATTCCTACGAAATCGCTATATATACGATCACTATTAGATATTCCTGCGAAATCGCTATATATCTAATGTAAACCACTGAGCTCGGGGGGGGTGACATGGCCCCGTGGCCCCCCTGGCTACGAGCTTTACGTGTACTTGAATAAGATCCTTATCTGACAATATTTTCTTGCCACTGGTATAAGAACTGTCCGACCCGACCAATGACGGCCCAGCCCGGGGCCGTCATTGATTGGCTTGTATATTTTGCCGGCGATCTTTTCAACATTTGGAAACCCCAAAATGCATCCTCAGATACGGCAGCGTTACAAAGCCAGAGCTGGTGGATGCAAAGGTAATAGCTGCTACTCTGTCAAAGCAATCAGTTTTAGGCTGCTTCACCGTCGCTCAACCGTCCCGCGCGCCATCTATGTGCAGAGGCTGGCACTATTCGTTTCCTGGGCCAACGCTGACGCCAGCATTGGCTTGGAGTTGTACAAACGGACAAGCGTACCTGCAGTGCACGCTAAGGGGGAGGAAATAAGAAGTGCAAAAGCAGAACAAACGCCCGTAATCCCCTTGAACCTGATATGATTAACTTTAAAGTAAGGAAAGCATTGGCTAGTGAAATCTATTTTGGCAGAACTGACTCCGAAAGACAAGAGTCATTGCACATATAACTCGACTTATGATGCCTCCAGGGATGAAAGTTTAATATACTTTGGAGGGGCAAGTGGCTGCCCCCCCCCCAGGCTGCAGAGACTTGACATGGGTCTTATGGGCGTTGACTGGAAAGAATTGGTTTCAAAACCGCATTCCCGCTCCCAGTCATTTTCGGGAAGTTACATCCTGGGATGTCCCCGTAGTAAAATAATGCTCAGACGTGGAATCGGTTGGTGAATGCAGCCTACAGAACTGCCACTGATTAACTTCAGTTTGTGCCCCGTCCCGCAGCATCCCCGAAAAGTCATATGGGACGTCGCACTGGTCTGCCAGTCCAGCTGTATCTGAACCCTTTAAAAATGCCTCGATATGAAGACAGTATTAAAGTTGGTTTTTAGAGAAAAAAGTTAGTCATGGCCGCAGTCTTTTTTATTTTCAGGGCGCACATAACATTACAGCCGGCGAGAAGGGAACAAGATCTGTCTATGACTCGTATGTATCAAGCATCAAAGTGCAACTGTTTTATTGCACTAGTACATCTTCCTGCAAGCGCAATTGTTTTTAAATACGATAGGGCTGGAACTTTTTGCAATGGACTTTTCCAATTCTTGTCTCAAAGATCACATCCTTGTGTCGTTCTCACGTTCCTACGTGAACCTAAGAAACCAAACACTTATCCTCCAGTCCTTTGCTGAAAGGCGAGCTCGGAGTGTTGCTGGGGGGATTCTCGGGGGACTCCCGGACAGTGGTAAACGCCACGTCACAAAAACACACATCACCAGCGCCCCGGCGTCCAAACATCACACCGCCGCGGACGCTGCCGCGGTGACGCTTTGGCAGTCAACGTCAGCGCGGCGTCAAACGTTCAAACGTCAGCAGCGTTTCGCGACAACTCGGCCGACCCTCTCTGGGGGGCATCGGAGGCGGCAGTGCTGGCGGCGGACGGCTGATAACGGCTGGAGGTCAACCGACGACCGGAACACCACCGATTGCCGCTGCCACGTTTTGCTCCGCCCTGCACGCTCATGGCTATTTTAGCATGCGGAACGCTCTTACATGTTCTTAGCCGGACGATAGCCGGAGCCCGTTAAGATTATTCAAAATTTATGGGATGGTGGACATATTCCGCTTTCGCAAAATGCCAGGCTGAGCCTCACGGCGTTCAAAACGGAGATAGTTTAGCTTTATTTCGTTTCATGATGATGGATGGTCAAGGCAATGCGTCTGATCCCCAGCTAAAAGGATTCTTGGAAGTCTAATCAGAACGAATGATCAAACAAATGTACAAGTTATTGAATGCAAGGCGGCCAAGCTCATCCAGTGGCCTCGTTATGACGGTCAAAACCCCTAAATAGCATTGCCTAACAATCATTTGGGTTTTTAAGCTGCAATTTGCTGAGGAGGGGGACGTCTGATACTCCCCCATTTTTCTCAGCTGCGTAATTCTTCAAACGACTCAGTGTCGCCATGTTTCCAGCAAAAATCATCAGCTCTGCATACCTTGGTGAAAAAATGTCTCGAGCCGCCCAAGGTCTTGCCAAAACAACGTCCTAAAGACGATAGTGTTTTACAATTTGCCACCTTTTTGAATCTGTCTGACGTTTATCGACATACCGGCCGCGAAAATGATTGATACGTGCACTATGTTTTATAGTGTCCATCAGAGGCTAATGCATACCTAGAATCACCTCGCACAAGATCATACTAGTTCGAATTCATTAACTGCGATTTTCGAAATATAAGGCCAGTTCTTCTAATGACATGACATATTCTAGTGACATGTTCTTCTAATGACATGTTCTTCTAATGCATGTGCTGCCAAATGTGCCTGCCCCAGGATGCGTGCAATTTTCGATTGATATGCTAAAACGGCACGCTCCAAATCGGGTCCAACGTTAACATTTGGCGCGACCTGTGACCTAAGACATGAGCTCCAGGCCACCGACCTGTGACATAACCAAAGTTGCATCATCGATGGCAATCAAATGCCGCCAGAATCGGCCGAATCGATCCGTTGGCCGCGGATTTATTGAGCGGGAGCGTCTGACGCCGCACCCTAGTAAATACAAAATGGCAGAAATACCTCAGCAACTGACACGCTAAGGAAGTGAGATACTGACACGGACAGCGCTGACAGCATGCTCGACGGCATCTGCAATTTGTCTCGCTGCTGCTTCTTATGGGGAAAGGGTCAGATACCATTTATGAAAGCATTTTGCAATCGAATAGTATCCATTGGCTATAGTGATCTCAGTGCCAATGTGATGATATAAAATAACTTCGACACATTGCCGGATTGCTGGGAAAACGTGATTATCCGGCTCAAAAACTCCACTTCCCCTGGCTCTTAAGAACCTATCTTCCACTTTCTTAAGTGAGAACAGAGCACGGTGCGAAAACCCCGACCGGGCCTCGGTCGACCGACGCGGCCTAATCACATCGACGGGCCGCGGGGGCGTGGTACTTGGCAGGTCACCAGCTTATTCATCCGCCGGCCGAGCAGCTGCGGCGACCGTCACATCACCAATCAGGGCTTCATTACGCTGGCGCACCAATCAGAAGGTTCATCAACCATTTATGGAGCCGGCGAGGGCAGCCATCTGCTTCGTCCGACCCCACGTGACATTACGCATTCATGGACGTCACATCGATACCGCAAACAGCTCGACTTCCAGGAGGCGCGCGGTTTCACGGCGGGCTCGGGTGGCCGAGGCCGACCCTGACACCGATAGGTGTCCAGCTGGCTGTGGCCGTGGGCCACAAGCCAGGCCGTCGGCGCAAGCTGAAGAGCCCCGGGTGAGTGTCAGCCAGGGACGCTGCTGACTGGCTCCTGCTGAGGGCTTGACAGCTGAACGTCGCGTCGCCGGTGTGATCGGCACACGCTGACGTGATACCGCGACCTCGCCAGGCATCGCAGGACTGAACGTCAGCCGCGGACACGGTACTACCAGCCGGCCGGTACTACCAGCCGGCTGGTGCTACAGGGCTGGGAGTCAGCTGCTAACACGTGCTGCCGCGAATCACCGGGTTGATATTGACCCGCTAGCGCGATACTGTTAACTGGCCGGGGACCACCGGTCTGAAGGTCATCTGACACAAACCGTCAGCCAACAAGCGGTGTTAACCACTCGGAACATCAGCCGACTGCATGAAGGCTTCATGATCTCTGCCAGCCTACGAAGCGAGAGGGGCGGTGAGGTAGAAGATAGAGAAGAAACAGACCGGCAGAGTGGCAGAGAGGCAGAAAGGCAGACAGGCACACACAGGGAGGAAAAACTATAAAGAGAGGTAGAGAGGTAGAGAGGCAGAGAGCCAGAGTGAGAAAAAGACGTTGTAAAACAGAGAAGTAGAGAGGGAGAAAGATGCACACAAAGAGACAAGGGACAGGAGGGCGGAGGAGCAGGAGAGACGGACGGGAACAGTGAGAGGGACAGGCAGCCAGAGAGGCTGGAAGACGGAGAGACAGAGGGGCAGACAGTGAGCGGCAGAGAAACAGACGGACAGAAACAGACAGAGGAGCGGACAAACGACAGACAGGGGAACAGTGAGCGCAAGAGACGGAGAGACAGAGGGACGGAGAGACAGACAGAGGGACGGAGAGACAGACAGAGGGACAGAGGGACCAGCAGGCAGGCGGACAGAGGAGCCTCGTTGCCGTGCCGGCCATGACGTCGGCCGGCGGGCCGGCAGTTTGCGCCGCCGACAGCGGGCGGCCGGCGGCGGGCGGCCGGCACCGTTCCCCGATCAATGCCACCATGCATGCAACCGGACTGCTGAAGGCTGCAAACACTGGCGGCTGGACGTGTGTCGGCGCGGCTCGGATCTCCCACGGCGCCCAGCGTGACGTCACACCAGCGCTCGGAGCCCGGCAGCACTCCCGCGACGTCGGAACGGAGATAATATACAGAGGCTGTGAGTGGGCACCACGGAGATAATATACAGAGCTGTGAGTGGGCACCACGGAGATAATATACAGAGGCTGTGAGTGGGCACCTGTTAAAGGTATCGAAATCATGACGCCGAGTCAGGCGAGCCGCGAGGGTAGAACTTTGCCGATATGCATGTCTTGTGAGAGCACACGACGCGATGTCGGAGTAAAGCGATGAAGTTGGACAGAGGTAACTGCACAGACTAGGCGAAATCGGAGGAGTCACGCGTCTGGCGTAACCTGGATGGAGCCAAGCCAGCCTTGAGCTGAGTTTCCTGTATCAAAATCGGTATCACTCAGTCACCCAGAAAATAACAATGAAGAGGCAGTAGTGTTCATGCATGCTTAGAATACATTTTTGCCGCTAACAGGGACAGAATACAACAGATGGAGGGACTGTGATGATGAACATGGGTGCAGGAACGGGGGGGGAGGGGCAGGGGGACATGCCCCGCACTTTTTGGCTCGTAGTGCGGGTGCCCGTTTATGCCACAGCAAAAAAGAAAACTGGTTTCGAAGGAAAAGTTTCTTAAACACGATCCTAAAGGTATATCGCAATGCGGGGAGTTTTCTCATTTTGTCTTCTCTTTTTTGCTGGAAAAGGGCTCTTTGACCTCCTTTGCAGCCATCAGCTTCAGCGTATCCTCTACCCGTGTATTTACCAACCACGCCTCGTGAACACGGCACGCCTTACAGGTATGCACTGTCGTACAGGTCAGATAACCATCACATGCTTGGCGCCCCTTTTTCTTGAATGAATGAAATGAAATGAAATGAAATGAAATGAATGAAACGCCTCTGAAGAATTTAACGCCTCTCACAGACCAAACACGTCTACAAAGCAGGCACCCACTACCGGCCAGAAGCCTCCCGTACAGGTCAGGCACCCCTCGCATATCTAACCTCCCCTCTGCGGACCAGGCGTCTTAACAGGAGTGAGCGCCCCAGACAGAACAGGAACCTCTTACAAGAAAGGTCGTACAGGCCAGGCGCCCCTGATATGTCGACCCTCTCGAGGGTCGACATATCAGGAGCCCTTCTGGGCGCTGCGTGGTCAAGCAGTCAGAGCCTGAGCTCCCTTTAAATCCGAATCACCAACATCAGGTGCCCCTTACATACACGGCACTCGTTACCAACCAAAGCCCCGAACAGATCGGATACACATCATATACTCGGCGTCTCACGCAAGGCAGGCGTCCACACCACTCTACGGATCAGTCTTCTTCTCGAGGGCTCGGCGCCCCTTACCCGCCAGGCGTGTTTTAAAAAGCGTCCACCTTACAGACCACGCGCCCGTCTCGGCGCCGTCGTGATCGTGCAGTCGGCACGCCCTAAACCCTAAATTTTCGCCGCCAGGTGCCCCCCAACGACTCGATGCGCCATACAGACCCAGACCAGGCGCCCCGTTTAGACCACAAACCCAGCATGTACTTGGCGCTTCACACAGGCCAGCTACCTCCGCCCCACCCCCAGCACGGATGAAGCGCCCTTGAAAGATTTGACGCCCTTAAAGATCAAGCGCGTCTTACGAGGCATGCACTCTTGCAGGTCAGGCATTCTCGACCCCCTGGAGGTTACGAGCTCCTCACAGACTATGCAGATCAGATGCCCCTGTATAGATCGGCTGTCGGGTAGCTTATAGCCCGCGGCACAAGGCAGCGGGCTATAAGCTGAGGGTGCATACAAAAACTTTGTATATACGCGTAAAAACACTGAAATAAAGAATAGGACCGGAAATCACTAATTCCATACAATAGAGTGATAGCGCAACTATATACATAGAGTACATATCAATATCCGTCTATACACATATATACATACACACACACACACATATATATATATGTATATATATATATATGTATATGTGTATATATATATATGAGGATAGGCACAATTTTCAGTTTGATAAATGAATTGAAAAATGGCAAAAAATTAAAAACTAACGTTAGTAAAAATAAGTTGGGTCAATCCAGTGAGAAATCCACATTTGGGGGCATTTTAGCTTGTCAGGCCCTCAGTTCGGTCTCCCAAATCATTTATACAAAACGACAACCCTATCATGGTCAGTGGCAGCTCCATCTGCTTTTTTTGTTTGACGCCTCCCATCCCAGACGTATCCGAGAGAAAGCCAAGCGCAACCATGGAGGCATATTTTATGGGGGAAAAATCGGGTGTGACGCAGCTGTTTCGAATCAGTATGTGCGAAGGAAGAAGAAAAGATGACGTCGCAATCCTGAAACCAAACGTCACATTGTCACAGGCGCAAAAGTAAAAAAAAAAACACTGATGTAGGTGTGCTTAAATCCGTAACTATGTAAGTCAGCTACCAACATCCTGCTGGAGATCGACGCTCCCTTGGAGGTTGGCGCCCTTGGACATATTGGACATACTGCCACACTTTTCATCGCGTCCTTACACCCCTGATATTGAATGAGGAGCTGAGAACGCAGATGTGGTACGGGGAATTCTCCGTCTGAAAAACACCTAAAATCAAGTTTTGCTCGCAGCGATCTGCTCCTCTCTCCCCACCTTCTAGTGCCCCTTGGTATAACCAAAAGATACATTTCGTTATGAAAACGCCTTAATCCGCGTCACAGAACAAAAACCATCCGCTCTGCCTCGAGACTAAAGAAACATAAACAGTAGCTCAAGAGCCTGTATCTCCGTGCAGCTTCTGTAATCCTGACACTCTGTTTCTCAGTCACAGCACGAACTCAAGACCATTTTTCCCGGGAAACCACATTTCGTGACCTCTAGGACACGGGGGAACGCCGTCTGTCCCGAGCCGGGAGCCGGAAACTCACGTAACAGGGCCGGCCGTCGGACAGCGACTCGCTCCCGCGAACGAGGGCCCACTCGGGGCGGCCATTGACGCCCGAGGGCGCTCGAGACGCCACTCGGACGGCGCCGGACGCGTCGATGTGGCCGCGGCAGGGCGAGCCGGCCCCGGCAGACGGGCCGGACGGCCGGGCCAGCGCCGGCCAGCCGGCCGGTCCGAGCCAGCGGCACACCGGGACACCACCGCCGCACACAGGGGTCATTTCGATCCGAATGGGGCCGAAGTTGTTTTCACTACTCGTAGACCATCCATCTCATAGACCATGGCCACGGTTTCCGGGGTGCTGATTCCCGATAGCATGCCACTTTTACTTTTACTTGTCAAAGAAATTGACAGTGGCGCGTTCAGTAAGGAGCAAGTGGGGTCGTGTTTATGACATTCGTTTATTAATGTCGCAAACAAAGTAACTGCTCTCCTCAAATATACACAACGCTGCCCTTTACTGTCACAAATAACGCTACCAGCATCACCAAAATGAATGCCTTCCACTTCTATACGGGCGTATCGAAGACGGAGGGACCGACAAGATCGCGTTTATGGCAGCTTATCGTTTGTTTATCAATGTATCAACACAGCTTACCCAGAGACGGTGAGCTCGAGAGGGACCAGAAGCGTACAAAAAGGCCTTTGCTCATGTTTGACCGAAGCGTTGCCCGGCCATATTTTTGTTTATACACGGTTTGTCTAGTCGCGCCATCAGAACCCCACATGCCTCTGAGCACGTCTACAGCAGTTACGGTTGACTGCGTTGCTGATGACGTAGACGGCCAGCCCCGTTCAGAACAGATGTCATAAATGGATTGTCGCCGTGTTCCACCGGTGTCTGGCATGTGTGGTCCAGAAGAGACTGAAACGCAGTCTATCCATTCGATTCGGTGAATGTCTTGCCTTTCTGACCACGAGAACGTCGTCTCTATGCCGTCCTGACTTTTTTCATACGCTGGAAACAACTTTATTTTTGGTGGCCCGGTTAGCCCGTTTCCGCACCATTTGCTACCTCTGCCGTGTAAGGTTCGCCGGTACGCACACTGCGAGAGCCTAGCCGACAGTGAGCCAATTCGGTTCACAGACTTCTTCCGTCAGCATTAATGTCTGGCGTAACTTCAGTGGCCGTCCGGGGGACGACACGGCCTCATTAAGCACTGATGACAGCGCAGTTTTCTTCTCCGAGCGAGCACTCTTGAGAGGCTGCTTAAACAAACTCACAACAAAATCGGTTTGGTGCTTCTTGGCAACGTCAATAGAAACGTCTGCGTATACGTTCATTCAGCTCCGCGACTGCCTTCTTCAGATGATCTTAATGTAAACTGGTGTTCGCATCATGTGTGAGCTCACCATTCGACACTTTCACCACTGTATCATTCACCAAAAACTTTCCTGCTGACGGAGGAATGTCAGCTCCCCTCCGGCCGCGTGCTTGCCATTTCTCTTTGATTTTGCCCACCACGCGATACACCGCTTTTCACTTTTTCAGAGGGGCTCTGCAGTCAGCTCATCAGGATTTAACTTGCCAGCTCAAAAATGCACATCACATTAACTTCGGAGCCCCGTTTAGACTCCTTGCCAAGCTCACCAGCCTCGTTCAGGGTATTACACATTGTCAGGGCGACCGGCGGACCTGGAGTCGCACGATTCGTCATAGGTCAGCCTCTGCAGGTCTCCGCAGTGTAATGCTTTCAGGACTGATTCATGAGACCGTAATGGACATCCTGAACGTGAAAACGATAGGAGGTCTTGGGGGGCCTATACTTTCGGCCTTCATGAAATGAAATGAATGCAACAGAATGCCAGTTTATGGCGAAGCAAAACAGCAGCGTGTCTGTTGTAAGGCAGAAACTTGTTCCTGAAACTTAGAACAAGCAGATTTAAAGGACACATCAAGCTCTATTATTCAGTGCCAGAAATAGTGCCGTAAATTAGAAAATGGCCTTTCCATGTTATGTCAAACCTGGACGATTCTTTTTCCTTAATATGCATTCAATACAGAGCGGACAGAAAGGTCAACTTCCGGTCGAACAAGCGACTAAACGAAAAGAGCTGGAAAAAAACGAGAGGCAGCATTTAATAGCCTGGTGAATTCTGCACTAACGGGGATCGAGCAAAAACTCGCCTGATGCCAAATGGCCACGTTTTTCGCCGAGTTACTCCTGTGTGCGCCGGCGCCCAACAGCGGCGGACCGGCGAACAGCGGCCGACGGCGCTGTGCACGGCGCGGACGGGCGACACGCGGACGGGGCCGGCGCGGACCCGACTTCGCCGTCCTCGCGGGTGCCGTCGCGGCGCCCGCCTCGCCCGTGACCTCTCGGCGGTGCCGGCTCGATATCAGCTGCAGTCGATACTGCGCCAGTGCCGGGCCGGACTAGCGGCGGCCCGGCGGGCTGGACTTCAGCCCTGCCCGGCGCGCCCGCCGCCGGCCGGCCCAATTTCGGAGCGTCCGAGCCGGGCCGGCCCACCGGAGACGGACGATCGCCGGCGGCGGCGGCCGGACGGAGCTGCCGGCCGTCAGCTGGCGAACGGCCCGGGAGCACGGCCCGACCAGGTCTGGACGCCGAGGAGGGAACTGTGCCTGTCTGGGCACTGTCTAACCGCAGCGTTAGAAACGTTTGCCAGTTACCTGTTACTGCTTTCTACTTGTTCAAGTTACTGTCACTTGTCAGTTGCTTCTCACTTGGTCAGTTACTTGTGAGGGATTGGCATCTTTCTCGAACATTATTGCAACGACCATGTGGTTGTCGCAGAGTAGTTGAGACAAACTGTGGTGGACACAGGCCTCAAAGATGCATGTTTGCGTTGACACAGCCCTGCATTCAAGGCGACCTCCACGGTTTAACTGCCCACACTGCCGACCGCTTTGTTCAGCTATCTCCCGGATCAGCAGCCAGCAGGGAAAATTACACAATGAAGCCCACTTCAAAAGAATCACTCAAGCACTTAAAGAGATGCAGGCTTCATCACAAACTAGAATCGAAGAAAAGTCTCTTTTGTCTTTTATCGTGCTTTCCCGTCAGCAGAAACGAGTGCGATATTAACGTCAAACAACACTGCTCAGAAGTAGGTCAGCCCCAAGCGGCAGGATGGAGTATCGTCTCAGAACACTGGACCCCTGTGTGCTCGTGGTCGGTGAGCGGGCTTTCCTCTGCGAGCGGGCAGATCGCCCAGCCGATGGGGTCCAGGGAGCTTCGCGAGTCTCCGGCGGGAGGCAGGGAACGTTCCAGATGTCGACACGGCAAAGCTCATCCCGTTCAGCGACCAGCAAAACATCGACGCCGCCTGCAGAAGGGCCTGCTTCAATGGTCCAAGTGCTTTAGAATAATGGCGCTGCTGACCGTCCAGCCGGGCAGAACCCCTGAGAGAAAAGTGGGAAAACGACGCAGCAATGTCTTCCTTGTTTATGAAGCTATTTGACATTAAACGATAATCCAGACCCTCCAGTAGAACAGCCGAATAAAAACTATTTTATCAGCTTTTTCTGTTACGGAGAGTTCAGTCAAAAGGGCGGCTTCCGGGCAAGACGGCTTCGGGCTACTTCGGCGGTCGATATTCGACCTGCTTGTTGGCTGGAAATTCGCTAATGGAGGCTCGTGACAACGACCACATGGCCGTGTCGTACCCTTGACGGCACTTTAACTTTGGCCGCAAAATCAGCCGTTAAGTGGAATTTCATGATGGTCACGGAGGTTGATGCAATTAGCTTTGCTTAGCACGGGCTCTTATGTCGAAGATTAACCTAGCGAATAATTTAGATCAAATTGAAAATCCAAATGTGAATGGAAGGGACGCCAAGAGGCACCAAGACTCAGGGAACCTTCGTGCTAAAAAAGGAAAAAAAACGTTGCGCTTGCATCTTATATACTAGTTGATTACACGTGACAGCCCACATATCCCCTTTAGTATATAACCCGACTTGTTTTGGAGACAAAGGGATTCTCCGTCATGCCTCGACCATAGAGCTGCAAACACGAGATCATTTTCAAAGCGTCCACTGCCACTCCCTCACCGCATCCTAGCCTGCCTCCACAGTGGCTCGCAGCCAGCTGAACAATCGAATCCCCGGATCTCGGAGCGTCGTCCGCCGGGTCGGCACGCCCGCCGCGCGGCCGGCCGTCGCCTGCGTTGCCGGCCGCCGCCAAGACATGCGGAGTATGCCCGCCCGGCCGGGCGGCCGCTGCCAGATGGCAAGCCCGCCGGTGCAGAGGCCACGGCCGTCGCGCCGCTGCCGCGCCCGAACAAAGGGCCGCTGACGGCCGGCACGCCGACCGAGTCGGCGGCGTCGCGCGCCGCTGACCGACGGCCGGCCGCCCGCCGCGGAGGTGTGGTCCGGGGCTGCTCCTCTGCCGGGCGCCGGGGCCGCGTCCTGCGAGACTCGACCGACTCCGAGTCCGGCCTCTGGCCGGCCTGGCGAGGTGACGGCGACGAGGTGAGGCCGGGCGAACTCGCAGCGGGGGGGCTCAAGGCGCAGATGCGGCTGAGAAGCGTTCAGACGTGCGCAGGTTCACGCTCCCGACTGAGACGCTGCTGCACTCTCTCGGAGTGACCGTTCCGATTTAGAACCACTTAAGTGGCACAACACCGGGCGAGCGGAAAGGGCCACACTCCAAAACTAGACATTATTTGCATTTCTCGAGAGCAGACCAGCGACAGTCCACGTCCCGACGCGTCCTGTTCCCGACATCCACAGTCGCGCACCTCACGATGGGGAGACGAACACTCGCCGCCCTTTCTCCGGCCTTAGGGCCTCATCGCGGAGGCTGAGCCGCTGGACGCAGCCGTGCCTGAACTCCCGTCGGGGTCTGGGCCCACCGGGGCCGTGCGGCGCGGTCCGGAGCGGGCGGCGGGCCCGTTCGCGGTTCGATAATGGCCGAGTCCAAGTCGCGCGCGTCACGCCGGCGGAGGCGCCAGGTGCGCTCGACATTAGGCCGCACAGAAATAGCCGCCGCCACGGTAATAATGACAAATCATCGTCGAATGCGGCCGCCGTTCGCCCGTGCTCGTGTGGCGTGGGAACGGGGCGCGGCCGACGCAGGTCTGTCGGCTCAGGGGGCCGGCGGCACGGAGGGGGTCTACCCCCACATCGTCTGATGAAGACGATCTAGGGGGACCAAGGACTTTGTCGCTGCTGTACACTCGGGCAAAGGGGTCCAGTGCGACGGATGTCTTTCCCTTTACTGAAGAGTAGCCCAAAAACAGTTCGCATCGCTGTAATGGAACGTCTAACCCTTGTCAGTTGTGCTTGCATATTGTTGACGGCGCAGAGCACAGGTAGTTACGCGGTAAAATATCAAAACATTTCAGTAAGCGTCGACAGTCACGTGAGCGATGTCATAACAACTTCGCTAGCATTCAAACTATGGTCCAAATGGAGAATTTAAAGAAGCAGATTTGGCCAGACCACGACTTTCGATTTTAAACGGTACGGCAGCACTTGGCATTTGCAGGCCTTTGCCTACGCAATGGATTTCAAACACCAAGCGGCAGCTCGGTCTCCAGGGCACCACTTTTCCCCTTTGGCTTTCTTTCCTGGGAACCAACCGCCGTTACTGTTTTTATTGCTCGCGATGCATCGTGGCCAGTCCATTTTTCTCGTTTCCTGCCTCCATCGCACGGGCTCGCCGCGGCCATTTCTCCGCGTCTCCGCCGCTCGGCCCCGCGCCGGCCACGCGCGCGGTCCCTCGTCGGCAGCTGGAGGGGCAGACCGCAGGCCCCGGCCGGCCCGGGCTGCACCAGGACCATGACTCCGCCGCCTCCGCCGCCGCCGCCGCCGCTCGGCGTCCAGCAGCGCTAACGAACGCGTCCCAGCGGCGCGGAGGTGTCGTCAACCCGGCAGGCTACCGGATCGGCCGGCTGCGTTCGAGCGAGCGCCGGTGGTCGGTGGGGCCCAGGTGAAGCCGGAGCGGGCTGAGCCGTCTGACGACGTCCGAAAATACGGCGGGCCGCCGCCGCTGCCGCCGAGTCGGCCTCACCGGCCCGTCGGCGCAGTGCCGCTCGGCGTCGGTGCCGCACGGTCGTCGTCCCCGACGCCGGCGACTGACGGCGTCCATCGGCCCCGGCGCCGCGCCGCCTGGAGCGATCGTCGACGCCGACTATCCATCGTAGTCGACGCGCGTCGACATGTGTTCCACAGGGTGGGTTTCTCATTACGAAGTCATTTACAGTAAAAGAAAAGCAGAAACGCCCAGAAAAATGTTGTGGCATGGTACGCTTTGTCAGCAAATATTTGTTCAAGTCATGACGCGACAACTCACAACCTAGGTAATGGACGTTGTATGGTAGCCAAAAAGACATTTTATGCGGTCGCCACAAGCCTAAAAGAAACATTTAACTGGAAACCGACATAGGCACCGTAGAAAAAGAGATTTCATCACTGACAGCTGGTCGAAGCGATTTGAGCGGTTAAATCAACAAACTCAGGGTTTTTAGTGCCGCTGGGTCAGTCAAAAGGCGTCTAACGCCTTCGTTGCGGTAATGCGCTTCACCGGACGCTGCCCGTGTTGCTGGCAGAGCCTGAGTAGAAAGCCGTAGCGCGCGGTTTGCCCCGACCTCGCACCGCGGCCATGGAGCTGGATCAGCCAAGGAATCCAACGCAAGTCCTGACCGCCGAAGGATATGTTCTCGTATGCCGGAGCCATACCAGGGGTTAGTCGTGCCTGTGCTCCTTCCAAGCAGCAAAGCAATGGTAGTCCTGATGCTAATTAGGTTTCTTCGGCACGACGACGGGGCACCATTTTTGGAACGACAATGGGCGTATGGCGGCTCACCGGAGACATTGGATATTAATTTGGAGAAAGACGCAGCGTCGAATCACCACGTGATGGCCCCGCAGGTTCGACCTACCGCGCATCCGCCAGCGCCATCCGCGAAATGAATTTAAATTTCGCCGGAGTTAATCTCGCCTGCTCCGGCCCGCGTACAGCCGGCGAGCGTGACTTCCCGACATCGCTCGGACCATCTCATTTGCGTCCGGCCGGCCGGGCGGCGCTGGCTGCCGAAACGCCCCCCCCCCCCGGCGCGGTAATTGGCCGCCGTAGGCGACAATGTGCCGGCGGGCGGCGGCCGCCGTCCTCCGGCCGACAGTGCCGCCTGATTTGTGAGGACAAAACGGCGGCGCCGGCGGCCGGCCGCTGACGGCCGCGCCGCCGCCAGCGGGGAGCGCTCCGGCGTAGGGCGGCACTGTCGGCGCTCCCGCCGCCGGCCAGACAGGGCGGTCCTGGCGACCTGATGGCGGCCGCCGTATGGCTCGCGGCCCAGCTCTGCTGCTGCGCGCCAGACCCCGCTCAAAAGGTCTTGGTCGTATCGTTTCGTCGTTCGTCCGGTTACGGTGGATGGCAGCGCAACTGAAGTATATGTCCGGCAATAGTTAAACTGAGAAATCTTCGCTGCAGACTGCCAGAGGTCTCCATCCTTCGATAATCATGGCGAATAACTGTATCTTCCAGGACTCATCTTTCCATAATGTATGTGTTATTCGACGCATATAGGATGATATTGGATAATGCTAATTTCGTATATGGCGGACATCGGGGAAGAAAACAGGAATAATAAATATGAAGCAGAAAACCTCGACATAGTCTCATAACTCCCCTAGAACCTGGTGAGATCCGAGGGCCTTCTGAGAGCTTGGGTAACAGGGTCTTCCATAGCACCAGATGCGCAAAACAGCGCAAAACAACAACAACAAAAAACACACATATGCTTGGCACCAGAAATCAGTGGCCTGGCTTCAGCACGGTTTGATTACTCCGGGCGCCGGCTGATACACTTGGTCCAATCACGCTTCATCAGCCGGCCTTAATCAAACAACCAGACAAATGCCATTATACAGATGTTACGCGCCAGGCGCGATGAAAACACCTAGCACGGACAGCGAGCTCAAGGTCGGCGCCGGTCCCGCACCTGACTTCGAATCGATCGGGCTGTCCGGTCACCTGCTGCCGACAACGGGGGAGGGGGGGAGGTGACTGGACCCGAGCTGGTCCAGTTAGGTACTATTGATTCCTGGAGCGGGGCGGCCGGCCAACGTTCTGGATAGTGCGGCGGGCACGGTTGCTTGGTGTGTCGGAAAAGACCATAATCGTAAAAGAAGAAAATGCTGAACTTTTCAAGTTCGGCATTTTCTCTTTTTTTCGGTTCTTGACGTCGGTGAAACAGCGTTCCTAATGAAATGATTAATAGGGGTGCAGTTTATGTGTTGTGATAGTGATGTTATGTTATGGTATGTGATGCAAGAGGTCCGTAAAAACATTTGAAAGGATTACTTAGAAATGTTAAACTAAATATTAGAGTACGTGTTAAATGATATTCCTCTAACTCCACGATTGACATTCACTTTGTCATCATCTAATTTTAAGTCGCTCGCCGGCTTTTGCGCACCTTAAAAATGCAATGCATCCGTTTTCTGTTTAGCTGAAAACATCAAGAAACGGTGGCCGCCGTGTGCAAGCTCTGCAAACATTGCAGGAATTATTCCAAGCCCTGTGTCATGCTAAAACACCATTCCATCCCACGTCGAGAAATTAAACTCAGGAAAAGTTAAACCTGTGTTGACATAAACCCTGTGTAATGTGTGGGCTTACAATGCCGGGAGTCGACGCCCATTAGTAAATTAACTGTTAAGTTTACTCTGGACACAGTCGAGAGCATTTTGGACCTGAGGGGCTATCTCAGCCCAAACAGCAGGTGCTCCATCCCGACGAAAATGGAAACGAGTGCGCTGAATACAGCATCGAAATGAAGCTCTCTACTACGGCACCATCCGACGCCGGCGTTTTTCGTTTCACTGTTACGGGCACCGACCAGCCAGGTTCCGTCTCGCTCGCGTCCAGGAAGATTCCAAAGCATGACCACGCAGAGTGTCGATACACGGCAGCCTCTTTCAGATAGGAGCAGGTGTCTCATCAGTGGAGCTGGCAGCCAGAGGAAAATTGCAGAACACTGCGATGAAAAATTTGGGCATATACGTCTCCATCTCGTTCGCAGCATCAGAGGGTTTCAGACACATGCCAGGGACCATTGCATACAGATGATTCCCAAAGGATACACTACCTCTGTGTACTGCAGTTTACTACGGGTAGATCAGAGACGCGGGAGCATCTAGAAAAAGTGAGGACGGGAAAAGATATTTTTCATAAAGTTAACGACGAGATTTCCCAAAAGTGAGGCCATGCCCCAGACCCACCGCGGCGTTCCTACGACCTTGTTATGGGTACTATACACCAACACGAATACACCAATGCAAGTAAAACAAAATTTTTATCAAAATACAGGCGAGTGACATCTAAACTCTAGGGTTGACCAAATTGCCCGAGGAAAACGGACAATGCGCCTCATTCCAGTACACAAACGGTTCGTCTCGGGAATCCTATTCCGCCTCTCTGTTTGATCGTGCCCGGACCAACACAGCCGTTCTGACCCGCCCGGCGGATGTCGTGCCGCGGCCGTCACGCGCGGGTGGCCGTCTGCCCCGATCGGTCACGGACAGGGGCGACGAGCGGCGTCCAGCACACCCTCGTCTCGCGGCGGCGCCCAGATCCGTCTCACTCAGGCGGCCGAGTATCGATCCCGGCAGGAGCTCTTCAGAGGGGCCGCCGGGCGCCCGACCCGGCCCGGGAGGTCCTGACGACGCTCCTCTGCCCCGCCCCTCCGGCAGAGTCGACACGGCCCGGGGAAGTCCTGTGACGATGGAGAGACGAGCCTCTGCTCCGTCCCTCCGGCCCCAGCCCGACCCGGCCCGGGAGGTCCTGACGACGCTCCTCTGCCCCGCCCCTCCGGCAGCAGTCGACACGGCCCGGGGAAGTCCTGTGGTGGTGGAGAGACGAGCGCCTGCTCCGTCCCTCCGGCCCCAGCCCGACCCGGCCCGGGAGCTCCTGCCGATTGCAGCGTCCAGCGAGGCCTTCCTCTGCCCTACCAGCCCTCCAGGACCGGCCCATCGTTGTACAGAAAAGATCCAGGAGCCACCTGCCGACTGTGGTATACGCCGGCCGGGCGTGGCGCCGGACGCTGCCGGCGGACGCGCGGGACAGAGGACTCGGACGATGGCCAGAGTTGGACGCTCGGCCGCCGTGCGCCCGCCAGAGGTGGACGTTCGGACGCCGGACGTTGGCCAGAGTTGCACGCTGAGACGCCGGACGTCCCCGCATCCGGACGCCTGGACAGGCCGGGGCGGGATCGGGACGTCCACCAGAGCCGGGCACTTGGACGTCCGGGACGACAGTCACGTCCGGGGCGCCCGGAGAACGGACGTCCGTCAGGGCCGGACGCGCGCCGTCGGGCTCGGCGACGGCTCGGCCCGGCGAGACGGCCTCCGAGCCGGCCGAGCCAGCGCCGCGACAGGCCCGTCAGATCGGCGTGGCACCGCGACGGCGCGTCGGACAGGAGCAGGCGACGCCGACGTCGGCCCGGGCCGAGCCGGGCCAGAGCCCTCCCGCTCCGTCGGAAAGGTCAGACTGGGCGATAGTCGGCAAAAGTTGGGGCTCGATGCAGGCGAACGGTCTGTCGTTCGGCATCGGACGAGATATGGTCCGTGGCATGCGGCGCTTTGGATGGTCCGAACTTGTTTCGGCTGGTGGGCATTTCTGGCAAGTGTTGTTAAAACTAATGTGCCTCAACCCCCATGCTTGAGCTTTTGTTGAAAATCGCGATTTTATGTACTTTGAAAGCAGCAGTATTTGGCATTTAGAATGCTACTCTGCTTATGAACCTGCGTCTGAGCTCGTGTAATGTCTTATCCACTGCCATCACATGTGTGGTGATTATCTTTCGCAGTAACTTGTGTATCTCTCTCCGATTGAGGCCGCTTCCAGACGCATTTCCAGAGCCTCGCTCCTAATCGGTCTGTTCCGCCGACCGTTCGACCTCTTGCCCTCAGAAACAGCTCATCAGGGCTCGATTGGCCACATCGGGGCTCCATTTCGGCAGATGGAGCCACTAAATTGCGTGAGCCACGCCCGAGCACACCCGCCTCCTTCGGAAATCAACCGACGGCGTATCGAACGGACCCGCGAATAGCCTCCGGCGGCGTCCGGCGCCGCCGGCAGGACCGGGACGGCGCTGCGGCGGCGGCGAGGGCGGCGCGCGGCGGCGAGGACGGCGCGCGGCGCGCCGCGAACGCACTGCGCCGCGCCCCCGACGGACAGGCGAGCGTCCGCCGTGGGATGCGCGCCGCGCCACTGCGCCACTCCCGATTTAGACGCCGTCGCGCTATATTAATGAATTCTTACCGCTGGCAGGGCTTCCGGGCCGGCGGCCAACTCAAACAGCGCGCCAATTGGAGGCGGCCGACGATAGGGTGGCGCAAACGGCGGCCGTAACCGGCGCAAACGGCGCCGCCGGCGCGCGGCGGCGGCGACGGCGCCCCGGACGGCGGCCGACCGCGGCGCGTCGCCGGCGGCGGCCGGAGACGAGCCAACAGCGGCCGGCCGCGGTCCGTCGCCGCGTGCCACCCGAAATACTGGCGTGAGTCAGGACGCGCGCGCGGGCGCCACGCGCCCGCCAGCGGAGCGGCGCGGGGGCGAACGTTTGTCTTCGTCGCGGGGAAATTGCCGTCGCCGGCCGGCCAGGGCCGCGCAGGGGTCGGGGTCTTCACTGAAATGAGGCAAGTTGAGCGGTGGCGGCGGCGGAGGCGGCGGCCCGGCGAGGCCACGGGGTTCGTCGGCCGCCCCGCTCCAAGCGGCGTCTGCAGCAGCGATTCAAAACACGCTCGGCCTTATGAATACTGGCCCCGCCAGCTGGAGACGCTCGCGTGGTGGCTTTGCAACTGACACGCGATCGAATATATCTGAGAAAAAGAGCCTATCAAAGCCGGGCCGAATACCTTTGAACGAGCCGCTGGCAGCCGTGATCGCCCCGCCGTTTTGCGGAGAAAAGTAGTCGCCGCGAATAGTCGCTACTGCCCGAACCGTTCGCCTGCAGACTAGCTGTTCGTGTTTCTATCAAACTCACGACCCGCAACGCGTCCTGAAAATCGTTATTTCCTCGAATGAACCCAGGAAAGAACTCTTTGGGCAGGATGGAGGGACACTGAAATGTTACAGCCTCGAACTGGGCGAGTTGCGCGCTCGGTGGGAAAAACTTTCAGTGCGATACATTAAAGTCGAGCACTGTTCTTCATTTGGACACTGAACCAAGTACAAAACATAGTGAAGTAAGCGCTAAACCGGACGGATCATTCATATGACGGTGTTTTAGTGGCTGCCGAGACATGATGGTAAACACTAAAGATTAAGGAACATAATCTAGCACCGCCTGGTGTCAAATAGGGCACCACTTGGTTTTTCGTAAATAGCTTCTGAATCGTTAAGGTCAGCCCAACCAAACCTCCAGTACCTGTCCCTCGATCAATTCGCATATTCTGACATCAAAATAATTCCCATGCTAGGTCAGGGCATGGATATATGACGTCATAATTGAGCCCTTGCATGCACGTTTTTCTCTCTCCGGAAAGTGACGCGAACATACTTCGTTTTTTTATAATATTCGCGAATGTAATGCACGAAATATTTGGATTTACATTGGACGGGGTCAGCAAAAGGACTTAGAACAGGGATGTAGGAACCAGGTCCTGGGGGGCAGCTGCCCCCCAACTTTGAGGAACATTTCACATTAACTCTATAGCGGTTCCGCAGCTATCGTGTCACATCAACATTAGAGGTCATGCAAGGTCACATGCATGGTGGCAAGTGGATGTAATTTGCACTGTGGGTGATAGGAGAGATTGCTGCTGACCCTCCCCATCGTTCAAGCTGGACAAGCGAATGTATATGCACCTCTTGGCAAGGTTCATCAAATACAACGCGAAGTCATGTCAGGTCACGTCTTAGGTAGATGCCAAAACAAAATGAAATACAACGTTGTCTGTGGCAGGAAGTTCAGTGGCAGCGGAGAGCAATTATTGTTCCTAGTCAGAAAAGGGGAAATAACTACCTGTCCTGACCTGGCTTGGCCTTGACCGGATAAAGCATAAAGCATAACGCAAAGAGCAGACAGAGAAGATTCGATTATCATGAGATGTCACACCAGTTCTGTTCTTGACACACTTAAGAATTCCAGCGAGTTATTATTCCTGTTTGGCAGGAAAAGTAATGCAACATTATCAGACCTGGCCTAACTGACCTTCACTGGATGAAAAGCATGTGGTGCAAAACTGATCATCAAAAAGTTTCACTGCAGTCCTCTCGTGACGTGGACCAAAACGGCTGCGATAAGTATCGATCTTTGGCAGGTAAATTAAGACCAATATTTCATCTAACCCAGGCTGACTTTGATCAGGCATTTTTCAATATTTCGGCATGCTTCTGATGCAAGAGATCGTGACCTTTCGCCTAATGCCCAGTTGAACGCTCGAACATCAGCGTTGCCGATGATATGACGTGAGAACCGGTGTCAGTTTTTCTGGCGTCGTGTTACGAGTTTTATGAGACCTGTGACATCAGTCACGTGACCAAGACTTATTTCGTCCTTTCTGAATAGCAAGACTCAGGGCTATCGATCGGTGGTAGACCGGTTCAGATCCAACGGTTAAATCCTGAGATCACATGGGATGCCCTTTTGACCCCTCCCGTCCCCCAGGAGGTCGTGGATACGAAAATACGCCAAGCGGTGCCGGGTTAAAGAACTTATCAATGCTCCTGTAACGTTGTAACTTATGCCTGGCGTCTTGAAACATGGATGTGTTCTTTGTTTTAAATAAAAAGTTCTCTCATGCTTCACACTGTTATGATCTACGCCAGTGTAATTCAGACAATATGAACTTCAACGTTCAAAGTGAGCGAATCTCACTGTAGCGAGACAATATCATGTTACTGTGCCAATATCTGCCACGGAAGTGGTCTCACGGTCATGAAGTACATACCCTGCGGCTCGAAACACCCCTGCGTCACGCCGAGGCATGCATGCTGATGGCTACAACCACTTGCGGAACCCAATGCGAACCGCCAATAAAGCCGTCTTTCAACCACTGTGTTGCCAATACGTCGCGGCAAGCCGGGCCAGCAGCCCAAAATACACCAAGCATGCTGGTGTACGGACAGCTCACGGCCTCACTTCACGTCAAGCGTCGAGGCCCCGCACCAACCGGCCCAGACCGGGCGGTGCCCGAACGCAGCTGGCTGGGCTGACGGGTGAAGATCTGTCCCGAGGCTTGGCGGCTCCAGTTTAACAGCGACGTCCCGGCTCCCGAGCACAGAGTACGGCTGCCCTCTGAGTCAGCTGGACTAGCTGTGTTCACGCTTATTTTGAGCTCGAGAGTCGCGCGGACGGACGGACCAGTCTTTGAACTAGTCCTGGGCACAGGGACGTCCGTGGAACGGACTTCGGGACTCTCTTGCAGACTTGCAGACCTTACAGACTTCCTGCTTTAACAGGGGCGCAGCCAAGATTCCCTTAGGGGGGGGGACAGAGATCAGTGTGAACTGGAATCATACGAAAAACGCGTACTGGGAAGATGATGCGCAATGGTCTTCAAAAAAAAACATCCGGGACTAAGGAGGGGGGCCGGACCCCAGGCCCCCCCTTTGGCTGCGCCGGTGTCCCTTACTTTTCCTTACTGGCAGATAATTTATGCTTGTTCTCATGTTAAAATGGACAAATTAAAGTCAAATGGCATGCACTGGGCCCGCATCACCATCAGAATACTGAACAAACATTTTGGCATGGGTCTGTGAATAAACACAGGACTTGGAAAAAGGCATTACCGTAGCGTAACGATCAAGCTATTGGTGTTTGAAACTGACCATTGCAAGTGAGACATTAATGTGTCTTGCATGCATAGTATCTGTAGGCATAAAGTCGTAATGTCGCCTTATATACACACATAAAGTGGTGGATAATTATCCAATCTCAGAGACACGTCACTCGATGAACCTATACACCCGCTAACTGCTGAAGTAAACCAATTGAAATCCAAACCCGAAGGTATATGCAACGTTTCAAAACAAGGATGAGGTCAGTATAAAAACCGTTCAAACGTTCAAACGTGTTCCGGCAACACCACAACAGCGCATCGATCAACACATCGAAGCCCTTTTCGGAATAATGTTCCCGTCCCCGAAAACACGGAACTTTGCCACTGCATGTTGAAACCAGGGACTCAGTACGAAAACAGGAGCAACTAAAGCCAACCGGCCACCTCTGAAAAGTCCTTGTTTGGCCCTTTGGCGGCACAGCCCGCGGAAGCGTGTGGCCGGCCCAGGATTTACGTCGGCGGCAGTCCGGCAGGCCGGCGATTTACGAGCCGTGACGGCAGCAGCCAGCGAACAGCGTCCCGCCGTCCCCGCCGGCCCCGCCGGCCGCGGCGCCGACCGGACGCTGTCACGGAGGACCGGACCGGACCGAACTCGGTCTCCCGGCCGGCCCGGTCCGCCCTTACGCCGTCGACGCCGGCACGAGAGCGGCCGGCTCCTGCGACGGCCGGCGGCGGCGATGAATAATCGACTGGCCGCCGCAGCTCGCAGCGGAGCCGGCGGCCGCCCGGGGGAGCCGCGGCAGCAACGTCACGTGACAGGACGGAGAAAATGCTGGCGGTCAGGGAGCGATGTCGGAACAGTCACGTGACAGGACGGGCAGATGCCAGCGGACCAGGGAGCGTGGATATATTTCAGATTGTGACCAGAGCTGTGATACTTGCTTCAAGGTTTGCTGGCAGCTGCATAGCACAGCTGCGGGTCGGGCGGTGCGTAACTC
The DNA here is from genome assembly GCA_030062745.1 of Capitulum mitella. NCBI lineage: Eukaryota > Metazoa > Arthropoda > Thecostraca > Pollicipedomorpha > Pollicipedidae > Capitulum > Capitulum mitella. Next base: position 27,390,066 of record CP099844.1, read on the forward strand.
TTGGTTCCAGCGCATGATTCGTCTTGGCCGTCAACAGCTGGTGCGTGACATGCTGGTGAAATATATGAGCACATGTTCGTAAACTCCGTCCTATGTAAAAGTTGACGGGCGCTTCATCAGTTGTATCGCATGATGTTTGCAAAAGCGTGCAATTCACCTGGCTGCTGGAAAAAGCAGAATAGCTTCCTTTTTGTTTCGCACATAAAAACAGAGTGCATGTAGTGATGTGCTTAAAACAGAGTTTATCATACTTGTCAGACTTAACCAACACCCATCAGTTACCGACAAACTTTCATTTGAGTCGTATCAGCCCACATGTACAAGAATTATAGGACGGTGTACATGAGGGGCGTAGGAGACTTCAGGAAAAGTGGGCGAGGGTCAAAGACGAAATTTCCCACAGGGCTAATGCTAAATCTCCCCAAAAGTGGGGGGTTGGCCCCCTGGCTCTCCTCCTTCCCACGTCCATGGTCATCGGTGCCCGGGGGGAGGGGGGGGAGAGGTTCGTCGGTGCGCCCCTAAGCCCCAATAACCAACCAACCAACCAACCCACGCCCATGGTGTATGTGAGTGTGACTGGGACCAGCGCAGGGCTGAAATGAGACCAAGTGGTCTCGACTAGTACGATGTAATACATCATAGCTGTAGTATGCAGCCGACTATTATGATCTGGAAATACGGTGTGTACCTTCCAAGGCTTTCTGCACTTCTGCTGAGACAAAACATGACCGGCCTAAAACATCTTTCGGGATGCAACTCAGTCTTGTCATAAGAATATGCGAACCGGAAAGCTTTAAGCGATCGTAAGTACAGCGTGACTGAATCACACACTCTCATGTGTTCATTTTCAACTGCCAGACACCACTCTCCCTACTAACTAACTTCTGAATGACTAAACTTGCTCTTCCCACTCCTGGTGTGAGAAGCTCTACAGTTACATCTCACTTTCTACCTCAGCGTCTTCCGAACTCCTGTTCATCACCGCCGCCAGTCCCGGCGCGGAATCAGCCGATGTAATTTATCTCGTTCGGCGTCAGTTCGGGCGATCGATCGTCCTCTGCCGGCCTCTTAGCGCCCCACTGTCAGCACCGCTCCCTGAGCTTCGGCAGCGCCGCGGGCTCTGGACAGTGTCCGAGGCGGCTGACAGCCCGCCCAGACTCCCCCCTCCCAGCCCGGCCACCTGACAGGGCAGACATCGCCGCAGGGAGCGGGGCGTGCAGCTGCCGGCCTCCGCCGAGCCCTGCGCCGCCCACGTGCAGCGCAGCCGGACATGCCGTCCAGATGGCACTGGCAGGGGAGCGCCGTCTCCAGCGGCCCGCGAGCAGCGACCCGTCAGCGATCGCCGCCTGACCGGCCGGGCGTCGGTCGCCGTCCCGCCGGCGGCGAGCATCGGTTCACGTTTGGCGCCGCCGCAGATAGCGGGGACAAATGGGCCGCCAGCCGCTCGGCCGCGAGGAGACGGAGCCTCAGCGGCGGCCGACAGCCGGTCCCGTCCGGCGGCCCGGAAACAAAGCGCCCAGTGTTATCGGCGCGCGACGCCTTCGAAAAACGCGCCCGCTCCCGCCGAGCTGACAAAACTAAACCTTTGAAGACGTACGGCGCGCAGCCGGCGCCAGCCCTGCAGGCTATGCAGAACGACGGAGAAATAAATTTGCGGGTGCGTTGCATAACAGGACTGCCTTGGTGGATGAGAATCTGCATAGCAAGATCCAATGGCGCCACCGAACACATTCTACCGCGTTACTCCACTGGCGACGCTGATCATATTTCGCTGTTCGCTTACGTTAAACTAACGTCTTGGGCAAATGGTGCGGACACGTTTCAGGACGAGGAACCCTTCTGAATTACCAGTCCACATACAATTCCGCAGTTGTTCATTATTTCATCTTCCGGCACATGACAACCATTTAGATCAAGTAAAAGTTGTAAACGCGGGCAAATCTATGAAGAGGCACTTCCCTGTCATTCGCGAACAATTTTCTTGCTTTCGTACATAGCAAATGCTTGGTATATTGCCGATAGTCGGGATTCCCGCGCTGTTCCGCCCAGATGACGCCGCGACATTGTGGTCCACTGTCGGGATTTCCAGGATTCCAGACGCACAACTATACGTGGAGTGAATAAGGTGGAGGGACAAAAGGTTCTGCCGACGTCTTCCATGACCCCCCACCCCATCAAAGAAGGGGGAAAACGCTAGAAGAGGAAGAATTATTTTTCACTTTTCAAATTCCGGCACTGAAGTTGATGGGAAACACTTCTCCGCTGCCATGTGCGTGACTTTTGTTCGTCGGCGCGATCTTACTGCCATAACTTGGCATGCTACTGACTACGAACAATCTTCTAAAGAGCATTGATCTCCTTTGTTAAAAATTGGGATCTCAAAAAAACATAAATCATAACACTGCGATAGTACAATGCGACCTGACAGTGTCATGCAGTTCACGTGATGCTCGTTTTAACCCTCGCCTGGCGGGACCATTTTTACATTCTCGCCCGCCGGGGGTCCTAAAACGACCCCCTTATACCTTTTGAACCAAGAAATATAGAGCAATGCGGTAAAAACCAGCGTGTTGCTCGTCACGTAAGCAACTCAACGACACACGATTTTCTGGTTTCAGGTCAAAAGTTGACCTCCCAGGTCGCGGCAATGACCTCAAAGCGACCACGTCGAAATATATCGAAGTTTTCTTGACAATATAGCCTCCAAACTTTTGACAATAAATCTGATTCTGTAAGCACCATCATGTTGGCCGTTGTCTTAGCTATTCGCAAAATTTATGGGTTTTTGGATCTACGTCAATGGGCGACCTCCCAGACCCCGAAGATGTCATCACAGCTGAAATTTGCAATGGGAGGCATGATAGTCCCATGACACTTGTCGGGTCACAGGGCAAATGAGTGACGACGCGTGCCAACAAAACTTGGGCCCTGTCCGGGGTCCTGCTTGCATGGTTGCCCAAGCCGTGTGCTTACAGTCAACCACAAATGCTGTCCGGGAAGGGTCGCAAGCATTCTCAAGCACATCAAACTTAGAGCACAATTTTTACATTACATATTTAACTTACAATACAAATGTACAGTGTTTTAAATTGAATATTTCACATGCGCAAATGATAACAACTCACAGCTCCAACGACGCCACGCTGTCTGGCTTGCGGTGGCTTACGGTGTGTTTACCTGTTTCAGCGAAAGTGGCGCAAGCAGCCGCAAGCAAAAGGCTTTGAGATTGTGCGCCATTTCTCGCCTCAGTGTTTGAATTTCATTGGCGGATGTCTGGCTACGGGGTTGCGCAAACAGCCGCAAGCAGGATCTCGAACAGGGCCTTGGTACACCAGTTCTCGGGTTGGGCGGGAGGTCGCCTTGCTGAGGTTGCGGCTTTGTTGCGTCAAAGTATGTTCGTCAAAATAATGCTGATGTGGTGAATCGCAACAAAGCATTCTTACAAGTGTATGAATCGCTTATTCAATATACAGACTTGGCTTAACCTCTGATGACCTGACCCTTCCCATACACTAAAATCAGGTCACTGACACCAACAGCGATAAAAGAAACATGTGCCACAACGCTGCAATGCCCAAGTCCAAGAAATGAAATGCATTGTTCGATCTAGTTAAAAACACGGCTGATATGGCCTTGACAAAGAGGTCACAGGTCACGACCTATTGCACCAAAAATTAGAAAATTTTCATGAAAATGTAAAAATTATCATCAAAATGTAAAAATTTTCAAAACTCAGCATCACTAAAAATCAGCTCTCTATCTTACGCCACTAAAAAGTTATTCAAGAGAACTGCAGGGAGGGGTGCTAAAACGACCCTCCGCCGGGCAGGGGTTAAATGTGTATATCCTGCGCCAGTTTTGAATAAGCCGGAAGTTTAATCCTTTCCCGGAGCAGTTACGTATGGCTGGACATTTATTTTGCCGCAGCACACGGACTAATCTGGCTGAGTGGCATGAATGTGCACTACGTTAGATCCTGAATCTTAACTGGGGTACGCTGCACGAGTGTACACATCATGGGGCATCGAGCAGACAAGTAACATTTCATTTACTTGCTTTCTTCGTAAAGGTGTTTGTCAAAAACCACTGCTGGCGATCCCGTGGGAGTCCGGGCCCCAATATTTAGGGACTTTATCATTAAGCCTAAGGAAATACTCGAAAGAAACGGTTTGATATCCTGAGTGGATCTCCCCCTCCCAATAATTGTCGGAAATTTCCAGCCATGGCAGAAGCCTATGGATCTCCTGCTGATGATCTAGATACTTTTCTCTAATTCGTGAAACATACTGCTTGCGAGCCAGAAACTGAAGCGGAAATACATTAAGTCTCAGCGCCATAAATTAGAAACTCCAGAGAGAGTCGGAACAAAGTTTTGAATACATATCAAGCCAGTGGGCACAGATCTCCCCATTTCCACCTCAATATCAGCACGAAAGATCATATTTCATCTTGGGACAGCTTAGAAGGCAACCTGAATGTTTTGAAATAACAAGTCAAGCACACCATTGTGATAAATGGACTACCGAGTGCAATCAGACCACCACGTTCTCTTTCACAAAACATTCTTAACAAAATTATGAAACCACGACCTTGTGTGTCCAACACAAAGGCGAGAGCTGGCCGCATTTTTTCTCCGGTATATTCATATCCCGTTCCTGGCACAGCTGCGCCGCCATTAAAGAAGCTCAGGCGCTGACTCTGTGATGACGGATTCAAGCGAGAATCTCGCATGGGTGAGCAACTCGTTTTGCAGCGTGCCAAATGAGTTTGGCAGGTCTGCATTTCCGGTGCCGTCACCCGGAAGCGCGCGTAATTTGGCGCGAAAAAATAGCCGTTTCATTTCAACCTTCTGCGTCAAAACTGGAAAATAAGAACAAATGCTCCAAAATAGAGATCTTAAAGCCGGTTCGAGAACGCTACGCTATTACTACGTTCAAAGCATTATGGACAGAAAAGAGACTACACTTGAAAGAAACATTACAACTAATAAACATAACGCAGGAACGCAATGGTTATGTTAGCATAGCATGTCTGCATAACATAGCATAGCAAATATAGCACTTGCAGTTTAATTACTACCACTGCATTTATTTAAATGACGTGACTTTATTCACCTTAACTTAATAATGTGAACAGATGCGGATCAATGATCCTTTAGTGTTCAGAATACACTTTTCCTGTTAACACTAGTCGTAATTTACAGTCCCCCCCACATCCAGTCACTCACCAATGCCAGACTATTCCCGATACATATGCGCCCTTAAGATATCGTTATGCTGCATACCTGTCAGACTTTAGTGTCAGGCTATCCTTTGCGGCCTCAGTTTCCAGATGACAGAAGCAGTGGCTCAAGTATATACACATAGGGCCCAATATCGACGGGTCAGTCGGAATGTGCAAAAACGCCACGTTACAACGGACGAACACTTCAAGAATAACTTCACAAAACAGCTGGGCTAATTAGAGCAACAAACCACTTATCACTTTCTGATCAAGGCTGCTTGGTTAACGAAAAGCGCATAGATCCATGTTTTCTCTCCAGCCTTTATTCATGTGAACCGTTGACAAACTTGGGGTCTGAGCCAATGGCAGTTACGTGAAGGAGGTTGACGGCAGGCAAATCCAATTTCAGGGTGCCGCATGTGCATATCATGAGCATCACACAATGCTTTGCGTCAGCGCTTTGTTGGACAGCACTTGGAAATGAAGAGGATCGATGTGAGCACGCCAATAAATCACAGTTTCTTCATAACCGATTCGCAGCAGACGCAGCAGCGTTCACGGTTCCTGCTAGACGAAGTTACGCGACCTACAGCCGCCTGGCTTTGGGCGCCCGCGACACCGGGGAAGTCTTTGAGATGTCTTTTTTGCCGTCGTTAATGGTCGCTTGTTGATACTCCGTGAGGTCTCTGTGGACGACGGCTGTGGAGCACCGTACTTACGTTGTCCCGATTTCCCTATTCAGCGTAGAGATAGACAACATAGCTTGCTCCTTTCATTTGAAGAGCGCCATCGCCTCAGTCGTTTGTCAGCGGCGATTCCGCAGAGTCCCAACATGTGCATGACAACTGCCGAAGCAGAGATCTCGGAAAAAGCCACCAGCCCTTCCACGAACAGCTCCCATGCAGTAAACAGTGGACAGCCTCGAACAACCCGTCTCCATTTTACCACGGACGGCCCCATCCATTCAAATCACTGTCGGCCCTCCATTTGCATGATCTCCTCAAGCGGGCCCGACAGTCGCGCCACTTCACCCGGAGCCGGGCTGAGCCTCGCCAGGAGCCGACCGGACGCCGCGTGACGTCTCTCTAATGCCGAGAGGAGCCGCGTGCAAATTGCCGCGACGCGAGCCCTGAGTCGGCGCTCTGCCGACGGTGCAGGCCGCTCCTGCGCCCCGTCCCGCGCGAAATCAGCTTCCGACTCGGCGTTATCCAAACAGGCCGCCATCAGAATATCAAAGCGGATGAAACGGAGTTAAGTGATCAGGTTTATCGCATTATCTCGCGCCGTCGCAGCGTCGTGGAGGCGTGATTGGGGAGCAGCACAACGACGAGACGAGGCCCAGTATGAGAGGTGCGACGGCACATGACAGCACGCGACAATGCGCAAGGGGTACGACGCACGTGGCCGCGGCCGCGCCTCGGCGTCCTGGGAAGCAATGCGACTTCACCTTGCCCTCCTGACAAGAAGCACAAAACCACTCGCCCCTCCTGGTGAGTGAAACGACACTTATTCTTCCTGGTAAGAGGTCAAAAGGTACCTGCCCATCCTGGTGAGTAATAAGACGGCCCCTGCCCTATTGTCGCTTCGCACGGCAACTACCAGGCTTTTCGAGAGGTGCCGAGGTAGCTTCTATGATGATTTGATAGGAGCCAGGAGCTTCTGCAGCCGTCACTCGTATCGACCACGCCATTCATGATGCAGGGGTAAAAATTTTACAACTGTTCAGGGCAGCGCGATGGCTTGTTCTTGCGAAAAGAAGTTATAAGGAGGTTTCCAGAGATCGTCAAGACGACGGCCTACCTCTCAAAATTAACCGGCAGCGCAGGGTGCCTGCATAGTGCAGCAGATTGCACCCTCCGCAGTAGAGCTTCATCAGGGCCTGGCTCCTCCAGAGTGTCATAGGGCAGCGACAGAGCGAGCAGCGACGTCACGGACTCCCTCCGGCCTCCTCCGCAGAGCGACGCGACCGTATCTCGTCCTGAAGACGGCCTTCTCGACTCGTCTCCCGCTCCGCCGGCGCGTCAGACCGGGCCGGCCTTGGGCCCGCCCGTGACGCGGCCCGTCACGCCGGCGTCACGCGTGCCGCGCCCGGCGCCGCGACTCACCTTGCTCTTGTCCTCGGAGTCGGCGCTCTGGCCACCCTCCGACTTGGCCGATTTGACCGACTTGAGCGAAATAGTGTCCGTCGGCCCGTTGGGGCTGGGCTTGGCGGCGCCGCCAGCCGCGTCCGCCGCCGTGAAGTTCTCCTCGAGCAGCTCATTGATCACGGCGTAGTCGCTCGAGTCGAGGCTGTCGATCTCGACGAGGGGGGCGCGCGGCGAGGAGGAGCCGTGCGCGCCGGTCGGCACCTCCAGGAACAACTGCGAGGCGTCGCCGGCCGCCCGGTGGTTGCCCTGTGGCGTGCCGGCCGCCGGCGCGCCCCTTATAGGCGCGGACATGGCCGCCGGCTGGGCGCGCGGGGGGACCGGACCGCAGCTGGCCCCCGGCACACCGACATCGGACCCGGACGCGCACAGGGCGCCGCCGCTCGCCGCCGCCGCGCCGCGCCGCGCCGCACACCGTCTCCGGCCGGCGCGCCGCGCGCCGTGCCGTCCCGCCGAGTCGCCACCGCCGTCCGCCGCCCGCCGCGCAGCGCCGCCGCCCGCGCCGACGGTGCAACTGGCCGGCCGGCGGCGGCCGCGTCGGCCGGCCGGCCGCGCCGCACCTGTCGTCGGCCGCGGCGACGGCGCGCGAGCGCGTCGACCGCGGCGCCGCGCCGGCCGCCGCCGCTCGTTGCGGCGCCGCCTGCGCCGTCGGGAGCCGCCGGCGTGAATGGGCGGCCGCCCCCCGCCGGCCGGCCGGGCGTCCGGCGGAAGCGGTGCGCTATCTCTGCCGGCGGCCGCCGCTCGCGGGCTGCGCGAGCTCCGCCGTCGGGCGCCCGCGCGGCGGGACTCGGCCGCCGCGGCCGGAGCGCTGGCCGCCTGTCGTCGCGGCCCGCCGGCCTCGTCTGGACGGCGGGCGGCCGTCGGTCGACTGGTCGGCTCCGAGCGCTCAATACCAGAGCACTGGCGACAGACGGGTCTGGCGCCACGGAATTCGTCCCCTTCGGCTCCGCCTCTCATCACGTAAGCAATGATGTCACGTCGCCCGTGCAGAAGACATCGATACCACTCCCACGAAACGGCACGGCGGGTTCCAGAAATTGGAGCGCGTGGAAGCAGAGCGCTTCAAACCTCAGACAACGGTCCCCGGAACAGACTGGTCCTGCGATCGACCAGGTTTCATAAATGCGCACGTTCGGGATGCACACGTTGAACGCTCCGCCGACACCGCTGTTCTCATTGCGCCACGTCCGCAGTTACCGTTCCGTTCTTACGTCCGTGAGCATTTTTACTCTCTTAAAATCGTGAGACCTTAATCGAGTTGTAATGTCTTGATTCATGCTCTGGTTTTAAGGTTGTTTTTTCGGATTCTTGGTGACATAACTGCCTCGGGATGATTTTAAAAACGACTGCTAAATGCAGTGTTAAACTGTTTAATAATGTGTTCTGTATAACTCTCAATTTCTCCATCACATTAAATGGTACGAAACTTGCACTGTTCATTTTCGAGACTGTGCTGAATGTGAAATAAGATGCAGGGTTCGGAATTAATGGTTAAAGTGAAACCAACAGTCATAAGTGCACGTTAGGCTCATTCTGCCTGAGAATGCCGCAATATTGCCATCAAAGGGTGCTGCAGATTCTCACCCGATCCAGCGCTCTATGGGAGCCACCATCCGAAGACTAACGGCAATCTCATCAATCATCCACCCAGCTACAAACTCCGAACGGCGGGTTTTATAACGACGGCTGAATGCCGAATAACGTCCCGAATATCTAATCGTCGCCTCCGAGTTTCCCGGAAAAAGCCCGAGGTCGACCCAATTCTTCCTTTCTCGCATGCCCTCAGCCGATTGCACGGCGTGGCTGCGACGTCCCATACATCACACCAGACAGGAGAAGCCTGGACTGTTGTATAAAGGGATGGCCTATTATAGAAAGGTCGGCGATAACAGGCTCTGGTCTGGGGGATGTATATAGTTCAGGAAACTTCGTCCAGCCGTGACCGAGCCGAGACACGACCTCCGTGAACCCGGCGCGGACCAGACGGCGCCGCCACTCCCTGCTGGGCGGACCAGACCCAGCGGCGGGACATGCCCCGCCCAGACGCTCCCCCAGCTCGACCCAGACTCAGCTCCAGACTGCCAGCGGGCGCCCGTCTGCAGTCTAGGGCCGCAGGTCGGTTCCAGCACAGCACGGGCGTGCGCTCCTCGGTCCCTCGCTCCTGATCTCCGAGACTTCACCCGAGCTCGACTCAGACACGGCAGTGGATAGTCGTCGCCTGTCCCTGGTCCCCACGCCGCCACCTGCCACCACGCCCCCTCCCCACAGCGCGGACCCTCGAGCACGCCGCCGCCGGCCCGCCTCAGCCTGCGGCGGCGGCCGCAGCACGCGGTGGCCGGCGGCTTGGCAGCGACGGCACCTTCTCAGTCAGGTATGCAGACCGGGATCGATGCAACCGACATGCTCTGGCGTCGATCGGCCGCAGCCCCCCACCCCCCCGGGGGGGGGGGGCGCGGCCAACGTCCCGCTCCAAGACTGCCGCCGCCGCCGGTGGAGGGGCGGGGCGGGGGGGGGGGCGGACGCCACGCGTGCCGTTTAATTCGGAACCAGACTATGGCAAGCTTGGCCGAACGGGCACGGCCAGCCCGTGGGCAGACGCCGGGGAGCCCGGAAGGGAGGGTCACGTTCGCCGCTGCCGCGAGAGTGGAATCGACGGCGGCCGGCCGGCGCTTATGAGGATCTATGTCTCGCGGCTGTAGGTGGAGACCTTGTGCATGCCATCGTCGAGCAGCGTGGTCGCGGTCGAGAGTCGGGTGGTGTTTTTCGGTGGTCAGACGTGGCGCGGAGGCAGGACGGCACGCACAGCCTGCTGGCGATCTCGTCCCGACGGAACGAGCTGACCAGACAATCTGCACCGTCTGACTGAGATAGAGAAGGAGAGAGAGAGAGAGAGAGAGAGAGAGGGAGAGGGGGGGGGGGAAGGGAGGGAGGAAGGGGGAGAGAGAGATGTCGGCGGCTGACCACGACACAGATCTCTTGAAATGCGTCAACCCGACCTTGACCCGGCCGGCAAGACCAGTGGGTCCGTAAAAACCTTGGACCATGGTGATTTCGAACCCCTCTTCCGGGTCTGGAACCGGGCCGAGTCGTGGCTCACCACCCTCGACGCCTGCACGAAGTAAATTATTTTCCGGGTTTGCGGTGCTGCGCATGGACGTGCATTGCCCAACCTCTTGGCTTAGCAACGAGGAACAGCGCTTTCCCTACGGTCCTCAGCATTGTTGATTGCCAGACGCTGTATCGATGAGGGAGCGCAACAACAACGTGGAAAGTCGCAACATTCATAGCATTCTGCCAAGTTACGCTGATGAGAAAAACATTTCCAATCAAGTTCATCTTGATGGCGTGCTCGTTTTTGAACAACGCATATTCTTGTGAAGAGATGTGTCGGCAGGTGCATGCAGCATGGAACCAAAGAAGATGTTTGTGGTGAATGTTTGTTAGGACAGGGGCGTAGGGCATTACAGAGGCGCGCGTTATGACAACCATGAACAATCAAAATCGTCCTAACGTTGCAGCCAGCGCAGTGGAACAGGATGTATGTTCAGTTTCATAGAAATACTTACAACAAACATGACCTGTAACGAGGTAACCGACTCCTAAGAGCGTCACAGAATTCTCTCCGGAATAATATTCCCCGGAATATCCTATGCGGAAGGCCGGGGCCGAATCCTTGCAGCGATAACATGGAACAAGACCGCAAAGTTCCCGGCGCCAGCCATCAGCTCTGCAATAGATCACCGACGCAGTGACGGGCAGCGTCGGCGGCCGGCCGGCAACCCCGGCTGGCCAGCGGACAGTGGGCTGGGCGGAACGACGGGACAGCGAGACGATGGGACAGCGGGACGGGCGGACAATGGGACAGTGGGGCAATGGGACGGTGGGGCAGTGGGACGTTGGGACTGCGGAGCGGTGGGACAGCGGAACGGTGGGGAAGTGGGACAATGGGACAGTGAAACAGCGGGACGGTGGGACAGCGGGACGGTTGGGCAATGGGATTGTGGGACAGAGGTACGGTTGGCAGCGGAATAGTGAGATGGTGGGAAAGCGGGGCGGTGGGTGAACGGAGGACGGGACGGAGGATGGGTAACAATGGGACAGGGATATACGGTGGGACGGTGCGACGATGGGTCAGCGGGACGGCGCGACAATGGGACGGTGGGACACTGGAACTTGGGAATATTGGCCTTTCCGTGACCAACGCCAGCCTCTCCAGGTCCACCACTGCCGTTGAGAAGACAATGCAGGGACAGAGCAGTACGACGAAGTTCCATTAAAGAGATTAGTCACGCTCCGTGCATGCGGCTGGATGACCAAAAAAGCATATCAAGGTTCACTGCAGTGATCGGGGAACAGCGCAGGCGCGGCTGTAGAGATCAATGGAGCTCAGCGGAATTGCAGTCACCGATGTAGTCAAGCACCTTGCCAGAATTTTCTTGGGGGGGGGGGGCAAATGTCAGATTTTTCATATGCCCCATTTCGTCATAATGACAAAATTTGTAGGAAAAAGCGACAATTTTACGTAATTTACCTCGTGTTCAACCCAAAGAAACATATGATGTTTGTTTTTGTAGCATATATATGGCCCACTATTCCGTATTCTTGCGGAATCGTAGCGTACATCAAATGTACACTTGGCTTGGCTCGGAGAGGGGGGGGATTGCCCCATGTCCCCCTTGGCTATGTGCCTGAATGTAGCCCGGGCATCTCCCTAGGCTCACCCCAATGCATCTCGGCTGGTGTAACACTGAAGGAATCAGGACAAGTGAGATGCAGCCCCAAAGCACCAGCGTCAACTCAGTCGCTTTGCAGACAGTCATAAACGGAAAAACTGTAAAAGGGAAGCGAAAGGAAACCGTGGACGTCTGGGCCCTTTTCGCCAACGTCCGAAAGTCGGAACAAAGAGCATTCAGGTTCCGAACGAGCCGAGGAACGACGTAGTCCAGAAATCATTTCGTGGCTGATACTCGAGTGTCTGCATATCCGATACAAACCATGTTTACAAACATGGCGGCAGGTGACGGCCAGGTTAAAACTAAACAAGCCTTGGCCGTGTTGCGCACACAATTAAGGAAAGAGTGACATTTTTGAGAACCACATAATTCCAATAAAGTAGCTCCTTCACGCTTCAGTGTTTTCAATCGGTCTTTCAGACGATGTCTCTTGGGCCTTTTGTAGGGAGCGTCACAATTCTTCCGGCGCTACAACGCCTGTCATCGTTTCCTGGAAAGTGGGTCAAGCTGAAAGTCACCGCCATGATCGGCAAGAAATCTGCAGCGGCACTGTAACTGGATCCCTCTCGCCTCTGCAGCAATATCTAACCAGCTCCTCCATGAACCTCTGTCCAAAAGAATGAGGTCGCCGCATTGATTTCAGAGCACAGCTCACAAATCAACGTCATCAAAACGTGTATCACATCATTTTATGTTGCTATTTTGGTTGCATGCTGTCAAAAGCCGGCCACTGACGTCACAAGCAAGTTGCGATGGGCCCGATTTTGCATAACAGTATGGTGAAGATTCGAACGCCGCGCAAAACTAGCCTGGACTTCTCGATTCATACACAGCCGCAGCTCTGAACTTGTCCACTGCCACATAACGCCGCTCAATGGCTTGTCACATCGACAGCTTTATCAACGTCGTGTTTACGTCGTTTCCATCTAGCATGACTGAGAAAAACATACATAAATTACAGGATATAGGCATCTCATTAGAAAATAGTATTTTAGCGGCAAAATTCAGGTTAAGTTTGCAAGCCACTTTAGAATTCGGTAATACTCCTTTAAAACAAAAAGAAAAAGTGATCACTGATACTCTGCCAAAGGCATTTGTCGCTTAATAGCACCATTCACAGACATTGTATGCCAAATCCGAGTATGCTTCGGTGAACGAAGTGCAGCTGTTAATCCCTCGCTCCCAGAGGCCACGCGGTTGCACTGATCTGGTCATCCAGTACCCGACAGCCTTATGCGGTCAGCCCGGTTCTATGCCGGGACTAAGGACCCAAGACAAACGTGCCAAATCCCTCGCCTGACATCGACCGTCTTGTCAAACGCATTGTAAAAGAATTTCACGAGTCGAAAAAAACTGGCCCAGCATCCCCACTGTGTACGAAATCCTCCTCTGCGCGCGTGGTCCCATTCCAGAAAAATTCAGACGACAGCATTGCAGTGGACCCCTAGAGGACAGTATGACAACTTTATGTAAAAGCCGCGGCCTGAGCGGCGGGCGCGGGAACGCTGGGTTTGTAATCCGCGCGAGGCGTTAACACAGTGAGCATACGAAAAGAAACAATAACGTTAGTGATATCTGTTGGCGAAATCATCGCCGAAAAGAAACCCTCGCGCTTTCTAATCTGGAGCTGGTCCATAATGGCAAAAGTCCATGCGCTGCAAAGGAAGTTTCCAGCATACCCATTTTCCGATACACTGCAGTTTTCCGGCCGGCGGCTCCCCGGCCGTCTTCAGGCCCTGCTTGCTGCCTTTCACCGGTCCGTTCCAGTGGACATCGTGATGCCGTGCATGATGCACGGGAGGACCCTTGCATATGTTGCATGTTCTGTTAATAAGGATTAAATAACCGAATAAGCCTTCGGATGGCCAAACCGGAAAACGGTAAAATGATTTTACATATCATATGCAATATTTATTAAATGATATGACTGCATATGATCATAAACATAATATGATATAATATCACATAATATCATTGCACAACATAATGAAATCCTGATACAGAGATAAAATTCAGAATTCTTATTATTTTCTCTTACCTGAGCATGGCATAGGGCCCTTTTTATTTATTAAATTTACTGCGTCTGTTCACGTGTTTTTTTTTTGCCTTTTTCCTCCATATCGAGGAGGTCCATGCCAGTTGTTTCACTCTTCTCTTGTTTGGTTCGTATAGGGTTTATCTGGTTATTTAATCCAACAAAGGTCGCGACTTTTATGCTGGAGGGGTAACGATGATTGAAACAGAGTGGTAACCCACCCAAGACATCCCTCCACTTCGGACCCAGGACACCGTTCATTACCCAGCCTGTTCATAACCAGATGCACCAACACTCTGTGAGCATGGGAAAAGTAAGACCATCGAATACTGTGAGCACTAACATTCTGTGAGCATGGGCCATATGAGCATGTGAGCAAGTAAGGCCAGCTGAACAGCTATCAGCAAAACAGCAGATCAAATGAAGAGCTATACAATCGCGTACACATCATCGCATCAAGCTATGACTGCACATTTCAGGGTAGAACAGAGGATCCTTTACACTTCATGCTCACAACACTGAAAAAGCCCAAGGGCCCTTTTAGCTTGCCAGGGTTTCCGGAAGACCCCTAAATCCGCCCACACTTGGCTATTTTAGAAGTTTAACAATTGAATCTACACGATTACGTTCACCGCTGCATAAAGTCCTGGAAACCTGCCGAATTAGGCGGTGCGGTCTGAGCCCCACTCTGTGCGACTGCACAGGGTGGAGCTCAGACCACACTTTCAGGTCCCTTTGAAACCTGCTTCGGCGTCACGTCACGTTTCCCTCGGGCCTAACTTGGAGCTTAACAGTCCAGAAATCGGTCCGGTCACCGGCGTGGCGAGCGAGTTCTTAAAATGCATTAGAGCGGCATGCCCACCGCGACTTGTGACGACCACGGGAGCTCAGCCGCCAGGCGCGGCGCAGGGCGCGGCAGGGGCACCTCAGAGGGCGGCAAACGGGACCTAGGTGGCGGCAGGCGTGGCACAGGCGGCGGCAGACGTGGTGCAGGGAGGAGGGGACAGATGTGGCGCAAACAGCGACGGGCGCGGTGCAGAGGACGGGGAAAGTGACGAGGAGGGCTGCAGCCGCGGCCGTTTCACCGGTGGCCCCCGGCTGAAGCCCGGGCCAGCTTCGGCCCGTTCGGCGAGGCGGACCCCCCCCCCCCAGCCTGCAGGCGGCCACGCCCCGCCGCAGAGGGGCGCCGGCCGCGGCCGCCCACGCGCCCCGGCCGGCAGGAAGCCGGCGCCGCCCGGCCTTGAGCTGACCGGGCACGGGGCCGGCGGCAATGGTGCAGCATTGATCAGAGCGCGGCCGACTCGGGCCGCCGGCCGGGCGGGGTTTCCAGGCCGTCGGCCGCCGCCGCCGCCGAGCCGGCCGCCGGTCATGCCCCGCGGCTGCCGCTCGTCGGACAGAGCTGAAGCGGACGGCCGGCCGGCGGCGACGCGCCAACTTTTCGGCGCCGACCAGTGTAATTGGAAAGACGACTTCCGCCGGCTTCTCTTCTGTTTAGACGACCGCCGCGGTAACGGTTGTCTGTATTGATCAGCGCTGAACGCATGCAACAGAGCATCGTCCCGGCGAAAAATCACATGGCGATTTAATACAGCGGATTAACTAATCATATCCGGTCCATAATTACATCGTCGTCACGGCCTCAGAAGAATGGCTTCTCGTCGTGGAAGTCGCCGGCAAGCGGCGGACACAAGGTGGGTATTGATGAGGGGGTGTACATTGCAGCCAGTGAAAGGGCTCTTTAAATTTTCGAAGGATTCGCATATAATGCAGTAATCTGTGCGTTGTATGTAAATAAAGATTGCAAATCATGCAATATGCTTAAGCAACTGGCAAAAAACTTCGGAAAGTCGTGAAATTTAAGACGAAAGCACCGAAAAGTGTTCTGTCCATTTCAACATTAATGTCTGCCTCATTTTTATTGTTTTCTCCATGGTAAACGTTTTACCCTATCTCCTTTTGCCGTTTATCTGTATTTCATAAACCCTAAGTAGGAATTTTTGGGCTATACATGGAAATAGTTTTCGTCATTTGGAATTTATCACTATTCCAAGTAGTCGTCTGCGGCATTACCATTTCCGTGCCTTAAGCACAGTAATGTGGAAAAAACAAACGATTTCGGAAACTTAAAACTGCGCATTTCGACCTCCGAAGCCCAGACATTTTCCTTGCATATGTTTCGGCTCAGTTCTACAGGCAAGACCACCCTGCGAAATACCTCATGACTCATTCAACCACCTTCGGGGCATACCTACCACATGTCAAAGAAACCTGTTTCATGATGGGCAAGATATATGTGCACAACAAACTTGTGTACCGAGCACAACGTGGATTAGAAGGTTCCAGCGGAGTATGCCACCGCACAATAGGAAGCAAGAAGTGCGCCACGTCACAGGGCTGTCTGCTTGCGATGTCGTCCTTCTTGTTACAACATGAACGCTTTAAGAGAGAACCGACGGGGTAATCAATTCGGAAGGAGACAGTTCCTTGTCACGCACCTCACCTTCTATTGTTGGCATGCAAGAGGCACGTACAAAAGCTCGTTGTTCGCATGCCTGGCGGCCTTGCCGCCACAGCTGTCTGGAGCCGACCCACCGCGGAGCGACTCGACCGTCCGCGCACGCCTAAGGACGTCCCGCCGCCCATTGCCGCGCAAAGCATGCTTTGACACCAGCACTTGAAACGTAAGGGCCGATTACCAGAGCAAAGCGGCCGCCGACGACCGTGCGGAGCGGAAACAAGGGCTCATCAGTGGCGGCCTGGCCCGTTCTCAGCACACAATGCCCTGTCACGGCACCATGGGCGGCCTCGGCGGGGCGGGTGCTGCCCACCTGTTCGGTGGCGTCCAGTCGATGTAGGGGCGCGCGCAGTTCGGTGGACCGTCCGCGCCACACCTCCATTACCACCGCGCCAGCCCTCGGGTCGAGGCCTTCTTCAACCAAAGTATGATTCCAGAAAAAAACGGCGGGGTTTATGGAGTTGGTAAGGGTCAGCTGGCGCGTAATGCTTGTGTCTGAGCGTATCCAGAGCCAGCTTACTGCCTTTCAATTCAATGACTGTGTCTAGCCGCAGTGCCTACCCAAGAGCCGTGTCTGAATCAACAGAAGCCGTGTTTACCTTCGACGGACGCCGTGTCTGCGTCAACAGAAGCCGTGCCTACCCATGACAGAGGCCGTGTCTGCTCCGGCAGATGCCCCGCCTGCCCCGGCCAAGGTCGTGCGATCCCCAGCAGAGGGCGTGTGTGCCTCGCCAGAGGCCGTGTCTGCTCCGGCAGAGGCAGCGTCTGCGGCCGTGGTGAGCTCTGCTCGGCCAGCGGCCAGCGCCAGCCGCAGGAGATCTATCCGTCGCGGGACGGCGGCCGCCTGGCAGGGCGACAGGCCGCCGCCCGCGACCTTATTAAACTCGGCCAGTGTCGCCGCTGGCGGATTCCTTGGCTCGCCGGCCGCCCGAGCTCATCCGTATTCCGGCGGGCCTCTGGCCTGCCGGCTAATTCCATGCAAATGGCGGCACGCAGAAAGGGGAGCGTGCTCGAGCGCGTGGGAGGCAGGCCGGCGGAGCGACCGCGGCCACAGCCGGACATCCCAATCTGTTCCGCCCCAGTTGGTGTGCCAGGCCGCGGCTCTTCTATTCATCCCGCGCGGCGGACATGCCAGTGATTATCGCCGTGGCCGTGCCCCAGGGGCGGCGAGCGCTCCAGGCGGAGGGGGAGGGGCGCGGACAAGTGGCTGCTCTCCAGGCCGGGAAGGACCCGCGCCGTGGTGACAAAGCGTTCCGGCGGTGAGGCAAGCCGCGGCCGCTGACGCCTCGGCACACTCGACACCGAGCGTTCCGCGAGAGAGAATTCGCTGCCGGCGGCGAGGGACGGCGTCACGACGGAGGCGTACGTCGGGCTGCCGAGTTTCGACTCCGCGTCGGGCCTCGGCAGTAGGCGCCGATTTCGCCGGCCCGGCCGACAGTCATCGACCGCGGTGGGCGCCGCCGCCGACCGAGGACGGGGGGGGGGCGGCCAGGTGCGGCCACAGCGCCGACCTGCGGGACCGGAGCCGTGCACCGCGCTCTGGCGCTCCGGCCCGGACCTGACGTGGCCGATCCTGAGGGTCATCGCCGACGCCGCCAGCGCGACCGACATTGCCGTGGAATGATCCGATTTTTATGTTTATCATATTGGATCATATACAGCAAATTTAGAGAAGTGCTTTAACTTAAGAATTCCATTCTTTCGCACCGATCTGACGACGAGCAGATGTCTCATTATATTCTATGATTTCTGAAAATACGTATTCATATTATGTTATGTTTTCTTATGTTATATTCTTATGTTATGTTGTCCGAGCCCGGCCTTCTCTTCACAGCGTTAAGACGGATGTCCACTGGTGTTGTCAACACCGGGCTGTCACCAGCCGGCCAACCCCGGGCAAGACGGCGACCGCCGCCGCGGCCGCCATTGCGGGGCCTCGGGAGCTGCGGTAGCGGCGGCGGCGACTGCGACGACGTTTCCGGCGCGGTGAATACAAAGCAGGCGCAGCGCGCCGGCCGCGCACTGGCCGGCTGATTTAATTTCACGCCCGATGGAATGGGCCGGGACGGGTCCGGCCGTTGGGGACCGCTCACATCACCACCTGCGACCCCCGTCGGGCCTCGGACGTGGCCGCGGGCGCGGCGTGAGGTGACGCGCGTGGCGTCCCCGCCACCGCCCGCGAAGAGGGGGGAGGGGGCTGGCACGGCCCGCAGCGCCGCGTCCGAGCCAAGCCGCCTCCGCCGGCGACGGCGGCCGTCGCGGGAGCGCTGTGCAGGCGTCGGCCGCTCACCGGCTGGACGGCAGGTATGTGACGGCCGGGATGGGACGCACTGGAAGGCCACGTGTGACGGCTCTGCTGGGACGGAATGGACAGCTGCGCGCGGCGGCCGCGGTGCGACGGACGGAGCAGTTGCGTGTGAAGGTCGGGAGCGGCGGAGGGGACAGTTCGTGTGACGATCGAGGTGGGACTGTCTGGACAGCTGCTGTAGGGGGCTGTGACACGGCGGATCGGGACCTGTCATAACGCCTCTGGTGGGCTGGACGACTCAACAGATATGGGCGACAAATTGGGCAGCTGCTTGTGGTGGCTGCAGCGTGAACGGTCAGGTGACGGTGCGTGACGACGGGAATGTGAAAGGGCATTAGCGTTGAGGCACTGAACGTTTAGAGGACAAAATGCGGATCGCTGAGCCGGGCTAGTCAAAAGCGATCGGTCGTCACGCAAGCCAACGGCGATTGAGCAAAAACGAGTACATCACATGTGGCGAGAGCGACGCGAGGTGTAGGAAAATCCATGATGATAACATCCTAATCTTCTTCCACTTTGACGCGAGGTAGTGTGCGGAATAACGCGTTTGCGGTGGCTAGTATCTTGTACCGAACGCAAAAAAATCAGCCATCAACACACGCTAAGTACCAAAATCTGTACACTTCCTCCGCAGTAGCGTTTCACTGGCGAACTCCTAGCGTTGAACTTTTTCAAGGCACATCCTTGGACTTAATCCATGCTTCATTTGTTTTTACACTGCACTGAAGTACCGTAACTGCTTCTTTTAACCTACCTGGGAGCGCGTAACATCCCATATACCGTTATGACGACTGGGATCCAGACCCTTTAGAAAAACTGAGAGGGGCGAGATGTAACTGTCGAACCCACAAAACAGAAAGGAGGAGCTGATGTTCAATGCAGCAGACGGATGAAGAACGGCTGTCGTGACGTTACAAGTAGCGCGACGACGCCGCAGGCGCCATTTCAGGGTCTCCCTGTTCGTCTTCATAAGCTACCAGCTGAGAACAGCGAACTGAGGACATCACTGCTCGCCTGATGGCCTATTTGCTGCCGAATGATGGGCCGATAATGGGATTGCTCCTAGTCCCGGAGCCCTGCCACTCAAGCAAACAAGTCAGCTTCCAAAGAGCCTCATCACAGGTCCGTGTTAAGGACGAGCGGATGATGCTTTCAAGAGCTATTGATTCAGCGCCTTCAAATCGCAGTCAATACTATCGAAAGATCCCTGTTGATTTCCCAGTACGGTGGTCAGCCGTGATCCATGCCGTTCAGAGCCACAGGGAGGACTTCCTGTGTGTTCTCTTTGCAGAACGGAGGCGGACTCTGTATGTTTCCTTTGCAGTATGCAGGCGGACTTCCTGCATTTTCTCTTGCAGTACGAAGAGTTGTTTTCTTCCAAAGACAAAGCGTGTCGTGTCGGTAGTTTAGATGATAGACCGTCTGTCACCGTTCTGCACACTGGCAAGGTGGGTTAGGGTCGCATCGGCGCTCGCTATTTCTCCCGCAGGTCAGTTGGCGATTGACCTATAGAGGGAGACACTGGCTACCACGCGATCACGCCGTTCGTGTCGGCACGTTCGACTTTCGCCACCAAATTAAGCCGTTACCCTCGAATTGCGCAGTCGGGTGTAGGGACTAGAATCCGCGCAGCAAGCACTACTTTGCGCGGGCTCTGATCCCAAGGTACCCTAGCAATCCATTCGGATCGAATTTGTCGATAAAAAATGCATCGCATTGTCAGTGACTTCACTGATTCTGATTCCGGTAAACTAAGGCGATGTAAGCACTGAATCTGAAACCTGAACTGCTTTAGACCCTTGCTTTCACGGCGCCTGGCTCGCCACACTAAACCAAAACAGCACCCCGGGCTGTTCTTTCCACTTTGATTCTCCGCCAGACCCGTTCTTCTCCCTCCACCGCAGGAGGGGGCAAAAGCGATATACGTTGGAGCATTGGTCTTGTGGTCCTGGGTTCCGCGTTTTAGCACCGCCAGCAGTGCAAAACGCGTAATGCTAGACCCGGCAATGGATGTGAGGCTGCGCACAGCAAGGCTCGCGGCCTGCGACCGGACAAGTACAGTGTATCGCTAACTGACAAAACCCAGCTCGTTCGTCTCACAGCCAGACTGGTACCTCTGTCTGGTAGGGCACCTCCATCCCCTGCAAGACATCGTTTCCCAACAGGACACCTTTGTCTCCAGCAGCACGCCTCTATCAACGGTAGCGCCTTTCTACCTCAGGCCCCTGGCTGGGGAACACGCTCATCCCCCCACCGCCGCCCCCCGCCCCGTCCCACACGCGGGACGCCAAATCAGGGTCACAGAAGCCCGACAAAACGGCGAGGCGTCCAGTCTCATCACCTCATCACCAGGCGCCGGCACGAAACTAAGGCTCTCGGTCTCATCAGCGGGCGGCAGCACCGAAATACCCAGGCCGGCGCCGACAACCGGGAGATGCCGGTCACGATCGTCACGTTCACCGTCTGCCGCTGTTCGCCGCCAGAGCCCTCGTTAGATTCGCCGCATCGATCCAAACACAACGCGCGCGGAAACACCCCGTTTACGAATACGCCCAGCCTGCAGCGAAAAAAAATGTTCTACTTGCCAGCCGTAGTCCATTCCGTTGGGTTACGAGAAGACTCCGCTGCGGCGCAGTCGTTTCCTGACCGCTGAGCGGACATGGCAGGATAATAAAGTCAGGGTGGGACGGTGAGACGCAGACCGAAGCGCGCCTCCACCAATCGATTTGTCCGGAGCGGCCGGCGCGGACACTAATACACCGGTACATTGGGCAGGCCACGACGGCCCGCCCGGAAGGCACGGGAGAAGTTAGCCAATCACAAGGCACGCAATGGCTCGGCTCCTCGGCCCGGGATCGATCGTCGGGTCGGCCCGGCGGGCCGGACACGGAGCCGGCTTTGAGCTCCTGCAGCCCGCCGGCCGCGACCGTCCGCCGGCTCACGGCGGATTTCACAGAGCTTCTGCAGCTCCCGGCCACGGCCGGCCGGGAACGTCCGCCGCCTGTTCAGGGCTCGTGCAGCCCATCGGCCACGGGGACCGCGAACGTTCGCCGGCCGACGGCGGACTTGACCAAACGTCTGTAGCCGACCGGACACGACGGACTTGACCGCACTGTTGCCGTCAACACTCGCATCCAATGACGGCAGTCAGCGTCGCACAAGATGTGCGCGACCGACAGGCGACATAGCGAGGATGACAAGACAAGTGTATGCTTGTGAGGATAAAACAAACAACGGGGCACCTGGACGGCAGGTGTACGGGCCATCTTCCCGCAAAATCACAGCACTTCGGAAGGCTCGCTACGCTGGTCCTGACGCTAAAGTTCTCCCGCCGCGGCCGCTGTCGCTTCCGCTCCAGCTCTGCCGCTAAACGGCGTCCGACATCACAGGCCTTCCCTGAATTCTATTTCGGCGTGCGCGTGGCGGCGACGCCGCGGCAGGGTCACATGGGAAACCGCCAGGGCGGACCAGCCCGGGGCGACATCCGCCTCATCTCACAACGTGGGATGCAGCTGACGCCGCCGACGCCCGGCCGACGGCTCACCCCTGTGACCTCTGCCGACAGACCTCCGCGGAACCATCACTACCCCCTCCTCCCCCCCCGGCGGGGGCCAGTTGCAATGCTGAGCACCCGGATCGATGTCCGGCAGTGGCCGGTGCGGGAGGGAGGGGTCGGGGCTGGGGGTCAACAGAGCGTCCTGGCAGACCTCATGGGCAGACGTTGTTTGGTATCGCGCGGCGGTTTAACGAGGAGGAACAGTGACGACTGGAACAATCTGACGTGATTTGTTGAATGTTCTGGCTCGTCGTAGCAGCGATACTGCTCAGTGGGAGTCTACTGTACAATAGTTACTCTGGTGACCATGTTCATCCGTCGCACTAACGCAGCCCACGGTTGTCTGGGAGGGGGGGGCAGCCCATTGATTTGAGGTAGCTCGCTTCATTATCCATAGTCTATTAATGCAAAGAAGCGGACTGAATTGTTAATATCCCATTGTGAATGTAGCCTGTCGTGCTGAAGAGGTTTGCTTTCAAATTAACTTACGAAGTGTACCATGCGTGCAAAGATCTGAAGCAGTCTGCAGCGATTTGCAGACCTGTCAAGTGCCATGATCCGTTCCGAAGGTTAAGTCCCTCACAAAAGACGCCTTGCCGTCGCGATATCGTGAAGATGCAGTTTTTCGCGGTCACTTCTCGTTCCCGTCACCGTTCCGCCACTGCTAGAAAGTCGATACGACTTTGACCGGTGGCCCGCACTAAAAGCCAGGTCGACGGCACGATCAGATGAGCATTGACAACCTCACTCATGCGCTTAGCTTTTTCGCTCGCGACTTTCTGCCTTCGCGGAGGCCGAGGCACGCTAGCGGGGAGTCCGCCACCTAGCGGACTTCAAAGAAGTAGAGTTTAATGCCAAATCGCGGACGCAGGCTGTTACCAATGACGAGTGAGAAGTTCATCCCCTCACACACGAACTGCTCTGTCAGATAAACGGCCACGCCAAGCAGACGAAAACCGGGTGTACTCACCACCTTGCCGACCTGCGCAACCTTGTTTTTGGCGTTCAGGTGCTCAAACTTGTGCTTCCCGGATCCATCTGGGTCCTGGATCAGAGGAACAGCGACTGAGCGCGGGCGGCGGGCCGGCGGCTCCCGGCCGGACAGGCAGCGTCATTCTGGCCGCGTGAACATTCGGCAGGGTGCTGGGACCGGCGTGGCTGGAGGCGCAGGGCGCGGCGGCCGGACATGCCATTCGTGAGGTGGCCGGGCGCGTGCTCGGGCGGCGCGGGCCTCAGCACCCTGTGACGCCGCGGCGGCGGTGGACAACGCAAACCACTCGTCGGCCGGCGCGCGGCGAGCTCGGCGGTCGGAGACCAAACGCCGGCGGTGGACTACCGGTGGCGGCCTGTCCGTCGGCACTACAAGCTGGCAGATCGTTCAGCAACGTTTCGTGATCGTGTCTGTGCGTGGGGATGTTTTCACGGCGGGCGACGACTCACCGTGCGGGCTTCAGCGTTCTTCTGCAGCCCCTCTCTGTGACGAAAACCATCGAAACGGCGTCGCCGTCTGGCCCTCCATCTTAGACTCACCTCGAATGAAGACCAGTTCCGTTCACCACGGGGAAACAGACCCGTTCTGTCTGTGCTGTCCTGAGGTCCCCGCTCCCCGGACATTCGTGCTACGTTTTATCCAAGGGATATCGCCTTCACGCGCGGGACTGCAACAGGCGTCGGACCGGACCTTCCTCTCAGCGCCGACCCGGCACACCTGAACTAACCTCGCCTCAGGTCTGCGGCGGCCTCGGGAGTCGACTTGCCAGGCTCTACTCACCCGCATGCGGGAGTCGGTCATGTTGCTGGTGGAGGGCGACTTCTTCTGGGCGAACAGCGTGCGGTAGCGGCTCAGGTCCGATTCCGAGGACGCAGAGTGGTGATGGCCCTGCACGTGGTTCCGGGTGGCTGCAACGCACGCCGACCGAAATCAGGCGACCGAAAACCTCCCGGGACGATAAGTGTGCACAGCACAGGGCCACAGAGCACATGAAACACGGAGCCAGGTCGAGTGGGAAAGTGTACGCTGTAAACCTAGGCTGATTACAAGCTGATATTCGAACTCACCTTTGAACCCAGGACTAACGTCCACAAAACTGCGTTGCGAGCATCTATCGCAGTATCAATTACTTCCAAAACGAGGAATTTAGTTCACGTCTGAGGCAAGTCACGACAGTGAGTGATCAGTGCAGAGGTTTGATTTGTTAGTCTCTGACAGCGGAGCAAGAAAAAAGTTCCTGATCACCGCATCACGGCGTATCATTCCAATTGGAGATTGTTTTTCATGAAACCAGAAGGGGAGAGGCAACAACACCAAGGCATCTCCAAACATCGCGAATGAGTCTGCGGCATTCAACTGAAAATAACATTGTTTAGTTGAGTTCTGCACATGGTGACTTCGGATACAGTACAGGCTCACTAAAACTGTGTAAATAAACTAAACATTTCCGAATATCCGATAATGCACTGACACTTTTCACACTGCTAGCAAAGCAGAAATGGGGAACACCGTGCAAATCCGTCCCTGGCATGCGTCGTCTCTCACTGTTTACATAATCTCGGTTCTGTGTTACTATTTATGTCACCTGTGCGCAGGTAGCAGAGTGGAACTATGCGCTTTAGACTCCGTGGATGCTATCAACAAAGCTTGTCAACGTTATGAAAACGTTCGCAGTTCATAAGAAGGCCGTTAACCAAATATTCGAACACTGTCGTGCGTGTGCGCATGCGTGAGTCTGAAAATGTGGATAGCGAGATAAAACAGGCCTCTTTCCTTATCTGGTGTGAAATTAAGAACTGAGAGCACGCCCACGAATGCAGTGCTGTTGAATGGAAGAAGTTCAAAACGAGATGATTGCTAGAAAATATCCCGCGCCACATGTGATATTACAATTTCCAGTAACTCGACAGCTCAGTGCCAATCCCGCAACGAGCTAGATCCAATCTCCCGGCCTGCCGCCAGCGCCACCTACGGCGGCCGGCGGCGGCTCGGCCCGGCGGCAGGTGGCGGTGGCGGCCTCTGGCGGGGGCGACGCCACAGCCACGTCCGGCCGGCCAGCCAGCGGCCAACACAAACACGGGGGCATCGGGCGGGCGGCCGGGCCGCCGGCGGACGCTGGGGGCGAACCGGGCCGCCTGGCAGGCCGGCCGAGCAGGCCACCCCTGAGCAGCAACCGGGGACGGGCAGACCGAGCGGTGGTCGAGGGACGAGGCGTGCCGAGCGGGGGCCACCCTTGAACGGGGGTCGTGGAAGGGTGAGGAAGAGGAAGGAGCGGGAAGAAGGGGGACTGAGTCAAGACTTCCCGCTGGAGAAATATGAGATCGATGCTTGGGAAGTAACCACGCATGGGAAGTAGGGCGCAATCCAGCGATTCTCCGGGGCCAGAGAGGGGACGAGCAATGAGCACGATGCCCGGAAGACCCGCTCAGCTGACCTGGCACCGCAAGGCGTCGCTCGCCTGGCATGGGGCGGGTGCACGGTACAGGCACATCCGTTGCGGGGTACTGCACTGAGAGCCTCCCCCAAGAGGGGTGGGATCTAGACAAGGGTGGCGCTGACCGTCGGTGCAGTGCTGGCTCCTGAGACAACCACGCACACGCCCGACTGGGACTCGTTCTCCGGGATCGCCGAGAGCAGGTGGGTGCCGAGACGAGGGCCAGGCGGTCCCCACAGCCCGGCTACACCTGAGACCGTGCCCGTGGTTAGCTCCTGCCCCGCCGCGTGTCCCGTGGGGGCGGGCTCAGGCCGGCGCGTGCTCTACGTCAGGCAGACTATCATGCCAGCCGATTACCTTGGCAGAAATTGTCAACGGTATGCGAACGGAGACGCGGCGAGTCCGAGTCTACCTCGGAAGGGTACACTGAAACAGCACGGCACAACTCAGCCATAGCTACGATCGGGCGGGCCCTCGAGGGGTACACGGGGCGGCACGGTACAACTCGGGCCACGACCGCGCGCCGGGAGCACATCTCACGAGGGTACATCGCCACAGTACGATCCAGCCACACCTACGCCTGAGAACGTCTCGAACGGGTACACTGCGACAGTGCAGCTCGCTCGCGGCTACATCCGAGGGCGGCTCAGAAGCGAACATTGCAGGGTCACGACGCATCCATGGCTACGTCCATGTCGACGTCGACGAATGTCTCCGAAGGGTCACAATGGTGCGGCTCGGCCATAGCTACACATGGGATGTCTCAGAGGGCCACGAGACGAACAGCACGACCAGGCCATAACTACTGAAACGAAATCCCAGGACAGAGCTCGCCACTACGGCACGTGTCAGAAAGGCACAGCGATTCCGCTCCGGCCCAACATACGCCTCAGACCAGCCAACAGCTAGGCTAGCGAGCAACGAGCACAGTCAAGGGAGACCATCTCAGGAGGGGAACCGGTAGAACACTGAAACGACTTACGCCAGCCTACTATACGGGCTGATGTTTTGTTGATGTTTTTTGGAACCAAGGAAAAGTTACATGTTTTGGATGCAGCAAATAAAGCGGACGAAGTTTATTTTTTATAAAGTCCGGCTCCTTTGCAAACTGAGGCGTATGAACATGCAAGAAGGTTTCCTTACGGATGTAGAGATCGGACCTTGTGTGCATGATCTTTGATGTATCAGTCTATTCGAAACCTTAAGGGCATTTACAATATAGATGAAGCACACGAGGCAAACTGAAAAAAGCTCGCAACCGAATACGCTGCCTAAAACTGAATGGACCGTAGAAGCAACAAGCCAGAACGACCATCCAGCACCCGAGCCACTTCCAGCTCAGCCGCTGATAAGGGCCTGGACTGGTGTCTTGACCTCCAGCTCTGCGTCTGGACGTGCCGCGACCAGGCTCAAAGTCTCCAGCTCCGCTGGCGACCTCCAGCCGGCCGGCGCGAGCCTCCGAGGCGGATCGCCTGCCGCCGGCCGCCGGCCCGGACACTGACCGTTGCTGATGGTGGCGCTGCGGCAGGGCGGCTGACGCTGGCTGACCCGGTGCAGCGAGATCGGGTCCAGCGAGGAGGTGGGCCGCATCGTGCCGGGCGCCGGCAGCTCCGCCTCGCCGCCGCGGAACTGTGCACCCTGCCGCCGTACACACCGCACCGGTCTCAGTCGCCGTCAGCGGCACGGTCAAACGCATGCACTTGGTCAACGACAGGGCGGCTCAGTGAGGCAAAATGTCAAGGTCAAGGCTATGGTTAAAGTCACGGCTCATCTTAAGGTTAGGATCAAAGTCAAGGTCAGGGTCAGGGCAGGGCGAGGGCCAGGGCAAGGGCCAGGGTCAGGGTCCAGGTCAGGATCAGCATCAGGGTCAGTGTCAAGGTCAAGACCGGGATCAGATCCCAGGTTCCGTCGATTTCGTTATCTAAATTATTGCCGGTATTGGTAAAGGTCTACGCATCGCTATCGGTATCGGTATCGGTATCGGTAAAGGTCCATGTTTCGCTGTCGGCATGGTATTGGTATGGGCTCGATGTCGGTGTCGGCATCGGTGTCGGTATTGGTGTCAGTCGGCATCAATGCCCGGAGCAGGGTCAGCGGCGGGGCCACGAGGTCCCTCGGCGGAACTAGATTTTACCTGGGAGCCCAATCGCTCAACCCATCAACAGTGACACGAAGAAATCTTCTACAGCAGTCGTACACACGAAAAGGATTGCAATGAATGATCTCGGGATAGCGGTAAATGTTCTTCAGTGCCATATACGAAGGTTTAATTGCGAGCTATATTAAGCCTTTGGGCCCTTTCTTAAGCCTGAAAGTTAATCATCTCGGCTCGCAAACAAAACGTGACGTTCATTTCTACTGTGCGGTTGCAAACAATGCAGGCCCGTCTCTTGAGGCGGGCCTTCTGTAAACAAGCACATTCATTGAAAAGTTGGGGCCTTTATTGCAAAGCCATCCACAGGTTTTGCCAACGGATTTCTCTCCGAGCCGACCACCAAACAACGGAGTTCTGAACTGAAGGCGCCTGGTTTGCGCTAACCCGCCGTTGGCCGAGAACCTCTTTGATCTCGCTGACCCAAGGAGAATCGGCCGTGCTACAGAAGTTAATTAATGTTATGCTGGCAAATCGATGTTGGTCGACAGCCCAAATCGTCACTGGGGAACAGCGAGACACAAAGTGCTTAAGCCCAGATCCCAAAGTAGTACATAGGCTCAGTGGCGGATCCAGGGGGGGGGGGGGCGGCGTTAGGGCCGCCAAGAGGCCGTGGCCCTCTTTCGTTGGGAAAAGCTTTTGGGACAACATGCCTTTTGTTCTCCTCCCCCACCATTTTCGGACGGAAACTGTGGACATTTTTATTCTGAAACGAAAGTTTGTCCATAAACATTTCATTTGCGGTAATAGCAAACAAAAAGTGGCAGAAATCCGAGGACAAATCAACATTTGGGGTTCGTTAGGCCGTTAGGTCCATACGCTACAAAGTACACGGATGGAGACTTGTTCCTTTCTCCTTAACACATGATCTGGATGCGCCCCTTCATACTCTGTATCCACTCCTGGCTGCAACAAAAGACAACGTGCAGCCCAGTTACACGGCAGTCTATGGGTTGCGGCCGTCTCGGCTGGCGCCACCGGGCGAGCTCGGCCGGCGCTCGTTACCGTCTCGGAGAGCCGCTGGCTGCTGAGCCGGGGCGGCGTCTGGCCGCCGTCCTCGGCCGCGGCGCGCAGGTCCGGGGCGCTGTCCGAGCCGGGCGTGAGGGGACGCCGCTGCAGCGGCCGGCTCTGGTCCGGCACCCGCAGGCCGGCGGCCGGCTCCGGCTCCGGCGGCCGCGGCCCGTCCGCCGCCGGCGAGCTGCCGGCACGGGGCGCCCGCGTCACGCGGCACGGCGTCACGGAGCAGGGCGTCGCGGAGCAGAGCGTCACGGCGTCACAGAGCACGGCGTCACCGAGTAGAGCGTCACGTCGTCACAGATCAGGGCGTTACAGCGTCACGGCGTCACAGAGCAGAGCGTCGCGGCGCCACAGGGCAGAGCGTCACGGTGTCACGGAGCAAGGCGCCACGGCGTCACAGAGCAAAGTTAGACGTCACAGAGCACGGCGCCGAAGGGCTGAGCGTACAGCGTCACAGAGCAGAGCACAGTCTCAGCAGACAGAGGGCAAAGGCACGTGGTGCTGAGTGGGGGGATTGTCTGAAGTGAGAGTAAATATTATCAGCGCGCACAGGCAGTGCAGATCCGACAGAAATATTTAATTCATTAAAAAGAAGTTTGATCAAGTCGCGCGGGAGAGGTCCTTTGCCATCTAGATACCTCACTAGTGATAAGAATAACATAAACAAATGGCTACCGTGTGGCGATGCTGACTAAGCCGAAGGCAAGTTCGCCTATTCGGCACGCTGATGTTACCAGCGTAGCGGTCGGAATCCGAACACCATATGGTAGAATTCATAAAGTTACTAACGCCATAAAGTGCCGCTTCGAAATCGTACAGTCGAGGCGGCTCGGCGCCAACATTATGATTAAGCAAACAGGACAGCCTCTGTTTCGCCGAGTGTTGATGGGATTCGAGCGCTACCCGGCCCGACGGAAAGGATTGCTCAGTATCAATTGCATTTGTTCTACTTGCAACTGGTCGATAGCTGTAGCCGACCCTCGGCAGGTTCGGTAAGCAGCTTTATCAGCATACGCCCTCCGGCTCAGCCTACTGACAACGGCCGCCGGAGGCTTCTGGCCGTACGTTCATCATTATCGAAACTAGAACTATGTTTGGCAGACATTCAGAACTGCGTAATTGCCCTCGCTACTGCTGAAAGTTAACGCGAACGCATCGTACAGGTGGATACCCCGAATGCTGAGATTAGAAATAAAACATGTGATATTCAAGCCACCAGGTCGCGACAGCATCGTTCAGCAAGCCGGCTAAAAGTGCGATTGTGGTCACCGAAGTTGCAACTACACAATGTAAGAAAATCCAGGTGTGCTGAATGTCGCTCCTATGTGTGAAAAATGGCAAGAACTACCAAGTACGAGTTCGTCATTTGCAGACTAGACAATCCTGCGCGTTCTTGTTTGAGGAAAACAAACAAGATGGTCGTTTGCCGACTCCAACAGCCTCATTCCTTTACGTGACCGATTACTTCATAGCAATATTTTTCTGTTGGGCGGTTCAGCTTCGCAGTCTGGGCACAAAACCATTGGGAGGGAGATCCAAGGAATGCTGCTCACGCTCGTCCAACGCCTCTGAAGATTGATGTGACTGAGGCAATATATCTTCCTAAGGATTTTCCACTTTGATCCAGGTTATTCAATCTGGCTTATATCTCAGACAAAGGCAATCCCAGGTTCCGTCAGTGGCGGCTACAAAAAGGCTCAAATAGGAAACATGTCCCAAAAAAGGGAACTGAACAAGAAATTTGTGCTGCAAACATCAAGATCGTTTATCTGATGTCATAAGGTTGTAAAAGAGAAACCGATGAGCACCAAATCCACCTTGACTCATTTCGGATTGCCCTGCTGGAAAGACATTAAGACTCGGGTTTATTTTGAATTTCGTAATTTTCTGCAATTTCACGCGTTTTCATACCCGTTGCATTCGATCCCATGCCTCAGATTGGAACGAGAACATGCAAAACCATCGCGTGGTTTTCCAGTGGTATCGGATAACAACAGAGAACGTTGTAGCCGGGACCCACCAGCGCCTGCAGAGCTGAGCCCGCGCTGCGTCGCCCCCCCCCCACTCGGCAGCGGGGCCTGACAGGATGTCAAATGGCAACGGTCCGGGCCCGGCGGCTTCTTACAGGCCGGCGGTCGGAGCGAGAGGAGAGCACGTGGACGTCCGACGCTGAACTCTCAGCGGGGAGACGGGAGCTGCGACGTCGAGCTGTCAGGCCGCCTGTCGGTGCGTCCGATCGGCGATTTTCCGGCCGGCTGCCGGCGCCCCCGAGCCTCGAGGATTGATGACGCAGCGCGCGGCGGGTGGGCACGCGGGCGGAAACCTCCAGCGGCCAGGCTAACACGCACACCCTTGCCGGACAGATTGGTCCCGGGCGGAGAACGGTGACCGGGGTGGCCGGTGACGGTGCGTGACGCCGTGACGCGAGGTGAGGGGCTTCTCCCACCCAGGCCGTTTCGTCTGGCTCATGCAGCGGAAGGGGTGGAGGAGGATGCCGGTTGTATGACGAACGGGAAAACTACGACATTCCGTTTCCCGGGAGCTGCCGGCAGCCGGACAGCTGACGATACCAAGCCGGAGCGAGCAGTTACAGATATGAATGAATCTTAACAAAAGAGAACATTCATTGCCATTGGATCCAACATATGACTTATTTCGCAACGCAGATTGTGTGCCGAATGACGAATGATCACGCGGTTTCTGCGGTCGAGACATGACTCAAACGCCGAATTAAGAACACTCTGAAATAAAGCAAAATTTCCGTGAAGGTATGACGAATGGCAGAACATTCAAACAAATTCATCCACCTTGAATCCACATGGGTGAGGGAGTTCTGAGATGTTTCGAAACCGTATTTCGTCACTTGAAATTACACGGGCAAACGGTGCAGACTGGTCTGGAGTGGGGATACGATTAGCATTTTTAGCTATGTATACGCCACAACACAAAGCAGTCCCCTCGGACTGGGGGAGAAAAATAAATACGTTTGACATATACCGCCCTAACTGCCTTCCAAATGCAGACAGAGATAATCTGCGCACCGTTCGGAGTCCATGAAAGAAAACAGAACCACGTTGAAACTGGCCGAATCGAGATAACTAGCTATCGAGCCCGCAAAAGAGCCAGAATGCAGCGCAGGCCGGGTGACATTTAGACCCGACAGGGAAGATCTATCGCCCGGGGACGGCTTATAGGACGTCGCTCCACTGCCGAGGTCAGATTCAGCGTCGCCTGACATTCAGCCGTCTTTTTGAACGCCGGACCAGTGAGGGAGCCGCCGCCAATTCCATCGCTCTGATCATCTTCGGGCCCTCGAGAGCAGTTCACGGAATGGCACCGAAAGTCCGACGATACTTCGGCGGGATTTCACGCCGATTGCGTCTGGGCAGGAACGGTAATCCGGAGAACTAACAAATCAAGCTCAGGGTGACAGCGAATCGACATTAACCAAAGATGGCATGATATAAGCCAAGTTTTGGCTGCAGAGCAATCGTGTTGGGCTTTCCAGACACTTTAAAATGTTCGCCGATAACTCTTGGCGTAGTTTAGCTTTTTCGCAGTTCATTGTGCATTAGCCCTCGCCGGACCGGCCTCCGGACCTCTCTTCGCCGGTCCGGAGTTTGATGAGAACCCGCCTCTAAAAAAACTGAGGAATTAAAGTCCCACAGAGAAAGCAAGAGCACCGTTGGAAAGCCATTGTCTAAACTACAAGAACGGGCGAAAAACCATGACAATCACGTCGTTTATGTGTCCCCAAAGAAGTTAAAAGCAATAAGAAGGCCTGGTTCTCCTATTTGGTGCGATAAAAGGGCACTCGAGGTCAAATGTGGCCATTTCACATGTGACGGAAAATAAAGGAAAAATTTCGCCTTTTTCCTCGGCAGGAGTCGCGTTTTTCCCGCTAAACAATATTGCGTTTTAGTAAGATAATTCTAAAAATGCGTTTAGGAGGCATATAAATTCTGCGGCTATCATACCAGGCACAAACAAGGTCAGCCCAGGTCAGACTTTGATGCATACAAATCGGGGGTTTCTGGTATCTGTCAGAACATCTGCTGCATTTTCATAGGTTAGGAACGACATAACATAAAATCCTACATTTGTTCATGCAATATCGTTCTTCATCACAAAGCCCAAAGCACTTTCTTCTCGTAAGTCAAAAAGATACCGGGCGACGGGCGCGGCTGCAGTGTAAAGGCCTGCCATTTGAGGGGAAGTTATTTTAGCGACGCCTAAGGTTTTTATTTTGGTGACCAAAAGTAAGGGTAGGGAGGCAGTACAAACTGTACAGAAGGAAAGAATGGATATATTTCTTATCATTTGTGGTCATACAAAGTGCTTCGCAAGCAAACATAATGTCTCAAAAGGTCAGGTTATCATATCATTATCATATCATGGGTCAAACGGGACTGGATTATCCTTGGCACATGAGGTCTTATCATATATTAGCGCTTTTCGAAGAACACATGACTACCAATAAACATTCCAAGACTGTAAACCAAATAATTATACTCTGTTGCGGGTCCGAAAAATTCAGTACGAGACGTGACCTAACCCCAGGTCACGGTTTAACGGGCAAAATTATGTAAGAAAGTGACGTGAGAAGCACTATGGTGCATGTCCAAACTTTAAAACCGCCGAAACCATTCCACAATCTCAACAGCAAACGAAAAGGAATCGAAAGTTCAGCTGGCCTAAGGCCAGTGACCTGGAAATTTCCGGAAAATTCGAGACAGCATAACTCTTCCATTTTTATGTCCTATCCAGGTACCAAATTTCATGGCAATCGATACACTTCGCAAAATGTTATGCCAGTTCCGTTTTCTGGAGCATGGTCCCACTTGACCTGCCTTAGGGCAAGACCTGATGTGACCTTAATTTTAAAAAGTCATTCAAAATATTGTATGAAAAGATATTCCAAGTTTTGCATCTCTACGCCTTTTCGTTTTTTGGCTAGCCTCAGAAAACCGGAGTGGGTTTCCATGAACCCCCAACCGGCGAAGGTTAACAAACGATTTTTAAGGGGCCAGGATGGGTACGGTAAGTGACCTAACCCCTTTCGTTTAACCTTCAGTGATCCGTGATTGTGGTGTATGCCTAACTTAACATGAATACAAAGAGTATATTGGCCATGCAGCATCTCGTCAAACATCTCGGCGTATTGACCTTTGCGTACTGTCTCTTTATATGAGATGTCGTTATATCAACAGGTATAGCCATAGAACGATTTGCGAAAAAACACCCGTGTTTACTTATCCTTCAGACGCACTAAAAGGCCATTTTCGCATACTACCCTACATTAGTCCTGATAAAACGTGACGCACCTCCGCACCTAACAGCACCAGACCAGGTCGTCCGCCGCATAACTCTCAGTACGGGTGTGGCTGGCAGTAGTGATCCTCTGGAGCACACATCACCTGGCCAGACCGCCGACAAGAGCACTCCGGTCTGAGGTTCGTCGGACGGCAACAGGCCCCTTCGCGCATCACGCGCCGCTACTCGCTAGTTTCCGCTGCAGTGCTCACGGCTTGCTGGCGGTTCCGTGCTGTCCGCTGCAGTACTTACAGCTTGCCGGGCGGCTCGGTGCCCGCCCGGACCGGGCTCTGTCTGCTGCAATACTCACTGCTTGCCGGGCGGCTCCGGCTGAGGCGGCGGCTGTGGGTGCTCGGCGCCGCCAGTGAGCGCCTCGGCCTCCTCCTCGGCCGCCTCGGGAGCCTCCGGCGTGGGCGTCAGCGTGGAGGCGCTGCCCTGGCGGCCGCGCAGCACGCCGGCCGCCCGGCCGCGGCCCTTCCGGAACGAGCGGATGCTCTGCCGGAACGACTGGCGCGCCCGGCCGACTGGAACGTCGAGCGGCGCTGAGTTAGAACTGGGAATGTTCCGGACGCAGGGAAACGGTAAGCGGGGAGTTCGTCTGGACACGGGGGTTTCTGCTGCCCGGACACGGCGAGTGGGAGTTAAACTCGAGGGAGTGCTCCCGACAACTGGAACACGGCCAGCGAGAAGATAGACTCGAGAGAGAGCTCCTGATAATTGGAACACGGTCAGCGGGGAGTTAGGCTCGAGAGAGAGCTCTCCAGTCATTGGGATGGGGTCAGCGGGGAGTTCAGAGTGTTCCCGGGCACTGGACCACGAACAGCTGGGAGTTGGACTAGAGAGGCGACGTCCTGCTGACTGACGTTGTGACCTGAACGCTGTGAATGGAAGATGTTGTCCTCCTGAATGCGAGAATGGTACAGATATCCGACGAGAAAGTGGCAGGTCGACAAAGACACGAGTCACACAAAAGAAAGCCATTCAACGAAGAAAAAGGGACTGTCGGGGCTAAAGGTGGATGCCACGGCTAACTGGCATGATTAACCTGAGCCATTTATGAATGGAAAACCTCCACAGCAGCCGTCAAATGTCACGCCTGATAATTTGCCGCTTTTGTTTTGAAGACCTGTGCGTTCCATACTTTGAACACATCATTTGCCTCATTATTTAGCTTAAGTAACTTGTTTCGCCCTATTTCGCTGCCAAGTAAACCTCGGGAGAACCTGACTGCCTTCTGCGACGCCGTTCCAGCGGGAGCGTTGCCGAGCGTTCAGACAGTGGGAGTTCGTCGGCAGACAATAGCGGGTGGCCGCGGGTGGCGTGGCCGCGCCAAGCTTCAAAGTCGGCGCCCAGCCCAGCCCCGATCATACCGCCGGCTCAGGCCAGGCGTGAACGGCTTACAAAGCCGGCGGCGGGGGCGTGCAGACAGTTTCGCCGCGGGCCGGACAGTGGCGCAGTGGGGCTCGCCGGGGCCTCAGTCCTCGGAATCCGGCCGCGCCGGCGCGGCTGGATGGGGTCACGAAGGTCAGAGAGGTCACAGGGCGGGGCGCCGCCGGCGCCGGCCGGTTTCTGGAACCCGACCGCGACTGACTGCATGAACCGCGGTCTGGCCCGCAGCGG
This sequence comes from Capitulum mitella, assembly GCA_030062745.1. Classification (NCBI taxonomy): domain Eukaryota; kingdom Metazoa; phylum Arthropoda; class Thecostraca; order Pollicipedomorpha; family Pollicipedidae; genus Capitulum; species Capitulum mitella. The sequence continues at coordinate 27,426,107 of CP099844.1, forward strand.
AACCGCCTCCGAGGGTGTCGGCAGACTTTCGAACGCTCCGAAAGTCGAGACGTTAATGTGGCGAGTGCCCAGAATCTGGCGAACCTCCGTCTGCGGCATCTAGGTTCAACGGGGGGATTAAAATATGTGCGGTACAGCACCGTTAATGTCGCTGTCGCTAACCGGCAACGACCGACGCGTATGCCGACGGGGTACACAATCTGCCGTCCTGCATGGATGATGGGACTTCGGGGCAACACTGGCGGTGAAACGGCTTCATGAAACCTCGGCGATTCAGCCAGTCCCTACGCGGGAGCTGCACGAGTATTAACGCACACGGCTGCAATCAGATGAGTGCCGCCTGACTGTCCCATTCCCAGGGTGATGCTCGCTCAGGGGAACACTGACGTCAAGTCCGAGACCCATCCAGACTCTAGATGGCCTCACCGGCAAATCACTAGCCAAATCAATTGCTGAGAAATCAATATAGTAAGTCACTTAGTCAATCTATTCACATTTTCTGGCATTTTATTGGCTGACATAGTAACATGATAGAAGAATAAAAATTAATTACTTATATAAATCACGCACATTCATGTGTTCATATCGTTTCAACCAACGACCCGCAGGAGGATATCGGGTCAACGTCCCATTCCTTTAATTAGCTCATGTGAATATATCCCTTTAACAAATTTGGAGCACTGTCAATACTCGCTCAAGTCGGGAGCTAAGGAGTCGTGAGACGTCGAGACTAATCCAAACGAGTTCCAAAGACAGTTCGAAAATCGTAGATGGCTTTGCATCCAAACCACCGGGGTGTCTGCGGACTAAATGCAAGCCGTCAACCATTCTATATCAGCGCAGGAAACACATCATGATGTCACGCATCAGATAGGCATTATTAATAACATAATAAATTAATAACATGGAAGGTTTGGAAGAGACTTTACATACCAGACAAGACCCATCGTTAACCCAGAAATCAGCTGAGGTAGATTCAAAGCCCTTTCAGAGATAATCGTGCATTTGACGATCTATAAAATGCCACTAACTCGCTGAAAACACGATTTCTCCACAGCAGTTCCCCTCACCACCGCACACACTTTTTTTATGAATCAAAGTGCCAAACGAGAGGCAACTTCTGACGAAATGGTAAGGCCGCAGAGATTTGCCATGACTTGATTCTTTGTAACTCAAGCGGAAGTAAACTCGATGCGCCACAATGAAACATCAAAAAAAATTCCTTGCTATGAAATACCACCACATTTGTAAGAGAATTTAAAACGCATCTCAGCAAGTTTAGCTTTTACGTGTTTCATTTTAATAGGACTTACACATTCTTATAGGGTCCTTTAGAAGGAACCCCAGATGTTTACCTACCAGATAAACGCTATTCCTGGATCGATATATAATGCATCCGCACATTCACTTTGTGTCGCCGCTACAGAAAATAATTTGAAGAGCTTAATCGTTTTAAACAAATGCAGAACACCACACTTACATGTCATTACATGTCATTACGCGTAATGCACAGCGACCACGCATAAACTATGACATTTCTCAGATAGCAAAGCTGCTGGTTAGTAGAACTTGTGCTAAATTTCGCAAAGAAATAAACCCTGTTAAATAAGCCCAACATTTACCGCATAACCTCCAACGTGAACACAGCGTTATTCCGATGTCACTGTGTGCGCTTTCGTTCCACAAAATCAGCGGATTCGGAGATAAAATAAACCCGGCAATCCGAAAAACAACTGATCACTTAGATGTAGAAAAGGCACACTGATAATGTTTCGCACTGATAGTTTGGTACTTCAGTATCATGCTTACTTATTCCAGGCAGAGTAGAAAAAGCAGCAGAAAAAATGTATCAAGCTGTCATACCGACAGGCCAGTGGCAGGACTAATCCTTAATGGGAGTAATTGACACATTAGCGGTCAGACTAATATCGCTAAAAGCTGCTCAAAGTGGCACATTCGTGACAAACCCGCAGTAGCTGACCGTCACGTTTCTCCAGCGTCAGGGCGAAATGCTAATGGGGGTCATACGGCTACTCTCTCTCAGAAAAACATTATCCGTTATCGGGCGTAAAATTGCTGAGCTCCTGACACTGTGCATTATTCGAGACCGCCAAATTCCAGCTACGGTCAGTTCAAATACGAACTTACAGTTCGAGATGAAACTGGTGTATACTTCATGATCGGACTGTGCATGCCTCACAAAATAGCACTGAATCGTCTGGCAATAAATCTAATCTATGCGCAAGCACTGGTCATCCAATGCGATACACGCTGTTATCAATAAAATCGAAATGAAAAACGAAACTGAATCGACTGCCCTGAGCACTTCACGGAATCAGTAGCGCTTTGCCGGCGCAGGGCAGTGCGACAGTCTCGCCATCCTGCGCTCTGTTTAATATTCTCACGCCCTGCGCTCTGTCTAATATTCTCACGCTTGGTCAAGGCGTGGCAGAACTCCTTCTCGTCGTCATCGTCGTCCTCCTGGGGCGACGAGAGGTCGTCGAAGTTTAGCAGGAACATGAGCAGCTCGCCGTTCTCGTTTGAGACCGGCGCAATTGTCTGAATGCAGAGGAACCGGGACCCTGAAAGGAAATGTCAGGCAGTGATGCGATGTTTAATAACCCTGAAAAGTCGTCGTCGGTGTGAATGTGCTGAGTTAAATGCCACACTGCCGTCCAAATCGGCCGACACGTCGAGTAAACACAAGTCACGAACACGTTTTATGACAGCCCTATCACACTCAGACCTGGAAGGTTTTCCTGGCCGTCATACTGCACCGGTCAAGGGTGATTTGTGACCCATGGTCTAGCCAACCATATCAAAACGGACCAGGCCACTTTATTCCGCGGCCCGTGGCGAAATGAATACCACAAGCTTCGCGTAGGGTTATATATTTAACAAGGTCTATGTTTACTCTTTGGAAGTTCTAAAACACGTTTGAAACAAGCCACATGAACATTTTTCTCACTAAAATACAGAAGCATCTTTGGTCTGCCAGAACAGGGGAGTGGTCATCGCCCCCTGAACCCGTTCCTGCTGCTGAAGGACTTTTCTTTTACAAACACTCTAATGGAAGGAGGAACTGTCCATCTTCCAGTTTTTTTTTTGTAAATATCTTTCGAAAAAGTAAAGTCGAACAGAGAAATTTCCCCCTTCTGCCGCATTCCTCCCGCCTGCGCAAGTTTTGACGTGAACAGTGTTAAAAGCACCTTATACAGCTACAACGGCCGATGGCGCGGACGGCGGACGGCCGCACATGTGTCGGCCCCTCGACTGACACTTAACTGCCAGTGGGACGGATGGTTCCGACCGGCCTGACACAGAAGCTTGTGGAGAGTTAGTCTGTGTGATTTAAGGGCTACATTTGCGGTAAATCGCATGCAGCCCAGATGTGATGAATCTAGGTCAATTGGGGTAAAAAGAAAATATGGGAAATAACGTACTTTTCTGGAAGTAGTTTCAGCCGATCTCAACTCATTCTGTCATGAGTGACCTGGTTTAGGCTAGCCAAAGTCAACGTACTTCAGGTACTGACAATGTAGGATTAGGAAATCCAGCGTCAGAATGCTTGAACTGTGTGACAGGAACTTTGATATCATCAACGCACATCCCCAAAACATAACTACGTCAAACAGGATAACAAAGTTCACAGTATCCTGGTCACCACTGATTTCGATTAAATCTGACAACGATATTTCTGTTCCTCCGTGTAAGTTGTGATAACGTGTCGTCTTGGAAACGAGTCTTTCTTTGACTTGCTCAGTTGCGCTAAGAATAGCAAAACATCAGTAATGAAATATCGACCTAGCGACCAGCAGTGCCGATTCCGAAGGCATGTCGTCACGCTCCGATGACGCCAATTAAACATAAAGCTGGGCAGCGCCTTGCTCGACGTGACGTTATTGGGGCTTAAATACGCATTTCTCGGCGACGTCAGCATATCCCAGCCGAAAGCATCACCTTTGACGGGCCCTCGGCAGCAGCATCAGCAGCATTTCCCGTCGATCGCCGAGGCAGCTGCCCTCCACCTCCCAAATTGAGCCTGTTTGCCGTCGGAGAGGCCGGCCTCGCGGGGGGCCTCGCGCGCCGCGCGACCAATCAGCGCCCGAGGCGCGGCGCGCGCCTCGGCGCGACAGGGGGGACGGGGCGGCGGCACCGATACAAAACAAACACGTGTCAGACGTGGCGGGCGCGCGCTCCAGTGCCGCGCCCCCCGCCGCGGCGGCCATCAGGAGGGCGGGCCTCGACGGCGGCCTACCACCTGACTGACGGGCCCGGCACCTGATGGAGGGGAGAGGCGGCGCCAGTGGCGCGGCGGCTATGTTCCGCCCGTTCACGAGGTCGCTAAATATACGGGCCGCCGGCGGCCGCGGTCGGGTGTCGATGACTGGGGCGGTGCGGCAATAAACAGCCGGCAGCGGACGGCGGCCCGGCGCGCTCGGCCAAGTCTGAGGACGGACGGCTGAGGACTGGAAACTGACGGCTGACGACTGAAGACTGGGGAGTGAAGACTGGGAACTGATTCCGAGGACTGAGAACTACCGACTGGGAACTGGGGACTGAACACTAAGGGCGAAGGAATTAGGACGGGAGTGTGTAGGGTGGGGGGGGGGGGGCAAAGGACGGAGGAACGATGACTGAGGGCAGGGACAGAGGAATTAGAACGGAGCACATAAGGCGGGGGAAGGAAGGTAGAGACTTTGTGGAGGACGGAGAGCGGAGGACTGGGGACTGAGGATGCGGATTGCGGACTGCGGACAGAGCACTGCGCATTGGGTATGGACGAGGGGGTGAGGGACACGGGACCGAGGGCTGAAAAAGGAGATCGGAGCACGAAGCACGGAGGGCACAGGACCACCGATGACTGGGGACTCCGGACTGTGGAGAAGTGAAAACTGGGGACTACAAATGCAGAACAGAGACCAGATATGGGGACGAAAATCGGGGGATGCGGGGCTTGTGTATTGTGGCATGTGAGGTCTTCAAAGCAGATGAACTTTAGGTGGCTAACGGAAGCTGTATCGGCGTGGTAAATTTGTTCCATTGAATAGACGCATAAGGTTTCCATAAAGTAGATATCGCAAAGACGGGTCACGAAAAACGTTGCACCGCAAAACTTGGAAATGATATCAGGAGTCAGATGTAGACTTTACTCTCTGCACGGAGCCTCCATCACCATTACCGAAAAGTAGGGTGGCTTGGACCAGACACACGCCTGGATCTCGATGGAATGCGGGCTATTCCTGAGTTGTATTCATCCCCTCGCTGGCGTGGGCGGATCACTGCGCCATCTCGGAAAGGTCGTGTCCCTCCGGAGCAAAGCGGCGCCCAGGTGACACGACACTTACCCTGGTCATCTTAGAACCCGACGCAAAATGAAGATAGCCTGCACTCCATCGGGATCCAGGCACATGTCCGACTGAGACCTAACTTTGTCACTGGGTGAATAGCATTGCTCGGAAGTGCTATACATTCCGGAGCTTTTCAATGCATGATCATAACGTCGAAACATCAGGGAGGCCATCAAGATGCTTATCATCTGTACAGCGAAATATTGGGAAAACCATGTACTTTCTCCGTTAAACTGCGCAAAAACTGGAGATGCACTGGAAAATATAGCAAATCGATTCTAGGTCAGTCGGTTTACACATCTCTCCTGCCGAGCCTGAATCCCTACTATCCCGTCTAACTACCGGGCGTTGCGGGAGAGACTACCGTGCTATGCACTGCGGGACAGCCTACCCCCCTCAACACCGCGACAGCAGCCTGCCACCCGCTGCACTGCGGTACGGCCTAACCGTTCGTGCTGAAGTGCAGTCGAATATTCCGTGTATTGCGGGACACCCTACCTCGCCGCGCTGCGGGGCAGCCGCCGCCGAGGTCTCTGTGTGGGCAGGTCTGTCCGGTCGTGTCGCCGGACAGCTGATCGCGGCGCGGCCGACAGGGCAGAGGCGGAGGCGCTGCTGAGTGCAGCTCAGGCGCGGCGCCGCCCTAACGACCCAATCTGGGCGGCGGTGGGGGCGCCTCGCTAATGAGAGCTGTCCGGCCCCGCTCGCTCGAAGGACGCCCGCTCGGCGCCGGCGGCGGCAGAATTCTGCCGCCGCGACATGGCCGCGACTGTGGCAAATAGTCCGCGGCGACAGGACGGCGTCCGAGGCTGCTGAGGTGCGCCACCTGTCCCGATGAGGTGCTGCGTTAGCAGCGTTTTGGCTGCGTCTGATTGAAAAATAAATCATGCAGCTGCTTTTATGGCCTCCCTCCATTTGGAAACGGGGAACGTTCCTTCCAAACAGGCAAAAACCGATCTTCCAGATTACACGTCGACATCCACCACTAAACGACTTTGGCACTAACTAGCAGTGACGGCTGCGGCGGAGCCTCTCAAGAAATGGGGGGAGGGACAAGCCAGTTTTTTAAGTGACTTCTTCCCGAACAACGCCACTGGATTAATGTCAAATTTCGACCGGAGAAGGAAGCAGGTGCTCCTCCCCACCCGCCCCTAATCCGCCGCCCTTGACCTTGACCCCTGACCAGTGGTGTTACGCCTCACCAGTAAAACTATTTCATCGGTACGAGCATTGCTGTCCCGTCATATGTCCGCCTACTGTTGATGATAGCCAGGGCAGTCCGAACTTTCTGTCAGTTATGAGCACTGGTGAAATACGCCCCCGTTATTCAGCACGCCAGGGACCGTTCCCCGCCACGTATTGGCCAGACATTTCTCACGGTAAATGCCTGACGCCGATACCTCAGACGGCTTGGCGATGCAATTTGGCAATGCCGACGCTCATGTAGGCAGCACGGGGTTGGCAGCTGCAGCCTAGGCACGAATAATGGGCTTGTTTTGAAGAAAAGCAGCTGATTGTTCGCACCCTGATCGATCGCCGTCACTTCCCGGCTGGAGGCCGCTTCGACTGGAGCAGGGTTCATTGCAGCAGACAAACTGGCGAGATATACCCTTCTGTGCATGAAAAACGCATAGAGAAAAGTAACTACTTGCAATATATGCGAACAATAAACGTATCACTTGCAAACAATCGTAGTATCTGACGTCTTGACTCATCATTTATCTGTTTGTCGCAAAGGATTCATGTGTAGAGTATTTAGCAGTATTCAACGTCCTGGTCACCACTTGTCTGTCCGAAGTGAAAGATTCCAGTGAAGAGTTTCTTTTAAAAAGTAATGGCCTGCTGCGTTTAACTTGTGTTCAGCTGAGCTAAATGGATTTCACATGAACCATTTTCCATCACATTTGACGCACGCACTGGCAGTGGGGGCACTTTTGTGCTCTCCTCCTATTTTTCTTAGAAATCTCAAGAACAGATCGGAGCTGGCCGCATTCTACGACAAAGAAATCATGTAACTGAGTTCATTATAGCGAAATAACTTCAGTGCAAAAAGCTGACATAGAACTTCCTTTGGGTCAAAAACTTCATCCAAGGCCAATGACCTCGTTTCTTTCCATTTGACTTTGCAGAGGTCAGTGGACGCTGAAAGTGGCCAATTGTGCCGATGTTGGCTATTTGCATTGAAAACATGCTAAACGATGCGTTTAACGTTCTCATTTACAGTCAATCTAAGCCAGCATCTCATGTTGCTCGAAATCTGATCTGCAAAAATAAAAAAAACGTCACAAGTCAATGACTTGACGTGGCCTTGATCCGAAACCTTCACTTAAGACGTCAAATGAAAGGGAATCGTTGTGTTCTGCGTTTTAATGCCCTAACACGTGCCCTTTTCCCGTTTCGTTACAAAAAACATACAGAATGGCCTGTAGGGGCCGAGTGTTCAAAGTTGACATTTTCGACTTCATTAGACTTTGGAAATATTAACTTAACCCTATTCCCGGCAGGAGGGGGCTGAATCCGATCCCTTCGGGTTTTTTGCTTGCCAATTCCAGGCTTTTTGGCGCAGCTTAACGAAACTTGGTCACTTTTCCTAGCTGTCCTTTCTACATAGTGTGGCAAGATTTCAAAATCCTACTTTGCTCAGAGGCAGAGCCATGCAACGTTTTTGGGAGGCACCTCAGGCCATATTTGGCCCGGTTGAGGGTAACAGGAAAATGACTGCCAAAAATAGCGTTTTTAAGATAAAACTTAAGATTTTATATGAATGTATAACTTAACGGTTGCGCAACATGCGGATACAATTTTGTTAATCTGAGGTCACATTATAAGGTCAGGTGAAGGTCAAAGGCTAAAATTTGGTTTTATAGTAATTATTTTGGCGCTATTTTTTGAAATGTCAAACCCGGAACAAACATGACGTAGAATAGTGTCCCCTACTTGTGTATCAGGTTTCAGCTTGATATCGGGTCAGGTCATGGAACTATGACCTGAAATGTCAATGCGCTTACCCTATATGACAATAGCCTTGAAATGAAATTTTTAAAATAGAGTAAAATCAAATGATTAAAAACGTTTGCAGATAATATTAAATGCACGTGAGACCATTCCAAGTGACTCCAAGATCACTGGAGGTCATTTAAGGTGAAAGATTACAAGCTGATCGAAGAGCATGTGACCATGGCAGATCCCCTTTTTCATGTCCCGGGCACCGCCTACCCTAACATTATACCAATACACAATTACGATTTGTGCGATTTTAGCATGATTTATGCGATTTGTGCTTGTTTAGCATGACATGACTGGCAGAACCCCAGAAAGTGCTTTTGCCTTTTTCGTTCATTCAGTTTTCGAAAAATAATCCCCTATTTTTAAAACCCTGTAAACGCCTATGAATTTCTTCAAAACTTCACATATGTGTACCATTGGTAAAAGTCCCATCCACAATCTCTCGATTCATGCCAACGTCATCGAAATCGGTTCATAAACATCGAAGTTATAAGAAGTCCAAAACTACCCCCCCATTTTGATATTTAGGCCCCTGTATCCACCCCTTTCGGAATTTTGAAAACCTTTTTTAAGTTTAGTTGACGTCATGGCAAATCGATTGCCGTTTGCTGCGATGAAATCGGATGTGTATGACATCTCGAGATCTCAGGGGGGCCGAATCCACCTCCCCCCGCCGGGAATTGGCCATAACGTCTAGCCCTCCGGGAATAGGGTTAAGGTTATGAAAATTGCGCACAATGTTTCTCTTTACGACCCTATCCTACCCTTAAAATTTCGTGTCCCAAGCTTTTTCCCATTTCCAAGATTGGAGGGGGCACAAAAGCGCCCCCTTCCGGCGTGCGTTGGCGCAAAACCCCCTTCCAATGCGCGTGTTAAAAGCACCGGTTGAACCGCCATTTGCGTTCATGTTACAAGAATAACACGCACAGTCCAAACACGAATGATAATACGAAGAACCTGTCAGTGTGATTTTACCAACGGCGCGTTTTTGTTTATAAATACCCACAGCTCCCGATGGAATTCAAGCGATGGGTCGCATCTGGCAGTGGTCGAAACGCATCAAATCGCTCCTGTGGCGCCAAATGGAAGCTTGAGCATAAACGTGAATACCTGAATACGTGAATACCTTTTTCGTTTTTTGCTGGACCACACTTACCAGCAAACGAAATCAAACAGGGTTTACGGCCTTCGGAATCGTAACGTCAATCTCGGCCCAGCACATGCTTCGGCCCGGCCGCCGGTCGGCTTTCTCAGGGCGCGGCGTGTTCGGACCCGGCTCAGCCGGCCCGCGCTTCCGCCGGAAGTGGCGGCGGCCGGACAGAGAGCGCGGGGCAGAGAGGGCCACTATTAGCGGTGCGCGGCGCGAGACTGCTGCCAGACGGCGGCCATCAGCGCGGCCGGTTATCATACGAGAGCGGCGACTCAGCGACATCGGGCGTTATCAATGAATAATGCATGCGGCGGCGCCCCAATCGGGGCGGGACACGCGCCGACCGGGCCCGCTGGTTAACCGGTGACCGATAGCCCGGCGGAGGCCGGGCGCCAGCGGCCGCGCGCGCGCCGACCCCCGACTCCGATCGCGGTCTGTGTGCGGCCGCAGAGGGGAATGCCGATGAGCTGGCTGGCTGCGCGGAGGGCTCCGGGTGCGGCTGGGAGATGTGCGTCCCCGCAGCACGCTGAGCACGGGAAGGACGAGAGAGATGATTAGATAGACCCATCGATGATGTGATCAAGAGATCCCAGCGGCTAAACAGAACCCATGCAGCTTTTGGTAAGTGTTTTTGTACGCAAAGCAGCCTCGATTATTGAATACTTAAGTCAATGATAGGTCCTTACATGTCTGTCTCGAAACATTAAGGTTTGCTAAAAGCGTCCAGATCAGAGCAGACAGCGCAGGTGTTAAATTGTCCGTCCATTCCTCCTGCACGATATTTCACTGGAGGGCTGTTCTGTTGTTCGACGCTCCGCTTCTGAGGATACGTCGTGCCATCCATGTCTATCGTTCATCGTCATTCACGTCGCCGCGCGGCATAGTTTCCGTTCCTCTCACTTTCCATTTTACACCATTTAACACTTAGCGTCTGCCATCATCCGACTCTCCGCATCTGCCGTCTGACACTCGGTTTCTGTCATCTGACATCCGGTACATGTTATCTGACACTTATGTCTCTCTGACCCTCGGGTCTGCCATCCCACAACAAGCATCTACCATCTGACAACCAATGTATGCCATTTGACACCTGCTGTCTTATCTGACGCTCGGGGGCTACCAGGCTTCTGTTATCTGACGCCCATTATATATCATGTGACCTTCGGTGTTTCATCTTACGCTCGGGGTCTGCCATTCGACAACAGGCGTTCGCCACCTGACACCCAACGTCGATTGCCGGACGCCCACATGCCCCCCCCCCCCTAAGCGTCTGCCGGCTAAAACGGCACAGTGCGTCTGACACCTGGCCAGCAGTATCGATTATCACGCAGCGGCCGAGCGCAGTGTATGCCGCTCAGTTACCAGGGTGCGTGTAAACAGCCGGTCGGGGAGACCCGCCGGACCGCGGGCGATACACACGGAGACGCGACCGCACCCACACGCCGAGCCACGCCGCGCCACCCCCCGCGCCGGGTCGCCTCTGTTTGTGACGTCACGCGGCAGACGCTTCGCCGCTGGCCGAGTCTGAAAGGCTTTGCGGCCTGTTTACACAGAGCGCTAGGTGCTGAAGCACGGTTTGTTGCCGACGTCACGGTGATACGGACGGATGGGTACGTTTTTGCGGGCCTCGCGAAACGTGCTCGACTGACGGAAGGGACAATAAACTCTTGGCGTTATCTCGGCGGTGAGCAGCTTGGTCGCCTCCATCGTTTGATGCCCGGCGTCGTCGCGACGCTCGAAAGGCGACGCTCTGCCAAAATGGAGGGGCCGTCGCACCGATCATCCGCACCACGCCTCTGAGGTCAGCCTCGGACAGACGCGGCGCAGCGGCTAGTTATTCTGACGCCGTCAGTGATTGGTGGCCTGATGGATGTCTCCCCCGAGAGCAATCGCTCGAGGGGTTCAGTTCATCTGGGCGCCCCGCTGCCCGAGCCTCCTGCTCATGCCAAGTCAAACAGCTGTCCGCAGCGCCAACGGCATTGCGCTGAGCCAGATGAAATCATTGTGGTTCTGCTCATTTTTCTGCGCCGCGCGGGTGTCAAGAACACAGGGAACTGCATCACCCAGGGGTGCTGTAGGACGAGCATCTCTTGCAACAGGGCTTCTGCATCCGTTTTGTCTTTCCTCATTGTTGTGGCATCAGCCGAAAGCAGCTTTACAAAATAATACAAGGTGTTCCATGTTAATCCGCGCCTGACTGGCGGTCGGCCCCGATCACGCCCGACGGTTGACCGCCTTCCTCTAACTCACGAACGGCTGATCGCACAGTAAAAAGAAGCACACCGTTGGAAAGCTCGTGACAAACAGGGTTCGTAACTGGTCTCATTTTTAGTTTTGGATAATGTGTAAGCCATTTACGCCCTATATGTCTTCTCACAGCCGACTACATAAAACCGAGCAGCGACCTGGATCTCAAGAGCTGTGATTAATAAAGTCTAGGTAAAGGTACGAATGGACGGTAAAACGCCGCAGTTTCCGATACATGCCTAATTTCTCTGGTTTGTTTAATATAAGACTATTTTCTCTGGTTCGTTTGATATATACGCCGAAACGTCGAGTTAAAGACGCGTCGATTTTAGCGCCCACTTGCGACAGGTGCCGTAGTCGAGCGCGATATGAAATGAACGCGAACTAATTTTAGCGCTTTCTTTGTTTTCGCGACAAAGGCCTTTCCATGTAATATTTCTTTATTCTACTGGTTCTCGTGATGGTTTCTCATGCCTCAATTTTGGAGAAATTCAGTAGTTATAAATCTACACAATTGGCGTAGAGTCTATTTCGAAAATATGCAATTTTGGAAACTTTTTGAGCATCTTGGTATTGCTCGCAGCTGTGCGAGCCAGTTCTGCCATTTTGAACCCGATCTGAGGGATTTATCGTAGATTTTGACGGCGGTGCATTTCGGCCATAACAGTTTTTGTGACCAGACCTCAGGTCAATGGCTGGAAGTAATTGATACTTTGTTCATTGACGGTAAATGGATGTCTGCATTACCCCACACTAAAATTGGTATGAAAAAATCCGTGAAATTCCGAAAAATCAACGACATGTGTTAAAAACGGGGTTAACCTTATATAGGTTAATGACCAGGAAAATTTCGAAAAAATATGAGATAGCAGACTTGTTGCATCCGTCAAGATTTCTCACCCCTGAAAGTTTTATTGCGATATCATGTTTTCCGAAAAAAGTTACAGGCCGCTAGACTTTTTTGGTCATAGGTCCACTTGAACATGACCCAGGTAGGACACCTGGCTTGACCTGACGTCAAAAATTTGACACAAGATGTAAAAATGGCCAAGGAAAAAGCGAAAGAAGTTTCGTAGCGCTTCGTTAGTCCGTCCGCTCGCAATCTTGTAAAACGGTCAACCGCCTCCCCGTCGGGGACGGGTTAAAATAGGTAATCAAAATTCTTCCGGGGATGATTGAACGTGAAAATTTTTGATAGTAGAAAATATTCAAGGAACAGTCAAGCCCTTATGTCGGCATAGAAGCAGTCCGTACATGGTTATCAACACACGGTATCAACACAGTATATTGCGACCAGTAATATAAAGTGAACGCATTACAACCTAGGATATGATAGTGTGTGATAATATAATGCATGTATGGCCTATTTCATACGAAGTGTTTCGCTGGTACCAAACATTCCACGCACTGCCCTAAATACTGCATTTCTATGATAGCAATACATCAACTCCCGTAAATGATAGCAATTAGCATTGACGACGAGGATGAATATGAAACCTACTGGTTAATTCATTACGTGATTGATCCCTTTAGCGATACCAGCAACTTTGATTAGACATTTGACATCACATTTATCTTCTTTTTGCCAAGTCAAGGTGAACAGAAGCACCTTTTTTAGCCTTGGCGCATGAGAAGTTTTTCCGCAGCTCTGTTGACATTTCATCCCAATTAATTCAATTATTTTAAGAAGGGGAGGGAAAGAAGACAATTCACTCTCTGGTATGTCCCAGGTCACGAAATAAGTCACCCCGCCCTACCGCGCATGATCCCCGAAGACCGCCACTCATGGGCCTTGCTTTCACTTCGGGTCGGAGCGAAAGTCGCATTCAGCCCGTCCTACCCCTACGAGGCGACTCCTGCCTCGTACAAAACGCCCGCAGAAAACCTACACCAGGACGACACTTCTTACCCTGACGGAACACGCGCGGCTGGCCGGCGGCTCCCGCTCGCGGCCAATAATTGGATGCGGATCCTGTGACTCGCGAGGCGCCGGCGACATCGCATCGGTCACCCGGCAGGCGTCAGCTCGCGCCGGACGGCGCGCGCGCCCGCCGGCCGCCTCACGGCGCCTCATGAAAGAAACATGGCCCATTTGTCGCCGGCCGACGCCCGATCAGCCCCTATTCCTGGCGCGGCAGAGATTGAAAGGGAGTGGCGGACGCCGGGGCGTTGGCGACGGAGCGAGACACGCGGGAGGACATGGACGAGTGCCAGACTCTTGTCCGTCGCTCTGGGCTAAGACTGGAACCCTACAAAGGAGTGCTTATTCATTACACGTCTGTTCCTGAAGGATAAAAATGCATTCCTGGGCATGAATCCTTTTTTAATTTTGGCCAGTAATCAGTAGATCATGGGCAGTCTTGCTGCTTTTTAGTGGGTGATATGACGCGGAAAAACTGATTCATCTTTTAGCCAGTGTCTTTATTCGTGTAAGACAACTTCGACACCCAGAATAACAGCGAGTGAAGCATCTAAAAACGACACAATGATGAGGCTGATGCAGTACCAACCAAGGCACCCATCCAAAAATGCCACAAGGCCGAGTTCTGCTGAGTTCTGCTTGAATGGGATGCGTTGTTTGTCGCACTGAACGATACAGAGCGTCACAAGGAGTGTAAAAGATCAAGGCACCAAATGGCGTGAGCGCCTTCCCCCTGAAGGAAAAGAAACTTTTGGAAATAGTGCTTCTTTGAACGTGGTGCAGGTGAGCTTTTTAATCACTCAGCTGAGCAGGGGTTGAGCATGATGCTGTGCTGAACAGGACACAAAGCTGAACAAGACGCGGCACCAGACAGGACATGGTACTGAACAGGGCGAGGTACCAGGACGTAGCACAGGAGATGATACAGCAGGTGCAACCCAGAACGGGGAGCGACTTGGCAGAGGGCGCGATAATGCACACTGCGACGGTCCAAACCAGGTGCGGCACAAAGGCACTCGACACAAAGGCACGATGAAACGGAACAGACGCGTTGAAGGTATACATGGATGAGAAATTACAACGAGTGATGACGGCGAGAGGAAAAATGAGCATCGTGGCTTATTAAAGGCGTATTATTGCAGCGAGCCACGCAGAGCACGTGCGAAACTGCGAGTAGACGGAACTTGTTTTAGGTTCAGGTCGACTGCACCACCCAGCGCCTTGTAAATGTGGCATTAAAAACTGCTCAGCTGAAGTTGTTTTCATTGAAAAAGTCAAAAAGAAAGTTGTGTGCTCCCAGCTCATGGCCCGTCTCAAAAACACCACATCCTGTCATCCTCCCAATATGTTAATAGAGCCAAGTCTTGCACCGAGGATGCTTTGCTGGACCTCACGAGCTGGTGCGCAGAGTGATCGACGCTGGTCAGATTTCCTCCGTCACTCTCATCGACCTGGGTAAGGTATTTGACAGTGCTGACCACTCAACGATGCTCGCCAAGCTGGGGCGGCGCGGCACATCCTGGTTCCAGAGCTACCTGAGGGGTCGTCGTCAGAAGATGAGGGTCGGCACTTCCACCCCACCCTCATCCTCTATCACACGGCGTCCCGCCGGGGTCAGTCCTCGGTCCAGTCCTATTATTTATCTTTGCTCACTATCCCTCGCCTAACGGAGAGGGTTCGAACCTCCCTCTATGGACTTTTGGTGGTGGAAAAAAAAACAGCCCGCGCAGCGCGGTGAAACTTTTAGCTTCATTTCCACATCATTCGTGCATGTCCTATAGAGTTTCCAACTTCTGGTCATGTAAGACCACTGACCTAAGTCACGTAAAATGGTTAACCAAGATATTATAGAAAGTTTTCCACTAACCACATTGCGCGATCGATCGACCTGAAACTTTCAGGGACAGCAGTCGAGGACATTCCTAAGAAAAGTACTATCTCGGCTTTGTCCTCAAGGCCAGTGGTATGAGGTCAACTCGAATTTCGTCCTATTCCTTACTCCTGACAGTTTTGAACAGTTTCTTCGGCTTGTCGGTGCCTGTAATACATTCCTGGGCCAATAATTTCACTAAACATGGCAAGTAATGTTGACCCATATGAAGCGTCATGGGGTCGTATCTGATCTGGTTCTGATATCTGATCACATTACGGGTAAACTAACAAAAAGGAGTCTAAGACCTCATTTTTTTATGTCCCTGAGATAAAAATAGGTAATGAAGTTGATTTAGAAGTCCAAAATTGCACCAAGACGCCTCCACGCTGTGAAATGATCTTGCCTTACGTCAGGTCACGTGAGGTCTTTGTGGTAGAAACTGAGTTCATATCCAGATGTCCAGCTTCATCCCTCTGGTTTATGTCATGAAACAATAGTAGATATGGGCATAAAAACAAAGCCTGGGCGTTTTTTCGAACCAGATTTCGAACCAGATCATGATCCTACGCCAGCTCAGGTCATATCACCGAATTTACATGCCACCCTATTACATATCACATATCACATATCACATATTACATATCACCCTATTATTACCGACTTTATCACCCGCTCAAAAACATCACAAATACAGAAAAATAAAAACGGCATTATATCATGTCACCTGATGCGATATACTATTACATGCAAGTTATAAATTACATGTCACCGTAATGCACAGTCTATTGGCTTTTCATTGGCATGCTTGCTATAGCTTTGCTAAGGGGCAGAGTTTGAGCTCTTGTGAGAAATTCCTATTCTTATATATATGGGCAAAAAACTGCGTCATTTTTCAAATTTTCCAAACTTTTTGGGTGCTTTAAAAGTCCTCCGACGTTTCGTTCGCGAAACAGAGGAGGGTGCCGAAACACCCCGCCCCGTTTCCGGCCGCCCATGTCAGGGTGCCGGCTGGGCGAGGGCTTTCCGTTCTGTTTTCTTCCCATAGCCGACTGATATCCCATGCCAACGATATCCAGATCCTTGACTGTGCTCATCCTGATCCCCAGCTGGCTCTCTGCCCTCAAAACTCGGATCGAGGACTCTAAGGGGCAATTTCATGCTTTATTTTTTTCTGATCGAGGACTCTATGGAGCAACTTTTTCCTTTCACCAGTCCGAAAATGAATTAAATAAAATCTCACTTCATATTTTTTGGGAGAGCACATGTTAAAAAACGTCCTGCCTGAAAATAATTTTTCCGACACAGTCCTTGAATCATTAAAATGAAGGCGCTGCGTTTGGCCCTCAGCCATACCTTTACGTGAGACTCCTGTGTGTCTGTGTCCATCACAAAATGCAACGCAATTCCGTTTTCAGCTGAAAGGTCACTAAAGACATTACTACTTGAGTGCAGCGGCAGACAGCTGGAACGCTGTCCTGGCCGGCGTCAGTATAGCCGATTTCTTCCCATTCAGCTGATGGGAACGTAAGCGGCCGCATCTGGATAAAATACGTTTCCCGGGCAAAGTGCATTTTTAAAGTTAAGACCGTCTAGTTCGAATGGGACCTGCGACAGCCGTCTTCAGCAGCGGTCCAGTTCTGTCCGTGAGTCGTCGTCCGGACGACGGGCGTCCAGGGCTGGCGGGGGGGGAGCTGGCGGGGGGGGGGTCGATCGGAGGTCAGCCGGCGGGCCAGTGTCGACCCGGCGGGGGATCGGATAACGCGCCTTGTTAGAGCCAGCGGCCCGGTGTCGGGTTTCCGGCCGCCACGCCCTGCCATATTCCCGCAGAAAACAGGGAAAAGGTGGATGGAGAGAAGGGATGAGAGACGAGAGGAGAGGGAAAGGGAGAGGGAATGGGGCTAGGGAGTGGGAGAGAGGGAAGAGGATAGAAAGGGAAGGGAAATGACGTCATGGGGGAAGCGGCGTGGTAACTTCGTTCCCTCAGTACATGTTCCATGGGAGACACCATGTTGACTCCCGCATATTCCAAACGGGAACAAATGGAGGCAGGTTTGATATTCGACATACGCATAAATGTAGCCCCGCTGCCTTCAGTCTGAGCGATAAAAAGCGTTTGCTTTAGAAACATAAAGAAGTGGATACTTGCAAGATGCGCAGAAAAGAACGTTGCAAAACCGGAACACAAGAAACTGAAGCTCTTCCATTCAGCTAATTAATAAATAAGAAAAATGGAACAACGGGCTGATTTCGCCTTCATTTACGAGACCGTACAGTCCTCTTCAATGAACATTTCCAGGTCAGCACCCCGAATGTTAGTTGCTTTGCGCGTGGCAAATGCTACAGTTCTTAGAACAAATGTTAATACCAGATTTAACGAGCACAACAAACAACTTTTTTCATGCTTAAAAACTCACCGTCCTTTTTGTACAGCATAATCTCAATCTGCGCCTCTTCGCCCGCATTAAACGCCTCCTGGATCTGGTCCACCTGCAATACAGCACACAGAGCAAGCAATCAACCCCCGTGTGTCCATTATTGCCAACCTAAAGCAGTCTTCAGAGCACGCCATGTTACATCACGGACCGACCGTACATACACACTCTTTTCCCCTGTCGTCTGCATAGTGCACTGGCCCCCACCGGCCACGGGACAGTGTCGCCAGGATCCAGGTTTTGCAGATCGTTTGCTGCGCCGGCAAACATCTCAGAGGGGTATTGGTGAATATCTCAGACCGACCGTTGTCCGGTGTCGCCACGGCCTCGGCCCGGCGCCGGTGGCTCCCGCGATGACAGGTCCGCTACCGGCGAGTTATCGTGGAAATTCCACAGCAGGCGAGCGCTCAGACATGGACGCCTCCTGGAGCCGGTGACGGCGGCCGGCAGTCGTCCGGAATAAACACGTTTTGAGCCGGCCGCGGCAGCGCGGCCAGGTGGCACTGCGCCAACAGCCACCACGTGCAATCGGAATCCGACGAGCGGCCAGCCGGCGTCGCGCGGTCTCCGCGGCGCACCGCGCTCATGAACGCCGGGGTGCAACATCCGTGTCACTGCAGGGTGAGCAGCGCTAGACGCCGATTAGCGTATCGCTTCCGTTCAAACGGAAATTTGCTCAAAGTTTTCAGGAGCGATTCGCGCCCGAAAAACAGCTGCAAAGTCGGACTCCTACCTCCCCTGTCTGCTCACAAGCAGTGGGGAGAAAATGTATGAAGTTTACTGTACGGATAAAACAAGAACAACAAAGTCTGTTCGAATACAGAAGTTGAGAACATGGCCTGACAAACGAATTTCGGGAACATACAGATGGTTGCTTTTGCAGTAAGCCAAACACTTTAAATAGCTTTGAACTGCTGACATTGATGAGAGGACAACACTAGATTTACTTAAAACATAAAGCGCATCGACGCTTCTAATACAGTTCTGTTGATAGAACCGCCATGTTATTAAATGTTAAATTCAGAACAAATAACAGATGTCCCTGTCCACTTTCGGCACCTCACCTTCAACCTCTTTGAGGTCTCCCGAGGTCCCGTTGCTCTCGATTATCATGAGGCTACAGGCATGAGTTCGGATGAATGATGTGTAGTTTTTTGGGCAAAAAGGAACAAAATTGTAAAACATACCACCACTGAACGGCAGGTCTCCAGCCCTTATCGGTCAAGTCATGCTTAGTTTGCTAAGGAAAACTCAATAAAAAGGTCACAGGTAGCAGTCAAGAAGACAACAGGCGATCACCACCACCGTAAGAATAATTTCTCTAGTCATAACAAATTTGCATGAATGACGGGACATCACATAACGCGAAACGCTTTCAAAAGATCATGATATAGTCACACTCGGTGTGAGGAGGGGAATTCAGTAATATTTCAAACCCATCTTGTGGAATCTTCCACAAATGAACTCTGTAAATAGGCTATATGCCGACAGATCAAGTAATTTTCCGTTTCCTGTTTTTCCCATAAGCAGGATAATGGAATCCTTTTGTTCTTTTTCCTTTCCTTATTGCTTTGGGGTTGTTTATTTTCCCCCGCCTTATTTCCATCTACTGTCGGGGGTGTCATTTTATTGGGCTTTCCCCTTTCATATTCCTGTCCTTGAACAGGCTCTGCGCAGATGCAAAACACTTGAATCGGGATTGATTTAAATCCATCTTTAGATGCAATCGACTATTCTGCCACTGACGCAGATGGCCGCCCATCTGCGCTGTGCGGGTCGGCAGCTGCGGTGAGAGGTCTGGCAGCTGAGGCAAGCAGGCCGGCAACTGTATTGCAAGGGTCGGCCTATGCGATGGACGGGGTGACAGCGCATACAGCATTCAACACAGTTGGGGGGCCAATTGTGGTTACAATTTGATGGAAAAAGCAAAGAGACCGAGCGGCAGCTGAAGCCACAGATTCAAGCTGTCATGTCTATAAACAATGATTTCATTTTCCACTCAGGGGAGCACTGTTTACACTGAAAATGGTGCATGTTTTGGGGCATGCGAATCTTTCCATGAGATATCCGGCCGGCCCAACCTCCAAAACATCAGTTCTTCCTTTCCTATGAATCAACCCGACCACAGTCGGAACAATAGCCTTAGATTCATAATCTTGACAACTGATCTTTCTAGGTAAGACGACTGCATTCTCTCATAATCACCCTTGCGAACGTATTTGTGCAGATGAATAGGATTATGTTGTACAAAGCCGTATACACAACAAAACTTGGTCGGGGCCGGCAGGAGTTCAGGCCGTCCCCCTAAAAGTCTCCTTCTCTGCCCCCCTCAGAGTCGGCACATTTCGCAGGCAGGGAAAGGCGGCTCGGCGTCCAGCGACGGTCCGGCTGCGCGGCTCATCCTCCTCCGAGAGCGGGCGAGATAGCGGCGCCGCCGCTCGCAGAAACAGATACGCCTGATCCCGAAAGGCTTACGCCCGTTCACGGAGCTTCAGGAACTCGCGGAAAACGGATAGCGTTGCCGAGTCGTAACATGGCTAGGAAATCGCAACTGCGAGGAGGGCTAAAATCAATTATTCTGCACGAAATTTGGTATGAAACATTTCGTAGTCTCAAAGGGCCAAAGCAATAACAAGAACAGAATTTCATCGGTCTTATAAGATAAAATAATTCTTCAAAGCGCGGACCATGCAACGTATCTGAGTAAGACACGTTTTGGCATAGCCGAGTATGTTGAACAAAAGGAGCACTGCTCTGTAACAAAAGGACACCAGGGGCAAACGACAAAAGGAACAAAAGAAAACGAAATGAACAAGGCTTTGTTGTCCAGCGTTTTCTCAGATGACGTCTAAGGTAGTCATTTACTGTCCTCGTCGGTTTTAAAGTCCGGCGCAAACTATAAAACCTATTGGACTGTATATGTTGCTACACTTGGCAATAGTCGGTCTTACTCAAACTATGACCAATTATGAGCATCGATGGGAGATTAGAGTAATTTTATATATGTTGAACTTCTTTTAAGTCCAAAACCACAACAAAGAACCAAAAAAACTAGCATTAAAGCAGAAAGTATTGCCTCTACAATATTTACAGGAGTCATGGGGGATGGTGAAGCGTATCCCCTGAAGTTATTAATGTGGCCTCCCCCTTGAGCAGCATTTATGTCCCTGAAATGTTGGAGGTTGTAGCTGACGTCCACGCTTGCGACGTATATTACATTTGTAGCAGTCGAGTTTAGTGTGTGGGAATACTTCGAGATCAACCACGCAACGTGAGTCATCCAAACGCCCAGGTCACTCACCGCCGTCTGAGAGGTCATGGGGCCGTGCAGAAAAAGGCACAGGCCAGGCTGCTGCATGACCTCGGCCCGACTGAAGCCAGTCATCTTGCTAAAGCCCTCGTTGGCGTAGATGACGGTGCGGTCTTCCACGTTGTTGACGACAAGAAATGCCCGATCTGAAAAAGGACAATCACTGGTAACGAAAGACCATGTTCTTTTGAAAGACCCACTTACTGGTGATTCGAGTAGAAATGACAGCTAATCTTTAAGATGGACGGTCACAGCAGTTTGACATTTTTGCCGTAACGTGCTTAAGAACAACAACGGCGCTTAAAAGGCAGAACGTCAGAGGAAACAAGGCACATCACGATTAATACACGCAATCGGACAAATGCTTCAGTTTGTTTGCAAAGCACCTTGCTGTGTTTTCGAAGAAAACATCTCAAATCACTACTGGAATGTCTGACTTATTTCCTTACCCTGCTATTAATCAACAAAAAGGCCAACGAGAAAATGACATGCCACTTCCATCACTGTGACACATCTCTTTCAGGAATCGTCACACAAACTGTTTATTACACTTTATCACAGGAAATACTTCCCCAAAGAACCAGATCAAGGCTGATATAATCACTTATGTACCCATTTCAGAACGGTTCACTCCCACGGATTTCCTGCCGGAGCACCTACAAGAACGGCAGCTTATCCCTGCACCACGTCCATCTAACTTTACGGCACTGGTACTGTTCCAGCGGACGTCGGACCTGATGAGTCCTGGGGCTCTACGACCTTGGTGAGGCTTTGGAGAACAGTTCGCTCCTGATGCTGACAGCGCGTGGTCGGCACCACCCTGGCGGGTCAGCAAGTTCGAGCGTTGCGTCAGGACGCCACGTGTTCAACATTAGCGTGTTCAACATGAGGCCGAGAGGTTTCCGTTCGTGGCACGACTCCACAAGCAATCCGATTAAGAGGGCCACTCGACAATTCGCAGTACGGCCTGCCCGCCAGGACATTCACACGTCAGAACTGGACAGCCGCCACGCCGCGGCCCGCCACGGCCACTAAACACAGCCCATCGATCGGGGCCGGCGCCTGAAACGCAACAGACGCCCTGCCGCCGGGTCCCGGGCCGCTGCACGTGCCGTCCCTGCGTCCCCGGCGGCGGCGGCCACCGGTTAGGTGCCTCCGGCCGGCTGGGGCCAGGGCTCGGTGGCAGTCGGCCTGTCCTGCGTCTCCTGCCGTCCCCTGAACCGATCCTGTCGGCTGCGGTCGGGGCCAGGGTTCGGTGGTAAATGGTCTGTCCTGCGTCACCGGCCCCTCGCTGGAGCAGCCCGGCCAGCTAGAGCGGGAATCAGGGCTAGGTGTTATGTGGTTTGTCTTGCCAGTGGGTCTGTGGCCCTGCTGACCCTGTGGACGTCCAACCCCCAGCTGCAGGCATACGTCGCTTCTCGGCCCGTGAGCATCCCATCGTTCAGTCTCCTGATAAAAGCTAAAGTCGGTGGAGCCTGGGGGCGTCCTCAGGTGCAACGCCCCGACGCGCACGCGCGTGTCCGCATAAAGACGATAAACGATGTTCAAATACCGTGATGCCGTATCAGCCAACGCAGGCTGCAGGATGATGATGACGCTGTTTGCTCCCCTCTGTTTACCATGCCTGACCCTCATTTTGTCAGTGTCGTGTCACTGCCCGCAAATCTCCACCAACCCTGACCTCTACCACGCCAAATGGACAGCTGATCCCGAAGTCTTATGGGAACAGACCAACTGTGAAAGAAATATCCCCGAGCCAGGTCGCTAAAGCAAGCGGAACAGGCAAGTTTATTTTGACGGACGTAAAAATAGAATCGCCGGTGCGTCGCCCGCCTGCAATGCCCGCGGCGCGGTCGCTGCGCCCATTCTCGCCCGGCCCGGCCACACAACCCCGGCTATGGACTGCCGCGGCGTGACGTGCGGTGTGACGTCACCAGTCCTATCGGCGCCGCCTGGCCGTCGGCCCGGCGCGGCCCGGCGCTGCAGAATCCAAACAGATCAGCTGGCGGCGGACGGGCGGCGCCGGCTGTTCCCCACTATTGGCAGGAGCCGAGACGGCCGTGGCCCCGCCGCTTGGCGGCGCAGTCTCGGCGAACAGGCGGTCCGCTCATGTCTCATCATGCACGCTGGACACCGACCCCGAGCGCGCTCCTCGCACGTGCCAAGAACGCCGCGGCGCGGAGAGCGTCGCTGCCAAAGGTCGGAGCGCTAACAGTCCGGCCGTGCACAGCTGGGCGCGCCTCCGTGGACTGGGCGTGCCGTCCTGCACGGCTGAGCGTGCCGCCGTGCAGCTGCTCCCCTCCGTGGCGCAGAGCTGCCCCACCGGCTCGCCGCTTGGAGCCGCGTCTGGCGGGCTGGAAGGAGACCATGGGCTGGCGGGCAAGGTCCGGTGCTATTTTGATGCACCGTCCTGAATGAGGGTGTCGCACGATGGGGACTGAGACAGGCCGACTGACTGGGATATCTGCCTGCCAACTGCAAAGAACGGGAACATCGAAGGTTTTGTAGTTTCCTTCCTGGAGGCAGCTTTCCTCGTGTGGTGCCGATTTTGAGGGGGCGATTACAAGTTCCCCGCTTCCTCGTTTTGGCGTGGTTCATGTGTGGAAGGCCTCAACGCCTTTGGCTGGACACTGGCATGTTTTGGCTTTGGTAAAGCAAGGTCAGGCTCGGCTCTCCGAAGGTCGATGAACGGACATTGTTCTTTCGATACCAATGACAAAGATTCATATCTATATCACGAGGCTGTGACGGACTGCAAGGTCGGTATTCGATAGCAGTAACAACGCCTGGCAGGTATTCACACACTTGACAACATTCTCAATGGAAGCCAAACAATGAGGGCTCCAGCCACACTGAAAGGAAGATCGCTAGAAAGCCACGATGCTTTAAAGTCGGCTTGATTGTGCGGTGTCAAAATAACACGCCAGAAACGTACGCCGACGTCCAATCATGTTATCTCACATTGCCAGCTGCCTCCGAACATTCTCCGTACACATCCGTCGCTTGCATTCATACACGCCGCATTCTCAAAAACACTGTGGAGGTACTTAAATCTGAAGAGGCTTTCATTCAGATTGTTAGGGAAGGAGATGACTGGTTAAAGTACCACATTTAGGCACTCCTGGTGATGCTCAGTCTCCTTGGTTTGACAACATCTGAGACTGTGTTTGGACTTGCACAGCTTTCGTCGCCAAATTAAGTCATTCCTTTTTCAGTGAGTTAAAGCACAGTGGTCTTTTTCCTTTCTTCATGGCTCTTAAAATGTTTTGTGTTCCAGGTCAAAATATTTGCAAGAGATCTGAAGCCATTCATACGCATTAATGAAAAAGTATCCAAGAATATAGCGTCGTAACAAATGTCTGACAGCGTAAACTGTTGTCCTGACAGCCGAGCTGTGAAATGAAATCTCCCGTGACCCATAAATAACATCCCGAGGGAAGAAATGGCCCCTGAAATTCGAGAAAGGTCAATGCCAATCTGAGATGAAAGTCGAAGGGCACTCAGCGCCCGAACCGGAATGACCTGTTCCCAGGAGAATCGATTATCGAGGGAATTCCAAATAACCGACACGATGGCACCGCAAGGCTTGCGTTGATTTCAGCTCTACCCACGAAGTCCGAGCACCCTAAAAATGAAGAAAGAGTGCACATAAATTTTTCAAAGCGAAGCATTTATCGTGTAAAATTTACAAAAGACCAACGACAACCGCCCATTACCGTGTCTTTGCGTTAATGCTTGGGAAGCCCGTTGTAGTCCTTCGTTGCAATATGTCTCTTATTGTCCAATAACGTATTTCGTTTTCGGGGTGTAGCCAACAGTCTACTCGGGCGGAGAGAGGTACAGGCAAAATGACCATTTTGCAGGAAAAATGTCGTCATCGCAAGTGCTAACAATATTACTGTAGTTTACCCGCACACCAGCAGGCGTCCGAATCTCCTTTCGCTTACCAAACAGGGGATGTTTTTGAGAACCCCCGTGATCTCGAGAACTAGGAGAGCTACGGATATGGGAATTACACTAACCGAAAGTTCGTCAAATTCTGTGGAGAACGAACGCATCTTTATTGACTCTGACTAAGTATTTTAGTGTCAAGAGATCAAACATGCTAAACAAACATCATACAAACAAACATGAGACTTTCCGCGTGAGACTTATTTGTTGATCTTTGTCATATTTATGAACTTACTGCTTTTCCCGTTTCGCTTTATTTACTAGCCCATTAGCCCATTAGCGTCATTAACGTCATATCCCATTAGCATTATTCATTAATCTGTTAATTTCAATTAAATCCTTCTAGGTGACTGAAATCACAAAAATTCACCGTTGGAATGACCAGAGCCATATATAAAAGTTATTTTGTGCTACGAAAATAGGTTCATAACTGACTAGAGCAGTCGATGACACAAATGATGCGAAAAATGCAGCATGACACTTGTTGCAGACAAAACATTATTTGGCAAAGAGCGAACTGGTGGCCTAGTTGTTTTTTTCGGCGAGGTAAACGCGGTGGATCAACGTTATTCCCTCATTTTTCTGGCTTTTAAATTGCAAAATGAAGAGGTATATCAAAATAATGTTGACGAAATTTCCTTCGGAATTTTGTGTCATTTATGTCTCCATCAATGCAACATACATGCTGAAAAGGTTCGCTAAGGATCATGGTACTTCAGCGAGTAGACAATGTTTACATTGCCAATCTTTGAAAACCACCTCTGAACAACTGACCTGACCAGGTCAGTTGCGACCAGGTCACTGACCCCTCACACACGGTATGTTAAATCATGCAAAAACCGCATCCGACCATTTGTTTTCCTTTTTATCCCAAAAGTGTCCTGTAAAGGGCAATTTCTTGCAGAAAGACCAAAGCCAGGGTCTCAGTACCACTGAACTGAGGCAGGCCAAACATTTTCCGAAAAAAAACTGGGAATTTACATCCTGTACATGATGAGTTGGGGATTAGAAAGGCGGCTTCTGTTTGTCAATCATCTCTTTCTGACAGCGATTGGTACACAATGATAAGGTCAAATATGTCAGTGACCTGGCAAGAACCTATTTTGAAATTTGTCACCAGAAATAAAAATGATGTGCCAACAGCCACTGAAAATCTCACGTTTCTAGCTCTATCTTTTTCGCTATGTTTACAAAACTTCAAGGGGTCCTCGAAAACCCTCCCCGGGTTAACGAAGGTTGGAATTAGAGGGAACGTTCCACGTAAGCAGGGGTTTTGGACTGAGACAAGCAGTAACTAACAGTCTTAGGAGTCCTTCTGTACAGGAGCACATAGCAAGGATTTTCCTGCATGGGGGGAAGTAAATGCCAAATTTTGTCATGTGCCATTGGCATATGACGAAATTTACTGGAAAAAGCAGCGCTTGTATGTAGCTGACCTCATATTAAACGCTCAGGAACAAACATAAGCTTGCTTTTGCAGCATATATACTTTACAGCTGCTGCGTGACGCCACGACCGGACGGAGATCAGAGTACGCCTGCGTGCACTGACGTGGGCAGGCCTGTAGTGCGTGACATCGGGGAATGTCTCCATCATGTAGTTTTTTTTAGTAAATTTCAGTAAATTTTTTAGTAAATAAATCTTATGCTTTTAGACATTTTTGAGGCAACTGAGAAGTGAAAACGTTATCAGCAGCATCTTTTACACCAACCAAGTAGACTTGTGCCCCATTCCGCGGAATCATAATCTGTTCCGGAATGGATTCTGTTCCAGTCAGAGTCAGAATAAGAATCGATTCCATTGATGAGTGCTGGACTCAAAGTTGGAGGTGGATCACGGTTGTCCACGGAATCAGAATGAATAGCTTAATTGAGTCCAATGAGTCTTACTGGATCTGATCCCGAAATCGACTCGTTTCATTTTGAGTCGGAATGGGAACCGATTCAGTTTTTGAAAACCGCATGAATTCCTCATAAGAATAGGTTCAGCGAATCTTGAGTCTTCTGTCCGAAGTGTAATCAAGCACAAATGTGCAACCACGCCTGTTTAGGAAAATCAACCAACCTAAAGCATTCCCTTTATAATCATCCTTCCCGGGGATGTATGAATGTAATCTCGTTATCTCCAGCAATTGACAAGAAAATCGGGCATTTCTCCAAGTGCAATGGGCTGTGGTTCAGATCAGACGCCACATGGGACTCATCGAACACAGAAGAGCTCCTGTAATAGCCACTGGGCTGACCTGCTCTGTCCATGACCTAATGAACGGATCCAAGTGCGCTTGAACGTGACATGCTCGCCTGATTGAGGGGGTAATCGTATTGGCAGTCACCGTCCCAGAGTGTGCGCCTCTGGAAATGAACGGTAAAACGAGACATTCGTAGAACGCAGCGCGGTCTTGAATATTAACGGCATGTGTTCATGTCGCATACATTTAGCGAAGACTTATCGAAGGAATTTTATGAAAGCACAGACTTGAGCTCAGGAAAACTTTGCATCTCCCGAAAAATATGCGTAAAACGTGTTCCTAAATGTTTCGTCCCTTGCGTGCGAGATTTGTAGCACAACATAAGTACTGAGCAGATGAGAATAAAGTGTCAGTTGCTCCACCGAAGCAATGCGAATATGTGCGACAAAGTCTGAATGCTTGCTACGGCCGTACGTTGCACGAAAGATTAAACATTCGGCGACGACGTTCAAGAAAACTACTGGTCAGCGCGATTCTGGCCACATTTCTTTGGGACTGTAGGACAAGCCAGCGTCTTAGAGCTACCAAAGTCTTCCAAACCTCTTAAGTTGATTCCCCTGGGATTTGCAACGCTTTTGCCCAACTAAAGGTAAACGGTGAAGTCAATTTTTCAGTGTTCAACTCGTGGCCACATCATTTCCCACAGTTCATCGTGCAACCATATTAGCATTGCATTCATTGCTGGATACCACGAAACTGGGAATTACTTTTGCTTTTCATTTATCGATTCCACAGCGACCGATGCTCAGATTAAAACCACTGAACGGCACATAAACCACTGAGCGTGATGTTTATGTGCCGTCACAGTGATTTAGCCAGTTCTGCTTTTCATAGGACAGAGAAAGGAATGCCAAAAGCGAAAGATTGGAGGATTTCCTTGAGTAAACGCGCCAATGCTCAGGAACAACATCTCCGACCGAGTTCATCCTACTCCATCTTTGCCAAAGACATGCAGTCGCCATGGAAGAACTAGAAC
The DNA here is from genome assembly GCA_030062745.1 of Capitulum mitella. Taxonomy (NCBI): domain Eukaryota; kingdom Metazoa; phylum Arthropoda; class Thecostraca; order Pollicipedomorpha; family Pollicipedidae; genus Capitulum; species Capitulum mitella. Next base: position 27,454,569 of record CP099844.1, read on the forward strand.
AAAGTCGTGCTACCAGCCGCTGGAATCTGTGAGCTCTGTTCGCATCCCACGGCTAATAGTTTGTACAACCCAGGCGCTGTCGGGGGAGGAGGATAGCCTGACTGCCGATCCCCCGGAGGCGCTGTTTTCTAACGATTTCCTGCCATCCCGACGCCTCTGAACTGACGCGAACCGCGGTCTCGCATTAGACGCAGGACGCCGCGGGCCCGTTTTTCTTTAGCTCCTCGGGTGGCCGAACTAGGGACGAGGCCGGCACGTGCTGCCGTGGTCTCAGGCGGGACGGCGCGACGGCATCAGCCCATGCCCCGTCCCCCTCCTCCGCCGTCACAGCCGCCGCCACTGGCCGCAGGCGCCCGCTGAATGAGACGGAGAAATGCCGCAACGGCTGCCCCGGCTCAGAGCAGGCCTCACGATGCTGCTCAGATGACCGGTTCTGAGTTGACCCAGGAGCGTCACCTCGAACGCAAACAACTTAACCTTCAATTTAGGGACTCCATATTTCAGGGGCCGGGGAAAAACCCATTTATTCGATGATGGATAGACTGCAGCATATGGACAGCCACAGGAACTCGTGCTGAATAAAGTAACGCCATCGTAGGAGCGACGGAAATCCGCTTGATAAACGTTCTGCTTGTTTTGGGAACAGTTAACTTCGACATAAAAGATAAATTTGCAAGACGTCCAAGTTTAATATTGCAGCGCGTAGTTTAATATCCCACCATCATAACAAGGCAGACTTTCAGAAATCCCAAAATGAACTGGTTTAACAGATAAGAAGAAAGAGAGCAACCCTCGTCTGCGTGGCTGGCAATTTCCCAAAATCATTGCGAGGGGTCCATACAGGACTTCATACCCTTTTTTCCAGTCATTGTCGAAGGCCTAATGCTGAAATTCCTAAACATTGGGGGGACAGACCCCCAGCCCCCCGGGATCGCCAGCCATGCTCCTCTGAAGAAAAGGTCAAAGAATAACCATGCAAATCACTATCGACTGGCGTCCGTGATCCGTCCATCCTCGTGGACCAGAAGCCGCGTCCTAGTCAATCTTTCAAGCAATCAATCTCCACACCGAGTCGGGCCGACCTCTCTTGCAGCCGCGCACGGACGCCGGGCCCACCGCAGACGGGCCCGCCCGGCCGCCGCCGCCGCCGCCGCCGCCGTCCCCCGCGCCTGATGAACGTGCCCGCGTCCAACTGATGACGCGCAGCCGGCTGCACACAGCCGCTTGCTGCGAACATCTTTCGCTGCATCGACTTCGACGGTCGGCTGACCGGCGGAAAGGCCGACCGGTGGCGCGGCCGAAAGGTGGGACCGCGGACCGACTGAAGTGGTCACCGGTGGACCGGCGAACCGATGGAAGGGACAGTGGACCGGCGGGCCCGAGGAACGAGGGAACGACGGAAGAACCTCAGAACGACGGGACAGAGGACCGGCACGGGGGGGGGACACAGACAAAGAGCAGGAGAAACATGGGAATGACAATATTAGGTGCCACATTACAAATCCTATCATGAATAGCGGCGCGCGTATTCACACATGTACTGTTACGGCGCAGTTGCCTTTGCGTCAGATGAAATGTCAAACGAAAATATAACCCGATACGGCCCTACGAATATCTGTTTGTTTTAACCGAGCCATTTAACCGGGTCCGTAGCAATCAGACCCAGCTGCCTTCAAAACAAACACTCAGAAGTGGTTTGTTCTAGAGCATCGCGGCAGCGCATATACGAATGTTAAAAGACTAACCAATCAGTCAAATGGGACGAGGGGATTGGCGCTGCAAATCAATACCGTGGAGTATTAAGATGCAAAGTACTTTCCCTTTCTCCAGACATATTCAGGGACAGATACTGGGAGTTGCAAACAGTTCCGCTGGCCGTCAGGAATCACGCCCACCCGCTTTTGGCGTGACGGAGGGTTTTATTGCTGCCAGACCGACGTGACATTTCCAGACTAACCCGACAAATGGGAGCACCATCCCGGGCCGGGCATCTTGGGCGCGTCCAAAAACTAATTTATTCGACTGATGGGCTGCCAGCTGCTAAACTGCTTTTCACAGCAAAGCCTTGTTTGCCGTTTGTACATGGCAGCCCGCGACTGATCTATCATCTCCCGACCGGCCTGTCAGGTCTTGACCGGCCTGACAGCTCCCGACCGACCTGAGACCTCACGTCTAACCTGCCAACTCCTGACTGACCTGACAGGTCCCGACCGACCTGGCGACTCCCGACCGACCTGGGAGTCACGACTGGCCTGACAGACCCCCACTGACCTGATAGCCGATAGCACCGCTCCAGGAAGCCGGCGAAGGTGCGCCACTGCCGCCGCGCCTCGTAACGGCGCCGGGACGACAGGGAAAACGCCGCCGGACGGTACGCCACCAGCTTGTGCATGGCCAGCCGGCAGGCGGCCACCATGTCGGCCAGGGGGCGCCGTCGCCGACCCCGCCCCGCGGCCTGACGGGAGCCGGCCGACCCCAGACTGAGTCCAGGACTGGACGGCTCCGAACCGACACAGGGCGGTCCTGACCCGACACAGGGCGGTCCTGACCCGACACAGGGCGACGCTGACCCGACACAGGGCGACGCTGACCCGACACAGGGCGACGCTGACCCGACGCAGGGCGACGCTGACCCGACACAGGGCGACGCTGACCCGGCACAGGGCGGCGCTGACCCGACACAGGGCGGCGCTGACCCGACACAGCGGCGCTGACCCGACACAGGGCGGCCCTGGATAGACACAGGGCGGCGCCGACCTGACACAGAGCGGCCCCGGACAAACGCAGAGCGATCCTGAACAGACACAGAGCCCGCCCGTCACTGCGGGAACGGGCGCGCAACTGATCCTGTCGCGGCCACGCACACATCTGCCCCGGGCAAGGTCAAGGTCAAGTCGTCCCGCACGAACCAGCCAGCGATCCGGAACGGAACGAAATCGAAAGCTGTTTTCCCCAGTAGGTGAAAACAGCTGGACAACCACCACGGGAAGCGACAAATGCCATAGCCAAGACTGACGGCTGCAGAGTTGACGTCGCTGACGTTAAAGTACACTTAATTTGGTGCCCGCTACCGTTCATAAATTGCACACCTCAATTTCAGATGAGCTTGTTTCGCAAACTTTCACGATCAAAGGAGTTCCCTGGAATAATGCATGAGTCTTGCATTTCATGAAACTTGTCCCGTGGTTTTGAAAAATAAAGTGCCTCAATCCTCAAACTTCGCCAACTCCGAGGCACCTGAATATTCCTGAAAGAGCCTGGTAATCGTGAAGATGGGATGTGGGGCACCATTGCGTTCCCCGTCGTTAGACTAAAAGGGAAGCCAGGTTTAAAACCCGCGACTTTTCAGCGCTGGAAACGCCGTTTTAGAAAGACGTCATCAGTGATGGGATGGAAGGACTACAGCCATCTTCCGAGGGCTTCCGAGGGCCGGGAGGTTTTTGTGCGTCTAAATTTTCGTTGTGCTCCGGACAGTTCTCTCTTCCTCTAGTCTTCACGGGCCACTTTGTCAAGCCTTGGCATCTTGAACAGCTCTGCCTGGTGCAAAGTTCCGGCGAAGACACTGCTGTTGAAGGGAGACTGGAACCATAGCTTACGGACATAATCATCGCCGAAAATGATTATGCTAGGTGCCAGTGCTTTGGGACCACCTTTACGTTGTCCGTTATTGTTCTCGCTCCAGCAAAAATTGCAGGACGATATGGCTCAGCAGCATCGATAAAAACTCACTGGACACACGGACACTGAGAATGTCCTAATGCGATACAAAAGTCAACACCTGACCACCGCAATCGATAGCTAAGTTGGTTGAGCACTGGCCTTCTGTCTATGAAAGTTGGATTCAGTTCGCTCTCCAGCACAGCGCCCAGTCGATTACCTCACGGTCGTGTCGTACTTTTCAGGGCACACCGAACTTTCGCCACAAAGCCAGCAGTTACCAGGAACTGCACGAGGGGTTACGAGGCTACGTAAACAGCTTTCCTTTGTAGCTCTTCTCAGAACAGCATAATCCCCGGCGTCATTCTAGCAAATCAGCCAGATCAAATGAAAAAGAGAAGAAGAAAAAGCATTACATTACTGAAGTATTCAGTGATGGATCAAGGTCACGAGACATTTTGGCATCTGCCTGGATTTTTTTTGAGTACGAAAACATTTCAATCTCAGTTGAAAATCAGTCGCAGCTCTGCCCAAACACAATTGTATCCTTCGTTACAAAAACCATAAAACACACACGACGACGAACTTTCCGAACACATCTCGGATAGCTTTGAGTTTATTATGCCACAAACTAAGGTGAATCATTATTGAATGGACCACGCCACCACTGCTCGCCTTTCGAGATCTGAGAAATACCAGCTGTAAATTTCGTTGATTTCTTTGATGTCCATACTTTGAATCCCGATATCGACTTTGTGTAAAAATTCATCCACGTCGCCGCTCTAACAGCCAATTATGGAGCCGACCCCAAAAACTCCGCAAAAAAACGTTCAGCAAAAAGGAGCGATCGATAATATCGACTGCGATCCGTCGCGACTTTGGAACGGTCAAGCGCCCGGGTCAAAGCAAAGAAAGAAACACAAACGCACAATCAATTACATTAGAGAAACAAGTCGTGCCGTTTCTACCCCAAAGACGAACAGCATAGGCTGCAACATGCACTCAGGCGCTTTTGAGCGCGCCCGCTGAGAACACCAGGAATTTGCCTCCAATTCGTACCAACGTGACGGACGTCCGCTAACTTCGCGCCACCAGCTGCTGCTGCAAAACTCCGGAGAAAGTTCCGAGATCCAACAGAGCCGCGACCATGACGAACTTCAGAGGACCGAATCGGACTGGCGCACGCCGCGAGTTCGGCCCCACTGCAAACAGGCCAGCAGCGGGGGTTTTATTGGCAAACTGTTCGTCAGAGCAAACACTGTAGCGAGGCGAGCTCGCTACGACGCCTCCCGAACCGCCGTGGTCCGCGGCGTAATCTTTGCCGCAGCTGCAGCGTAGGCGGCTTTGCACTGTGAGCCTGCACGGCAACCACCGGCCAGAGACAGGATCACGCTGGGTAAGGTGAAGATCACGGGATCACAGGATCATGAAGATCACAGGATTGCGCTGGGTAAGGTGAAGAACATGGTAAAAATGCTTAGTCAGCTCGGTGTTCAACTGCTCTTCAATGATTCGTCATATCGGAGCAGCAGGCGGCACAGGCGGCGGTAATGCAGCATACACCACAGCCGGCGACGCTCTGTCTTGGTGACAACACCTGAGACAGAACTGTGGTGCTAGACCAGTGAGGTCATTTACAGCTCCAGCGTCGTTCCGTTGGATCGATATCATTAGCACATTACGTCTGTTTAGCATGTATGGGGCATGACGGAGTACAGACCGTCTGCCGTTTGAAAATTCGTTTGAATAGACGAATTCAGGTTCATGCTCAGATTCAGTTCATTAGGGACCATCCACAACGTAGATTTTCTAACCCAAGTCAAGCTGTAGATACGACGTTGACGTAAATTGCGGTAAAACAAAGGGAACTAAGGTTTACGGAACAAAGGTAACGTTACGATAACCTGAACTGCAACTATCTACGTGACCATGTCATGCAGGGACATGTTCACACATTTCAACGTAAAAGCGAAACTGGCGCGTAAATATGACGTATTTGTTGCTTCTTTCTGCACAAAAAAAATCTCTTGCATCACCTAATCAGCGTCAATCAACCTCAGTTTCGTCCCGTCGAACCAGGTCAGTGCCGTCACTGCGCGTCGTTTTCTTCAAGCGTCCGTTCAGCAGGCGTCCGTGACAGGTGAGCGCCGTTCCCGCCGCCGCTGTCGCGTCTCTTCCAACCCCGAGGTGTTTACGGGCGCCCCGGCTTTCGGAAAGACGTCCATCCTTTTAGAGCTCGTCTCCGGTTTCAGCTGGATGTAAAATCGCTGCGGACGAGTCCCCGAGACGAAAATAGTGCTAGCTCCAGCTCGGAATACGACAGTTCTGCGCGGAATAAACAGGCTCCTGCGATGTTCAACGGCAGCGTTTCTTTCGCTGCCCGGTTTGTCAGCTATTAGAAGAATCCGTCTCCCAGCTCGATGTACAGCCAGGTGTGCGTTATCTGGATGAGCTTCTGCCGGCTGGGGGCGGATCTAGTCAGTCATCTTGGTAAGGCCCCAAACCAGTTTCAGAGACTAAGTGACAGGATGTGTACCACTTGGTTTTAATGTGTCGTTTAGATGCTAAATATTCATTATGTTTATTCATTGACTATTGTCATCTATGTGTTACAATGCAAATTGTAAAATATTTGTCTTTAAAATGGAAAGGCAAACGTTCCCCCAGTCTTGGCTATTTAGGGAGAGATCCTTTGGCCCTCCACTATATCCGCCCCTGCTGTGCGCCGACCTCGGTCTCAGCCTCTAGAATGGGACGGACTCTTGCCAGCCCGGTCGCTATCAGGCGAGTCCATTATCAGGTTCCTCGGCCGGCCGGCGACGCGGGCCGCCGACGGTGAACTGCCCACGCCTGTTCAGCTGGGAGAGAGAGAAAGAGAGGGGGAGAGAGAGGAAGAGAGAGAGAGAGAGAGAGAGAGAGAGAGAGAGAGAGAGAGAGGGAGAGATGGAGAGAGGGGGAAGAGGGAGAGGGGAGGAGAGAGAGGGAGGGAAAGTGCGGGGAGAAAGAGGGAGGGGAGAGAGGGGGAGAGCGGGAGAGGGGAAGAGAGAGGGGAGAGGGAGAAAGAGAGGGAAGAGGAGGAGAAGAGGCGAGCCAAACCAAAAGATAATGACGGAGATAAAGAATGCTTGCAAGGACTAAATGAGGTTAGATCATGATAATCATTTGTTTTATTTTCTTGTTTTTGATGACATTCATGGATGAGTACTAAATGCCAAAGAGCTGAAAGGGTGTTAACATTCATCTCCGTTCTCATTGTCGCCTGTCTACTATGCCAAGTGAAAGTTAGATAAAAAGAAATTCTGAAAGACTATGGATGCACATTAAGCCCTTATTCACCATAAGCCAAAAAATACACAGTAGCGTAGCAGGATCACGCAGGATTCGCGTAAAAGATAAAGACGTTTAACATTAGTAAAAGTCTACTTTTGTTTTCAGAATCTTGGGATGTGCTGTTTTATAGGGTGGATTGCCTCATCTTGGAAATGAAATGATGGAAGCAGTACCTACTAGGCCTTTTTATTTTAACCTTGACTCCCCTCCCCTTCCACAAGAATCCTGGCTCCGCTACTGAAGACACCCACGGAAGCACCTTTGGAAGAAGGTACTTTGCATTCGTTGTACGCAGCGACACCTGGAGATAGGATCACCGTATTTGCCTTTACAGTTAAATTTCACGACTTCCTCTGTAAAGGTGCCTGCATCCAACGGCTAAGAAAAGATATGACACGTCAAACGTAAGTGAAAAGCGCTTACCTCAGCTGTCTTATGTTAAGATTCACCGATTCTCGAGAACGATGGCCGAGCATATCCGAACATTGGCGTCCATAAAATTAGCTTAACACACGACAGAAGACAAAGACTTTTTTAAACTAAACCAGGGGTACGGCAGGCGACGCGCAAAAAAAAAACAAAACAAAACAGAACTCTTTACACTACAGACTATTGGGCCATTCAGTTCAGCTACGCTGTTGCGGTCTCACTTCTGACAGCCTGTGGACATTTCCATTAACTGTCGTAAATTTTGTGTGCCGGGCCGCTGTAAACTGAGCCAAACATTTACTCTGGTGAAATCAACAGACACAGCCAATATTCCGCGATTTCAGCCAATAAGAACAGGTGGGCCACCTGCCCTATCTGAGCTTCAGTAACCCAGACGGGTCTTATTGCTTCCAGCTCGCTATGTCGCCTTCCCTGGAACCGAAGCCTCTTCCCACTCCATCTTTTGTCACCTAAATCTTGCGCATGCCTTCCCTACTGATTAAACCTTTCGCACCCATACTTTTGTATTCGTTGGTTTCTCATTTTGATTTGACGATCCTAAACGAAGTCATGATCTACAGACATGTTGTCCTGTGCCATGAGGTCTGTGGTGCGTCAGCGCTGCTGTCTCCTGGTCCACGAGTTGTGTCGGAGGTCCACACCGTTCCACAGCCGGCCTGGCCTGGGCCAGTGCAGCCATCCGGAGTTGGATCCCTCCATAAAGCGGTCGTCTGGGAACGGCCCATTCCGGCCGATTGGGACACTGGCAATGCCCTTTTATGACCGGGATGGTGTCACTATGGGCGAATTTCCCGCACCCCGTTGGAATAAAAGGCGTGTGGCATGGTGACGACTGCCCATAATACTTCGCGCGGTGGCAAACCGGGCAGATGGTAGATATCCACAGAAGCTGCTTCCTCTCCTCATGAATGCCACGTTTTCTCTTTCCGTTTCCATCGACAGGGCTGTCAGCGGAAACACAGACAGACAGACAGTGGCTCTGTATCTCGTGACTTCCATGCACAGTTTTTGCGCGGCTAGCTTTCGCTCTACGTCAAGGTGTTCGACGGCTGAGTGCGACTCGCGCCATTCACCGGTCCGGCGGACGACCGTCCTCCCGCAGGAGCCGGTGGCGGCCGGTCGCGGCCGCCGGCGCGCCACGCATTTCCCGGCGGCCGGCGGCGCGCGGCAGGGCACCCGATTGTTCTGGCCGGCGCCTAACGAGGTCTGTCAGTACACTGCCGTGCGCGCCGAGGGTGCCGCAGGGCGTGTCCCGAATCGATGCGGCCCGTCACCGCCCGGGCGGCGTCGGCCCGGCGCCGCGTCGGGCCGGCGGCGGCGGCGGCCGGCTCAGACGCCGCCGTCGACGGGCCCCGGCGGGGTCGGGTCACGCGATACGCTGATCGCCAGCCGCGCCCGCCGACCGCCGCGCGCCGCCGCCCGAACCGCCGCGCCCGGCTGAGGTAACGACTTATCGACCGCGACACCGACCGGCGTCGCCGCCGGCGGGACCGCTAAAAACGCTCCTCCGCCGGCGGGGCGAGTCCGTCCGCGATTGGGCTTATTTGGCCGCAGGCTGGGCCCGGCGGCCCGCCGAGCCCGCGGCTGCTCAAGGATCACACAAAGACGGAGGCTTTCAAGGGGAAAATGATGAACAGCTGAGTGCCGTTAGTTCATAGTCGAGATTTTTGTTGGAGACTGGGAGAATGGACAGGAAATGGAGGAGGTCAGTGGATGCAGCTTATCCCAGCGGCGAAGTCGATCCATTTGGGAAGTGAACTGAAAACGGAACCAGTGAGGAGCACAGGAACACAGCATTGGCCATTCGGAAAACATCATACGTTCAGAGGAACGTTTTTCGGATCGCAGGAGGGCGCGGTCATCGCAATTCAGTGGACCTTTGAAATGAATCGGCGAGTATTCACAACACGCATAAACGCTTCTCACCAACGTGGACTTTTCCGACACGATTATCGTAAACAAAGGTGAATAAGAATTAGGCGGAAACAATTTTCAGGAATTCACTAGTGGCGGACGTTTCAGAAGTCTCTCTGATCCCCGTCTTTAAATTGATAAGCTGTATAGCTCATACAGGAAATGCTGAGCATCGATACGAACTCGGCCCTCAATATTTTGCGAGGCAGAAATGAAGCACTTACATGTGGGACTATTAGACCACCTGCAGCAAAGTGCACGAATAGTGGACGTATGCGCCGCAGGGTTTTTTTCACCCAATGGACAGTATAAAGAACAATAAGAGTGCCTCTTGAGCTGCGCGGCGACTGGACAAGCTGCGTTTGGGGGGCTGGTGAACAGCAAGGGAGGAAGAAGATGGGTTGTCTGGGAACTGATGAAATGCGACGGAGGCGGAACAGGGATTGTCTCCATCCCATGAACTGCAAACCTCGAAATGAAACTCGACATTTGCGAGTGGATAGAACTGTCCGGAAGCGTTGAGGAGAACGCGCCTGGTCCGCGCAACAACTCGGATACCGAGGATGTCACGGCCGCGACATTGACATACAGAGTTCAACGAACGCAGGAGGCCGACTGATCCCCTCCACTCGGCCTGAAGCCAAGCTCTCGGTGTTTTCTGCCCGTTGCTGCCGGCCGCAAAAATCAGGAAATCCGCTAAGAACTGCGGGAAGTAACAGCTTTGGAGCGTCGCCAAAGCCGCGGGATCAAAACAAGGTAAACCGGGATTAAAATGCCGAAGTTTCGGGCTGCGGCAATTGGGTGGTAACCGGCATCCGCTTCGTTCCTGCCGCCGAGGACAAAGTCAGTGATCTTATGCATAATACTGTGCAAATTGGATACATATCCTGATGATGCTGCACCGGCAGACTGAATCCCCACCGAAGAACACGCTTGGGGGCGCCCGCGGCCGCCGCACGTTTCCCAATAACACACGTCAAAGGCTCTCATTAGCCTAATTACGCACATAGCCTTGTTTTCCACAGCGCATCCATCAGTGGTGCTGCGTTGTGTGATTGCCGCCTCGCACGCACCTCTGCCGCCTGCGAGCGCCCCTGATGACGACGGCCGGGGAGGGGTTCCTCCCTGTGCGCGCAGTGCGTCACACGAGCGGCAAGGCTCGGTGACAAGCTTTATGGCCCACTCGGCCGACGGCAGTGACCGCCCGGCGCGGCAGATGGCGGCGAAATTGGCGCCGGCTAATCCGCGCGGCGCAGTCCGGCCGCCGGCTGCGGACGCGGCCGGCACTCCGCGGCAGGTAACGAGGGGGGGGCGCGGTCTGTCCCTCGTCTTCCGCCACGGTCCGTCCCCAACCGGCGGCTGGGAGGGGCCGGGGGAAAGTGGCTCGATCCTCTCACTGACAGAATCGCCCAGCACGCTTCCAAGCCCTCCCAAACGTATGGCCGAGCGCTGGATCATTAACAGCCCCTTCATCACGCCACAGTTCAAGCTCTCGAGTGCCCTGATAGCTCGCAGCTTCGTTGGCTTGAATCAGGGGCTTGAGAAGACCGGGACGTGGAGGACAAACTGGCCTTTGTCCCGTGAGAGGAGGGTATCCAATTAACGTCACGGCAGTTACGAAGATTGAACGGTGGACTTCGCACGGCGTCCGATGATAGACAGAGTGGACCAACAATGAGAAGAAACTGAGGGGCAGACAGAAACCCTAAACGAACAGGCCCATGACTAACGAAACGGCTAGTTTGCCCCGTTCCACGTTTCTTATCTTAACGTTAGCGTCAGAGAAAGAAGTAGAAGTTTTGGAAGAAATCGACAGATTCGTTGCACTGAGCCATTCTTTTGTTGTTAATGAATGTCTTGATTCGTGCGACAAAGTAAGTGGAGATGACCATCTGAAGCAGACTGGCGCTCATGAGGCTCATGGTTAATCGAAAACCACTGATATCACAAGAACCTTAAAAAAGGAGAACAACTTAAAGTCGATTACCGAAGAGGTACGATATAATAAGATGGGAAATGGAATAAGGTAAATTAAAGCAACACAAAGCCATAAATCGATTTCGGGGTATTTAACACGAACAGTGGAAGGAGTATCGCGCTAACGCGCACTGGAACGAGGCAAAAAAGCGTCCCCTCTGATTTCGGAAACAGAAAGAGTTAGAGACATAAAATTTTAAAAGAAGGGTAGGACTATAAAGATTTACATAGTGCACAATTTCTATGACCCTAAGTCAGTATCTTTACGGTCAAGAGGCGTTGAAAAGGTCAACTTTGGACGCTTTCTCGGTCCGTACAGACCATTCCGTATGGCTTTTCGAACGAAAGGGGAAAACGGTGCGTGTTAGCGCGTTAAAACGTGGAATATGACAATTTTCGATCATTTGGCATCTTGAATAAGGAGTTTGGGTAGAGGGCATGTCGGACCGTTGACCTACGGAATCATTCTTTTTTATTTTTTGCAGGTCCGATTTCGAGCAGCACGGGATACTGGTGCAGCTAGAGTGTAAATTAGGGCGATAAACGTATCTTTTGGCGTGTTTCCCGTGAAGGTAGCCAACATCGGTACATTTGATCACTTGTAGCGTTTAGTAACGTCTGCAAGGTCAAAAGAATTGAATCGAGATCATTGACCTTGGATTAGATTTTTAACCCAAAGTAAGGTTATATCAGCTGTCTGTGCTTAACTTATTTCTGTACGATGAACCCAATTACATGATCTGATTGTTGTAAAACGCCATGTGCCACACATGTTTCTAATGCGGTCTGTGAATGCATACTTTATATACAATGCCATGCTGCAGAGCAAATCCGGGTCAGATCACAAGATAGTTGGCCTTGACCTTTGGTGACCTTGACCTTGAATGCCCCTGGCACATGTATGCGTATCAATGCGCGCAAACGTGTTTACATTAGACTCTTTGGATGTATATTACGTACAAGCCGCCAATGTCGCAAAGCAAATCCGGATTAGGTCACAAGCTGGCTGATCTTGACCTTTGATATCCCTGATTATATATCACTGACCCTGATATATATATAGGCGTATCACTGTGCGCAAAGATGTTTTATTGAGGTTTTCGAACGCACAGTTCATACAAATCGACATGTTGCAAAGCAAATCTGGAAGTATATTTAAAGCAAATTCATTTGAAATTTTGACGGGAAATCAAAGGTCCTTTCTGGCCAGTGTCGGCAACGAGACTTTTTTCGTTAGCATTCCGGAGTACCCGCGATAAAAGTCCTTGAAAACCACTAGAATTTTGCAACGACCAGATCTAGATCAGGCTCTCCGAAAGCGTAATCACGTTTATCAAACGAGTGCTGACTGCAGCGTGCGCTGATATCTGCCACAAAAATTCGTAGGTGCCTTACTGCACAAATGGTTTGACGACGCATACAGAACACAATTTGTTCGATGCACATGCTTTTCAAATGCGCTCTCTGATATGTAGAACCAGAGACAAGCCCCAACGGTCGGCGCTGGAGCGGAGCCAGGAGACAAACTTCTGGTGGCCGACCGCTGCTGGAGCAGGGTCGAGGAGACAACTCTCCGGTGGTCGGCCGCTGCTGCAGTAGGGCCCGGGGAGGCAAACTTCCAGCGGCCGGTGCTGCAAATGGAACCCGGAGACCAGTCTCCAGCGAGAGTTGCTGGAACGGAGCCCGGGAGACAAATCTCCGGCGGCCGCTGCTGGAGCAGGGCCCGGAGACAGCCGCTCCCCGCACGCCGGCCGAGCTCGCTGAGCGATGGTCGGCTCGCCCTGTCGGTCGAAGCCGTTTGGCGGCAGCCGGGACTATAGTTCGATGAAGCCTGTTCGATGAGGCCTGTCCGGACCAGCTAACCTGATCTCGGCCCGATCCATCACGCCCAGCCGCCGATCTGCCGCAAAGACGCGTGATTTCGTTCGGGAGGGGAGGAGACGGTCGAGTGCGGCAGTCGTTCGCAGCATGATTGTTTGGAAACCTCGACAGAGAGGCATAGGTTCGCGTAGGTGCTCAAGGAGTAGTTGCACCGATGGTTCGTGACATTTGCTTCTCTCAAACCTAGCGCAAGTATCAAATTCGGCAGAGAGCGTCAGTTGGTGTAACCATAATGCCAGTAACAAAATTCACTAAAATCAGCGTCATGCAACACAACACGTGCCAATTTCACTTATTATTATCGCTAGCTAAGGCCGCGACAGGACGCGGCAGTGATGACAGCCGTCCGCAGCAGCGTAGTCTGGTACGAATTTTCCCAAATTGCTCGGGACCCGTAACAAGCCATATGAAGGACGTGTCCTCTCACTCCCCTCCGTTCCCTCTGCGACGAAGATTGGACGCGCCGGTGGTGTCCCGTCTGACGTCCCGCGTCCTGTCTGGTGGTCCGCCGGCGATGTCCTGTCTGGCGGCCGCCGGTGTCCTGTCTGACATCCCGCCGGTGTCCTGCCTGACGTCCCGCCGGTGTCCTGTCTGGCGGCCGCCGGTGTCCTGTCTGGCGGCCGCCGGTGTCCTGTCTGACGTCCCGGCGATGTCCTGTCTGGCGGCCCTCCGATGTCCTGTCTGGCGGCCGCCGGTGCTCGCTCGCCACCATCGGGCCGCCCTGAGGCCGTAGGGAATTGCCAGGTGTGGCCCGTCGAGCCGGCGGCCCGCCTGAATGGCCGACACCGACGGGCGACGCGCGGTCGGTAAATGGCTGTCAGGAGGACGCCAGTGCAATCGCCCGAATGGAGCACCGGCCGCCAATGCCGAATATTGACCTGGAGCCATAAACGCGGGCCTTGCGCCGACATTGTGTGATCTTTTTGAGCCAGCGAGTCATGGACGAGAGCAGAAACTGCTGGCGCGAATTGTGTGACACTCAACAAAAATAAATGGACTGCATTGCGTTGAAACTGCATTGAAATGAAACGTGCGGGGCACGTGCTACCATTAATTTGCAACGTGATCACCCAGGCACGTTTAACAAATGCTTGGACAGACAGAACAAAAGTCGTTGGGATTAGCCCAACGTCTGGCTCACGGCTGGTTTTATCACGTCCAGGTTGGCCTTTGCCTAATGTGAATCACTGCCACGATGCTCCTCGTAACCTTTGCTGCAATCAGCCGTTACATCGGTGCTGCGTCATCCCTGGAGATCCCTTGATTTACGTCAGCCGCCTCCCAGCCCCATCCCTGACTTTATTTCTGCTCGTAACCAGGGTTCCGCCTGGTTACCCCGGCGTAGGAGAATGATGAGGATCACGCCTGTGAATGTGGACAGGGCCGTTGCGACAGTGAACCAAGTTGTTCGCCTCCTCGTTTTCAGACACTAAGTGATCACGAGGCCACTGGTTCGGGACAATATTTGACGGACAGTCGGGCAACATGGCATTGCTTCAGTGCAGACATCAGTGGGTACTGTGTCCACCAGACGAGCGGGTATCGTAGCTGGCCTTGCACCTTTATTGCAGAATTAGTCAGTTTTGCACTGCACGCATCCTTCTGATATAAATTTAAACCTAATCAATCGTGTTCCACAGTCATGGCTTACTGCACTGTTTGAACCGATCTCGGAAGTCGCAACGTAAACAGCGGAAATAATTATCTCAAAACGCAAGAGTAAAGCAAGATTTTGCAATCCTCTCTGAGATACGGACCACACCACTTGACACCGCAGTCTCACGAACATTTCCGGCCGCCAAAAAAAACGGGGTTCCAGACAGCGCAGCGTTTCTGATATCGGCGTGAAGAAAGGACGAACAGCGAGCGGAGAAGGAAAGTTACGAGCTAGTCCATTTTCCGCTTGCTGGCAATTTTTTTCTGCACGGTAACGAATATTGATGTGGGTTCCAGTAGGACTGCTCGGCGGTAGCAGCGTCGGGAAAATTTACTGGACGGCCTCTCGACGGGTTTCTTCTTTTTCAGGCGGATACCCTTCCTTTTGTCCGAACGCTCCTCTTAAACTTTAAGGAGGCACTCCAGTGTGCTGTAACAGCCCCATTCTCAGTTCTCGAAATGCGCTCTTCAACACATCTTTGCTGACGCTTTGAGATGGCATTGCCTGGAATCAGTCTGTTCAGTGGCCGCAGTTATTGCCGATGTGTTCCATCTGGCTTTTCCGAATGATTTATTCCGCTCCCCCCCCCTCCTTGTCGTTCCCGAAAGAGCGGTCGGCTGCCGGGAAACCGTCGCTTGTCTCGTCGACTGACATCATCGGCCGCCTGAGCGCCCACCGTGGGGCTCTGCGCCGCACCTGACCGTTCGTGCCTGCCGCGCCCGTCTGCGTAGAATCACCGCCCCTCCTCCTCCCCATTCTCCTCGATGACCTCTCGACGGCAGCAAGATTAATGACGTGGGCACAGCGGGGCGGCAGGGCCAGCCGTCGAGGATCAGGTGGGAGGGGGTATCGGAGCGAGTCTCCTCCGGCACCTACGCGCGGCGCCAGCAGTCGGAAACCATGCGGGCGAATCTCCTCACCTGTCTCCTCAGGCACGCGATTTCTACCGACTCGCTCGAGAAGCCGTCGGAGGTCAGGCGGGGAGACCGGACCGGTTACCCGGCACGTCTCCTCCACGCCCCGGGCGCTCCCGTGGGGGGGGGGGAGTCGCGTGACCTGAACGGGGTCGTGCGTTTCTCCCGTCCGTGTGACCCTCACGCGGTCGCCATTCTGCGATCAACACCGGGAAGAACGTGCCGAACCTTCTCCACCGAACGGGAAGGCCAGGACGAGATGAAAAAGAAATAAAGGTGGGAGACACGCCCATTGGATATTCTGCCGGTGCAAAGGGCAGGACTTGCCCTTAATGAGAAGCATGACTGCTCAAATATTGATCGATGCAGCGGTGAGTAATTCAGTTCGAGACTCAGACAGCATGTTTATCAAAAATTGCTGAACCTTAATCCTTAGGAGCCACTTGCCATATGAATCGCCTAGATGATCACAGCAACAGTCGGATCGCGTCTTGTACGAAGCTGGCTCCCGAAACCGGGACACACTGACTTCGGCCTCAGACATGGGCTGCAAGGTCCCACTGACCGGGCAGTGCGAAACCTGCCGGACGGTGGGCCGGGCTACACGCACGGGATTGTCAAACGGGGGGCGCACGCGCACCTTGCTTGCTAAATCCAGTCTCTTCAGTTTGTTTTACCATGTTGGGAAAATAGCAGACTGGAGATATTGATTCTTTCCAGTTTGATGTAAGATATATTGTTCTCAGTACGTTGAATTCTTGGGACTTATCTTTAAGAACACACCACTGCAATAGAATGCGCTCGGAAATGTAAATAAAATATTGATGGGGAATATTGAATAAAATGTTGTACAATAGGAATTACAAAGGTTCAAACAAGAAAAGCTAAATGGTGAAATGCATAAGCCGAAGTGGGAAATGCTTACTTTGTATCGCGACCGCTTTGTAATCAAAATCCAGGCCATAATCAAGCATATCATGGATTCAGATTAAATAAAAGTGCCAAAGTTTTTCGTCTCGCTTAAAAGGGCAACGCTAATTCATTCATTCATTCTTCAGCCAATGTTCAGTGCATCCCATTTCACATTGTGTGAAATATGAGGCCTTAATATTCAAGTGACTGCACATTTTTGGCAAGCAGGCCTGCCCTGTCGGAGGAAACCACGAAAGCTCGGCGAACGTCAGAGGCGTGCACTGTGCAGGGTTACGTGAGTTACGGATTCCGAGTGTAAGGTTAACGAGCGGTGACGTTTTATTTTCGCTGCTAGCTGCATGGGGCTGTGCAGTTTTCTAAAAATAACTGTCATTGTCAGCAGCAGACATCGTGACCAACATTCGCTTTAACCATCCCTGTCCAGCGTCCCCTCGGTGAAAAGAACATGCCAGTGCCCCAAAACACAATCTACGTGACAGGTCCATGACGTTCATCACGAAATACTCCTGCAAATCAACGTAACACGGATTATCCAATATAACATTAATCCTTGATCCGTCAGAGCATAAAGCCTTGATCCAATAAAGCACACTGCGTGCATGCTAGATCGGTTGTCTGCATGCGTTTCAACTGCGCTCCCACGCTCTAGTCCTACCGCGCTCGTCTAAAATAAGCGGCGGAGCACGCTGTTTGAGCTGTGCGTTGTCGGAGACGACCTACAGGTGATTCCTGACGCGCCACGCAAGTGTGCAGCGTCCCCCTCCCCTCTCCGTCGCCGCCGCGGCTTCAGAGAGACAGCCTCCGGGGCAGGGGCTGCATCGATCGCGGCCGCCGACGTCTGGGGCCGGCGTGTCATGGCGTGTACGCAGCGCCGGGCCCGGCTGGCAGGTGCGTCGCCTCCAGCAGGCGCGGCGGTGCACGGCCGAGCGCTCCCCGCCCGGCGCGGTCCGCCGGCCCGCGCGTATGCAGGCCGCGTCCCCGGCAGGCGCGCGCTGACGTCGGGCGAGATGGACGGCGATGGTTCGCGTCGAACGTGACGACCGGCGGCGGTCGGCTGCGGCGCGCGGCGGCTGCCGTTCGGAGCTGTTTGCGGCGGAGTGGCGTCAAGGCAGGCGCATAATGATGAACGTCGTAAATCGGAAACAAAAAGGCCGGCAGGGGCTCGGAGCAGTACGCCATCTGGCGTCCAAAGCCAGGCTCGGTATTAGTTGTTATATGCGTCTCGCCTCAATCGCTCGTCATTTCGGCTACCCCTGATGTATACATCGCTGAAGATGAAACGGCTCTTGTTTTTCAGGCCTTTGAAATCGTGGGCGATATGAAAACAGTTTCTTTCTGAGAAGAGATCTCTACCCGTTTTCGTTTTCAAGTTCTCTTTCTGAGAGACAGAGCGGATGAAAGGCGTCGATAAAAGCCAATAAACAAACAAGTGGTTGCCAATCAATGCTTAATTCAAAACAATGCATAACCGATTTTTGCCAACTGAATGAACCAAACTTAGACCGATGACATATCTCAGTCTCTCCTTCGTCGTGTTAACAGAAAGCATGATGAATTTGGACGCATGCGCGCTGTGCAGCGAAAACAATTGTCGCTGCTTCCCACCGGAAGATACTTATACGGCAACAAGCGACATTTAATCTCATGATATCAGAGTTCATTTTTTTTCCATTTCTAGTTCTTAATTTCTAGCTTTTGGTGGATCCAGGGGACCAATGGGGCCATGTCCTCCCAAATATGGCGAAATCGGAAGAAATTGATACATTTCTGGAATTTGAAGAAAATGCCAAAACAGTTCTTGAGGTCCAAGAAATGAAAATCCGATGAGTTTTCGGAAATTAGTATTTTTCTTCGGAACTAAACCCCCCAAATCGGCGAAAACCAACGTTCTGATTCCGCCCCTGTTTCTAGCCTCAACTGGTCTCCTAGTCTTCATTTCTAGTCTTTTAAGACTTAATCTCTGCCAGTTTTCTATAGGTAGCTGTTATATCCCAAAATGCCAAATGATCGTTGTTGCGCAGTTCTTCGCCTGGCACTGAACCAGATGAAAGTAAGAAATTTCTTTTGGTCAGTCAGTGTTACAACATGGCCAATATGCATTCTGGAGAAATCTACTGGATGTATCCATCGGCAGTCTCCTTCCCATAAAATGCAGCTCATTGAAAAATAAATCACATCAGACGGTTGGGAAATGGAATCACGTCTGGGAGCGCATTCATGTCGGAGCTTAGACTTCGTGCACATGCGCGAAAGCGACTTGAGTTCTACCCTGCCTTTCCCCAGCGATTTTCCGCAGAACAAAATCGTCTCCGTAGCCTTCCGCCGCGTGCATCTTCAGAAAGCAAGTCCCCTTTCCTGGAGAGCAAATCACTTTTTCCTTAACCCCCGTGAGTCAAAACCTCAGGTCAAGGCGACCCCGGCCGACCTTAACTGACCTCGGTTGACCTATAGCGACCCCGTCCAGCCCCTTACCGCCGGAGACCGGTGACCCTCGCCGGCCGCTGCGGCAAGGCTGCCCCTTCTGAAGTCTGACCGGAGCAGACCAGCGCGACCCGCTGTCGTCCTAAGAGAAGCCGTCGTTGTCCCCGACGACAGGGGTCGGCCGCAGAGGAATTCAATCAGCGCCGCACCGATACGGCCGGCCGCCGCCTGATTGCCGCAGCTCGGCCCGGCCGTGGCGAAGCTGTAGGACCGTGAATACCGGCTCGTCCGGCCCGCGGCGCGGCCATTTCCAGTTACGGCTCGATTAGCCTCCGCCGCGGAAGGCTTCGCGTGGCAACGCGGCACAGAAAGCTAACACGGGCTTCTTCTGGGAACGCCGGCGATGTTTTTTGGCGGGGAGACGCCGGCGGGCGGCGGGCGGGACCGGCCGCGGGCGCGGGGCGGCGCGGCGGCGCGCGCTGGGGCGACGGAAGCCAGACCGTCGGCCACACCCCGACGGCCGCGGCGCGTCACGACCAGGCCGCCGCCGTCGCCACGTACTGGAATCGATCGGCGAGTCGCCTGAATGGCTGCGTTTGCGGCCGAACAGTATCAACAGGACCGTGCGTCCGCCATCGGAGAAAATGGTCTTTCGCAGCGCACTCCGGCTAATGCGCAGTCGGGGCCGCGCGTGTCCGCGGAACTCGCCGCGATTTCGCCGGCGGTCATCAGGGAACGCCGGCGGCGAAAGGGCGGCGGCGCGTCAAAACACGCCCGCCAAACATTGCCGGCCCGGACGCAGGTCGCTTTGAGGACCCGGGCGGGAATCGTGACTCGTGGTGGCGAAACGTACAAAGCCCGGGCGACGCCCGACTTATTGCGCCACTGGCGGCCGGCACAAGGTCGTCCGGAAAGCTTCCGTCGCGGGCTTGGCGCCCGACGCTGCGCCGCCGACGACGACCAGAGGCGTAGCGTTTCACTCACTGGGCCCGTCGAAGCGCTTGATGACCATCTCGATATAGGTGTGCAGGCCAGGCGCGGCGATGTTGCCCTTGCGTATTGGCATGGTTCAGGCGGCGCGCGCGGCTCGCTCCCGGCACTGGCGTCACGCGTCGGCACCCGGCGTCACATGCCGTCACGCGGCGGGCGTGTCCGTTACGGCCGCGGCGCGCCGTACGGCGGCCGGGAACGCGGCTCACTGTCGTCCCGCGCGTCCGCCGCCGACCGCCGGCGCCACTGCCTCCCCGCGCACACCGACCGAACGACTGCAGGCGACGCCGGCGGCCGGGCCTCACGCGTCGGGACCGACGCGACTGCCCTGCCATCTGTTGGTTACAGGAGCAACCGCGTGCATGGAAAACCATGCCAGCGACGGAGCGATCTACGCCTCCAAAGAACTGGGATCACTTTTCACGGGACTCAGCGACTCGGTATGAGTAAGCAGGTGCTTTTATCTGAAGCAGAAAGGACGAAGTGAAAACAGCGCGCAAGATTTTCACTAAGGCAGAGCTATTTCTTGTTTTGTGTACTCCAGCCTAATAGCGCCTCTGTATGGTACATTTTGCTCGTGGTTTAGAATAACTTTCAGATCTTTGAACTCGACATCAGGGCTATACCATACGGTCCGTGAAGACAATCCACAAGTGATATCGGCACAAAAAGGTTACACCTTTACGCATATCTTCTACCATTTTGCCATGATTTAGCTCGGAGAAGTCATTTGTTGAGAACTTTCGTAGTATAGCATGCCATACGAGGCAAACAACAACATTCAACCCGTAACGGTCAGGACATCCATGACGGTCTTCAGGCAACGATCGCCTCCAATTTGAATCGCTTCAGCAAGGTTATTATTGAATTAAAACGCCTCCATTTTCTCTCCTTGTAAACTAGGGATTTCGTAAGGTCAAAATGCAGCTTTAGGACAATAATCCTCTGGATTAAAAAGCACGAAGCGTTCTCAGGGCCACATCCAAATTGCACGGCATTTAGACGACGCACAATGCCCGTGCAGGCGTAGGAAACCGGCTCTGGTTGGTATTTCAGGAAGGGGGCCCAGAATTGCATTTTCCTTGAATGCACTGGCTTAGGAACTTTCGTTACTTAGGCCTGAGCCATTTGATACCTTTCCGCACAAAACCGTATGGTTCATAAAGAAATTACCCGTAGCTGGCTATAGCGTCACTACCGTGAGTGCGCGCTACGCCCATGTTTCATTTTATAAATGTAGCCCATCCCGGTCTGCCAAAACTAGATAAATTAAACATCCTTGAAAGAGCGCCTGAAATCGACCGAAAACGCGCAGAATGCGGCGGTTAATGTTTCACTAATTCATCGAAAAGCATCGCTGTCCAGCATAGCACTGGAATTTGGCGCAATGTCGGATTATTGGCAATGCCTCAATTGTCGATTTCGCGGAAACCTGAGTGACCGTTGCCTATTGGCATCAACTGAAACTTTGATGTAGAAAGAAGCATGTTGTGAGTGGCGTCCTTTACAATCAGAAACCCAATTCATAGTCGGATATGGCAGTTTTTGAGGTGAGAACGTTAGCATGTTAAATCACCTTAATCGCATGACGTAGATGAAATAAAAGTACTACAGAAACAAAATCAAACCAACAGGTCTGTCACGGCATTTCCATGAACGAAACACAAAAATATACGGAACATTGCTGGGCGGGATTTTGGCATACCACGGTTTGCGCTAACATAGCTGTTTGGGGCCCAGCCGAATCTTCGCAAAAAACTGGCATTTCCCCGCTGATCTACACGGCACAAAACGTTTCAACACGCCACGCTGCAAGAACTCATGTGTATGCCAGCACGTGCCTCGAATGCGAGGAAGCTACCGTGGGCAGAAGCGAGGTTAGGCTAAACTGTGCAACATGCGAACGCTGGCCCCGCGAGGCGCGCAACAGCAGGAGTGGCCCGCGCAGACCTGAGTGCGATCATCACTGCAGATAGCAAATGAATCTGGTTATGCGCTGTGTCTCCAACGTCCGCATCATCCAGCAGGCGTCGACGTCAAACTCGCTCTGTACGAGTGAACGCAATGGAGGGCGTTCCGCCCGTGCGGAGCTGTGCTGCGTGTCGCCCGCCCGGACTTGGGCCCCGGCGGCCACCACGGCGCGAGCAACACACGTGAAGCGTGCAGCAAGGTCAGACGTGCAGCAATGGGAGCGATTCTTCTGTATCTACGTGATCGTCACTGCAGATATCATCATAGTTAAAACTCCATTTTTGACGTTTTGGCTTGAATTCAAAGTCTACATTGGTCGTCGACCGTCTGATTTTTCCTTCACTGCGATTTACGGCGCCGATTTTATACGCCTGATCAACTATAAAGCAGACATTTTGGGGTAATGAGGATTTGAGGATGAGGATCTTTTACGTATTTGTTAAATCCGGCATTCTCCCCAAATTTGGGGACAGCCGAATCGTGACCTACAGACATTGAACTTAACTGACGACTGAGACAAAAATTGGTAAATTTCATATTGCCGTTTTTGTACAGGAATCTGCATCGGAGGTCAATGCTCACCCAAGCCGTTACCATGAAAAGGTGAGCTTTTACACCTGTGTAAGTAAAAAAGATATTTCAACTTTCGCTATCCTATATAAAGTCAGCCTGGTTCTACTCGATAGGAAATAAAAATTACGGATTAAATATAACCTAAACAGAAATGAAACGAATACCAACTATCAGCAGACACATGACATAATCAGAAATGCTTCAAAATACTTCAAGGGATCTTCAGTTTGTTATGATTTTCAAGCAGACTTCATCTATGTCTGAACGTATACTCAGTTGGTTTAAACGTTTAAAGTTATGGCATTCGATTCAATTGCTTGTTTACCTTCATTGCGTTTGTAATATTTCATTCTTTCAATTTAACATAGCTGTGTTCATTTAAGTCCATGGTAAAGTTCGCCGTAGGTGTTTAAATGAATATGAGGTATTTGCGTGGTACTGGAAGATACCCCAAATGATTACTGATTCCAGAACCAGGGAGGTTTGAATTTTGAATTGAATTTTTCAGCATAGCACCAGTGCCACTACGACAGGAGTCATTTGATAAAGGGACGATATAGCCATTTCACGGAATGCATGCCCTTTCCACGTATGCAGACGCGTGGTACCCAGAAATGCAGCAGTCGAGTTTATTGCTCTTTCCGGTGACGATCCATCAACGTAGCAGGGTTATCATTGGTGTGCCTTACGTTTAAAGGGCCATTCGGAACGCAAAAAGAGCATTCCAGAACGTTCATTTGCAATCCGTTTCGTCACAGGGTCAAGTGGAAATCTTCGCGTGACATATATTCTAGACCTCGCACACAGGTCCAGAAAAGATCATAAAACAACGCGTCAGAAAACGTTCGACTTCACTAGGATAACACTCGTATTACGAGCGTTATCCCCTCACACCAGCTCCGTAACGTTGCCGAGCCATTTCCGGCGTTCCGAACCGTTTAGAAATATATTAATAAACTAAACTAGCCTAACTAAACTTCAGCGGGCCCTGGCCCGGCCAGTCAGGTCCTGGAGTCGGACCGCGCAGGCCATCATCGGCTCGCAAGTGAGAAGACGCCTCCGTTTCGAGCGACCCCGGCGAGGATCCGGCCAGCAGGCCCCGGAGCCCCTCTGTTTCACTGATATCCTCATTCCGGGGAGATCACACCGGGATAAAGGACCCCAGAAGCTGGGACCCGCGCAATTCCAGCCAGAATCGGTTTGCGAAACTTCCTGAATTCCTGGAATCACTGGCCATACCTTAATCTTTCACCCGTCGCATTTTGGATAAAGGGAAAATTGGACACGGCGTGAAATTAATTTTCTCACCCATCGCAATATTTTCAAGACGAGAAGCCGGCCGTAATTTAACTACTTTTGTGATCGCATTCACAGAGTTACAACGTTTCCCCATAGGTATCCAGCAACTAGGGCTGCGCGTATCTCCGTACTCGACCGCTCCGTGCTGGCGGCCCGCCGGGAAACAGTCGCGTGCGGGCACCATCGGAAGACTGGCTAATCATCGCGCGGCCTTCCTAGTCCCGGTAATGAAGTCGGCGCCGTCGCCGACCGGCCGGCGACGTCGGCGGCGGGGGCGGCGGCGGCAGGGGCGGCGGCGCCTCTGCCCCCCCCCCCCTCAGTCGCGCGGTCCGTCCGGCCGGACTCCATCGGCGGCTCTATCCCAGGCCGGACGTGTGCGGGCGCGGCCGGCTCTTTGTCGGGCGCGTGCCGGCGCTTCCTGAGGCGCGCCGGCGTCATTGTGGCACCGCCGACGCCGCTGGCCCCGGCGGACCTCTGCCAACGGACGGCGGCCGACCGGCGCCGCTGACGGCCGGCCGCCGGTCCGGGCGGTCCAGCCCCGTCCGGACCGGCTCGGTACGGTTCGGCACAGTCTGGTCCGGTCAGGTACGGTCCAGGCCGGTCCGGCCCCTGCCGGTCCTCCTCGGTCTGGTCTGGTCCGGCGCGATCCAGTCCGGTCCAGTCTGGTCCACCCCACTCAGGTCCAATTTGTTTCGATCGTATTAGGCTCCGCCATATCCACTCCAGTCTTCCAAGATGCACTCAGCCAGGTATGGATCAGTCTGGTTTCCAAGTCCGGACAGATTCGGTAGGAACCACTCAGGTCCGTTCAGGGCCGGCCCGATGTGGTCCGGTTCGATTCGGCTAGGTTTAGTCCAGTCCAGCCATGTCTGAATCCGCCCTGTAGCGGTGCTCTCAGACGCCTTTCTGACCCGCCTGTCTGACCTGATTGTCCGGAGCCGAAAGATCAGGCGCAATGCCGTTCCGACGACTTATCACTGCTGTCAGAAACCGGATATTTCATGGGCCCGCCAGACTCGGGCTGTCAGACGTATTGTCAACCATAAGGGATTTCCCAAAGACTGATAAAGGTTCGTTTCGCTAAAACGAGTCACAAGTTCGGTATTGGATGATGGCGGTGGCAAGCAAAATCGATGACAGGAGGCTTGTTCGTGACGTAGAACAACAAATATTGAACACCAGAAAGCAGCGTTTGGTTATATCAGTTTCCTTATTCTTTCGCCTCTGTTTTACAGGTAAAACTCGTTTTTACGCTTCTGTAATTGCTGTTTTCCACCCATAAAATAAAAAGCCTGAGTGAAAGACCAGTATGTGACTCTAAGGATTAACTAATTTATAGCCACTAAAACGAAACTTAAGAAGAAAATAAACCTTGCATGGTTACGTGACATGACCCTTAACGATTACCTGCATTTTATGGCAGTCAAAACGACCCTGTTCTGGGTGAAACCCGCGTGCCGCGCTCCTATTTTGTCCAGACCCTCTCGCGGTGTTCCCGTTCCGGGCCAGCCGCTCTGCGGTGTTCCTGTTCTAGGGCAGACCCTCTCGCGGTGCTCCTGTTCTAGCTCACATCCTCTCGCAGTTCTCCCGTTCTGGGTCAGACGCTCTCGCGGTGTTCCTGTTCTGGGGCAGACGCACTTGCAGTGGCCCCGTTCTGCTTCAGGTCCTCTCGAGATGTCCCGTTCAGGGTCAGATCCTCTCCTGGTGCTCCTGGTCTGGGCCAGACGTTCTCTCCGTGCCCTCGTTCTGTGTCAGACCCTCTCACGGTGCCCTTCTTCTGACTCAGATGCTCCAGCACTGCTCCCGTTCTGGGTCCGGACCTCTCGCGGCGTTCCCGTTCTGGGCGAGAAGTTCGCACGGCACCCTCGTTCTGGATCAGACGCTGCCGCAGTACTCCCGATCCGGGTCAGACCCTCTCGCGGTGCCCTCATTCCAGTCCCTGCGGCCGGAGGAGGGTTACCGTGATAGATATACCGCCCGGGGGCCGCTCGACTACCAATGTGGCTCGGCGGGGCGTGGCCTAAAGGGTAACGCATCGTCTCCACGCAGCCCACTGGACGGCGCAGCTACATCACACTGGGATAGACAAGCAAGGACGTATCGGCGACTGGTCTGGCGGGGTCCTTCTCACGCGGGCGTGGCCCCCGCCAGTTTCCCTCCGCATTGGCATTGACTGCGATTCGTCCGCAAGAGGCAGAGTTTCTTATATTTCACCCTAACTGAATGCAAGAAGCTTTGTCTTCTAACAGGTTGTCCTGCAAGTAAAGCTTTATTCTTCCGCCACGTCTATGGCACGTTGAAAGACGTTGCACAGCATCAAATTCCCCAAAGTTAGGACTGTATTCAGTTTGTTCTACAAGAAGCGACGGGCGAGCGCGTCTGCCGACCCCAATTACCGGCGTGAATGCGTAACATTCCCACAGCTTTACCCCAGCCCTGAAGGAGACTGAACACGCCATTAATGTAGTATTTGAACATGGTATCCCAAGGAGCACCCTGAAATGAATGGTGCTCCCCGTCCCCAGCCAATGCATGCGTTAGCTCGTGATCAATTCCATAAATTGGCACCCTGCCCACAGAGTAGTGCATGTCCAATGAGATCACGTAAATAGCATGGTCCGAATGCCTAGGTCGACCAGTTTTCTTGAGCGACGCAGCACGGCCGAACGGAAGTGCGTATGTACGAGGGCACAGCGTTGCCTCCTGCGCAAACACCACGAGGTAATTAGGATCACGTCATGTTCCGCCCAGCCGGGTACTGGGTACACAGAACGACCGCAGCGGCCATCGTTGTGTAATAAAGAAAATGACGTTTCATCTTTCATCACGTCTTTCAGGCCCATTCGTGCACTGACGATTGCACTTCTGTGTAGCGAGGGTTAAGTAATACTGGCATCGAAAATTTCTGCAGTTTTGTTTATTTCGTTTGGTCAACAGCTTTATACATTGCCGTTATAAAAAAAGGTGTCGAAAGCATTGAGATACCACGGTATATTACTGTAAACTGTTGGTAAGCGTGGTGTTATTGCTCGGTAACCGGTGCTGACACAAGAATAGACAGACTACGCTGGCCCAAGCCAATGGAACAGCATACTTAACCTTTCAACCCACAGGCACTGAGCCTAACATGAAAGCGACACATGCAACCTGAGTCATCGTCGACAACTCATGCCTTCTCGACAGACGTTCTATTCTTAAAATATATTCTCCACAGCAGTCAAAACGGTACAGGCGGTGATAACAAAGCCCGACAAAAGACGGCATATTTATTGGGCCATAAAGCATTTGGCTCCAATACGGAGGGAGGTCAGCACATGGCCAGCTTCCACGGCTGGGGGTCGCGGGTGGACCGCACATGGCGAAAACCGGCCGGAAGGCTGGCTTATTTACGTCGGTCGACTCGAGGCCGGTGAATAAATCATCTCAACTGGTTAATTTCCGCCGTGCGCTGAGTGTGTGGCGACATTACGGCGGCTGTGCGGCGGCCGTCGGGCCGGCGGGTGGGCCGCGGGCGGCGCTGGCCGGCCGTTTAATGCCGGCCAGCGTGGTGTGAGTCGTCCGGGCCGGCCGCCGCTCGGACTGCCCGGACTGCCCAGGCCAGCCGCTGCCCGAACTGGCCGCCGCCCGGACTGCCCGGACTGCCCAGGCCAGCCGCTGCCCGAACTGCCCGGCCGCCCTGCGCGCTAACGAGCAGGCAGTGCAGCGAAGCGTCACCTGAACGATCCAGCGGTGTGTAGCCGCCCCTTCCCCCTTCCACTGTCCAGTGGTGTGTCACCGCCATCTCCACTATGCAGTGGTGTGATACCTCGCATCCAATGTCCAGTGGTGCGACACTACCACCTCCACTGTCCAGTGGTGCGACACCGTCCCCTCCACTGTTCAGTGGTGTGTGACCGTGCCCTCCACTGTCCAGTGGTGCGACACCGCCCCCTCCATTGTCCAATGGCGACATCATTTCCTCTCCACTGTCCAGTGGTGTGACACCGCCCCCTCCATTGTCCAATGGCGACATCATTGCCTCTCCCCTGTCCAGTGGTGTGACACCGCTTCCTCCACTGTCCAGTGGTGATATTGCCTCTCCACTGTCCGGTGGTGTGACACCGCCCCGTCCATTGTCCAATGGCGACATCATTGCCTCTCCACTGTCCAGTGGTGTGACATCATTTCCTCCAGTGTCCAGTGGTGTGCCATCGTCCCCTCCACTGTCTAATGGTGTGGCACCGCCCCCACTGTCCAGCGGTGTACCAGCCCCCTCCCCAGCCCACCCATCCAGTATGGAGCGTCCCCTTGGCCTCGCAGCCGGGGGCGGCTTGGCAGCTGTTGCCGCCTCCGTCCAGGCCGGACAAGGCGGCGACGGCGAGACGAGCGCCGCGCGTCTTGGCAGGAACGGAGGCACGACAGCGAAACAAAGGCGGGGCGGCAATCGAGGGCCGAAACGGAACCATAATGGCCGAACGCCAGCGGCGGCGATTCAGGGCGCACGGCGCTGCTGGCAGCGATGCCGGCGCCGGCCAGGCCCGTGCGGAGCGGGCGGCTCATTGATCGCGCAGTGAAGGCCGCCAGAAAACCGGGACTTCCAGGCATCGAGCCCCGCAGCCCGCCGAGAATGACCGATAGGTGACAGCTTTACTTGTTCAGAGAAACAAACGAGGTTACTGCCGAGAAACAAATGGTCGCCGCGGCATCGGGCGGCCGTCTCAGCGGCGGCGGCGGACGGCGGTACGCCCGCAATGTATCGGGCAAAAAGACATATCGGGAAACTGCCGGCAGCAAGCCGGGTGAATGCTGCCCGGGCTCGACGCCAAAAGTGACTAGGGCGCGACTGTGAGAACGGTGACGCGGTAGGCACCCAAAACAATGGACGGCTCTTGTTCTCAACAGAAATCCCCAGGTCGTGAGCTGTTCCATCACTAAGCTTCTTCGGCCTCGGTTGAGATATGTCCGTACATGGTCTGTAGGTGACTTATTCCAGCTGTTCTTTAGCACGACACGCCACCGACATGGCAGGAGCCCAGAACCGCTGGAGCTGGGCCGGCTACCAGCCGCGCCATCACCGCAGTGCTGCTCGTGAGTGTCCGTACATTGAACTCGTTTATTCAACCCCAGGAACAGTTCGGCTGGCGCCAGCAGGTCCGAGCCAACTACAACTCTGCCGGCAGGAACTGAGTCACTCTACAGGACGGCGGAAGACTTTTTCCGGCGGGAGCGCCAAATGTCACGAGCGACCGCCGGACGACGTTAATCAGTTAGTAAGCAGAGGGACGTCACCCCACTTCCGGTCAAGGCAAAAAGCTCGGCAGCTCGAGGAGCTGAGAGACGCAGCAACGACAACCTGTCAATTCACGACGCGCCCGTTCACGCGAAGGCGTGCACCAGAGCCGGACGAACGAGATAAAGACTGCGGGAAGGTCAAGCGTCGCGGAAACAGCCGATCAACACAGACGGGGCCACGGCCGCAGCCACCGTTTAACAACACCGCTACACTGGGCACTCGGAAACTTCCAGCCCGCGCGTCGACAGCCGGCGGCGCCGCGACGTCATCCGTCCAGGGACCGGCTGCCGGCGCTGCGGCGACACCGCATCGGCAGGTCGGCGCGGTCAGTAGGCGTCAGTCGCCGCCGTCGCGCTCGATTTCATCACCGCAACGCGACGCAGAGGACCGCCGGGTCCCGCACTCACGTTCACCTTCCGCTGAACGCACACAGCGCACGCCGCCAGCTGGATCTCAGGTCAGGCCTTCGGAAGCCTCCCGCTCGAAACAAGACGACAGTCCGCCTCGCGCGACGTCGGACAGACATCAGAAATGTTCGCGCGGCTTTCGGGCACTCGTGGCTCTTGGTTCACGCGACGGACCGTCAGAGACGATGCCCGCGTCACGCGCGACTGACGGCGGCGCCGCGCGGGCGCGGGGCCGGCTCCGGCGGCGCCCGGCGCGGCCTCGGCGCGGGCCGCCGCTAGCGGTGGCTGCCGGCGCGGTGGACGGCCGGCCGGGCGCTGCGCACCTCGCACACGCTCACCTCCATGAAGCTGCCCGCCTCGGAGCCCTGCGTCAGGTTGGCGTCGCTGACCGAGCGCCGGATCGGGCGCACGCGCAGCGCCGAGTCCGGCACGGCGAACTCGTCGTGCCACTTGACGCGTCGGCTCGGCACGTTCTTGTGGCCTGCCGGAGACCGGACGGTCAGTGGGACGGAGGGCGGGACGCCAGTCTGGTCCGGTTCGCAGCCCGAATCCTCGCGTCAAGTATGCGCTCGTCTGTCATCGCCACTCAGAGTGGGTGGTGCGTTCCAGAACCCTGGAGATCTGCTCATCACACTAGTCTGCTTCGCCGGTCTGGGACCTGGTGACCAGACGTACCATGAACAGGGTTGCACATAGCCAGCGATTCCCTTGTCGCATCCGAGCCCCGCCGTCCCATTTCCTCTTCCCTCACGACCATTTCCCGCGCCCTTTATTTCACTTCTTACAGGGTTGCGCGTTTTTCTCTTCTTCATATTACTGGACTCAAGTCCGCCCTCTGTATCTCACCTGCGTGTTTTACGGCCAGGAACAGGCTTCGGGCTAGGCAGGAATCGTCCCAGCTTTCTGTTCTCAGCCGTGTTCTTCTTCACCAGAGTGTTCCAATCCTTTTGGCCCTGCGTACGGACATGCACGGGCTTGAGAAAAGATGGGCACGGAAGAGATTTAAGTCGAGAATTACCAGTTAAAAAGAGCGAAAAAAGAACCATGCGCAAACAAATCTATCGGAATCCCACGCCTGCAAAACGTCGCGGTACATATTACGCGAAGAAAGGCAAAAGGACAAAACTGGCCACATCAAAGTTTATTACACATTTATTCGTCATTTTCTACCTAATTTCTCAGATGCCTTGTGAGATCCAAAAGTCCGACTAACTCGAAAATGGTATCACTGCGAGAGCGTAAGGCATAGGATGAAAATACCTCGCTCAGCAAGGCAAGTGGGAATCCCTTTTATTATCTTTTTTCTTCCAACGCACATGGGTGGAGTCTTTCATTACGCAAACTTTGTTTTTTTTCCCTAGCTAATCATCACTGAAGACCATTAATTTCCCTCCTTACCTTTCCGTCTTGGTGTGCCTGAAAACCTGGCGGAGTTTTACGACGTTTACCAGAAACTTCCAGGCTGACCTCACCAACGTCCAAACGTCGACGCGCCTGCGCCTAAATCGCGCCCATGACAAACGCCTTGAGCGACGAGGAATGCCACGTGAGAAATGATACCTAACGCCCTCCGGCAGGGAATACCGGGCATTCCGCGCGCCCCGGTACAGACCTGAGGCTCAGACGGACAACGGCGGAGGTTTTCAAGTTTTCGCCAGGCTGGCTTACTGCCGATTACGTCCGAAAGGATCGTTAAAATGTGACAAAGCATCGTCTCCCGTCGACACCCGACGGTAACAAGTGATTAATATGCTTTCAACACAGTCTCTGCCAAGGTTATCCGCTCAATATCCGACGAGGCGTTTGGACCATTAGAAAATTGCATGTCTCCGGATAAATGCCACTGATCCGGTCGTTTATACGCTGTAGCACAGCCGTACAGCCGTTTCCAGTCTGGCTCCAGCACAGGGGCGGCCGGTCGGAGCAGCTCTGTAGCTCGGGCTGCGCCAGTTTGACAAACGATCACGGCACTGCAGCCGATCCCAGCCGATTTCCAGACTTCCGGGACAATATCACATCACCGACAGTCTGTTACGGCTCCAACATCACATCACCGACAGTCTGTCACGGCTCCAATATCACATCACCAACAGTCTGGTACGGCTCCAATATCACACCACCAACAGTCTGGTACGGCTCCAATATCACATCACCGACAGTCTGGTACGGCTCCAATATCACATCACCGACAGTCTGGTACGGCTCCAATATCACATCACCGACAGTCTGGTACGGCTCCAATATCACATCACCAACAGTCTGGTACGGCTCCAATATCACATCACCGACAGTCTGGTACGGCTCTAATATCACATCACCAACAGTCTGGTACGGCTCCAATATCACATCGCCGACAGTCTGGTACGGCTCCAATATCACATCACCGACAGTCTGGTACGGCTCCAATATCACATCACCGACAGTCTGGTACGGCTCCAATATCACATCACCGACAGTCTGGTACGGCTCCAATATCACATCACCAACAGTCTGGTACGGCTCCGGAGGAAACATTACATCACCGCGGGCCTGTTACAGCTCCAGCAGCGGCGCCCTTGTCTCCTTCGGTCCGACTCCCCGTCGGGTCCAGACGTAGGAACACTACCGGAACCACGGTCCACCGACAGGAAGGTCCCGGCAGGACCAGGGTCCAATGACAGGACGGTTCCAGCAGGACCAGGGTCCAGTGACAGGACGGCCTCAGCAGGACCAAGGTGCAGTAAAAGGACGGCCCCAGCAGGACAAGGACGCAGTGACAGAACGGCTCCGGCAGGACCAGAGCACAATGAAAGGACGGTCCTAGCAGGACCAGGCTCAAGTACCAGGACGGTGGTCTAGGTCCAAGGACATGCCATGGTCTTCATCCTGCTAGTTTACGCAAGGTGCACCAGTCAAACAACACATGACTACATGTTAACACATACACACATGTGAACATCGGAATAGAAACTGTTCCTGGGGTGGTCGTCGCGGCAACGGGCACCGCTTCCGGCTTATCGTGACGTCAGCAACAAAGCCACGACGTAACGAGCCGAGTTATTAAGGCGCCCAGAATGATAAACGGTCTGTTGAAACTGCGGACTTGCCGCAGGGACTTCGGTGTTTACCGCAGTGCAACGGTTGCTGATGTTCGCACCTTCCATCAGGCGCGGTTTAACCGACAACTTCTACAAGCACGCGAACTTGCCTGCGCTCACCAATGACCGATTTCCCCAGCGCTGAAGAATACGAGCCCATCGCGATACATTGTGTTCATATGTGAAAACAGATCAAGTTTAAGAATCAAACTGGCATTCCTTTGCGGCAGTGAGGATTCTGCGACTAGTTTCCCTCGCGTTCTCGGGATATTGCTTAAATACGTTATCCATCTGCTACGCTGCTCGTCACCATCAAGGACTCTCCTATGAGGCAGCGAATCGCTTAGGTCAATGTCGCGCAATGTGAGTGCAGGCGCGAAGGAACTTTACAAAAAACGGACCATTTCAAATCAGTCTCCCACATGTCTACGCAAGGGGAAGGTTGGAAAAGATGCTGTGTTTTTGTGTTGAAGAACGCCGGAAAATATGTGCTCCAGGAACAATTTATACTCCAAAAGTTTGATACTGTGCCTACATTAAAAAGTTGTCATAACCAAGTTGACGAATTTCTAACCTTTCAAGTACATGACTCTGTCTCCATTCATTAAGAAATAGGTATGACGTCATAAATGACTAACACCAAGAACATGAACCTAAGCCAGTATTACTAGTTGCAAAACTTTGTACTCCAAAACTAACATTATACCACGACACCCACAAGAACCGAACTTCAAACCCTCCACGGAGGTTCCGCCAAGAATCGGTGTAAGGCGAGGAAGCCCTTAGACCCGTTGTCCAATACTTCGGTCAACACATATCATTTGGTGCCAACCCCTCACCCTCCAGCGTCAACACCGCCCGCTTGTCGTGGCTCGACAAGCGACTGTATCGCAGACACATCGGAACCCTATTGCCATGTCAAACAACACGAACAGACAGCCCACTCCGCCCTGGGGACTCAGGTCATCGTCGTCCCCCCCCATCCTCAGGCGACAGGCACGTCAGCGACGATGACGCCCGCTGGAAGGGGGGATTGTTCTAAACCGAGGGCCCCGACAGCGAGCAGAAGAGAAGCCGCTAGCTCTCGCCGAGGACGACGTCCCGAGCTACCAGCTGCCGTTTTCCGAGTCTCTCGACAGGCCACGCCGTCCGACACTAGTCCGAGTTCTCGACTGAGACGGCTGCTCTCGGGACACGCCGAGCAAACCGACGGGCAGGGGAAGGCCGGGCACCAGCCACGTGCGACCGCCAACAACGCTATAACAAAGCCCAGCTCCGACCACTGAATCAGCATGCAGTGATGGGGCTTCGCAGCGCCACCCCGGAGCCCGCCGGTCCCGCGCGGAGGCTCCGCCGGCGTCCGGCCGGCGAGCTCCGGCACCCCCTGACGGCCGGGCGCGGCGGTGTTACGCAACAAAGCTCCGCGTCCGGGGGCCCGGTCTCCCGGAGTCGGCGCCGGCGGACGCCGCGCGTCGACCCGCCGGGGAACGGGGAGGCTCCAGCGCGTCCCCCCTCCCTCGCGGAGACGGACACTGACCATGACCAGCTGGCCGGACGCCTTGTACGACACCTCCGGCAGGCTCGGCTGTTCGTTCTCCTGGCCGGCGGCGGACACCTGGAACACAGACGGCGCGGTGGTACGTCACCCCAGCTGTCGCCGGTAATCCCGCTCAATGGCCAACGGACAACGCCCAGGAACAAATGACGCGTGGCGCACGAGACACAGACCTGGAAATGACAGCATACCACAAGCACGACAACAAATTGTTATTCCCTGCGCGACTGTTAGCGTCGACAAGACACGAGAGACGCCACCCCCAGCGACCGCACGCCGACCGTCTCCGCCGAGAGCGCCGGCCTTGGCAACGGCCGCCCCGCCGACTGTCGGCAGGGGGCGCCGTGCCGCGCCGCCGCCGCACCCGGACAGCGGCCATAAACCCCCGAGCACATCGGGCGTGGCTCGCCCGACGAAACACGAGCCGACGGCTCCGCCATGACGCTCGGCGCCACGACCGTCGGGCACGGCCCATAGGTCGCCGCCGCCCCTGGCGCAGCGCCCGGCCGGCGCCGCTCGGCGGCTCCGAGCTGCTCGGCCGGGCGCGGACAGGCCTCGCGGCGCCCGGGAGACGTCGGAGCTTGTCCCGGGTCGGCCAGAGTGCGTGAGTCGCCGCCTGTTTTCCGGCCGGGCGGCACCGCAAAGTCGGCCGCCGCCGGCGATAAACGGAAATCAATGGGCGCGTGCTGATCACGCGTCTGGGCGCGGAGGTGGGCGGCGGCGGGGGCGGCGGCGGCCGAGACGGCGCGATCACACACCGGAAGACGGCCGGCGCCGGCGGTAAACAGGCGGCGTGCGGCGCCCGGCGGAAGGCGCCCGGACGATGGCGGCCGGTCACGCCACAGGGCCGGCGCCGGCCGGCACCGGGACGCGCCGGCGGCCGCGGCGCGCGCCCGCCGGCAGCCGAGCCGCGCCGCCGCCACGGAGCAAACGTCAACACGCGGGCCGTCTCCTGCCCGGCCCCGGCGCCGTCCAGCCGTCCGGCAGCCAGCTCCGGGGGCCCGGCGGCGCTGGCCGGCCGAGGTCGCACGTGATCGGGACGCGGTCCGGCGCCGTCTGTGTGGGGACGGCACCCGGCCGGCCGGCGCCGGCCCCAGGCGGCGGCGGCAGGGCGGGGACTTGGCGCTCGACAGAGCACAGGCCGCACGGGAAACGATGCCTGCCTGGACTGGTGGGAGTGGAAAGACGTGTCAGTACCATTATAAATGCCGCAGAACGACCTACTTCCCACCTTTTTAGTCCCTCCACGTGCCTTGTGATCACATTAAGTGATTATTTCACGATCACATTACGTAAGCGCTTTTTATTTCTGTCTTAGACTGCTCTTTATGCCCTTGATTTTACAGCACCGGGTAGGCATGAATGTTACGATTCCCTGCCCGCTCTGACGCAACACAGCAGGAAACATCCATCCGGCTTACATCTCATGCTGGTGTGGGGGCAACTGAACAGCCCCAGCACAGAGACTGAGAATGTTAATTCAACTGACAAGTAACACGCAAAAAACAAGATACAAGGGAATCGATTTGCCTTCATCCCCAGATCCATAGAATAGGAAACATCACAATGCTTCTTGGCTCATGTCGCAACACAGTGATCATGAATTATTAAGAAAAAACAAGCACTCAACCTAATTGACAAGCCCAGGCAACGTACGGCTGGCACGCAAACCCGCAACGCCCACAAAGGCACACGGAATATAGACACTTCATGAAAGCCAAGTATTTCAAGCCCCGGTGCTCAGAAGCAGCCCCCTGGCTGCTCAGAAGACACTGTTCCTCTGCTGACTTCAGAGGAAACGTGTCCACCATAGCCCGTGTCGGCCCAGCGCCCCGGAGGGCCATGTCCGTCCATCACTCGACGGCAGGGACAATTTTCGCCGACGCCGGACGTCCGGCCACGAATCTCGGTCCCAGTTCGTCTGAGTGCCGGCGGCGGCGGATAGGCCGGCTCTCGCTGCGGGTGGCCGCCGCCAGCTCGTCCATCGCATGCTCACGAACGAAGCGTCCGCGTCGAATAAACCCACGTTTTAATATCCTTCAGTCTCAGAGTTGAGCATGGTTGTTGTAATTAGGTAAGGCAGAATTGGCCTTCAGCTCATAATATCCGAAAAAAACCCAAAACAAATGAATCTATCCAAAACAACTGATTAATTTGTTTTCGTTTTTCGCATTATACGAGCTTTAAGCTAATTCTACCCGCATTATTTGAGTCAAACCCACATT
Source organism: Capitulum mitella (assembly GCA_030062745.1). Classification (NCBI taxonomy): domain Eukaryota; kingdom Metazoa; phylum Arthropoda; class Thecostraca; order Pollicipedomorpha; family Pollicipedidae; genus Capitulum; species Capitulum mitella. Next base: position 27,491,072 of record CP099844.1, read on the forward strand.
ACTGACCGGTTTCGTGAAGTTCACCCAACCCGTTTTTTCTTGAGACCGGAAACTAGAAAAAAAAACACGACAAACCAGTCTCAAAAGGTGTAGGAACTTCTCCGAAACGATACCATCAGACTGCCAAACGAACAAAGTTCTGCCACTTTAACCAAACTTCAAAGGTTCTTGCGCTCATGTGTTATGCATCGCAGCAGCGTGCGACACATCCGAACTCGTAAAATTCAGGCCCCCTCACCCGGACAGAGCCGCTGTCAGGTGCCCGCGGTCCGACCGAGACGCCGAGGGACCCACACTACTACCGGTACTGGCCGCGTCTGCGCTCTCCCATTCGCAGCACGGCGCCACCCGCAGTCGATGCCGAATACCAATGCGCCTTTACGGTCCCGAGGAGGAGGCCGGTGAGTTCCTCAGCCGGCTCAGGGCCTGGCCGGCCGGTCGTTCCGACGCTGGCGGATGACCGCCGTGGTCCGTCCGCAGGTCAGAGTCCCGGCGGCCGCGCCGGGTCCCAGCCGCACGCTGTCCGGTCCTCGCCGCTGCCGGGTCTGTTGTCGGTTAGCCAAAGGCCAGGCGATGCCCGTTTCGATGCGTCCGAGAGCTCCGTCCGGACTCTGTCCAGCCCGCCAGAGCGTCGTCCGACGCAACCGCCGGATTCGTCAGCCTGTCAAAGTCCAGTCCAGTCCCGACCAAGTGCCAGATGTCCAGACCAAGCATCAGCCGCGAGTGCCCGCCACGCCCGAGGCCCACCAGCTCTGTCGGGGTCCCACCAGTCCCTGGCCAGTCTCCGAGCCGAGCAGCGCAGGCGCGGCCAGCGGCGACCGTCAGACGTCCGTCCCGTCACGTCCGCCCGGCGCCCCGGCCCAGCCGAGGCCGCGCCACGTGCCGTCTGAGGCGCAGACGGCCGCCCCAGCGCCGGACGGCCGCGGCCCGTATCGACGCCCAGATCCGGCCGGATTTCGTCCAGTCACGTCTGATCCGGCGGCGACAGTCGGCACGGCCGGCCCGCCGACGCGCCCCAGGCCCGGCCACCGCTCACTGCGACACGCCGCCGCGGCGCAGAACGCGACCGCCGACTCCGCAGGACGACGGTGCCCGGCGACGAGGCGGGACGAGAATGGACTCGGTCGGCGGGCACGTCACTGCGGTCGTTTCCACGCGCCTTAAGAACGGCAACAGCAAAACAATTTTAGCGGTGAGCCCATCCGAACCGATGCTATTCAGCTCCGACTCCAGCGACTAAATGTGCCCGTGGAGTTCAAATTCAGACAGGTACAAAGGACCTCCATTAGACAGCTGCCTTGCTGACGGCGTCTCGGCCCGGGGGGGGGGGGCGGAGGGGGTGTCTACATGGCCGCAACAACGCCGCCACGGGGACCGGTGAGCGTAACGTGAATGGAGCACGCACTAAGTGGGGATTGAAGTAACAACTCACAAACCGTGGTCTTAGGCGCTACGGCTATCAAACCGCACTCCAAGAAATTGAGAAATCTGGGACGATGAAGACAGGCCCTCGTTCTCAGTCGTCAACGTACGACAGGGAGGGAAAAGACCGCAAAAAAACATAAAAGCCTGGCCTTTTATGACTGCGGGATTACAGAGGAAGTCTACAGGCTGCCAAAAGTTCACGCAATAGCCATCGCAGAAAAAGCCAGTCGAGAAAATGGCCAACAGCCCCGTTCAATCTCCGACTGACAGCCCACGGATCGCAAAAAGGGACTAATGCCCTGCATTCCGCAGCTCGGCACGTCTCAACAAACACACAAAGACCGGAGCAGGAGGCTTCAGCCCTGGCCGACTCGCCCTCGCCCTAGCTGTCCACTGCGACGAGGAGCTCAGCAATCCAATGCTACACCCACAGCTAACATGGCGATGAGGGCACTTCTACTGGCCAAGCAACCAACAGCAACCATATCAAGCGATCGTCACAGGCCCATGGTCACTTCCTCTCCGTCCGAAAACACAACCACATCCTTTCTCTTGAGAGTCTCTTCCCAACATGACCGACATGAATCCGATTCTCCTATTTCCGCCACCACCCTTGGCCTTCCTGGCCTTATATATATATGCATATATATATATATATATATATATATATATATATATATATATATATATATAAACCGGCCAGGGGGGCTCGGACGTCCCCTCCTCCGCCTGCCCGAGACACACCCCTCAGTTTTGCACCGGCCGACTGTGCCCACCTTGCGCGGGATACGGCTGGGCTGGCCGGGCGCGTTCGACTCTTGCAGTACCCCCGCCGCGACTGTGTCCTCCGCCAGCGGCGAGAGCGGCGCGGCGGGCGGCCGCGGCCGCGGCACCAGCTCGTTGAGCACGCGCGCCCGCGGCCGCACGTTCTGAACCAGCGACGGCGCCGGCACGTCGTGTATGTAACGCGCCACCGGGCTCACCACCTCCTGCCGGCGGACGAACGGGTCAGGTCAGGTCGGCGCAGGTCGGTTCAGGGCGAGCAGTCGAAGTGTCGGCAGCGTGGGCCCCACACAGCGTGACACGTTAGCAGTAAGCAGACACGGCACCTGGCCTGCGAATCAGCGGGCGGCTGCTCAGGACCTCTGCACGGCCAGCTCGCGTACAAGATGGCGCATCAAACTGTCCCCACAAACAGGGTTGGATTTTTTTGGTGTTGAAAAACACCAAAAATCTGTGTTCTTAAAACATTTTATACTCCTTAAGTTTGGTCCTGTGCCTCCACTAAAAAGCCGCATTATAGCCATGACGACAAAGTCCGAACTCTGCAAGCCAATGGCTCTATCTCCATTTAGTAAGAACGAGGCATGATGTCATCAGTGAATAACATCTAGACCACCAATTTAAACCAGCATTACTCTTTGTAACATTTTGCACTCCGAAACGGACATTATGCTTAGACATCAAGAACAAAAAACCCAGCCCTGCCCACGAAAGTGACCTTTTGTTTAGGGCGCAACCACAAGTGGGTCCGCAGTCTATGTAACAAACTGCGCTTACCAAATAATGAATTCAAACCAGTGGTTTAAAAACGACACAACTTCGCACGCCAACACTAGCAAATGAAGACCAGGGCTCCATGAGCACCCTGACTATCTCGGAACAGCCGCCCAGCATTTTCTGCGCTGAGAGTATCACCGGCGTGGTCAGCCGCAGGCAGCGCCGCCTATTCCGGCCTCACCGACAGGTCGATCGGCGGCCCCGTCCTGGCGGCGCGGGTCGGCGTGCGGAGCCGCGACACGGCCGCCGCGCGGGCCGAGCCGGGCGTGGCGGTGCGGGCCGAGCCGGGCGTGGCGCCGCGGCCGCGCGGAGTCAGCAGCCGGCCGGGGGAGCGGCCCTGAGGCAGTCGCTTCTGGCCGGCGGCCGGCGTCGGGCCGGCCGGCCGGCTCCGACCGCGCTGGGCCGCCGCAGCCGGCGGCGCGGCCGGCCTCGGCGCAGGCCGCGAGGCCGCGGCGGGCCGCGTCGCTCTCGCTCTCGACGGACACGGTGCTGTGCAGGGCGGCGGAGGCGTCGGCGCCGGCGGTGCGGCTCTGCAGGATCGTCTCCAGCCGGCGCTCCTCGGCCTCCATGGCCAGCAGGCGCTCCATCATCTCCAGCGTGTCGTTGAGCTCGCTCTGCGAGCCGGAGCGCTCGCTGGCGGCCGTCGAGGAGCCGGCCAGGCTGAGCTCCGAGCCCTCGCCGGCGCCGCACGCCGACCGGTCGGACGCGCCGTTCCGGCCACTGGCCGCGGCTGACGTTGTCGCTGGTCGTCTCGTCCTGCGCCTCCGTCCGGCCGGGCGGCGGCGAGGCGGCCGCCTCCTCCCGCGGCAGCTCCTCCACGCTGGACTCGTACAGCGCCGAGTCGGACTCGGCGCCCAGCGTGCTGTTGGGCGGCGCCGTCGGCAGCAACGACAGCTCTGACAGGTCGGCAAGGCGCCGGCTGGTGTCCTGACTCGCGCCGTCGCGGCACGTGTAGTACGAGTCGACCGAGCGCGCGGTCGGCGACGCCATCTGCAGGTGCATGGCCTGCAGCAGACCGCCGCCGCCGCCGCTGCTGGGGGGCGAGGCCAGCCCCGCGGCCGGCCCGGCGGCGGCGGCCGGCGGCTCGCCGGCGCCGGCCAACTCGTCGCAGAGGGCGCCGATCAGCGGGCCGGCCAGCTCGCGCCGCTCGTCCAGCGAGTCGCCCGGCTCGGCGGCCGACTCGTCCGACAGCAGCGTCCGCCAGCCGGAGCCGTCCTCCGTCGGCAGCTCCTCCCACTGGCGGGAGCTCTGCTCCGCTGCGGCCGGCGAGTCGGGCACCTGCTCCGACGGCAGCTCCTCCCATTGGCGGGAGCTCTTGTCAGCTAGGGACAGAGGCTGCTCCGAGGGCAGCTCCTCCCACTGGCGCGAGCTCTGTTCCGTTGTGACCGGCGAGTCAGGCACCTGCTCCGACGGCAGCTCCTCCCATTGGCGGGAGCTCTTGTCAGCTAGGGACGGAGGCTGCTCTGAAGGTAACTCCTCCCACTGGCGCGACCTCTGCTCCGACTCGGCCAGCGGCTGCTCCGAGGGCATCTCTTGCCAGTGGCGGGAGCTGGTGTCCTCGCTGGACGCCAGAGGTGCAGCTGTATCCTCCAGTCGGCTGCTCGTCAGCGGGTACCTGCATGGCAGACGGATGCGTCCAAAGACTTGGCACAGCTGATACCGTGAACTGAAACACCTCCAAAGAATACGGCGAAGTCCGATCAAACACCAGGATAACGGTTCTGAGTTTTCAACGGCCACGATTACTTGATTAGAGATAATCTGTTTTTACTACTTTCCACCCACTAATAGAAACTCCGAACGACTGTCTCTGGTTCTAAACGATTATTACCGCCCAGCACAGCACACTGCAAACAAACCATGCCCTTTGCATTTGAACAGGATTAGAAACTCCCTTTATTTAACCAAAATTTTGCAAAAACAACAGCACAACGCTCTTCTTTACGGAGTTCTGCCAGCCCTTACTTGCCAGCAGGTCCGGAGGCGGGCAGCTCAAGTTCGGCCATGGTGTCGGACTCGCAGGTCTCCTTCCAGGGTGACAGCACGCAAACCTCCCTCCAGATCGACTATGGAGTCGCCAACGCTGCCACTGCGGTCAGTGAACGGGTAAAACAGCAGGTCACACCGGACACAACAGGACACCCAGGTCTCCACACGCAACAGAATTGTCAGGCACAAAAAACATCAGTAATGACATGTTGTTTTTTGTTTATTGGTGTTTTCGGGCGCGCCGACTACTGAGGTCATTCTGCGCCCACAGTAATGACATGTATACAGTAAATAGGATGGATTACTGATCAGGACTCTGCAGTCTCCAGTTACGGTACGAATGAGTCAAACGTTCTAACCTTATGTCTGCCATGCAGATTGTTTCATTAAGAAGCCGACTGACTTGAAGTTCTCGCTCAGTGACTGGTCCCATAAAAACTTCATCTTCACTATCACTGGCGCCACCTCCCTGACGCCAAGCTGATGACATTCTGACGACCTGAAAGGAGATAGCAGATAGCAATGGACACATCAGTTTAAAGATACAATAAAAAATGTTTTGCCATATACGACCAGGATTGAAAATTTGCGCTTTGTTCCTAGTGTCGGGACGTAGGGGTGCTTTGGGTAATATCGGACGGTAGGTTACTTCGGACACCCTCATTTCTTCGTCACCGTTGGACTCACGTCTGAAATATCATTTTTTTGTGATTGGCAAGGATCAAATATCCCTTTTAAGCCACGTTGCGCACACGAGGGGTTGCAGGTCTCAAGACGAATATTTTCCTTTGGATTCACTATTTCTGTTTTTTTTTTTAATTTCCGATTTTCTGTCACCTGACATAGTACAGTCCACAACTAGGAGTGTGAGCAATTATCATATTACACTCCACTGGTGCATTTATTTCACTTGAGAAGTGGCCGCAAATGGCTGAAACCGTCTGTCTCGCCATCATGCCGCATCTTTTAAGGCGCCGCCTTTCTGGTAAAACTATACACCGCCCGATAATACCGGAGTGTCCGAAACCTGTACTTTTACATGTGCAACAATATACATTTTTATTTAAACCATTCTTTATTATTGCAAATGGTGGTAGCTGGTAAGAACTGGCCGGCTGGCAGAAGTGTTACAACAAATCGACCAGGCAGTTTCTGGTGCCCGACGGCAGCAACAGCAGCGGTGACGCGGCAAGCCGACGGCAATAGCAAAGACGGTGGAAGGCCGACATGGGGGTAGATAGCTAGCTTGTGACTGACAAAGGAAATTCCAGCTTAGCCTCAGCTAGCACTGCTTGTATCAGAGAAGGATCAAGTAAATTTGGGTGGTCGTCTGAAATTACCGAACAGTGTCCAAAATTACCCACATTCAAAATTATTTTTTGTAAAAATCACTGCAGCTAAATAAATGACAACAGCCATGATTAATTCACTCATATTTTAGATCTGGAAGTGGTCTTTCATTTGAATGTCTTTTGGTTGACTTGCAACTTCTGGACATTAACTGCAGCCAATTTCAGGTAGACATCCAGTATTACCTGATTCTCCCCTAATTTTTGTTTTGTAATGCATTTTGAAAAAAGTAATACTGATTTAACTTGACATTTTTTCTATAAGTTAGTTATGGTATCAAATGCACTTCTTGCTGAGTGGAAACAGTCATTTATGTGCAGAACTAAAAATATGTCACCCTAGTCATAATGTAGTATTTTGATGGAGGCACAAGACCAAACTTTTGTAGTACAAAATGTTTTTAGAACACATAATTGCTGGTGTTCTTCAGTACAAAAAAACACATCTTTCCCAACCTTGCATACCAGTGGAGGGCAATAATTTGAGGAAAGGAAAGATGGATTATCCAATATTCTCACTTTGCCCTGGTGGCAGGCCAACAACGGAAGTAATTGAATACTGTTTCCCTGAAATTTGTTTGGTGTGTTGCCAACAAGGAATAACATGTTTTTGCACCTACCAAAGGCACACAAAAATGGGACAGAAGTCTTGCTTTGTCCACTGGACTGCTTAGAAGTGTTATTCCCACTGAGAAGGCATTTCATTGTTAAATGTTCTCAGGTATTTTCTTTTTCTTAAGTTCTGAAAGCATGTGTACAAAGGATGACAAAAATAACAGAAATATGATATGGCACTGACATTTTCATGCCAGTCTCTGCATCTGTGAACTTCAAGTAACGGGTGTAACCTAGTTGTATTCGTATAACATATATAACATAATGGCCTCAGATTCCTCTCATTTCATTTGATATAGAACACAACAAAAGCAAGTGTAACGAAAGTAAATACTTACGTGACACCTACAGATATTCCCACAGCAATGTGACAAGTATTCGACTTCTGTCTAGTTTTCTTTTACAGTAAATTTCACACTTTGAACAACGGCGATCCACACGCACCACACGCTCTTGTTCTTGTTCTTGTGGAGTTAGGGCGCACAGCCGCTCGGGCTCAAGCGTCCGCGGCACCACACGCCCTTACTTCACATGGCAGTTTGTTTTGAATGTTCAAAGTGAGCGCCCAAGGCCGTATGTATTTCGACAAGCAATGCATTCCTTGTATGTAAGACTTAGAAATACCTCTAAAGACTCATAATACAACTGAAAAATATTTTTTCTGTAATTCTGTGGAAAATGAAGCAAAATAAGCAAATATATGACGGACGTTTATACTTTATCTAGCTCTAGATGAATATGGCGGTCTCCCTGTTTGAGAGACAAATATTGGATGATCTGCGACATAACCTAGGCATGTCGTCCGGCAGCACCTTGTGTTTTTCCTTGTAATCGCAAAGAGGTAGTATTGCTTTAGAGTTGGTTAAATTGGAATATCGAAGCACCGCAGCTCTGCATCGCTGGCTGTGAATTGAATCCAACGGCTCAAAACAGAAAATGGGGTTCCGGTGGGCATTAAGCTCCTGTGGTTTCATTCATCATCTTTCCAGGAGATATTGCCAAGGTATGTGTAAAGACCGTTTTATTTGACATGGATTTCCCCAAAAATACCAGCAGAACATAAAAACTTAAGTATTCTAAAAGGAGGAAAATAGGGTTTATAGTCAGAATGCTCAAGTTGCAATGATTGTCATGGATACGTGAATACATTGTTCACTGTAGAAACAGTAAATCTTAAAATGAATAAGATGGTGAAGTTCTGCTAGAAATGACATTCAGTGAGGGGGCATGTTTTCGGTCAGCATATACCTAGTGGTTAGAGATAGGAACCAACCCCTAAGAAGCATTATAAGCTGAGATGTTGCAAAGGTAGAAAGTTGGTATGTAATTCAGGTAATATGCACTAAATGTACCACCACTGTTAAAATTCAAGGTTTCCAGAAAGACTGGTGCAAATGCAAATGCCACCAGGCCACCCAGATACTGCAGAAGGTGAAATGGAATTCTGAAGGTCCTTTGCAATGTTTTTCTCCACAGTTATGTGGTGTCATTGTGGTAGTAGCATGAGTTACCAAGGTCACTAAAATTGTTTTCCTTCCTAGTTAATGATGTCTTTATAGTAGTGGTATAAGCTTCCATAGTCACCAAAAGTATTTCTTGGACATTTTTCATTACTTTGATTACTAAGCAAAAGACTATTCTGCAAAATATATGCAAGAATTCTGCATGCAAGAGATGGTAAGAATGAAGTTGCTTCAGGAAAAAAGTTATATGGCAAAAGACTGTGCACAAAAGAGCACTGGCAAAGATAGTCATCAGTCAGTAATGTATAACATAACTTAACTTTTCCTTTTTTAACCTAACCTAACCTGCCTATGCCTATAGCAAGCCAATTACTGTGACTGGCAAACTGATAACTACACCTATGGTAAACCAGTTACTGTGCCTACAGCCAACCAATAACTGTGCCAATGACAAATTGATGATTATACCTATGGTCAGCTAATTACTTTACCTACAGCAAACTGATTACTATGCCTATGGCAAAGCAATTATTGCACCTACTGCAAGCTGGCAAACCACAAACCAACTTGTCAGTAAAACATTTTATCCTTGCAATCTTAATCCTGTATGGTTCTTATCTTGCACAGTCCTCCACTATATTATCTTTTGCTTAGATCTTTTGCTGTGTGATCTTTCACCATGCAGTCTTTTACCTGGCTACTCAACAATGATGCCACTAAGCTGTGAAGAAAAATGATTTCATTTGACCCACGAAATCTGTGCTTTGGTTTTGTCACAAAAATTTGTGTGGCCATACATTGACATTTGAGCCATAAAGTCTTTCGAGAAACCTTGGATTCTGGTACATTTGGTAAAGATTACCATGACTTATGGTAGACATCAAATGATGATGACAAATATGCTTTGAAAAATGTATGCCATTATTCCTCTAAACCATCTATGCACAGTTGGGATGGATTTGGGTTATGTAGGGTCATGGAAGCATGGATGTATGTATGTGTTACGTCTTGGAGAAGCTCCATGCTAATTGGCTGTTACTGTCTGCATCAACTCATATGCATACAGTTTTAACTGATGTATTATGCACATTGGCTGACACTAACACACAGCCATGCAATTTTTAATGCACACTGGCCTAGGCATAAAATTGTACTGGAGTGAGGAGTGATATCCAGTGTTATCTGACTGCATAGGGCATGCCTTTAAAGTTTGCATTTTTCAGTAGCCATATTCTTCACTTTGGTTTTGAGTTTTGTCTGGGTAAAAGAGCTTCTCACATCCTCCCCAAATGTGTCCCATCTCTTTGTGCCTCTATATGATATAGCATTCTTCCCATTTTTGGTATGTACTTGTGGCAAGTTTAGCCAGTCATTCTGTCCTGTGTTCAGGCTATGTATGACACTGTTAGACAGAAACATTTTTTTAGACTCTCAGGGGTTTTGCAAAATGCAGCCTTGTACATAACAATACTTTTACAATACTCTATTAGTTCTTCAATGCTTAGCCAACCCAGTTTTGCTCTGGGTTCTGAGACGTGATCGTGTCATCGCAAGCCAAAAATAGTTGGAGCTGTGAAATTTAAAATCATTTTGTGGTACTGACAAACCAAATAAGATACAACATGTTTTTGTTTGTGCTGTGTTGTCAAAATGAAGTTTAATTTTACTTCTGATACCATTTTTTTATACTTCTTTGGTTCAGAAGGGCTGTATCTTATCTGGTTTTACCCATCAGGTCTTTCTCATCTGATTTCATCTCATCTCATCTGATCTCATCAAAATCAGTTATCAAGGGTAGAGTAGTGTTGGTTCACAGCATATCATCTGCACTTTATCAAGACTAGCTTACTGGACCTTCCTAGCAGACCACACCATGTGACAAGGGTGTAGGAATTCGACAAAAAGTGGAAGGGGACCATTGAACCAGGAGGGTCGCCATCCTCCAGGGGGAGGGAGCGCCGATCTCAGACATATCAGAGACATCCATTTGGAATGAAACTGGTAATTTATACATATATTTACAGACATGAGGACACAGATGTCAGTGCATTTTTTCTTGAGGTACACGTACGCAAACATGAGCGGTGCCGAGAAACCAGATAAGATACAGTACGCTTTTGCTTGTGCTCGATTGACAATGTGACGTCCGAGTTCAAACTTTTGACACCATTTTTTGTACTACTTTGGTCGAAAACAGCCACGTCTTATCTGATTTGATCTATCAAGTCTGCTTCAGCTGGCTGCCAGTGGTCAAATCATTTATCCAGGGAAGAGCGTTTTTAGTTGTACCAGTATCCTCAAAAAAGTGACAATGAAGATAGCCGCCATTCGAGCTATTTTCGTGTAAATTGCCAGCTGTGGGGTCCACCAGTACCTCATATCTCTGGATAAGGAACTGTATACTGTTCCAGCTAAGGGTTAAACTGATGAAGTATAAAAAAACGAGTGCATAAAATGGAAATAAGCACGCACACAACCAGCCTGGTACGTACGGGATGCCTATCTTGTCAGGCGTGCACGATCTGTGTGGGGGCACCAAGTCCTACACGTATGCCTGGTTTGCAGTGAGCCTCCAAATACATGAGGGGTTCCTGATCTGTATGGGACGCCTCGCTCGCCAAGGGCGCCGAGCCTCCGAGGAACACTTGATCTGTATGGAGGCCGCGACCTGTAAGGGGCGCCTCCATCGTAGGACGCTTCTGGTCTGTGGGGGAAGCCAATTTCATTACAGGCATTTCATGTGTACAAGAAGAGGGCCTGCTGGGCTTGTGTGGGGCACCGAGCATGTGAGGGTTACCTGACCTGTGCGAGAACGCTTACCTGTAAGGGACACGGTGTCCACGAGAAATGGTTGATCAATGGGAAGGGGACGCCCGGGGCTGATGGTTGATAAGGAGGTTAAAAAGCTCTCCGCAGGCTGCAAAGGAACAGAAAAGAAAAAAAAGACGGATTTCGGTGCCTCTTTGTGATTGGGTTTTAGCTTAAGAGATGTTTTTCTGTTTGCCTTCAAAACCCCTTTTTGTGGCATAGAGGAGGCGCCTGCAACACGGCCAAAAAAGGTGGGTGGGACTTGTCCCCTGTCCCCCCTTCAGTAATTTCACCCATGCCATGTGACACATTAACTTAGTTTATTTTTGGCCTATGATGTTGTTTTGCCTGTTGCATAAGTTTTGTCTCACCAAGCAATACTTCAAGTAACTGCATAGATTTTCTGTTTCTCAACTACATTTCTGAACACAGACAACTCACACGAAATGACGCACAGGGACAATTTTCATCAGAGAGAAGGCTGCCACCAATTTTGTAGTGAACTAAAGCTTGCTTAACTAAAATACAGCCCTGTATAGCTAAATCATGGCTACACATACCATCATCAAGTCTCGGTATGTTACACAGACAGGCAGGATGCAGTCATCTGCCCCCACAGTGCAGCCATCCAGGACCTCTGTAACACATAAAGTGCCCTACTACCAACAAGCACTTGCTGTATTCATGTTGGCGTTGCAGCACAGCTACATTGCTGGCAGTCATGCAGGATGGCTTGATGGGCTCAGAACATTTCATATCACATTGAAGACCCATTGTCTGACCCTGACCTCACACGATCTGCATCTGTATTCAGTTTTTTTTTTCACAAAGGCTGGATGTATCTCCACATCACCACATGCACTAAATCAAACTTGCACTGCACTGGCATGTCTCGCGAATCCTTCTCCAACTACCACGCAAGAAAAGGAAAGAAAAGAACCACCACATGGTTCAGGATTGATTAAACTCACTTTACACACAGCTTCATCTTCCATCACGTTTTTCCATCCCACACATAACTTATGTGACAGATATTTCCATGTCAAATGTATCCTGCTGTACTGTCCATGCTACACATACATACAGATTGGCCTGTGTGCAAAATAAAACCTCCCCTGTGACCTATGCACATTTCTCAGGGATGACCTCTTCAGCCTCCACAACTGTATGTTCCATTTGCCTTGTGTATCTTTCTCCTTCCATTTCTTTGATCTGCAGTGGTTTTGCATGTCGTTTAACTAACCAGTCACATTCCCTTCATTTGATATGCAGTGGTTTTGCATGCCATTTTGCAGTACATTTTACTTTCGTTATGGGAGTTTTGTACACCTTCCTTTTCTGGACATGTGTTTCCCATGTGTTTCCCACCATCACACCCAACATATAATGCACAAAGAAACCCACATGATCTCCATTGGTTGTACGCTGCTGTGGTTGGAATTAAAACGTAACATGTCACCATCGCAATGCACAGAGGACCAACACTGGTGGCCCTGGACTCATGTGTGACTTATAGTACAGGTCTGCTTGAGATCTCAACATATTTGGAATCATCTCGTTCTCCTGGAAATGACCACAATGTGGTCCCAAAGATGAAGAAAAGAGATGTTCGTACACTTGCATGAAGAAACAAGTACTCCTACACTTGCATGCACCTGCATGCATTTTCAGCATGTTTTAACATTCACCATAGCTGAGATACTGTGTTCAACAGCTGCGCAGAAATGCATTCATATGCTTCGATTGTATAGGCCATGTTTGCTGTTCAGGATTACTGTACACAAATCTGTGATTTCTGATTTCCTTTTCAGCACCATCTACCAAGGATCCTGCAGCATTTTTCTTCAGTAGCAGAGTACAAGAGCTTCTGTTCCAGCTAAACGATCGCCAGCACGACCAAGTGTTTAAACCCCGCAAACTCGGGCAGAAACTTGAGACTCCCCAGTATATGTTCATGACTGATGAGGATTTAAATAAGGTATGTGCGCCTGGTTAAATATTTAGCAAAATTGGCCTTCACCATGCATCTGAATACGCATCACCTGTCGAGCTAGTTATCTCAGAGAGATAAATTCCTCCACAAAAGTACCCAAAATGATGCGTTATTTGCAAGGATTAATATATGTGCAAGTACAATGTTTGTGGGTTACATTGTTATTATGTTGCATATACTTGTATTGTTTGTTCTTTCATAAAAGATATTTCCAAGATCAAGACCCTCAGAACATTCAGTCTGTGGCCTGCATGCCAGTCTTGTACCTCCCAGTCAACATGTTTAACAATGTGCTTCCTTTTGTCATACTGTCTCTGTAACCCACCTGTCACGGCTGAATTGGCTGGACATCCAGCTTGGTGGTGGCGTTCATGACGGTTCCATTTCTGTAGGAGCGCCAGAGGATTTCCGTCAGGCTGCGGGAGAAGCTGCAGGTCCCTCCTGTGCTGAACCCACGGAAGCCCATAGAGCGTGTGCTGGCCACAGACCCTGGTCTCGTTGGCCTGCACGACTCCAAACTGGTCTGCGTCGACATATCGCCTGACATCTCAGACCGGGTATGAAAATAACTAATGTTGTAAGGATTGCTTTTGTTATTCCTACATCCGTTTTCCCTGACGTCACATGTGGGGAGGAAATTAATTGCTGTGCAATTCGAAGTATGATAAACAATGGATTACAGCGTGATCCCATTACTTCCCACTACAAGATGCTTGTGCTAAGTTGACAATATGGGCAGGAATATGATGACATGATAAGGGCTTTCTGATGTCTCTGCTTGGGTCTTTCTGCAAAAATTTGCTGCTAATGTCGCTCTCCATAAAGGAGCTAGATGCCACTATGCTTCCATTGACCGTTTTTAGGGCGTTACCGGCGCTTGCACCAAGTGTCGTTTGCTGCGCGTTTCAGAAGCGCCTCATCTGCGTCCGTGAGCCTGATGGCACCCTCCGCACGGCCAGCTGGGATGAACGCTCCCGACTCTGTCAGATCTTCATACCAGTGGAGGGGCGGAACGTCAGTCCTCCCAGGATGTTCGAGGAGCCTCATCTGCAGGTGCAGTTCATTTCACTGGCTAGGGCTTTGGCAGCTGCCGCGGAAGCGACAGTTGTGCAAGCTGTGCCTGTTACTTCAAAAATTGCTGATACTGACAGGCAGTCCTGATCTGGGTTGCTGGCTCTGAACCATGTTATGACTACATGCCATCGGAGTGATTTGACCCTCCCTCAGGCCTGTGGGTTCCCCTCAGGCCTGTTTGCCTCTGTCTCAGGGCTGTCTGCCCTTGCTTCAGGCTTCTCTTGGCCGGGAGGAGTCCACACTAGTGCTGGACTGCGTCTGTCTGCCCCTCCCTCAGGCCTGTCTGCCCCTGCCTCAGGTCTGTGTGGGCTGGGAGGAGTACACGCTGGTGCTAGACCGCGCCTGTCTGCCCCTGCTTTAGGTCTGTCTGGACCGGGAGGAGTACACGCTGGTGCTAGACCGCGCTTGTCTGTCCCTGCCTCAATACTGTCTGCCCCTCCCCCAGGCCTGCCTGGACCGGGAGGATTACGCGCTTGTGCTGGACCGCGCCTGTCTGCAGTACGAGCCCGACGACCCGGACTACATCCGGGTTGCCTCCGCCACGTACGACCACGTTGACAGCCGACGGCTCTTCGACCGGCTGCAGAACACGCGGCACTTCGGCGCGCTGGCCTTCTACCTGGCCTGGAACCGGCGCATCGATAACCTGCTGCTGCACTTCATCCAGCTGGAGAAGTGGGTGACGGCGCCGGTTGGAATAAACTGGCGCGGGGGGGGAAGGAGGGGCAGGGCGATTGTGGTTGACGCGAGGCCGCGGTGGACAGTGTCGGGCTGACAGGGTTCTGTCGCAACTGGGGGCATGGTTTTGCGGCACTTCTAGATGCTGTCGGAATAATAACCCTTTAATCAAACTGAAGATTGTCCAGTGTTCTGTATGGATTTGTGGTTTTCGGACACGCCGCGCGTAAAAATGTGTTTCAGAAAATGTATCCAGAGAAAAATCATCTGTTCTTAAAAATCATTACGACGCGTTATGGGACGTATGACGAGAGGGCGTCCACTGCATCGGTCTCTAAATTTGAAAGGATTTTTCAGTATAGTGTGCCGCATGACTTTCTTTTCGTGGGTTCTTCAGCGCAGACGGACATTATCGATTTACATCATTGTTTTGGAGCCCATGAACACTGTCAATCGGAATGTCACGAACGACCATAATATTGCTTACTTCCGTCAGTGAGTGGTTCATAAACATCCATAGGAAAATGTATTGGGAAAGAAAACAATTAACCTGGAATAGTTGTATAGACAAAGGAGCTTACAAGCCAACGCTTGCGAACGCAAATGCATGTACCTCAGTGACAAGAACCGAGGTAACTTTGCACTGAGAATTTCATGATCTGCTGCGCAGCGATTGCAAAGTTATTAGCCCCCATTGGACGTTACGGCTGGGCCAGACTGTCTGCTCAGCTTGTTTTTGTTTTTGCATGTTGAACTAAGATCGTTTCGGCCTGCAGCATCTTTCGTAATAGCCAGCAGGCTGGTGCTCACCATTGGGCGAATTCATGCTGACATGCAGTTCCTACTGTGCGTAAATCAACGAACTTCTATTGTGACGCTGTGCGATCAGGCCGTGGTGGCTCTGCTTATTTATTTTTTGTCGGTATGTACATTGTCGCGTCGCACCGGCATACGAATCTAGCAATGGTTGGTTTCCTTCAGGCTGGACAAGGCCGTGCAGCTCATCAGTTTGTTCCGACTGCTGCGGTCCCCGGCTGCAGTGGACAGCGGGGAACCTCCGGCGCAGGAGACGGCGGGCCAGGACGGCAGCGAGTCGTCTTCCGAGTCGGAGTCGTCTTCTGACTCGGACCAGGACGACGAGGCGGCGCACGTGCAAGCAATACGGGTCAGCGACGTCTCCGTGCAGTCCTTGCTGCTGGCATTCCCAGATGACATATGGAGCAGTTATCCTTTGTTAATTAGGCTAAAGTTACATCGTTTAGTACATTTTGCGTGCTGAGTGCTTTAGGAAAGATGGTTCCTGGTAATGTGCAGTATTAGGTTTTTATTTTACGGTAATTAGGAAGCATGACCTGTTTCGGTAGCTGCGAAGCCCATACTTTCCATTCCTGTCATGTATTGATTTATCCGTTCTGTCTTGGTACTTTTCTGGGCTTTCCGGTGCATATTTGGAGACTCATGAAACAGCCTCCAGTGGCGGCTGTCGTAGAACGTGTGCGATCGGCCAGACCCAGGGAATGCTGGGGCGCTTAGTCCGTCTGCGTGGCCACTACACGGCCCCGCCTCGGCTCGCCGTCTCTCGGCTCAGGGTCAGTCGAGCTCGGTCGCCCGCAGGAGTACATCGAGACGGCCTCGGTGAAGCGGCCCGTGCTGGAGCTGGCGCTGCAGAAGTACGAGCAGCTGTCGGCCGAGCGGCGCCGGGTGGAGCGGGAACAGCGGCGAGCCGACGGCAGGCAGTGACCTGGCCTGCCCTGACCTGATCCGGCCCGGACAGATGTGTGTGGCTGAGCGGCCAGGTGGCCTGACGTGAGCTGGCCCGACCTGTCGCTGGAGGAGGAGGTGTGGACTGACGGCGGCCAGTAACGTGACCCGACGCGTCGCTGGCCGGATCATGACTGCAGGTCGACGACTGACCTGAAGACTGTCTGGACCGCGTACGCACTGACCGTCAGTCCACGCCCCAGGCCAGTTCGGTGTCATTGGCTGCTTAGACTTCGTGCGTGTGGTTCGCTGTCGCGGTATAGGCGAAGACGAAATATACCGACTGATCATTTCCGGAATGATCACGACATTCCTCGCTGTCGTTCAGATCATGTCAGTCGTGATGACGACCTGATGGAGGTATGCGGTGGTGTCGTCCACAGCCGCCTCTGCCGTTGTACGCGGCATGGCTGGATTTCATCGTCGCTTCTCATCATGCTGGCCATTTCCCTTTGCGCAGCTGCGACAAACCGCTTGAAAACCCCCAGATGGCCAACTGCGGGCGTGTATTGCACAAACAGGCTCCAGATTCCGCGAGACAGGCGCGCGTTCGGTCGTGCGCAAACGACACGATGACCTTAGAGGTAGAGGAAAGCGCCGCCGAGGGCGGCCGAATCGCCCTCGGCCGAAAAACAAAACAAGCGCGTCGCGTGCGATTTCGCCGGGGGCACCTCCGGCAGGCGACTCTCAGTGGTCGTGCCCGTCTCCCTCGAAGTGGCCGTCGCCGAAGTCGTCGCCGCCGTGGTGTCTGAAGTCGCCCTCGTCGCCGCCGCCGTAGTCCCTGAAGCCGTTTTCGCCGTCGAAATCGCCGCCGTGGCCTCCGCCAAAGTCGCCGCCGTCGTAGTCGCCGCCGACGTGGCCGCCATCGTAGTCTCCTGGGTGTGGAGTTCATTAGTGGCAGTATATTACTTGCAGGCGGTCTGGCTCGCGGATGGGCATTGGAGTTGGGGTCTCCATTTGACTGTGTCTCGTTGGTCAGTCGAACGACTTCTAGAACTGTCTGGTGCAAGCAGCTGGATACGGGACGTTTTCGCCACGTTCCAGCTCTAAAAATGCAGACTAAAGGATGCGGAAATACAACACCAGCGCCTGCTATGGTACGGTAGGGAGGGAGGGGGGGGCAAGCTAATAAAAATTATGGTATATTGCTGCTGATGCGGTAAACAAGGATGATAGCCAGTATTTTCACTGTGGCGTACAACTCGCTAGAAAGTTTCGAGAATTCACATGCAAAGACGGACACATTGTCTATGCCATCAGCAGATACCGAACAGTCAGGATCAACTCAAGCTAACGTCGGACGACGTTTTGTGCACTTTAACTTCGTTGGATTGTGGAACGCCGAGCCCGGATTAACAGCTGCGCTGCTGCGTATCACTGCGACGTGGAACGTACCTCCGTCGCCGTAGTCGTCGTACTGAGCATTGGCCACGACCGCAACAGCAAACACCACCAGCAGAATGCTCATCTGGAAACAAGCAGACCCGATAAGATGTGAACCAGTCGGTGCGCAGCGGCCTCGTAAAGCCAGCGAACACGGCAGACAAATGAATAAACGCTCCGCCGGGTAAATTACGGTGGAGCACCTTGCGCTGCTGGCGGAAGAGGTACGGCCTGTCACACCCGCAGAACCAGACGTTTCGAGGTTCAGAAGCGCTGCCGACGGGCCCGCAGTCGATACCGGGCCGCCGAACAGAACTCCATTCGCTCTAAACCCCGGGGGACTTCGTTAATCCGGGATCTACTCAGGTCGATGCGGCCCCATGGGGTGACAGCCGAGGCGGCGGCAGCGCTGATATCAACTCACCGCTGCAGCGGGCTTCATAGCGCTCCGATTGTGCGGCTGCCAACCTCCGGGAAGCGTCCAACTGAATGCCCTCCGCTCGGCGGCGAGTCCCTTTATACGGGCCGCGGTCACCGCGCAGGGGGCGGGGGCGATCTATTTCCTAGCGCCGCGCCGGCGTGCAGCCGGCTTGGGCAAGACACGAGACGGGCAGCGGCGGACGGCGTTCGGCGGCGGATCGGCTGTCGAAACCGAAACACGCCGGGGGCGTCGTGACTGGGCCAGACGGCGCGCCACGCACGTTGTCCACATAATGGCGCGCAGCAGCCATCGATGACCGTCACGCGGCCGTGACGGCGTCGCATAGCGACCGTGAAGCCGCCGAACGGTCGCCATGGCAACCGTGACCGCGGCGTGCTTCGGCCGGGTCGTGTTGCACTGTCCGTCGATTGCGAGGTCCGGCCTCGCTGAAGCGTTGGAACGGTTTGGCAACCGTGCTCCCGGCCAAACACTGGCGCCAGGATAATGCGGTCCACGTCCACTGGACGCTCGCTGTTGAAGTCTGAAGGGACCTGTTTGCACGCCAGAAGTGGCTCATTGATTTGCGATGATACCTGTGTGTACTTGGCACCATCACTCCTTCAAAAGCAACCGCCAAAATAGAACACAATAGCTTTGTTCCACGGGACGGGCGCCGTAATGGCCTAGCAGACCGGAAGAACCGCCCCTGTTCGCGGGTTCGAGGCACACCAGGCATAAAGATACGAACATATCGCGTGAAATATGATAACAACGCTGCCGTAAAACGCGATGAAAAGACCGTCAATGCCCAGTCATCCGCGTCCTAGGTTTGGTGTCCAGTCTATGATATCCCATTCAAACAATTCCTTCGAACTGACCACGACGTATAACACCTGACGGCGGAACACGGCCATGAAACATCCGAATCAAGGCAAGTTTTAGACAACGCGCTTCGCGTTGCAAGCAATGCATTGTTGGAGAATATTCGTGGACGTCGTTACGTACACTTGCTGAGCTACCCAGGTCCCATCAATGTTTGAGATTTTAACACGGCGCCTATGGACAATGACTAGGCAAGAAATTGACCCAAACCTTTTGCCTACCAATAATTTTGGGAACGGCGATGACAGCGAGGCCCGTGAAAACGTTCAGTCAAATTCGGCACGATGTTAACAGGCTTTGCGCGAATTATTTCGCCGCAGACGCATCAAATGAAGCAGAGTACCATCCGTCCTGCTCCAGGCAAGGCAAGACCGGTGAGACCTTCCCAGCTCGATATGACCATTCCCGATCAAATCGATTGATTATTGGCCCGCCAACGCAGGGCCATCCAGGCGTCACTGGCAGCTCCCTGTGATTTCGCAGCGGCTCAATGCCGTACAGTGCCCGTCCAATGATTAGAAACTACACAGATCGACAGCTCAATTCCGGAAAGTGACAAAAACGTTTCAATTTAAAAAAGCCATATTTAATGGAACGGTGAGTTGTCTTTGGAAAAAACTTGAAAACCGTCTTTGCCGTAATTATTACATCGTTTGTAGTGTGTACATTTATTGCAAGTCGTTGGTAATAACGGTCGTAGAATATTTTGTATCTATTTCATAGGCAATGGCAGAGTTGCAGGTTCGCACATTTGCGTACGCGCTGGCTCATTTCTCACGCGATTACAGCACGACTCTTGATATGCGTTGTATATACCAAGGTCTGTAGACCAAGACACATAACAATGGTGTAACAATTATTATAAACGAAAATTGCATATAGTCTTATGCTGACGCGTTTTGACAGTTGTTTTCTTACGCACATGATCAGTTTTGTTAAAGACGAAGGTGTCTTTCGTTTTCCATAACTTCTTCGACTGTTCTGAAGTTATCAAACAGTTTGCTTAACATCGGAAGAACAGAAATTTAACGCCGTAAGTATGTCAAAAATCATTAAAGTTTCAGGTATTTTTTCCTCCTTCAGAATGTCAGCGTGATCAACAGAAACCAGCAAGTGAAACCGCATATTGCAAACAACGACCCAGGAGACATTATGTATGTTTTAACAGGAATGAAACGGCAATCCGTCAGCAGTAGACTTCTCTCGGCGTCACGCCTTCCGTACCTTACGATGAAATTTTTCAGATGCTGTTTCAGCTTACGCGCCGATTTCTGGAAAAGCCTCGGTCACGATCGGACAAAAACAGAGAGTACTTCCCGCAGAAAGTAATGCTTTAAAAATTCACGCTGCTGGAGGTGCCCTCTTAGAGGTCAACAAACCTGTGACGTCATAGAAAACGTCACACTGGCGGCTGGGTTGATCAGACGCGACCGGACTGGACGGCAGGACGTACGGGTCAGCCGGCAGGCATGCGTGTGGGTAAATCCTCTGGTTGTTAAGATATCTGGTTCATGAGGCTTCATGAATAATGCATATTTAGATGGACTTTATCAAATAATGCATTGGATAGCGCTGACACTCTACAGGCCAAGGCTCACAGAACTGGCTTGAAAGGAAACAAGTTGTTCAGAAAAGGAGCTAGCAGCATTCTGGCTCCCTATCATCTACGGGAGGAAACCTGGATCTCCTTCCAGTCTGCAGATCGACCACGACCCAACCGTATCCGCGGCAGTGCCCAACCGACGCTTATGACCACCCTTAACGCTATTCCCGGCAGGGGGGGGGGCTGAATCCGCCCCCTCGGGTTTTTTGTTTGCCAATTCCAGGCTTTTTAACGCAGCTTCACGAAACTTGGTCACTTTTCCTAGCTATTCTTTCTACGCGCCGTCACAAAATTTCACAATTCTACTTTGCTCAGGAGCGGAGCCAGGCAACGTTTTTGGGGGACACCTCAGGCTATTTTTGGCCATGTTGAGGGTAAAAGAAAAATGTCTGCCAAAAACAGAGTTTTTACGATACAACTTAAAACTTTATCTGGATGTATATCTAAATGGTTGGGCAATGTGCACACAAAATTTTGTTTATCTGAGGTCACTTTGCAAGGTCAGGTCAAGGTCAAAAGTCAAAATTTGTTTTTTTTTGCAATAATTTCGGCGTCGTTTTTTCAAATGCCAAACCCGGAATATATATGACGTAGTACGGTGCTCTCTACTTGTGTAGCAAGTTTCAGCTTAGTATATATCAGGTCGGGTCACGGAGCTATGACCTAAAATGTCAGTGCGCATACCCTATATCGCAACAGCCATAAAATGAAATTTTTGGAACAGAGAGAATTCAAATGATTGAAAACGTTTACAGATAATATTAAATGCACACGAGATCATTTCAAGTGACCCCAAGGTCACTGGAGGTCACTTAAGGTCAAAGGTCATAAGTTGATCTGAAGAACGTGTGTCCACGGCAGTTCTCCCTTTTTCATGTCCCTGGCACCGCTTATGCTAACATGATACAAACATTGTAACGCCATTTTTACCTCTTTAGGAAAGCATGACTAGCAGAAGCCAAAAAAGTGTTTTTACATTTTTTGTTCAATCAATTATTAGAAAACTAGTTCTTCTATTTTTGAAACCCTCTGAACGCCCATGAATTTTCTCAAAATGTCAGATTTATGGACCCATGGTAAAAGCCCTATCCACAATCTCTCGATTTATGCCAGTTTCATTGAAATCTGTCGATCAACAACGGAGTTATAAGAAGTCGAAAAGTACCCCCCATTTTGATATTTTTGCCCCCTGCATCCACAAATTTCGAAATTTTGAAAATTTCTTTTTATAAAAATATAGTTCACGTCACGGCAAATCGATTGCCGTTTGTTGCGATGAAATCGGACGAATAGTTCTCGAGATCTCAGGGGGGGGGGGGCGAATCCACCCCCTGCCGGGAATCGACCATACCGTCTAGCCCTCCGGAAATAGGGTTAAACGGAGACAAAAGTCGTGCTTTACAGCTTCATTCTGTGGAATGCGGTTTAAATGTGTCCACTGTACTGTCTGTCGGTTGCGCCCATGGTGGAACGGCAGATGCTTGCAACAGGAAAATGGAAGGGAAAGTGCCATCTTGGTCGACCTTTCATCAGCAGCTACTAAAATTCCCAGCACTCAATTTAAGAAAAATGTACGGAAACTTCGTAGATGTCATTAAATAAGGATTATCTTCGATAATCATCCACCGACAGGTGCGTAGCCAGGATTCCGCCGGGGGGGGGGGCAAATCAGATGAAAGGGTCCTCTTCAAAGGGAGATCCAGGATTTCGCCAAGGCGGGGGGGGGGGGGATGGAGGCGAATAGTCAACGCGGGGCTCCCATTTTTTGCCTTCAAATATGAAAAATGATGTAATTTTGCTTTTTTACCACGTAAAATAACCGAAACCCTTCAAACGCGTCCCCTTATATGAGGAAACTCTGCGATTTGTTCCCGAACAAAGTGCCCAAAATATGGCAAAAAACGGCGAGATTTTAGGCGGTTCCGTCTCTCCCTCCATTTGAATTATCGTATCTGCATCTGGTCTAGCAGCCCGTCTGTCCCTTCCCGTAGCCTCTGAGTTTTTTCAGCTTAGATTAGGTTCCCTCCTGCAGTTACAGAGGAACTTTTGGTGGTTTCGGGCCGTCTGTCTTGGTGGTCTGTGCCGGGACCCTCTAGTGGTCTCAGGTTCCTTTTACAGTTTCGCATGTCCCGCAGGACGTCTCAGGCGCTCCTCTGGCGGTTTCAGATGCACCTCGGACAGTCTCAGGGACCCATCTGACAGTTTCAGGGACGCTTAAGCCATCTCGGGTTCTCTCCTGTTGTCCCTGAGACGTTTTTGCCGTCTAAGGAGCCCCTCCGGGGTTAAAAAGGCCCTCTTTAAGTCTCTCTCTGACGTGACAGAGGCGCCTCTGGCAATCCTCTAAGTCCTCTGGCCGTTTCAGAGGCAGTCTGGACGTTTCAAGGTCTAGCAGTTTCAGGGGCCCTCTGGTCGTCTCAGGGGCCCCTGTTGCTAGACTTCTAGTTGGCAGTCTCAAAGGTTCCTCTCTAGTAGTCTCAGTGGACCCCTGTGGTCCTGGGTACCTTTTTATCGTTTCTGGGAAAGATTTTTGACATCGCAAGAGCCCTCTGACAGTTACAAAAGACCTTTTGGCAATTTCAGGGCCCCTGTGCAGTGTCATAGGCCTTCTGAACGTCTCCGGTGGTCTCCATGCCTGTATCAGGGGTCTTCCTCTGTTACATGAAGTATATTTGACAGTCTTTTAGGGCCTCTCTAGCCGTAACAAGGGGCTTTTGCTGCCGCTTCAAGGGCCTCACTGACAGTCTCGGGGGACCCTGCCCGTGCCAGTAACCCGTTTATTACACTCGAGGACCCTCTGGCCGTCCAGCGTCCCCATAAAACCCAAATACTGTCTCAGAAGTTCTCTTGTCGTTTTTGCCGTCTCAGAAACCACCTGACCTTCCTGACCTCCTGACAGCGTCAAGAAACCCAAGATTTCAAAAAGACCAGTGTAGCCCATTTGTGGCTCCTCTCGAGGTTGCGGTCACCGACGAATCCCCATCCAGGAGCCCCTCTGGCTGGCCAAGGTCTCCTTATGCCGTGCTAGGCAACCTCTTAAGTTCTTTCCGTCTCATGTGTCTCTGGCAATTTTAACGGTCTCATGGACCCTTTGCCGTGCTGGGACCCCTCGCGGTCCCAGGGGCTCTTGTAGAGTTTCAAGGGCCCTTCTCTCCATCTTAAGGGTCATCTTACCGTGCCAGGGCCTCATTAACCCTCCCGGAAGCCGTCTGATTGCACCAAGAATCTTCAGCTTTTCAATCACAGGGAACCCCTAGGGACTCAGTCCTCATCTTGGCCGTCTCAGGGGCCCTATGAGCCATCTGGCGGTCTCAGGGACACTGCCGTGTTGGGGCCCTGTTGTGGTTCCAGGGGTCCTTTGGGAGCTTCAGGGGCCCTCTATGCGTCCCAAAGGTCATCTAACCCTCCAGGAGGCCTTCCTGATTGCATCAAGAGCCCGTCAGGTTCTTAAAGACCCCGTGAGGCTTCATACGGGACCCTTTCGGGGCTCCTTTTACGTCTGACAGGGGCCCCTTCTCAGGCCTTAGGGGAAGGGGAATCGCCCCAAATGGATTCGCGCCTGGCCCTCGTAATCAGTGGGGCCTCATGTGGCTAAAATTACTGTAGGTTTGTAAAGGGGCCCAGCTGAAGTGTGAAGGGCACCCATGCTCGCCTGTAAAGACGTTCCTGTCGACCTGGCGGATGCCTCGTAGAGGTCGGCAGGGACATCTTTACAGGAAAGCAGGGGCCCCTGAATGATCGTTTAGGGACCCCTGTTGGTCAGGGGGGGGCACTGCCTGTCTGTGGAGGGCACACTCTGTCCGCCTGTAAAGGGCCCCTGTCAACCTCTGGAGGCAGGGACAAGGACCTTCTTCCAGACCCAAAGGAGGTCTCTTCAGAGGCCGACAGGGGCCCTCCCCAGAAAGGCAGTGAACTCCCCCACAAGCCAGCAGGGGCCCCTAAACGCTCATTCAGGCCACGGGCCTCTCTCATAACACACAAAGCCTTCTTGTATATTCGGAACACGTTTTCTTTAGGTTCGTAAGCCTTCTTTAATGCTTAAAATATTCTTATTTTGTTTTAATTGTCTGTTTCGGACAGTGCAAGACGCCCTTTGGCCCTCCTTGGCTACGCCACTGTCCACCGATGACATCCACCGACATGCGGGCATGCGCTGGTATTCAGCAGACTGCTCCCACTCAAGCAGAATCTCTTAACAGAACTCGGCCAAATAAGACAAACGGAAAAAAGCAGGAATGAATCGCTTTCAACCACAGAAAGAATAATGTTTCGCGTCACAATGCATGATACACACTGACTTCAAGGATTACAAGCTACGAATCGGCTGCAGCTTCGAAACGTTTTCGCTGGAACACACCATTCAAAAAGATAAATGCTGGCTGACATGCGCAAATCTTAAGTGATAGCATCGAACTTTCCACATGAAATCAATAACAAATTCATTTTAAATCAATAGCCGGTGCCGAATGCTTAATGACTGAATAATTCCAATTATGGTATCTGTCTAACATGGCGACGCCGTAGCGCTCTGTTATGTTCTATCGCAGAGTCGTTACTTATGTATCATATGTTAGGGGACTGGTAAGACGCTTGCTACTCATGCAGATGAGACGGGTTCGATTCCTGGCTACAGATGTATTTTCTTTGCTCGCGTGCACTTTTGCTTCCCGCGCTTGTCCCTCTCCCTCATTGGCCGCCTGACCCCTGACCACGTGATCCTGACCTGACCTCAGTAGCGGGTCGGCAAGCGATGGGCAGTCGGCCTCCAGACTCGCTGCCGTGCGCGCTGGCTCAGGGCTAAACTCTGAGGCGCACTCCTTGTCCTCCCATCCTCCCTGTGCGCGCTGGCTCAGGGCTACTCCCTGAGGCGCACTCCTTGTCCTCCCATCCTCCCTGTGCGCGCTGGCTCAGGGCTACTCCCTGAGGCGCACTCCGTGTCCCTTCCTGATATCTCCTCGCACACTTCTTGCTCATTTTGTCTCTTTGCTGGTGGAGACATGTAGCCGTAGATCTGTTTGTGGCAAGCCGGGTTTCCCCGTCGTTGTCTGTATTTTTGTTGGTCTGGTCGATTGAGGACAATTAATAGAAGGCTCGTCTCCGAGATTCAGATGAATTTCGGTTGGCTTCTTGATGAGGTCCTGAGGCGCACGGCGACGGTGGAGCGTAACAGCTTTTTGTGTTAGCTTTGTGTAAAAAAAAGTCATAAGGTCGTCCTGTTATCTCCAGATATGATCAATTAGCTTTGTGTAAAAAAAGTCATAAGGTCGTCCTGTTATCTCCAGATATGATCACTCAGGGCAGTCTCATGAATGTGACGCATCGTAGCTATAGCTTACGTGATACCTACAGAGATATCTTAAAGCGCCCTTTGATACCGCTCGGCAGAATCTGTCACCTCTTCATGATCAGAAATGCTGTGGTCAGCTCAGCTCAGTCTATGGCGTGGGGCTTTGAGCACGCAGTCGATCTTCGCTCTCCCCGTCAGACAGCGCTGACGGGAATGACCTGATGCGTGGTTGGCCAACCTCCGGCAGTGGGCGGAGTCCTGACGTCATCACCTCGTAGGATCTATCCGGGGTGTAAACTCGACATTATTGTTTTATTTAACACCGAATATCTCTGGATGGACTTATATTTTCCGTCCGATTTCAACAGAACACTTTTCATAAATCGTCGCTTAAGCGGATACTGCCATCCGCCAAGTTCCATCATCTTCCAGCCACAGTTGTGGAAAACATCCCAAAGAGTTACGGCACAGAAGGACTGACGTCGACAACAGCAAGCTTCCAGCTGAGCGACCGAGTTCGATCTCTGGTAGGCACTGAGTTCGAGTCCCGGAACGGACATTTGTATTTCGCTGGAGACGGAGAATGACAAGCGGCCACCGGACGGTCGTGTCGCTGAGTTCCACGCCACGATAAAGATCCTGCAGCGGTTTCGCTCGGTGCCTGGGACGAAATCCCTCCATATTTCGGAACGCTTGGGTGCCAGGGACTGGGGTCAAGCAATAACACGGACTTGGCACGGACTATCAGTCCAGCGTCGCTCACTTCGTTATGCCAGGGTCGAATTTGTACAAAAACAAATACGAGTAAAAACACACAAGTCAACCCATACACAAAAAGCTTTAGAAAGATCCACAGTTCTTCTCTCTCAGCAAACCAAGGGCTCCACAGAACAGGGCTTGTTTGTTTAACACCGGTGCCAAATGATGTATGCGGAGGGCTTCCAGCACAATCGCACTGCTTCTATCATCTACGGACTTCAAGATGGTGTTTCCGGAGCGATTTTTTCCAGAGAGGTCCGAAACGTGTTGTTCGATTGGATGCTGCATCGATGCTGTCTCTCTCAGACGCATGATCAGCCCTCTGGACAACGTACTGACTATGGCACCAATGTATGCGCGCAGGTATCATTACGAGCACAATCCTCCCACAGTCGTGGGAGGACTGTAGAACTCGTGCGCGGCATGAAAATTTGTAGAATCCTTTCGCTGTCTTGAGAGGTATGGCATCGGCTGAATGAAGTTAGAGTGGTAAATATGTATGCGTGTATTTCTCACCTATGTGGAAGTCTGTGATGCCTGTGTGTGGCAGACGCCCTGTTTCGCGGCCGGTGAGGACAGTGCGTGCCTGGTCGCGGGAGGAGGACGGCTCGCCCCAAGTCGCACGGACGGAGTCGAGTCGAGCCATCACGACTCGACTCCGTCCGCTGTGACGAGTCAGCTGGGCGCCTCATCACAGCGCCGTTTCTTCGCCAGGGAGCGAGTCACCGCCTGCCCGAACAGCACCGCAAATCAGCCACACTGCTGGCCAGACAGTCTTAACACTCACAAGGGTGGCCCGTACAATACCACGCGCTCGGGCGGGGGTTAATTTGGCCCCCCTAAGATCCTGAAAACTAGCGGGGCTAGATCCGCCCAGTTTGCAGAGTAGATGCAACCCTACAGGGACTCTTTGTATAGAAATTTGATCTTTCCACAGTGTGACCCTCAGGGTCACATGAAGTCAAAGCGGGTCAGATTTGGTGCTGCTCGCCAGAATTTCGTTTGCACCGCGAAAACCGTTCGTCACAACGCTAAAATGTATGAACCGTTTTTGTAGGCCACACAGAACTGCAATATATGGCATATAATATGAGATCCCTGGGTCAACATTCAGTGTCATAGGTCTTGTTCTGTGGTTTCTCGGCGTGCGTTCTGGCGCTGAAATGGAACCTGGCGCCCAAAAATATCTGACGGATCAAATTTACTTCACCAAGGTCATTCTTGGCCATCTGAGGTCAAACTAGGCCAATGACCTAGCGACCCCCAAAAAAGTGGAAATCGCGAAAATGTGCCCCACAGAGCCAGCTAACGTCATCCGGTACGTTTTTACCACATAAATATTTAGCACTGGTCAGCGAAAGCCGCACTGCGTTTTCCGGCTTTGTCAGAACAGTCCGCGGGCAAGGAAGGCTAGACCGAAGGCAAAACCCATCTGATCCATTTCTTTTTGACACCTCTTTATCCCTACGTTTACCGTACCATCGTAATTTGAACGCTGAATTCGAAACCAGCGTCAAAAATACCCTAGAAAGCAAATTGCTGAAGGGGAGGGTGTAGCAAGGTCAATAAAGTTCATCTCAGGTCAGTGACCTAAGATGACCCAGAAGAGACCAAACCCATCGTACGGTGTGTTCGGCCATTCCTGACATTGTTTTGTACCATTTTAGCCTTGAATTAGACAATGAACAAGAAACTCGTGGCGTTTCATTGTTTGGCCTCTATAGGAAACGGGTACGTGCAAACACATTTATGGCCATCTCTCCGTGACTTGACCTGACATCGCCATGAAACTTAGTACACCAGCAGAAAAGGAAATGGCCTTTTACCAACTTTTGTTTTTTGGCCGAGATGATTAGAACAGAAGTTCTATGTTCGGAAACAGTTTTTGATTTCTGACCTCGATCTGACCTCGTAACAAAAAAGTTTGAAAGTCTGTCGTTAAGACTATATTCTTGACAGCAGCTTGAAATTTACCCTAAAAGTGCCCCTTTCTGGACACCATGACCTGAGGTACTGATCACTCGATCACATGACCTGAGGTATTGATCACTTGATCACATGACCTGAGGCACTGAACTCGATCACTAAGTTCTAGCTTAGTGATCCTTCAAGATCTTGATGTTTTTTTAAGACCTTTAAGACCTAAGACAAAAGATATGCTCTTCAGTTCTGTAGAGCCGTGCCAAATTTGGTGCGGCTGCGCCGCACTTGTTTGGGACCTATTCCGGGAAACCTGGGGGGTCCAACCTGACCTAGTCCCCCCACCCGGGCGCGCATTATTACTGGGGAGCCAGTCACACCGCTGGGGAGCCAGCCACGCGACTGAGGAGACAGTCACACCCCTGAACCGGGGAAACATCCACGATACTGGACAGGAAAGAATCCCTCGGAGTCACTCTTACAACTGGGAACTAGTAAGCCACACGACCGGATATTCGACCGATTCTGTCGTTCGACCGGACCAGTCGAACGACAGAACGGTCAGTCATACGATCGGATGTCGTCCGATGAAAAGACCCACGCCGGCGGCGCGGCCGCACCTGCTGTATCTGCTCCCGCACGAGCTGCAGCTTCCCCATGGTCTCGTCCGAGACGCCGGGGTTCGTCTGCTGCCGAGTGCGGATGGCCGAGGCGCGCTGTCACCGTCCGGCCTGCAATCAGGCAGAGGAAGCCTTCACCAACGATGATCGGGAGCTCTCCGAACCTATGGCCCTCATCGGAAGTAACCATCAATGATCGGTACAGCTCATGTTTAAGATAGTGTTCGAAAAGAACGCTATACATTGTTGCCGTGTCAACACTTGTCCCAAAGCAGCGCATAGAGGCGCATCCCGCTTATGAGACTTTCACCTCCGTAAGAAACCGCATCTGTGTCACCAGTGGTTTGAGCAAGCTGCGTATTTACAGATGACGATTTCAAGTTCAAAAGTCAAAATTCGCCAGGGAAACCGAGTTGTCCTGCCTGTCGACCGTCGCGAGACGCGATGTAGGATGCTTCCCTTGCAGAATCATGCCTACATGGTGTCTCCTAAAACACCTTGTGCTGCTTTCACTCCAACATCTACGGTCCACCGTTTACCTTTTTCTCTTGAAAACGATCCGTTTCCGGGGCCGACGGGGTGCCTCGGGCTCCGGCTCCGACGGTGGCGCCATCTCTGCAGCACCGCGGCGCTGCCCGGCGGACGGCTCCATGGCCGGAGGGTACGCAGGCCCGATCAGGACGCCGGGGCGGCTGTCAGCCGACGCCGGCTGGCTAGTCGAAGGGCCGGTGGGTGGACTCGGCGGTCTCCGTCTCGGTTGGGCCGACCACAGTTCGGGTCTTCTGCTTCCCACCGTCTCGAAGCCTGAAGGAAGACGAAAAAGTGTGTCAGCGACGCGCTTTTTACGTGAGAGAGCTCGGCATCACCGCCGGACAACTTTCAACGTCGGTCCACGAATATGTTGGGCATAAAGGAGATTCCCAAAAGAACGCCTGCAGTGTTTCAGCTATGGCAAAACAGATCTCCATTTCACTTCGGCCTTCGGATAATTTATTTATATGCATGGAGAGAAGACCCGAACTCCAGCAACAACACGGCTCACCTGGCGAGACCGT
Source organism: Capitulum mitella (assembly GCA_030062745.1). Taxonomy (NCBI): domain Eukaryota; kingdom Metazoa; phylum Arthropoda; class Thecostraca; order Pollicipedomorpha; family Pollicipedidae; genus Capitulum; species Capitulum mitella. Next base: position 27,521,714 of record CP099844.1, read on the forward strand.
TGCGGTAGTAGGCCCGTCGCCAGCGCAGCTTGTCTGCCGTCTCAGCCAGCGTCTCCAGCTCGGGGGCGTAGCAAACCTTCAGGTGTGTGCCGAAAAAGTTCCTCCCGTCCAGCTGGCCTTTGGCAAATCTGCGGGATCGAGCCCGGCATGTGTGTCAAGGTGGCAGTTCAGTGCTCCCACAGCCCAGCACGGCGTGCCCAAGAAGGGCAAAACGGATGTCCGCATGCCCAGCTATCGCCACAAACTGTTGGTACTTTATGCGAAAAATACCCACACGAGCGCCTTTAGAGCGGGAAAGTAAATCAGCCAGATAAAGGTAACGGAAATTCCCATGGTTTACCGGTTTGCGCAAATATAGCAATGTATTTCAAAAGGAGAACAGCCGAACCGACCACGATGAACGGAGAGGAAATGTAATCGTTTTACTCTTTCTACCTCCCACACACCACGTTCCGCTCTTCCTCCTCACTTGGCGGCGGCCATGCGGCGGTACTGCACGTGGTAGACCCTGGTGAACCGCTCTGTCTCGTAGTCGTCGACGGCGCCGAACCGCAGCAGCGGGCCGAACCGCTGACACAGCGCCGCCAGCTCGTCATGCACGTCCACGGAGGTGACGTTACGCACCAGCAGGTGTCGCGACTCGTCCGCTACCGTGTACACCTGCGGCCGAGCCAGCCACAGTGACGTCACACGCCTGACGTCACAAAGGTCACAGGAGCGATGGCGTTATTCGAATGACGATATGTCAAGGGGGCGAGGAACAGATGACGTAAAGCGGATCAGAAACTCATTATCAGTCTTCCGTTTTTCGGAAATTTCACTGGATACGCTAAAATGACCTGACATCAGTCTTGCTAACGGACTGTTACTTTTTGTCTTGTTTTGTTTTCCTTCCTATTTTTGTTATTCTGTCGGAATTTGCTCCGGACAGGACTGTTCACTGTCGGCGTCCCACCCTGCGCGTTCTAATTTCGTCGATATTTCAACACTTCTTTTCTTCTGGTTTCACCTTTTGATAAAAACTTCACACACCATTTCAGCTAAAGCACGGATTTCTGAGGAACGTTCGGCCAAATTTGGACGGGAGCCACAGGCACTTCTCGTGTGATCCAGCGTTTCGAAGATTCATACCACTGCAGATGCCCATTGCCAGGAAGGAGGCTTTGAGAGCACCGATTGGCACTGGCGACAATGGCGCACACAAAAGGGTGAAAACATAGTACTCAAGCCTTTCCCTTAGGCCATCGGCAGGAATTGCAGAAACACATTTTTCTTCCCCATGGATGCGTATATTGAGCAATTGGTCGGGTACGTTACAGTCAGGTCGAAGTATCCTTCCAATCGAAATATCCTCCAAGCATCGTACAACGATGAAGTTGATAAGCCATGGCCACGCAACGAAAGCACAGTTTCCTAAGGGAATGACAACAGAACAATGACAATCAACGAAAGGTGTTTGGCACCAATGTGTGCAGGATTGACAACGTCGTAAAAAGAGAACAAAATGGGAACGAACGTCAACTTGTGAGTTACGAAGTAAAAGAAGCGCACTGTCACAAATGCAAATGCGGAGCCTTCGACGCACCATCTCAGCCTGACGTTAATCTTCCATATCTTCTTCCGCGTCCTCCTCTACATCCTCCTCCATGCCCTCTCCCGTGTCCTCCTTCGCGTCCTTTTTGTCATTCCTCGTCCACACACAGACCATGTTGTTGTTGGTGACGGCCACCAGCACGCGGTCGTCCTCGCTGAGGCAGACGCGGTTCACCACGATATCGTACCGGTGAAGCGGCACCTTGCGGGCGCGCGCCACCTCGTCGTCCACGGGCCGCGGCCATCGCAGCGTGCAGACCGGCTCGCCGTCGCCGTCGGCGTCGGCGCCGCCGCGCCAGTCGTACAGCCAGACGTCGCCGCGGTCGTCGCCGCAGGCCAGCAGGCCGCGGCCGGCGCCCAGGCCCAGGTACCAGGCGTCCGTGTCGCTCCAGCGAAGCCTGCGGAGCGGCGCCGACGGCCAGGTCCGCCTCCTCCCCCTCCGCGCGGTCGGCCGCCGCTACCAGCGCCTCTAGGGGCCAGACGTAGACGCAGCCGTGGCCGACGCACTTGGCCGCCAGCCGGCGGCCGCCGAGCAGCGTCATCGCGTCCACCACGCTGTCCTCGCCGTCGGCGAGACGGCGGCCGGCCGGCGGCGGCGGCAGCGCGAACCGCAGCGGCGCCGGCGGCCGGCCGGCGCGCAGCCCGGCCAGCGTCAGCCGCCAGCCGCGCAGGCCGTCCTCGCAGCCGGCCAGCAGCAGCTCGGCGTCGGCGGCCAGCGCCAGCGCCAGCGGCGGCGCGCCCGTCTCCAGCGCCAGCAGCCGCCGCGGCCGGACAGCGTACGCGGGCGGCGCCGGCACGCCCACGTCCCACAGTTCCATTCGGCCATCGCCGGTGGCGCACAGCAGCCAGCGCGAGCGGCGCCCGTGGAACGCCAGCGCGGTCACCTCGCGGCAGCGGGCGCCGCCCACCGCGAAACTGGCGTACCACGTCAGGTTGTCCGGGTGCAACAGGTGCACGTGGCGCGCGCCGCCCACGGCCAGCACGCTGAAGCGGCGCTCGCCGGCGGCGTCCAGCCGCAGGCGGCTCCACGCCAGCGCGCCCAGCCGTTCCCCGGCGTCCGGGTGGGTGAACTTCTTGAGCAGGAGGCCGGACGCGGCGTCCAACAGGCAGACGGCGCCGCCGCCGCACGTGGCCACCACGCCGCCGCCGCCCGGCTCGAACTTGCAGTCCCACACCTCGGTGCGCACGTCGGCCGGGTCATCGCGCGCCGAGTGGCAGCGCAGGAAGTGCGTCGGCGCGAACGTCGGCGGCCCCGCCGTCGTCCGCGGCGGCGGCGGCTCGTCATCCTCGTCCTCCGACGAGTCGTACTCGAGCGGCACCGACGGAAGCTCAGAGAGCTGGGCCGGCTCCGCTGACCGCCGGTCGCCGGCGGCTCGATCCCGGCGGGATGGCGTGCCCGGCGGCGGCGGCGGCTCGTCATCCTCGTCCTCCGACGAGTCGTACTCGAGCGGCACCGACGGAAGCTCAGAGAGCTGGGCCGGCTCCGTCGACCGTGGGTCGCCGGCGGCTCGACCCTGGCGGGACGGTGTCCCCGGTGCGGCGTCCCAGTCGGCCTTCGTCCGGCGGGCAGGCGTGGACGACGAAACGTCCCCGTTGGACCTCTCGTGATGTGACGGCGTCGAGGGACGGGACGGGTCCCCGTTCGCCTTCCTGTGACGGGACGGCGTTGCTGGAGGGGAAGCCTCCCCGTTTGCCTTTCTCCGACGGGACGGCGTTGCTGGAGAGAACGCATCCCCGTTTGCTTTTCTCCAACGAGACGGCGTTGCTGGAGGGGAAGCCTCCCCGTTTGTTTTTCTCCGACGAGACGGCGTCGGTGGAGGAGACGAGGCTTCGCTGACGTTTCTGCGTCGGGCCGGCCGGGCGGGCGAGGCGGCCATCACTTCAGCGCGTCGGGCCTGTGGCCGTGAGGTCGAGGCTGGCGGAGACCGGCGGCGAGGCATGGCGCAGCTTGAGAAGGGAAACACAGCCACCTATCAGCGTCACCTCTCGGGGAAGACGCGCCGACGCTGGCAGCCGTCGGCGCACGCGAGACAACTCAGTCCTATGGCAACGCAGATAGGAGTCACGGAGAGCGAACACCGGCCGACGGACAGCGGCGACGCCCCGTCCGACCGCGCGCCGCGTAAACGCAGCCCGGCCACCGCCGATGCCGCGCTACAGTGTCTTGAGAAAGGTTCTATACAAGTCCACCACAGAACGTCTATCTACAAAATACCTCGTATAGTTCAGTCTTCTATGACAAATACGTTGAGTTACGTGTGTTTGTTATTGTAACTGAGGGGCCTTGGAGAAGAACAAGTCCGCATTCCCCTGTTCGGGGATACACATATGAGAACACATAATACAAATTTAACCATTTAGTACACAAGCAATACAACTTTAACATTTAATTCACCACTGGGATTTGTTGCATCCTCAGCATCACCATGCCTGACTGGCATTCAAAGAAACCCAAAGAACACTAGATATATTCAATAAGCTCCCACCGATTCCAACACACATTACTTGCAAAACAGAATATCAAAAGCACCATTGCTATTCCGAAGGTCTGGCGCTGACCATTTGCTGGGGATGATGGGGAGGGGGAAGACAAATTCTCCTTTCATGTAACCTAACCGACCTCGAAATGTTTATTGCTCCCCGGATTTCGTCCACTTCTTTCGCCGTTTTCGAAAATTAACGAATCTTTACAAATAAAATATTGACGCTTGGGGGAAGACACGTTGTTCCCCTTTTCCAATGTACAGGGGATCATGACCATGATGATCCCTATGGATCAGCCAGGGGTGTCCTACCTTGACAGCAGTAAGCTTCTTCCCTTGCCTATACTTTGCTCGCGTTTCACAGAGCGGTTCTTCTTCGTGGTGCGGTAACTTCACGATTTTTATGGTCTCACTGCTGCCTTCCATGAAGAAGCTGGAAGTAAGCAATTGTATTAAGCAATCCTGTCAAATCTAACAATGCATGCATGCATGTCTTGCCTAAACATGATAAGGATAATGACAACCAGAAATCTAGTTTGCTAATTTGGTAGTGCTATCTGCAGTCCATTCTATCACACCAATCAGAAACTGCTGAATGGGCACAATTCAAGCAGCCAGGCTAGTCCATCCCTCTACTCCAGGATGTGCTGTGCTGGGGGAAACAAGGCATACTGGACTCTGCATACTGGGTTTGGTCTTAAATGCAACATTTTCTTTGCACTGGGGCTCCAACAACTACAGCAGGCCATCATCAGAAGTAAAATAAACCCCTGGCTCTCCTGGATTAGACAGGAAACTGAACATCTTATTAAGTGTATATACCAACACAGGACAACTAAGTGCATGGGTTATTAGTGCATACAATGCTTTCCCCCTCAAGCTGGTCCTCTCTTCTCCACTCAACCAGTTAATGAACTGACCAGATGCATACTGGGCTAGCATTCATTATATGTTATTCTGGACCAATCCTGACATGTCATCAGCCACAAGCTTGACAAGAGCCAGAACTACAGGCCAAGTGGTCTACTAAGTCCTGAATATTGTAAGCCTAGGCAAGGTACGGATACATAAACAAATTTTGTGACAAACTGCCTGGTAAAAATAAAGTGAGTCAGCTGAGCCAATCTGTGAGCCATGCTACAGGGATCAATGAGATATTTTTGGCCATCTCAATTCTTCCCCAAATAGGGTTGCAAGCCATCTCACTTGGGGCAGAATGTATGGGCCTAACCTATCCACAAAACACAGTTGCCCACTGGATCTAGGCTGCATTGCTTTGCACTTCACAAAAAAACTGAGAGAAACTTTTTGACACTTATTTTTGGAAAAGGGGCACACATGAGAAATTTGAGACAAATGTGCCAAAGTGGGGTTGCTGCTGCTTGCTGACCATTCTCTCTTTAGGAAAGCTATTATGGTAATGTGAGCCCTGATCCAACCTGCTGGCCCAAGGTGGATTGTGCTGCCCCAAGTTTGGTACCTCTGCCTCAGAATTTCTCAATGCTGCCCCAAACCTGGCTTCTTGCTTCAACAAGATCTTGCTGAAACCTGCCATGCTTTGCAGACTGGCAGCTGAATATTCACAGGGTGAAGGTTTGCAGGCACATAGAAAAACAACATATTTTAGTGATTTCTGAGCATTATCCAAGTTCTTCAACTTGCAAGGGACAAGTCAATCAGCCAAAGAAGATTCTGAGGAGCAGGGTGTGCAGTTACACACTGTCAAAACCATGGGTGTGCAAAACCCCCTTTTCTGAACACCATTTTGGCAAATGCTTGCAACACACATTTTCAGCATTACTGTCCCCAGCCAGCAGACCAAAGCCTAAGCACTCTTTTCCCTGGGACCATGCTTTTTCAAGAAGGAAAAATGGCAACAAATTTGTAGCTCATGCACCGCATTCAAAGCAATGCTCAACTGTGAAATCTCCCATAAAATATTCATGTCAGCAGCCAGGCCTGTTAACAGTGATACTAAAGCAGCACAACTTTTTAGATAACCACAAGCAATAAGAGCCATCCTTTTCCAATGTGACCATGCACCACACAGCTACAATGAAAAAAATGTTACCACCAATCTGTCTGCAGAATTGTGCCACTGGCCAAAATCCCAGTGCACAGACATCTGCCATTGTCAGTTAGTGGCCTGCCAAATTCTACTGCAGGCATTTTGCTGCCTGCACTCCCACCACTGCACTCAGGGGAAGCTACCTGTTTCTGATTTATCCATTGACTACCTGTGAATCCAAATTTGCAGAACCCATTAAAAATGGAATCTGCCACCCTTGCAGTCAGATAGCAAAACTGACATTTCATGAAACCAGGCCACGTTTCCAGAGTTTGTGAGCCATCTGATAAAAAACAAGGCAATTCTGCAATTATTCATCCTTCAACCATTGTCAAGATCACAAAACTGAAGTCCGACTCTCCACCCGGTCATAACTCCAGAACCACACCCAGGAGGACCACGGCATCCAAGAGCTCACAGAGGACACGACGAAGGGCGTTTTGGTTTGTTTATTTGTTGTGAACTGGAAGCACAGCCTAGTGCTCAATCGCCTGTCCCAGTCCTGTCTTGTCGGGCGTCAGTCAGCCGTTTGTGAGCGTTTTGGCGCGAGCTGTGGTTCTAAATGACGCAAAAGCGGTACAACTGCCTAAACCGTACTTTAATACAATGGTACTAAATTAAAAACCTTGCTACCCACCTGCGAGGTTTGCCCAGGCTCAAGATAGGCCGTGCTTATCGCAGTCTCGTGATCACACGAGTATTATATGACTTCTGCACATGTGACCTTGAGTTATTGGAAACGGCCCACGTTTATGATGGCAGTAGCGCCTAAGATCGTATCGCACCCCTGACCAGCCGTGAGCGCTGCCGCTGAGTGCCGCAGGGATGGCGTTCGCAACTTTCCGCAAAGTATCGCACGTGGTTCTGGCCATTCTCTTCTACATCGGAATTGCTCTAGATTTTACGTGGTGGACGTTGATTCAGAAAGGAGATGTCTTGACAGTTCAATTTGATTATATCGTAGGTAAGTACTTAGGGGTCCTTGAACATTAAAAAAAAATCTCACCTACCTGGTTTGCACCCATGTTACAGTTCCCATGATTTGTTCTTTATTTTCCTCTCATGAAACATTTAAGTGTGAGCTCTGTTTCTGTAATTGTGGTTTCTGATAATGTTTGGATGGTCATATTGTTGATTTTTCTTGCTTATTGCAATTTAAGATGAATTTAATTAATGCTTAAAAATGTTGTGGGTTTTTACTTATGTTCAAAATATTCTGCCAGTTATCATCCTGTGCACCTGATTTTTTATGTGAACTTCAGCATTTTCCATTCATTCCTGTATTGCTCAAATGTCACTTGTTACTCTGAAGAAATCCAGGATTTGTGTCATGACTAGAGATTTCTAAAAGCTTTGGGGTCAGATATGACTTCTGGCTGTTCATTTTTTTGGCCATTGCCATATGTTGAAATTGGCTGAATGTTAAAATCTGTGGAAAGTAGAGTCTCTTTGCCATGGCTGGACATTTCTGAAAATTAATGGGGGTCTGCAGAGGATTTCAGGTCATTTTTCAATCATTGTCATTGGTGTCATGTTTAAACCTCCAAATATTTAGGAGGGGTCCAGACTCTCTCAACCCCCAGGATATCCACCCATGGTCTAGATCCCCCTACTCACCCCTCACTATTACCTCCCAGGATCTCTGTCCATGATTTACATCCTTGCTTGTGTAGTTTTTGTGCCAAACTTGTGATGCTGTGATGTGATGCTGCACAACATAGATTGAGGCCAAACCTGTGATCCTAAGTTACCTTACCCAGAAGTACAGCCAGGATTTTCTTATGGGGGCCAAGAGCTCAATATAAACTGAAACCATATGAAAACTGCCTGCCAGGAAGATGGTGTGCAATATTTTTCACAAAAATGTGGGCTTAAGTGGGGGAGGGCAGGTCCCCTTTGGCTGCACCTGTGGTCTTACCTTACCTTACTGTTGGGTAATGATCAGCGCTTGTCCCAGTGACTAAATTAAAAAAAATTGTTCTTTCTGTGGTGGAAAAATTGCTGGGAACTCAGTAGGATTGTAGGCCATTTTATTCCAAAGATTACCATAAACCTCATGTTGAAATCTGTTGTGAGTGGGAGGTCCCTGACCTTAGAAAACTCCCAGGAATCCCTAGACATGGCTGCCATAATGAACTGCAGGCTATTCTATAGACATGCTTCATGTATTCTTGCTTCAGATTCCTCAGAGCACTGCCTCCCTGCTCATTCCAGGTATTGGCTGATGGCAAATGTCTCCTTAGAGACATTTGTCTGCTGTTGTGGGCAATGGATTTCATGCAGGCTCAACCTGCAGGCTCAAAACAGTTTGTGGTTGACATTCCTTTGAAGCTGCCTGAAGCATCCTGCTCAGTCATGTCATGTCTTTTTCAGTTGGAGGAGGTACTGGAGGATCAGTGGCAGCTGGCAGGCTCTCAGAGAATGGCAAGTACACTGTGCTTCTTCTGGAGGCAGGACCATCACCATCCTTCTTTCACAAGTGAGTGCATTTGCCTGTAAACCTTGGTCCACAGGAACATGGCATGGGATAGATTGCATTGTGATATGCTCATTACTTGGTGACACTGTTGTTAATGTGCAGAAGGGCATTATGTTGCAGAGTTCTTGGATGGTTTTGCCACATATGAGGCTGTGGAGATCTCCTGTACCTTGATCTTACAAGCTTGGGTTGGTTAGGCTATCAAAAATTTTGCCACTGGCGAGAATCAACTTCACCACATTTTGATCATGAACTGAGTGTCCTCTGATGCAGGGTTCCGCTGGTGGGCGCTCTTTGTCAGCGCAGCAGCTACGACTGGGGATACCTGACTGAACCTCAGGAGCATGCCTGTCTGGCCATGAATGAACAGGTCAGCCAATTGGGCCAAATTCATAGTGCCTTTTACATGGTGTCACATGCACGTTGCACGAGAACGTATTGGAGGAACTTAGCTAGCAGACTTCAGTACTTTACCTGAAAGAAGTTTCTCTTTGCGATGCAATGCAGTCATCTCTATAACAATCTTAGATGTCATTATGAACATTAAGTTATTCATTCACAGGCACTAACGGCAATAGTACAGTGACTCAAGAGCAGAATTAGAAATTTGATTTTTGTTTTTAGTGTCGGAGGATAATTTTTGTTCTGGAGTACAAAATTTCGTGAAAAGAAATGCTGGTTTAAGTTTGCGTTCTAAGTGCAAATCAGTTATGACGTCATACCTGCTTCTTACCGCATGGAGGCAATCATTTGCATGCAGAATTGGAAATCTGTCAACATGGTTATAACGTAGGTTTTTGATGGAGCCACATTGTCGTACTTTTGCAGTGTGAAATGTTTTTAGAGCACATATTTTGCGGTGTTCTTCAACACCAAAAACAGCAGTTTTTCTTAGTATGTTCAAGAACTATTACCTTGAGTCGAAAACGCTTTGTAGCCCAACCCATGAGTCATTTTCGACATCTTGACATCAACAGGGCAAACTGCTGTTCTGCATCTCTTCTATGCCAGCCAGCTCGCGTTAAATTCACCCTTGGCTTGGCCTCTTGTCTCTCCGTGCCAGGCCAGGCCTACCCACTTCGTGATTAGCATCGATCGTCTGCAGCGCTCGTCCCACGGTTATCCGCACGGTTCGTTGGGTGCCGTCCTGCTCGTGCATTAGCCCGCGTCGCCCGTGCCGAGCTCGCGCTCTCGTCCGCAGCGCTCGTTTTGGCCGATGGGCCGGCTGCTGGGCGGCTCCTCGCAGCTCAACCTCATGATGTACGTGCGCGGCCAGCGGCAAGACTACGACCGCTGGGGCCGGCTCGCGCCCGGCTGGTCGTACGACGAAGTGCGGCCCTACTTCGACCGCAGCATCACCTACCACGGCGAGAAGACGTGAGGCGCCGGCCGCCACGCCACCTCGTGCCGTCCATTAGTGGATTGTGTGTGTGTTTGCATGGAGCATCGCGGTGCCTTTATGACACGGCCTAACCGGGTCCAGTTTAAAATGGAACCATCCCGTCAGCAGTTTTGTCTGTTGTAGGCATGTGTCGGCTTTCTGTTTGAAAAGACGTCTAATCCTTGTGTCGTTTCTTTTGCCGGGGTAGAGATGCATAGGCGCAGATTACCTGACGGCGGATGCCTCTGCCTGAGCTCCTTACTACGACCCATTGTCTGACAGCAGATTATTCTGTCGGCAGCCACCTGGGCACGAAAGGCCCGTGGCACATTGGGCGCGGCGCCGGCATCACGTCGGTGGACGACCTGTTTGTGGAGACCGGCAGGCGGCTGGGTTACAAACTGCTGGAACACAACTCGCAGTCGGGGCCCGGTCAGTTGCAACCCGCCCCCAGTCTGCTTTTATATATCCGCGCTTCAGTTCTGGCACTGCCGCCGGCTGCTGATGTTTTGTTTGTGCTGCGGGTGCGATTACGCACGTTTTCTGAGCATTGCCGTGAGACCGACAGTAGTGAGAGGGTATTGCGGAGGTGATATTGCTGCATGAGTTCGTTCGTCCATGGCTGATCCGTCTCACCGCCTTCCTTGTCTGTTTGCCGCGGCTTTTTGTGATCAGCTAACGACGATGCCATTCTTCAGTCACTGGTGCTATTGCCACTCGAGGACCGGGGAATTTGACACGTCCCTTATAATTGCACGCCAGACGAGGTTAACCTGCATCCCAGGTCCATAACCAGATTCCAGGAACATGTCTGGTTACTATATTCCCCCCTCCCCCGGTGTATCGACAGCCCCCTGCAGTCTGCTGAATATGATCTGTTGAAGAAAACCCGATGCGGTTCCTCGATGTCGCCATCTTCCATCCAGTCGCGCCCGGTGTTCATTTCTCTGATGGCATGTATAGCTGGCTGTCGCTAACGGTAAATTCGCCACAGTCGAATTGGCAACGCGGATATTTTTTCATTTAGCCAGCGTTCCGACCCCATGACGTTTAAGACTGCACGAGACAATGAAGAAAGAACGCAGCACGTCATTGCTAGGTAGCGGGTGACGTCACCCATGCATATCACGCTGGTGTCTCCATTAACTTTACCGTCCGTCGCGTCTACAGAACCTCGTGCATTAGATGGCGGATCTTGGTAGCAAGTGAATTATTCGCTGCACCATCCGTCGCGGTCCGTCGTCCCAAAATTCCGCTGTTTTTTTTTTTGCGCCACTCCGGTAGTTCCGGCGCACGTTGGACGTAGTGGCTCGTCAGAGGTTTTGTATGCTGTGATACCGCCTAACCAACTCACTACCGGCTTGTGCACCTGCAGGCCTGTATTACACCGACTCCAACGTAATCAATGGCTACAGGCATCCGAACAGCGACGCCTTCCTGCACGACCGGCCCAACCTGCACGTGGTCACCAACGCCCTGGTGGACAAGGTTATTGAAATACTTCACATGTCCTGGTATACAGGGATGGATGGCTAACACTTTAATCTTGTGTGCAGGGTAGGTAATGTGTCATGCCATCCTGTAGTCAGAGATGTAGGAGCACGACGAAAAGTGGGGGACCATTCGTCCAGGGACGCCACGCTACAAGGGGGGCGCCAGTCTCCAGCAGGGGCGCCATCTATTTAGAATGAAGGTGGTAGCTGACTTGCATATGTACGAATGTAAAGGCACATATATCAAGGCATTTTTTGTGACATGTGCGATGTTAAGGAACCGGATAAGGTGAGCCACGTTCTTGTTTGTGCTCTAGTGACAAGGTGGCGTTCGATTTCAAACTTTTGACGCCATTTTTTGCGACTTCTTTTACGTCGCAGTCGTCGGCGATTTAATTGGTTGCCGATTGGCGCCACGCCGGGCCAACCTCTGCGAGGGATTCGCGGGCTTTGAGCTGCTCGACAGCCTGTGTACACAGGGACGTCTCATTTGTACAGGGCGTCTAGCGTGTGAGGGGCTCATGATCTGCAGGAGGTTGGAGAATGCCTGATCTGCAAGGGGTGCATGCCTCGTAAGACGTGCCTGAGCTGCAAGGGGCGCCAAGTCTTCGAACGGCACTTCATCCGTACTGGGGCCAGAGCGGGAGGAGCTGGCCTGTGTGAAGCGCCGAGTACACGTTGGGTCTGTGGTCTAGGCGGGGCACCTGGTCTGTATGATGTATCGAGTCGATGGGGGACATCTGTTGGTGGAGATTTGAAGTTTAGGCGTTCCGACTGCATGGTCACAACAGCGCCCGGAGGGGCGCGTCATCTGTAAGGTGGGCACCTTTGAAGACAAGCTTGGTGAGTGAGGGGCGCCGAGTCCTTAAAGAACGACTGATCCGTACGGGGGCGGGGACGCCCGGCTTCCGCGGGGCGCCGAGTGTGTGAGGGGTATCCGATCTATTTGGGTGCGCCTGGTTTGTAAGGGGTGCCCTGTATGTAAGGCGCACCTGATGGTGGTGATTCGGGCCGGAGGGGAGCTCCGACTGCATGGTCACATGGCGTCCAGGGGGTTTCCTGATATGTAGGTGGGGGTGCCTGGCCTGTGCGAGGCGCCTTCCTTGCAAGATATGCCTGTTCTGTATGGGGCGCTAAGTCCTGTACGGGCGCCAGTTCTGTACAGGGTGCGCCAAATATATGAGGGGTGTCTGCTCTGTACAGAGCGCCTTGCTTGCCAGTGGCGCCGAGCCCCCGAGGGGCGCTTGATCTCTGCAGGGGATACCTGGCCGGTAAGGGCGCCTGTCTCTCAGACGTGTCTGGTCTGTGAGGGGCGTCAAATCCTTTAGTGGCGTGTCATCTGCACAAGACAGGGGGCGCCTGGCGCGCATGGGACGCCGAGCATGTGAAGGTTACCTGACCCGTACAAGAGCGCGTACCTGCAAGAGGCGCCTTGTCCGTGAGGATTGGTTGATCATTGTATGGAAAAGGGCGTCTGGCGACTGATGGTTACTAAGGACGTCCAAAAACCCTCCTCCAGCAAAAAAAGACCAAAACTCTCCGGATGGACCCCAATCAAATTTGGGTTTATTAAGTTTAAGGGATGTTTTTTTTCATTCGAAACCGTTGTTGCGTGTACCACGGGCCAAAAATGGGAAGAATATGTCCCCTCGTCCCCCCGTTTCCTATGTCCATGCCTGTAGTATTGGTGGACTTTTGTTTTTGTGCGCCAGGTGGTTGAAAGAACTGTAGTGTTCATCGTGATTGCGAGAAAGCATTTCCGGTGCATTATGCGAGCCCATAGAGTATGCGATATACGATGTGATGCGTAATTTCTAATGTCAGACCCTCTGCTCCTTTCGAGTGGCAACGACTGCGGGGATCACGATGAGGATTTGGTACGGCTTACGTGCGTGAGTCGGGTGAGGGGTCAGTCGCCTGTTTTGGGCAGTTTCATTGAAACAGGCTCATGACTTGAAGCCACTGTTCTAGGTGATGCTGGAGCAGAGTCATAACGTGAGATCACTGCTTTGGATGGTTTTGGAGTAGGACCCTGACATAAGGTCACCGTTTCAGGTGGCCCTGGATCAGATTGCCGGCCTAAGGTCTCTGTTTCAATTGGTACTGGAGCAGGATGCTGACCTGAGGTCACTGTTTCAGGCGGTGTTGGAATAGGGTGCTTACCTGAGGTCTGTTTCGGTTGGTGCTGGAACGGGATGCTGACCTGGGGTCAGAGTTTCAGACGCTACTGGACCCTGACCATAAGTCACCGTTCCAGGTGGTACTGAAACAAAGCCCTGGCTGGAGGTCAATGTTTTTGGCGGTTTTGGGACCGTAGCGGGGTCCTGACCTAAGGTCACTGTATTGGGCGGTACTGGACCCTGACCCGATTTCACTGTTTCAGATGGTACCGGAGCAGGGCCCTGGCCTGAGGTTACTGTGTGTGGTTGAGGTTGCTGTGGGTGGTTTTTGGGACCGGAGCGGTGCCCTGACCCGAGGTCACTGTTTCAAACGGTACTGGGCCCTGACCTGAGGTCACTGTTTCAGTTGGTGCTGGAGCAGGGTCCGCTGCGGGCCGCCGGCGTCACGTTCTCGAAGTTCGGTGACGTGCTGACTGTGCGGGCCCGCCGCGAGGTGGTCGTCTCGGCCGGCGCCGTCAACACGCCCGCGCTGCTCATGAGGTCCGGCATCGGTCCAGCCGACCACCTCAAGGAGATGGGGGTACGTCCTGCCGTCCGCCTGTCGCTCTCCTGGTCCCTGAGCCACCGTCATTGTCGCAGTGGAGTGGACTATCGTCAGAGATGGCAAATAGGGTTTGCTGTTGAATACTCAAACTGTAGTTAAAGGCAAAATTTGAGAAATCATTTTATGTGTTAACCGGTCATTACGCTACTTCTTGTCAGTCTGTCTTTGTTTTCGAGGTATCGTCTGTTGTGTTGCATCCTCATCAACATCCTTGAACGCTCGGTTTTCGTTTATGAGTAAAATTTGAGTGATTGGTTCCTGTGTCAACCAGTCATCCTGCTACGTCTCTTGTCAGTCGGGTTTGTTTTCGAGGCATCGTCTGCTGTTAAACCCCCATATTAAGATATCCCCAGCATGCGTCCCGGACGGCATGTGACGTCATCGCCCGGCTCCGGCGGTCGTGGAGCCGGAGCCGGCCGGCGCCGAGCCGGCTGACGCCTCCCCCCCCCTCTGTCACGGCAGGTCTCGCCGCTGGTCGACCTGCCGGTCGGCCAAAACCTGGACGGCCACATGGGCGCGCCGCTCATGTTCGTCTCCCGGGAGCCGGTCAACCTGCTGCCGTCCACCACGCTGGCCGCCCTCAGGCAGTTCGTCGCCAACGGCACAGGTGGGAGCGCCGACCGGGCAGACGGTTCCAGCCGCCAAGGTCGACGCGTGGTTACCTCCCGTCTTCCCGGGCTGATGAAAAATGCATGTGGTTAGAGCGCGGAACTTGGGTCGTTTCGGCGACGACGGGATACGATGTTCGTTACGCTGGCGGCGCCGCCGATATTGGTGAACGTTCTGAATACAAATGGGTGTCGCGGGTCGGGGCGGTGGGGCCCAAGGGCAGCCGAGACCGCCGGAAGGCCGATGTTACTGAGGTAACGTGTTTACCGACAACATTGGGTGACTGGCGTCGGCCAGGGCTGCTGCGCTCATGACCTGAAGCATGGGGTCAGTGGCGGGCAGGTTTTCTGACAAATGCGCTGCCGCTTTTTGACTGGTCATGTTGAATTACTCAAAATGGCAAAATGTTGCTGTTCTGAATTGTTTTAGCAACGTAATTTTTATACGTACAGAAAGGCCATTGTTTAGAAAATATGTTTATGCATGCCATATTTGTTATCAGTCAAAATGGCCAGAGGATGCATGACCTATGATATATATATATATATATTATTGTCTATTTATTATGTGCGTATTTACTCTATGTATTTATGATATGTATTGCTAATATTACATGACAATCGCCGTAACAAAGCTCACAACTCGCACCACTTACGTACGTAACCCCTTCGTTGATTTTTTTTTGTTTTCACACGCGTCGCGCACTTTTATTTCCCAATCCTCTTTGAAAAAATGTGAATTGCATAAAATGCAGCTTGATACCCAACATTCTCCCCACCTTTAAGTACGCGAATCATATCATGCTTAGTACTTTAGCACTTTAGTGCGTCAGCGAAAAAACAAATGCAAGTTATTTACAGACGCAGCACATGGTCCGCTGTAGCAAACAGGCACGAAATGTGTGCTCATTACGACGCGCTTAAGTACAACGCAGTGACTAGACCAGAGAGTACACCAGTGACCGTATCACTTCTACCGTGAAGTGATTGCAACAGAGAGTAAGTCTAGCAAGTGCCATATCAAAGACACATTCGAGGAGCTTCGTCCAACAGCTCCAGGTCATGCAAGCGGTGAATTGTTCGGTTGCGAACTCCACGTGAAGTGCGTCGCCAAGAGACCGAACAACATCGTCCGTACTCGGGTGCAGCTTAACAACCCACCGTGAGCAATTCCATTCTCGGCACGTTGTCCTCCCTGGTGAGGATTACAGGTCCTGTGTGAAGCCTGCCACGAGATTTGAAGTTACGCATCGGGTGAAACAGATTACGCAAATACTCATCATGCCACGTACGCCAGAAATTATCCAAATGACTTTGACTGCGCGACCCCCGCTCTGCAAGAGAAGCCCTTGAGACCTCTGCCGAATCATCGACAACATCAGCACGAGTTCCAGTCATCCTACGGAGTAGGAGATGACTGGGAGTCAGCGGATGAGGACTCACCGACTTGTCACTCGCGAAAGTTGGCGGTCGTGAATTCACGCACGCTTCTGCTTCAACGAGAGCTGTCTCATACTCAACTCTGGCGAAGTAGCGTGTCCCCAGGCACTTCCTGGGGGGGGGGGGCCTGAACGGTTCGGATCAGTTTTTCCTACCAGCGTCCCCACTAAGGCGCGGAAGAGACTGAATTTCCATTCCGGACTGGCCGGGCCGAACTCAACCGGGACATAATCAGCAGCACTTTTGAAGGTGCTTGCGTTGCCAGAACAGACTATTGAACGGAGGCCTCGGCGGGCCACGAACCGTTTTATGCCAAGAGGAGGTCACTGAATGACATCGAATCCGTCGCCTCCCGGTGGACACCCCTTATCACAGCACATGTGAACAAGCAAACATATACCCTTCTTTTCAGTAGATCGGCACAAAACAGTGGACCAGTGGAATCAACTCCGGTGACAGCAGAGGGTGGATCTTTTGTGGCTCTTAAAGCTAAGAAGGGTGCGACTGGCTCGTTACGGACAGCTGCATCCTGTCTCTGACAATCCAGACAAGACCTGTTAGCCCCTTTCTCCGCTCGCCTCAGGCCCACGGTCCCGTAGTCGTGTCCCAGTGACGTCATGAGAGCATCTACTCCAGCATGTTTCAAATAGTTGTGCTGGACACGGACAGTGAACTCAGCCAGATGACCCTTTGGGATCAGAATGCGTTGTCTGTTTCCCAAGGGCATGCCCGCATTTTGTAGTCTTACTGTCAAAAGAACTTCTGGATGTATGAAAGGACAAAGGGGAGCTAACTCTGAGTCTTGGTAGATTTACTTGCCCTGGCTAAGGGCGTTATCGTCTTTCGCTAGACGTTAACCTGAACTGCATTGATCAATACAGCATTGATCCAGTGAACCAGGACTCAGAAGCCAATAGCTCCTCACCAGGGAATCCGCGATTCTGCAGGACTGGCCTCTCCAGGACAATGAGACCAACGTGAAGGGTCTGTGAGGCTTTTTATCTCTGTCATTCGGTTCTTCACAAACTGCTCCCACTTACTAGGATCGCTGCGAATCCAACCCAGGGCAGTAGTGGAATCCATCCAGCACCTGTGAGGAGTGTCCTGTGGCAGCTACAGCGCACTTAACACGGAATACAGAAGACGAGCTGCCAACAAGCTTCCAGCCACTCGAGCCCCGGCAGACTGACACCTCTCATCGGGCGACCCTGGCCTTTGATATGGTCAAAGGGCAGGAACGTCTCCCATGCTTGGATGGTATGCGTAGATACACTGCAGCCTCATTTCCCCGTTCCGAAGCATCTCTAAACGCATTAAGCTGATGTAGCTCTGATTCGTTGCTTCAACCATCAGGCAGAGTAGCTACTCCAACATCCATGCATCGGTACAGCAGCTGCGGAAAATCGAAAGGCTCTTCAACTTCCAGATACCTCTTAACCACTTCAGGAATGTTTTACTCAGTTCCACTGGCACCTCTTCGTTTCAGTGGAGCCCCGACTGCCAAGCCTCCTGAAACAGGCAGTTGACCGTCATCATAAACGGAGTCAAAAGTCCCAGCTCCCAGAAGAGTCTAGCAGTGAAACTGAGGACAACACGTCTCGAGATGACGTTGTCATAGGGTATTTCAATCCCATCAAAGGTGAACGCATCATGCTCAGGAATCCAACTCACTGCCAAGATCTACAGGCACTCAGTTCCTAATGCACCGACCTTAGCATGTGCCTTGTCTAGGACAACCTTGGCGTTGGAGGTCAACTTTGTTAGCATACCAGCTTTAGCAAGTTCATCTCGTACTTCCTCGAGCAGAGCACATGCCTCGGCCTCTGTGTCAGCGCCTGGGAGGCGGTCCATCAACGTAGATGTCCTAAAGCTCGGTCATTACACGAGTTTCACTGAACTGTTTCAGATGAAAGCGGACAGTGGCGTTGAACAGAAAGGGACTGCTCTTGACAGCAAATGACTCTCTGGAATCACATGACTTTAAGCTTACCATCAACTCTACATCAAGCTGTACATCCTACCATCAGCTCAGCAGCAAACGTCGGCCGAATATTTGTGGTCACACTGACTGTGGGACAGGTCGAAAGCTGTACCTGACGCGTCTTCTATGTCGGGCGCCTCAGAGATGATGCCAGCCTGCTCCCAATCTTGAAACACCTGACGGTACCCGTCTTTCAGCACGGGAATTTCTCCAATTCCTCGCTCTATCCTGATCATGCCCCAGAAGACTATTCTTGAGCAGCTCAGGAGGGTTTCCCTTCCAGGGAAGGCCAACTTCATATCTAGCGTCAGTGAAACTGATTGAAGGCTTGAATTCTCAGAGCACAGGGCGGCAGTCTAACCCGTTATCTCTCAACCCTATTCGTATCGTGTCCAGGTCCCAGAAATGTCTCAGTGTCGACTCGTGTAGATCAGTCAGTGTCAGCAGCTGAGCCGTTGCTATGCCACCAGTTTGGGCACCACTAGCAGACACTCAGGCGGTATCCACCCAACAAACACTGTCTCCTGGCAACAGGACCAGCGTCAGAACGCACGACACCTGTTCTCACCAGCCGCCAGCACTGGTCCTGGCCAGCTAGGATGTCCACGGAGAACGCTGCTCCCTGCCAATGTTGTCAGCGAGGTCACTGTTTCCAAAAGAGCTCATAGCCTTCCGTAGAATCGACGCCCTCGCTAGCGAAGAACATATCATTAGCACCTCTGCAGCTGTGAAGAGTGACTGTAACTGGGTTATGGACATAAGCACTACTGACATGGAGATAAAAAAAAGCGTGACTGTAACTGGGTTATGGACATAAGCACTACTAACACGGAGATCAAAAATGCTACGTGAGCGCCCAGTGGACTGGCCGCTACCAAACACAGCATACGTGATGCCCTCGGTGTTGGACCATTTTGCTCCACATCTTTTTACGCGTAAACTAGACACAAGGTCCTATTGGATCCTATGTGTCTGTGTCAAACAGCAGAGTGGCATCCACCAAGCCACTGCCGTCGACCTCGTGAACTCTTGCAGTAGATATAAGTGCAGACTGGTGTACCATCTTGGCTGCACAATACAGACTAGCATCTGACAACTCTTGTCGACTAGTCGGACCGCAGCCTCAGTTCGATGAGGACCCACATGTGTGTGCTCAATTCAGTATTCAGTAACGGATTAACTGGCATGACAACTTGCGGATTCTGGCTGAATAATATGGCTTCTGAGAATCACGCCAGCTCGTTCGTTGCGTTGCATTCTCCACGCCGCAAGTCCTGAACATGTCCGTGTTGCGGGCCAGGTCTCAGCCATCGCACGCGTGCTGGCAGGTCCTGTGGCGTCGAACCTGTGCAGCAGCGGCCTGTTCTACGCCAGCTCGCTGTCCGAGTCGTCCGACTGGCCGGACGTGCAGTTGCTCTTCTGCAACATGCACTTCTGGGCCCAGGGCCCCGGCGGCGGCGTCGACCTCAACCTGCAGCGGCAGGTCGGACTCCGGGCACGCTTTGGACTGGAGGAGTGCGGCGTGTTGCGACTCCTGGCACGGAACCAGATTTGGTCATTTCAGGGTCTTGATAGATAGGTTTTAGGCTATTGAGAGTCTGTCGGTAAAGGATGCTGTTTTGGGCGCTTCGTTTTTTAAATGTCATTTCGTGAGTTGTGAAGTGCAGTATTGGAGCATCGCAAGAAATGCTTCAGTGAAATGATCTAGTTGTTTCTCTCCCGTCGCACCTGTCGGTTCCATGGCGTCATTGACGAATGCTGGTCTGTTCAAGAACAGTACTGAACTGGTCAACGTGACTGACACTGGAAACGTGAACACGAACTTCCACGCGTGTTCACGTTTTCGGTAAACTGGCAATGATACCGTAGTTTGTATTGGAAATGTTCGCAAAAGTGCGGGTAGAATGGGAGTCACTTCTCATGCGCTGATGGATGTTCACGCAACACCTTTTTTAACCCAGTATACGGACGTGTCTTTAACGCAATATACGGACGTAGCATTACTCGCCCCGGGATTGTTGTGTATCCTAGCATCCAACACATGTACGAATATATTGTGCCGTGTGACGGTTCACCCAACAGTAAACCAAATAACGTGATATCTATTGCCCCTCGTCAGCTGCTTCAAACGCCACGCGCAACGATTTCTACGTGCGGCAGTGGCGGCGATGACGTCCCCCGCCTGACGACCCGCCGGCGCTCGTTCCAGCTGTACGACGCCATGCTGCCGGACCTGAACGAGACCACGCACGCCGTGTCGCTGTTCCCGTACCTGCTGCGGCCGCGCAGCCGCGGCGAGGTGCGGCTGCGCTCGCTGGACCCGGCCGCGGCGCCGCTCATCCAGCCCAACTTCCTCGGCCGGCCGGAGGATGTCCGGATCCTGGTCGAAGGTACCGCGCTGTGGTGTCGCGGTCGCCGCGTCGTGTGGCGTGTGGGGCGGCGTCGGCCCCTCTGCCCGTCGACTGCGAGAAATATTGAGTTTTGTTTGTGGTGATGAAAGTTTTAAGTGGTTTGTTATTCTAGAGGTGTGCATAATCGTTCCCGCTGTCGTCGTTCCAAAAGGAAAGAAAAAAAACATTGTTGAAATGTCATTAAGAAGGGACGATTTTATTCCTTTAATGCTACTTTTTGGTAAAATGCCGCAGAAAGTTGTGACATTGATATCAAATTCTCAGAAACAAATTGTCTCCCATCTCGGCTGGCGCCCGGTCCGGGGTGCTTTTTACGCAGCTTATTTTTGTTTTAGTCTGTTTCGCAGCTAGTTTCCGTTCCAGCCGGTGTCTCTGGGCTGATGTCGGCTCTTGTTCGGCAGCTCTGCGTCTGGCCGACCGTGTGGCCGACACCCCGCCTCTAAAGGACATCCTCATTCGGCGAGTGGTCTTAAAACCCTGCAGAAAGTTCACGGTACGTGGCGCTAGTTGGTCTCATTTTGCGGAAAGCTTGCGTCACAAACTTTCTGAATTACAAAACCACGAAGGTGCAGTGGTTTTGAAACTCTTTTAAAGGTTCTTGGTAAATATGTGAGAGCTCGGCCTTGCAGCCCTGTACAAAATTCACGGTACGAAATGTAAATGGTGTTTCTGCTGAAATTTTGCGTGACGTTAAGCCGGTGGTTTTTGCGAACAGTCATACAAAATAGGTTGCGGGTGATCTTCGAGTTGCGTTTTGGAAGGTGCTCTTCGACTGGTAACAGGCCTTGCCGAAGGATTACGTAATCGCCTGCGTATCATTTTAAAATTGAGCCAAAATATTCGGGTACGCATGACATTTGTCCTCAAGACTCATTTTACACGTCGCGGTGAAAAGACCTTGCATTGAACGGGAACAAAGAAACTAGCGGTAGAAGACATTCTTCGTCGATGCTCGCCTTGGTGTGAACAGATACGTTTGTAGGGGGTTTATCTTCAGACAACTTTTTGCGTGCTGTAATGAATCCCAACTTTGGTCAAACTTACCTGTCTGACGTATAATTGTCTTAAATTTCCCCCAAGGTTTTATGTTGACCTGGTTCCTGAGAATGTCAGGTGTTTCAGGTGTTAGTCGTCATTCAGCCGTCAGCCAGCTGCCATGTATGTGTAGTGGGACACGTCTTCTGACGCTTGGCATGACAGTGACGGTTTAACTCCGTTTCGTGCGTCCCGCTCACCGGGTCCGTGGCCGGACAGGGGGACGCCCAGCTGGAGTGTCAGCTGCGCCAGATGACGCTCACCATCTACCACCCGGCGAGCACGTGTCGCATGGCGCCCCGCGACCAGGGCGGCGTGGTGGACAGCAAGCTCAGGTGAGCTGCGTGACGGGCTGCGCTGGCGGAGGGAAGGAGTTGGACGCCCGCTGTTGGGTCTGGGCCGGGAAGGTAGTGACGGGTGAGCTGGGGGAAGGGTTTTATTGGCTGGCTTTTTGATGGTGTTCTCTGGCGGGGCTTGAGTTGTGGATGTCAGGTGTGATTGGCTATGGAAGGAAACATTTTAAGGCGACATGAGAGATGGTATGACGTAATGACCACGAATCTCCTCAGCGTGCATTTTACACGACTTGAAATGAAGTTAATGTTTGTGGCAGCTGTGAAGTTTTTTGTCCATTGCACTTCGAAGATTAACTTCCTTTAAATGTTTAAACATCCTTTATGACGAGTGAATGGTGGCTGCATCGTATTGTGTAATTGTATGAGTACATTCGCTGTTATTCTTACTTTTTTTAGCATATTTGTAGGTTATATTTCTTAATTATATACGTTTATTACATCTATTATATATATTTATTTGTTATAACTTACACATATAGTTTACTCCATCTTCTTTTGTTTGGTTTGGTGCCAGAAGCCATAGCTTCACGTTGTCAGCGTCGTCTTTCCAGCATGTGGCAAACGCCGTTTGCCCTCTGTCCGTTGCATATTGTCTTGTTACCGTGGCCGATGAAAAAAGCTTAATGTACATGCCCATTGCCGTTTCCTCCATTAGCAGTTAAGTGGTATCGCTACGTCCTGTTTCGGATCGATATGTTTGTACGTTTGTTTAACGGTGCGCTATCATTCTTTCGGATCTGGCGAATGGTTTGCGCTCCTAATCTGGCTCTTGATTTGACGCGGTTTGCCTGACGTTAGCGGTGCAGTTTTGGCCTGCCATTGTTTATCCCCCCAAGTGACGGAATGACTGGTGTCTGGATTGTGAATGCTTCATTGGTGGTCTGACATGACCTGACCTGTACTCAGGGTGTACGGAGTGGTCGGTCTCCAGGTGATAGACGCCTGGGCGATAACGTCATCTGACCTGCTCTCAGGGTGTACGGAGTGGTCGGTTTCCAGGTGATAGACGCCTGGGCGGTAACGTCATCTGACCTGCTCTCAGGGTGTACGGAGTGGCCGGTCTCCGGGTGATGGGCGCCTCAGTAATGACCTGACCTGGGCTGCCCTCAAGGTGTACGGAGTGGTCGGTTTCCAGGTGATAGACGCCTCCGGGATGTAACCTGATCTGACCTGCTCTCAGGGTGTACGGAGTGGTCGGTCTCCAGGTGATAGACGCCTGGCAGTAATGACCTCACCTGACCTGCCCCCAGGGTGTACGGAGTGGTCCGGTCTCCGGGTGATAGACGCCTCAGGGCGGTAATGTCCTGACCTGACCTGGCCTCAGGGTGTACGGAGTGGCCGGTCTGTGGGTGATGGACGCCTGGGCAGTAATGACATCTGACCTGACCTCAGTGTGCACGGAGTGGCCGGTCTGCGGGTGATGGACGCCTCAGTAATGACCTGACCTGACCTGGCCTCAGGGTGTACGGAGTGGCCGGTCTGCGGGTGATGGACGCCTCAGTAATGACCTGACCTGACCTGGCCTCAGGGTGTACGGAGTGGCCGGTCTGCGGGTGATGGACGCCTCAGTAATGACCTGACCTGACCTGGCCTCAGGGTGTACGGAGTGGCCGGTCTGTGGGTGATGGACGCCTCAGTAATGACCTGACCTGACCTCAGTGTGCACGGAGTGGCCGGTCTGCGGGTGATGGACGCCTCAGTAATGACCTGACCTGACCTGGCCTCAGGGTGTACGGAGTGGCCGGTCTGCGGGCGATGGACGCCTCAGTAATGACCTGACCTGACCTGGCCTCAGGGTGTACGGGGTGGCCGGTCTGTGGGCGATGGACGCCTCAGTAATGACCTGACCTGACCTGGCCTCAGGGTGTACGGCGTGGCTGGTCTACGGGTGATGGACGCCTCAGTGATGCCGTTTATCACCTCCGGCAACACCAATGCTCCCGTGGCCATGATCGCCGAGAAGGGCGCCGACATGATTCTCCAGGGACTGTGAGCTGCTGACAGACAGCCCGGCGGTTTGTCAGCCACTGGCGCTGTGAGGCGGCCGCGTGGCCTGGTGGTGGAGATGCAGGTGTCTGGGCAAGTTTCGAGTCTTCATGTGACGGTATGGTACCGTTGGTTTGGCCTTTAGGTTCTTCCCTGCGGGAGAAATTATTTTTCGGCGACCGTGCATTTGGGGTGATCTTATGATTAATACGTAATTGGTCAGGTAATGTTTTCGCCTGCGAACTTGTAAGATCAAGGGCGCGTCGTAATCTGCAAGGGCTTCCTTTTTTTAGTAAAACATTATTTGCCTGTCGTTGTCCCAGGTGCTAATGTATTTAGCCCATAGTGAGAGTGCCATAAGTGGCTGTACCAAAGGGGAATGTCACGCAGTTGTCTTCGTTGTTCAGGTTTGGTGATGTTCAGTCAGCAATGACTGGCAGTCTGTGTTCTGGGATGCCAGCAGTTTAATGGCACTTAAAGCCTTCGAGCTACTGACGAATATTGTCAGAAAAGGTACTCAGGGTAATTTCTCGAAGAGGCGTTCCTAAAAGACGCCGTTAGTGTCTGACTGTTTTCGTTATGACTCCTGATTGCGTTCGTCATCCGAAGCCGTGAGTGATCGTGGTGGCAATAGAATGGCAGGAGCTTAGATTCGTCATTGCTCGTTTTTTGCATTTGTAGCCATTTTTAACGGAACTCGCATGCCGTGTGAATCTACCACGATTTACAAGAAACTCAGGACAGTTCATAAAGTCTTAAGTATCCTGGGACCCTGAAATTTAGGAGGGGCATATTCCATGCTGTGCTGAGTGCCTTTGATAGCCAACGCGATGCTATTAGGTGGATGCCGTGGTGTTTGTTGACAATGTTCTCAGGCCTAATCAGGATAATCGATACATTCGTTGTTCATCAGGAGTGCGGGCATTGGATCAGCCATGTCGATCATATCTGTATATTGCATTTATTTTCCACATTTCCTGGAGTGGTAATATGGAACTTGCGTGGAAATGTGGCGATGTCCCTGCTTTTGTAACTTGACGTAGCAGGCCATTGGTAATTCGGCGCAACGAGATTAACGTGGTCAGTTACACGCTGTCCTGAAATGTTCACAGCGCGTTGTGTCTCATTGACAGTAATGTTATATGCTTTTGAACGGAGGCCGTAGTGTTTTCTTGCGGTGGCCTTTCGTGGAACCTTTTGGGCCCAACCATGAATGATGTATTTTTGATATGCTCTGGCATGAAAAGGTAATTAGACTTGTTCAACGCTCCTCGAGTGCTTGTGGCTAGTCACGGTCGCTGTAACCCAAATGGATTGATGTGCCCATTTAGAACGGATGAATACTTAATACCAGGACTGCAATTTGTCTGTCGATGTTTTCGCGTTGGAATCACTGTTGGAACAAATGCTTCATGTGCCACATATCAGTGGGTTGTTTGTCTCAATGTGTGCAATAATTACGATTCCATATCGCACTCGAGAGCGTTTATCCAGTGAGTTGACCAAATAAAGCCAAACAGACGTGACCCTGCTGCAATGCGGCTCGTCTTTTGGCCTGATTTGGTGGCCTCTGGCGGTGACGCGACACTGTAGGGTGCGCCGGTCATGCAGCCACTGACACCGCGGTCGACGCTGGACCGCTGCAAAGCAACGGCGAACCGCACAGGACATCGGATACCGACACTGGGTGCAGGACCCAGGCACGGCCCGGCGGATATCGGACACAGGATACCGACCATCGATTATTGAAACGAATATTGGACACCTGACACCGAACACTAGGCAGCGCACGACACCGGACCGTCATATTGGCTAATGGATACCGGACGCCGGGTATCCAGGCTAGGATACCCGGCACGGAACACCGTGCCCGGGCAGCGAACGCTGGACACCGAACGCCGGAAGCCAAACACCGGACACCGAACGCCGGAAATCGGACGCTGAACACCGAACATCGGAAACCGGAGACCGCTTGCCGGATACCGGACCCGGACGAGGACGAGCGGTTCGCGGGGAAACAACAGGCACACTGCCATGGAAGCACACATACAGTCCTTATCAACGCGGCCGCTCGGCCGGCGAACGCGTTCAAGTTATGCCGGGGGCTGGTCACGTGACCGGCCCCGAGCCATGTCAGAGCCAGGAGCCTGATGGAAATCGACGTTCGGCAACAGAGACGACCGAGTGACGCCTGGCGAGACGCACGACTTGACACAAGACGAGTCGGGTGCCGACGACGACGCTGATGGTCAATCCTGACTGATGCGTCGAAACAGAGGCCAGAAAACAAACATCTACGTTTGGCGGTGAGTAGGGTGGCATCGCAAGATTTGACCACAATGCCTAATGCAAAAAGCAACGAGGACGATTTTGGTCATCTAGCCAGATGTATTCCAAATTGGCCATTCGTCTGTCATATGCTCGCGGTGCAGAATTTTACAACAAAGTCTTAACTAATTTAACTTTTCATCATTGTATGATGCTTGGGTTTTTGGGATGTTTGTATAATAAAGAAATCTGTACCCAATCCCCAAGAGAAGGCAGCAAAACGGCCGCTGTTGACCTGACCTAGGAGAGGATTGGTGACGTCATCGGGACGGGAAGGAGCAGCATGGCTACGTTCTCTAGGTCGGGAAAATTTGGTCATCCAGGTTGGGAAAATTTGGTCATTGTCTGGTGCTGTGGTCCGGGAGAAACGGTTTATAAGTACCTCTGGCCCCGTCCATTTCTGGAAACGCTTTTTTCGCCGACGAGCACAACTTACGTGATAATATACATATAGGTTATTCGTGGCATGCTTGCTCGGCTTTTTGTCGTCCCGCAGCTTGTTAGACCAATCATATACCGTCATCCAACTTCCAGCCTCAAACAGAATGTGGTGCTTGCTTCCCGCATTTTTGCTTGGCCGAAAGAACAAGGGAATGTTTTCCATTTTTCATGTCCGACATTTGACAGTGTCGCATAGACCAGTGAAATATGCCTCCATTACATTGGCTTCTCGTTCTACGTTCATGACATTTATGCCTGGCATATTTCACATGACTTGCCTCCATGAGCCACCGGCAGGCACGCGGCAGTGCGAGAACAGCGGCCGAAATGAGCGAAAGACTCACCATGCTGAAAAGATTGATACATTCAGCCTGCGAGGGGGCTGGATTAATGACCGTTTTTTACGGATAGATGGAGGCGTAGGCAAATGTGCGGTAAGCGATCCAAAAATATTAATGGGGATAGGACGGCCGTAGGGTCTGCCCTGGCTAAGAACCATTTACATGACATCCCAATGAGCCCAGTACGGCCATCCAGCATTTCCGCCACAGGCGGCAGATCGCCGGCGCTCAGCGACACGTGCAGCACATGCTTCACAACTCAACACCACTCTTCGCCACTTCGTTCGGAGCCGTCGTGACTGGAACAGGACGCGCGCTCTCACGTGGGCGTCCGGGATGGCTTCATTTCGCTCCGCCGCCGGCGCGAAACGGCCGGTCCATTTCAGCCGGCGCTCGGGCGGAACGCGGCGCCCCGGCCAGACGGCTCGGAGCCCCGGCTGACGGCCGGCTCTCGGCGGCCGGCTCGGACCGGAGCAGCGGTGCCGCCGCGGACACGGGTCGGCCGACGCCCGAGCCGGCGGTCTCGTCAGCGGCCCGCAGGTCCCGAGCAAGACGGCGTTCCGGCGGTCGGCCGGCGGCCGGCGAACGGGGGCGGCGGCGGCCGACGCTCCGTCTCCGCCGGCCGCAGGGTCGTTTGTCGGCTGCCGCTGACCGCCGCCGGCCGCCGCCGCTCCGGCCCGCACGCCGGCGCCGTGTCGGGCGGCCGCCCCGGGGCTGCGGCTCGCAGTCGCAGTCGCAGCCGCCGTCAGTCGGTGGGCTAGGGAAGCCTGCGGTCGAGGCCTCCGGGTCAGCCCTCTGGAGAAAGGGCTTGAGACTTTAGAGGCGGTCTTCTGCGGTCGAACGACTTGTGGGGCCTCAGGGGCAGCAGGCGACCCAAGGTATCAGGGACGGCCATCTCGACCGATCTGACCCTGAGGCCTCGGGGACGGCGTTCTGAGACCGAAACCCTCCTCCAGGCACGCGAGATTCTACGTAAAGGGACGAAGGGACCTGAAGCGTCGTTGAAACTTTATGCGTTTCCAGTTCATGGATTAACCTTATGGCCCGCGGTCCATCCAATCCTCGAAGTCTTTCCACTCCAAGCCCACACTCAGGGTACTTTCAGACTGATGTCTCGTGGACAGTTACAGCCTCTTGACGTGAGCCTCGCAGGCTCATCGTGACTGAGTGGGTCACACGTGCTCCGATCGCACTGACCCTTCGACAGTGTCGAAATGGTGGCGCGCGAACTGCCGTCGACATCGCCTTTGAGAGGGCCGAACAGCGCTTTTATGAGCGGCACGAACTCAAGCTCTCAACCTAGTCAATAATCTGCATACAAATTTTGTCCGTCGACATCGGTTGAAAGGCTACAGGGTGCTCCAAAAAGGTGGTGCGAGGATGCAAATTTTCGGAACCGATAAGCTACGAGGTGATGACATGCGAAGGAGGTCTGTCGCCCTGGCGCCATCGCCCATTCATGGCTACAGCCTGAGGGCAGATGATCGCACGAGTCCACCACTCGCTAGTACACCGGTGAGTTCGCACTATAACGCATGCGAGTTCGCAGGATTGCGATATTTATATCTGTGGGGCGTATCGGCTTCAGCACACACGAACACCTCACAAGGACTTCACAAGGACGCTTGTCGCCGCAGCTCGGCACTCTTGGCGATGCTTAGCGTGCTGCCAACCCTTGCAACGTAGCGCAACATCTTGCAGCTTGCTGATCAATAGTCCAAGAAGTAATCCAGATACCTGGAGGACTCCCATTGCCTCTGTTTGGCGCACCGGCCGACGCGTACAGCGGCATTGGCTCTCGTACCATCGTACGAAGTTTTCTATCATACGCGACATTAGACAAAACAGTGGATTAGGCTCTGGATGCCACACGATGTGAGTTGGGAAGCTTGGCCATGTGTCAGAATTGTAAAGACAAGCATCCTACTGTTCACGGAAAAAGTTTGGTTTTATCCTCTGAGGGATGCAAAAGAAATGGTTGACGGTCTGGTTTTCTCGTCCACTTTCAAAAGTCTGGTCACTTACATAGCAAAAACAACAAACAAACAAACAAACAAACAAACAGGCAGACAGACAGACAGACAGACAGACAGACAAACAAACAAACGGATAGTGTCTTCCCAACCGGGCGGGACTTATGTGAGTTCAAATAGTATCCTTTCTTTCGCTCGCGTGAAAGGATACTATTAGATTGAAAGGATACTATTGAAAGGATACTATTAGATGCGGGTTAGCCACTTTTGCTAATTTCTGCTTCGCACGTACGCCGCTGGCTCCCAATCCATCCATGCCAGTCTGTGCCTGCTGTCCAGCATCTCGCACCCGTGCTACCCTGGCCTGCGTCGTGGCAAACAGCAGTCAGAAGTCAAGTTAGTGCTTCAGAGTCCCGGTCGAAGAAATAAACAACAAACAACAACCGAAACAACCGAAATCGATGAAGACAAGCTAATTTGTGGTGGGATTTCGTTGTCCTTGTCTGTCCGCTCTGCATGACGATCCATGGCTTGTACTACAGCGTAATTCCCGAACACCGTGGGTCCACAGCATTACCCAAGGTAAAAACCCGTGCGTCACTCATTTTAAAGCACAGGGCAGTCTTACAAACTGCTTTTCTGTACTGGCTAACCACGCCCGTCTGGAAGTGGTGGGTAACGGTATGTTTTCTCTGAGTCCCACTGCAGACGTCGCCATAGGGTTGGCGATCGACCAGCACCCCAGCCACTTGCCGTGCGCGCCGCTATGGTTGCTTGCCTCCCGTTCCTCACGACGATGCCGACAACGCTAGACCCACGCGCCGTCCGTGCAGCAAGTCACAGGCACGAACCATCTGCTCACGAAACCGCGGACTCGGGGAACTGCCATTTCGTTTATGACGGTGGCTGTTTGCTTTGAGGAGGCCCAATCTAGGCGCCTCTCATGTGTTCGTCAGGAGGGACGCTGTTGTCTGGCGGCTTTCTGCAATGACGGTTTTGGCAGTGGCGCTCGCGAGACGTGCAAAGGTTTTACGGCGTCGCTTGCCGATGTGTGCTCCGCTCGGCCAACATCATAGTCGCCCGACGTCGCCGTTAACGATCGTGTTTGTTATCGGACACGCTCCATGCAAGCGCCGCAAGGCCGGGCCTGCGGAGGCCACGCCGGCCGTCTCCGGCCCGTCGTCAGCCGCTGCCGGGACCGAAATAAGCCCGGCCGTACCGCCGGCACTCATGAGCGCCGCCGCGGGCGCCGGGGCTGCCGCCGAACGACGCAAACTTGGGCGGCTCGGCCGCGCCGCTGGCCGCCGGCCGGCCGGCCCAACTTGGTCTCATCGCCTCGGGGACGGATGCTCCGCGGTCGGGACGGCGGAGGCGTGCGGGACGAGCGGCGGAGGCGCTGGAAATTGTGCCGCGACGCCGGCGGACCGGCTTCCGACGCAGCGCCGCCGCCGGCGGTGGCACGGCGACACGTGGTCCGGTGGCCGGCGCAGGTGGCGCCCACGGGTCGCTGAAATTGCTCCCTGAAATATGGACGGAATTACAGAGGCGAAATTAGAAAAGCAGACGCTTCAAGCTCTCGCACGAAGTATTGTCTTTTTCGGAGGATGTCAGTGCGATGACATAACGAGGCGGTTGACTGAAATTCGTTGATGCAGGGGATTATGGCTGGTGAAGGCTGGTGAAGAGAATAAAGTTTCAGAAGGCGTCGAAATGACTCAGAACGAACGAAATGACAACTACTCCCTTAAGCAGATGAGCCAAAATGTTGTTGGTAATTAAAAACTTATTTTTTAAATAAATTTGGCCCGATGGCGATGCTAGGGTGCTTTGGAATCAGAATTCTTGCTACGCAATGCTTGTACGGATTCTGATCCCTACACCCAATCGTACAATTGCAGTCTAACACGGCGAACATGGCATTACAAAACATGACATGGAGAAAATCATTATACGGCTGCGGTCGTCGTTGTGTAACGGGTGAACAGCATGAAATGGGACAAAATATGGAGCTGAATGTCCCACGTGTCTATGAGCGCATTCAAGTAAAACTTCACACACAGCTCGGTCAGTTTATTTGCTACTTGTTTTTTTTAGTGAACAAACGCCGTCACCTTTCATTAACCAGCAGCGCGCACGCGCGCAGACACGTGCCGCAACATTTTTCGCGGAAGTTCGAGGTCCAGTCGAGAGACAACCTGTCGGATCCGGCGTTTCATGTCCCTCATCCCAGGTTGCATACCAGACTCCTTAGCAGGCCCGCTGTTTGACTACACCCCACATATCTTCTATGGGACGCAGCTGGGGCACACTGGGGGGATTCCCGTCACGTGCCACACACGGTACATTGGCCTCGTTTATCAAATTCAGCGCTCTCTTCGTGTAATACACGCTGGCCAGGTTGGGCCAAAATAAGCAATTCCCTCAAGAGTAGTGTTCATCTTAAAAGGAATCAGGACTTCCTTCGGGCACTTCTGTCGGTAGGCGTTGCCGTCGACATTACCCCTGCTGGGCGAAATTACAGGTCGAGTTACACCCCGTGGAGATATCCCCTTTCATACCAGAGGTTTACGGTAAAACTTTCCTTCTGGCCTCTGCGTGACTTTTGCTGGAACGTCTTTATCTGGACCGAAGTAGTAATCCCGGGCACGAGGCTAGCAAAATATGTGAAACAGCTTTCATCATCCGTTAAGATCTCCGGATGTTTGCATTTGAGCAGATTTCTGCGGGATGGCTTGCGAATTCGCATTTTTTGGGCGACGTTTTGTCCAGGTGTGACCTGTGGCGCTTTCTTACGCTTCTGCGAGCATACGATACACGGTGGATCTTGGTAGCCCAAATGGCTTACAGCTTCTCCAGAAAAAGGCTTTCATGGATTTTTCAGTCCTGGATTCCATCATGGATTTCATCCTGGATTTTCCTGCATGATCTTCGCGACAGTGTTACGGGCATCTTGTTTGGAGTTCAAAGTCACGGACACCACCGTACTCTGGCGTTCTTTTCTTTAATTGATGAAATCGACAACGAAAATAGGTAGAAACCACTGGAATGCAATGTAAAAAAACACCATAAAATGCAAAATGCCATTGCGTTATTCCAAATAGTTCTGGAGAACCTGGTTCACAGAATGTGTCTAATTTCATACTGTTTACCCATAAGCAAACTTCTGTAGTGTTTTGTGGCGTCTAATCTCACTTAATCTTACGTATGAGTATCACCCATGATGTCAATGACTTCCATACCGTGGTCCTCATCTGGCGGAACGTCGCCCTCATTCATACTCATAAAATGAGGTCAACAACATTTTTAACGTTTCAGTGGTCTTAATTTAATAGAGACCATCGTGAAGAACAGGATCAAACCGTATGGTTGTTTTGCTTTATTTCTCTGACCAGTTAGGGTGACCCTTTTGACATTTTTGCCTGAAATCCTTGATTTCCGAGTATCAGTCAGCGTGGCGAGAGTGTCGAGCAAGTGCATACCGGCGTACCAAATTTAGTTCCCATTTTTAAAAAAAGTGACGAGGCCGCGCCATGACCTTAAAGTTTTCTCAGTGTTGACGTTTAGGCACACATTGACCTCTGCAGCAGGATGAGTAGCATTTTTCGCGCTATAGCTCACGGTGGATGACGGGTAGTGAGGGTTGTACATTCCTGCCAGTTTTTGAGTCTTTCGGCGCTTTGGTTTGGTCACGCGATGACGAAAATCGTGACCGTCTTGCTCGTAGTTGTGTACTTGATTCATAGGCGGCAGCACCGGCGCCGCGGTTATCAAGCACGGGCGCGCGGGATCAAGGCGGTTCCCTGGGCGCAAATCGAAACACATCGGACTGAAACATTTACAGCTGAATAATCGTTGATTTAAATATCGCATTACTGGTCTCGTGACATCAGTGTAAAAAACCAGAGACTTCATCGGTGTAAGTATCTGGATATGTGCCTACAATGCGTATCTGCTTTGTGCATTGCAGTTCATATCAAATATAGGGCCAAACAAATACCCACAGTTAATATGTCCGCCTCTTCCGGCATTTTCTGCTGCCCTCTGCCGCTCCTTTCCTTCACACTTTTCCTGTCATTCATTCACATCTCTACCGTGTAAAACGATTTTTTTGTGATGTTCACTAGTAGCTATTCACGACTCCACACTCTACTGCTGGGCGCCGAATGACCCTGCAGTCGGTGCGCCCCTAAGCCCCAATAACCAACCAACCAACCAACACTCTACTGCCTGTGTCACCTGCCCCAGGTTACGCTTGCTGGCACACACCCTCAGGAGCACGCCAGGATTTTCTTGGGGGGGGGGGGGAACTCAATGTGAACTGAAATCATACGAAAACCGCCTACTGGGAAGACAATGTGCAATGGTTTTCACAAAAAATGCCGGGCCGGGAGCTCCCCCCGGCCCCCTTTGGTCGCGCCGGTGCACATCTTATTGTCGTGCACATCTGATGCCATCTTTTGACCAATCGAGCGGCCACTTCAGTGGGTAAAGGTCATGCGTCACCACGCTGATCTGCTGTTCAGAGCATTGTTCCGTGAATTGGATGGGGTACCACCAGTCCGCGTACGTTTGGCGGACCCATTGGGCAAGAGATGGCGCCAGATGCGCACGATCGGTGCATCACGCCATTCGTCGCCTTCGAATGTGATTATCTCCCTACTGTGCAAGCTGAGGTCGAGCGCGACCGGAGCACCGACGCGAGGCTCTTGCATGAGTGTGCCAAGGCAGCAGTGACGGGTGACGTCACTGAGCGTGTTTGCAACACGGCGCAAGGCGGTTTGTATGTTGCCTGCTGGGACACTGCACAGGGTCGTCTGCTCCGCGTTTATATGTCCGAGGAGCAGCCGAGTGTTGAGCTGATGACTTTGGCTGAGGATGTCTGCTGCGAGTATGTGCGGACTAACCTCAGTCAGTCTCTTCGTCGAGCTGCAGTGACAGGCCCGCTACCGCCGCACAGAGGATCTGGACCTGCTGGAAGACGGCGTGGAGCGTAACGGCTACATGGGCCATCAGGAAATCATCCTGCCGGTCATGCTGGGTGACCAGGATGCCGAGGTCAGGGCGCAGACCGTGGTCCGCGAACCAGTCAATCAGACAGACGCCGAAGTGGTCCAACCAAGCTAGGTTCTTCCGGGTCCCCCGAGCTGAACTATGAAACGTCGTCGTACCGGGAGCCAGTGGACATCTCCACGGCCACCATGGAGCCGCCGTTCACGATGCCACTGACCAAAGTTCCAGCTGGAGAGCTTCAGGCGAACGCCGTCGCGGACTGGTGTGCCCCCTCACAGCCAGGCGACGGAGGGGGCGGTGAAGCTGACGTCCGAAGCGGGCTCCCAGGTCTGCGGTGACAGGCGGCAGGAGGGGCACTCGCTCGGTAAGGTGTGTGCCATGAAGCACAACTGGGGTCAGGTGACGGCCGCTCGGTACCAAACGCTGCAGAGTGTGGAGTCACGCGGTCACGAATAGATGTTAGTAAGCATGAAAAAATCGTTTGGACGATAGAGAACTGAGAGAATGACAGGAACAGTGTGTGTGAGAGAGAAGCGGCGGTGGGGGGGGGGGGGCAGCGGAGGGAAACAGATAGCAATATCAAAAGCGGCTGGCGTGATAACTGTAGGCATCTGTTTCGTCACAAACTTCAAACGCATTGCACTGCGTAATGCGTATGTGAACAGTGAGTACGTATCCAGGTAATTAGCTACACTGGTGAAGTCCGCATTAATTTAAGCGTCCCTGGTTTCCTGGATTGATGTCGTGAGACCAGCAATACCATATACAGACCAAGTGTCATTTAATGGTAAATGTCCGCTCCTGGGAAACCGGCATAATCCCGCGCGTTCGCGGTTCTCGACCGCGGCGCCGGTGCCGCTACCTATGGCTGAAGTGCACAACTACGAGCAAAACGGTCGCGGTTTTCGTCCTCGAGTGACCCAACTATTGGGTCCAATGACCCAAAAAACCGACATACATATGTAACACCTGCTAACCTTCATCCACAGTGATTTGTAGCGCGAATGGTCTTTCTCATCCTGCTGCAGAGGTCAATATGTGCCAAAATGTCAAAACTTAGAAAACTAAGACTGTGGCTTGGTCTCTCATTGTTTTTTTTTTCCATTGGAACCAAATTAGGTATGCACTTATTCATTGACTGATGCCCGAAAATCAACGATTACAGAAAAAATCTTAAAAAGGTCACTCTCACGTTGGGAAATAGCCGAGATGCTACCGCTACAAAACTCTATGTTGTCGAAGCCGCCCAAATGGCGGAAACCTGCGAGGGTTAAATTGAAGCCAGTCATTTGTATTACTTGCGCCACTGATTTAATGAAAACAGCCACAGTTTTTCTATAAATTAAATAAAGCCTGTCGGGAAAGTTCTGCGCGCCCTGTGACTGATTTTCGAAGTGGCAATGCTATGCTCAAGCTCCAGATAACGAACATGTCAAAAGAGCAATTTTTGCACATTTTGCACGTTTTACGCTCAGTTATTTTATCAGCATTGCAAAAAAACGGTTTATTCGTTTATCCGACTGGCCAACCAAAACGCCCAGTCGGTGGCCGAATAGTCTACAAACGTTCTCTTTTTGGTTTGGCAATCCAATATGATGTATCCTGTGCCCCCTTTTACTGTGTAAAAATGTTTTTCATTGGCATCTGGGGATGCAATTCCAGTGTGAGGTTTTGAACTTTGTCCAATCCTTCAGCGATCACCCACTGTACCAGTGCAGGGCCTCTGTGGGATCGAAATGGCAGATTTATTAGCTGGCTGCCCACTTGCTTGGAAACCATTGAACGCGAATGCAGAAAAGTTTGCCAAAGGAACGGGATACGCCCGAACCCTTAATCAAGTTTATTCGGCGCCTCTCTGGTGCCATCTATCTTAAGCATATTCTGACTTCATGTAGGAGAGTCCTGACAACCTGAGTCAACAACATAAACTGCTGCCGTGACGACTCTGGAGCAACAGACCGCAAATACACTGCAGCCACGGAATCCCTTTGGTGTCGGAGCTACCTAAATGAGAGCATACCAACAGTTTCGAGCGGTCATCAGGTGACTATGATGACCGCAAAAGCTCAGGAGGCGTTGAGTGGACGCCGACGATTGCAGCGTTCCAGATGACATCACGTGGTCGAGAGACACGCGTCATCTGGCTAAGCGCTAAATTTGTAGCGAAGGATATAGAGGTACGTGCCTCTTATTGAAACATTCACACTTTAACCCTCGCCTTCGGACCCACCCTCCAGTATCCCTCTTACATCATGAAATTCGTGTGCCGGTCGGCGGGCACGACCGCAATGTAAAAATGTAAATATTTTCGCAGTGACGAGGGTTCTCATTCGAGCGACCAAGAATGATATGGCTGGAACAGTAAGGACTATAAAGAAGGAACGCATGGATACAGTTCTTACCTCTTGGGGCCATGGAAAGTGCGTCTGCATTGCAAACAGTTGGCCTGAGTCAGATGCGACTTGGTCACCCTTGGCAAGCAAGTTCTTGTCATATATTAGTAGTTCATAAGCACATATGACTATCAGTAAACATTCCATGACTGTAAACCGATTATATGTATTTGACTGTGCGGCCGCAAATTTTGGCCTGTGACCTGACTCCAGGTTACAGGTCAAGGGCACAACTACGTGTGCAAAGAACATGAGTGCCGGAGCATATATTCAAGCTACAAAACCGCCTCAACAGACACACAGTCTCAATAACAAACGAAAAACGGCCGAAAGTTAAGCTGAGCTCAGGTCAATGACCTGGACATTTCCGAAAAATTCGGGATAGCAGAACTGTTTCAGTTACCATGTTCTACAAACGTGGCAAGTTTCATAACCATCGGTGCATTCCACAAAAAGTTATGCCGCTTTGGTTTTTTGTAACATGGTTATTCTCGACCTGACCTAGGTCAAGGATCTGAAGTGACGCTAAGGCCAAAAAAATGAAATAAGGTGTAAACAAGATGTGTGAAAAAGTACGCCGAGTTTCACGTCTCAGCACCTTTTCGTTTTTTGGCTATCCTCGGAAAACCAGAGGGGGTTTCACATGAACCCCGTCTCCCGCTCGGCGAAGGTTACGAACCATGAAAGTCAACAGACAAGGATGTTAACTAGCACCCCACGCATCATGCCGTATGTGGTGACGTGTCAGCAGCCGGTTCCCGTTTGCGCCTGGGATGTATACTGTGCCGCGGGGCGGAGGCGGCGGGCACGGGGTTGCCGGCCGGAGCCGCGGGCGGCAACCAGCCGGCAGTCCTTGTGGAGCGGGGCGCGGGTCGGTTGTCGGTAGCGGTCGGTTGCGATCGAGTACTTGTACTTCGGTGAAGTATGTATTGATCGTGAATACACACCACCGCAAAAGGACACTTTACTCACACAGTATTGTGTGCATGCTCACAGGAACTCAAATGTGCACATTTTTCCCCCTTTGAACCTTTCTCCCGTCCGCCGTAATTCACTGCGCAGACGACGTCCAATGTAACCGAATTAAACGAGCTTTTGGGTTCTCTTTGACAATCTGACACAGCGTAGCTATTGGAAATGACCATTAACCCTAAATAAATTAGACAGTCAGGCTACTACTAGCCTATTATATAATATTGATATATATATATATATATATATATATATATATATATATATATATATTATACTGGCCACTGGTAAAGGCCACCTGGTCATGAACACAAGCAGCGTTTGGCTGAAAAACTGCGTTTCTTTCTCGGGCTCACTGCAGCACTGAGTATATTACGAAATGTGTCGCTCCGTCGTTGCCGCTGAAATCCGCATTAGGTGGCCGTGCAACTTTCCATTTTCCGAATGGTGGATGGTCCATCAACCATTCCATTTGCGGGAGTAAACGAAGTCGACGAGTGACACACTGAAGCTGCCAGTGACATGCTTACAACTGTGACGTCTTACATTGGAATGTCGCTTCTATATAATTCCATTGGATTCATGGAAGGGTATTTTCGCACAAGACCTCCTGGAAAAGCAGTGTACACTGACAGGAAAATTATTTAGGTGAGGCGGAGCTAAGCAGAAACTACCCGGAAAACTCAGTCCATACTGAAGAACAATCTAACCAAACGTGTCCTGTTTTTCTAAGCCAGTGCAAAATCACCCCATTACCGGGTTAACAAACCATTAAAAGCTAAGTAGATTTCATAGCCGACTATGGTATCATGGTTTTCCATTAGCATCACATTAGAGTTATTCTTAGGACAGTAATTAGCTGTCTGCGACTGGGTGGCCAGTGTCCACCGCTCGCGATACCACATTTTTCTCAGTATCACGATGACACGTGTTGCGGCCTGTGTTGAGATTTGTGAGCAGGGCAGCGTGCCATTTTTGCCAAGATGCGAGGAAATATCGGACGTAGTTCAAAGGTGCGGCATGATTGTGGAAGTACGTTATCGTTCACTGTGACACTGGCTAAGTAACCTAGATCAGGCAAGCAAGAGAAAAATGCTAAGACCAGACGGAACGTTCGAATGTGTCACCGGCGTTCGTGCTTGCCGTGGTTAAGCCCGTGCTGTACTCAGTCTGAGGTGAGTAGATAACGTGCTTGTTAGGAATGCTGGGTAGCTTTCCACTTTATCACCGATGAAATTTCGACTAACCTTTCTCAATAATTCATCAGTTGCCAATCAGCCCTACGCAAACTAGCCCAAAGCAAAGGTAAAACAGGGGTAACACAGGTAAAAAAGGTAACTTGTCCCAGCGGAGATAAGGGAAAACTGAAGTCTCAACAACAGAATACCAAGGAAAAACTAACGGAAATTTAAGTGACCAGTGCAAGCCTAGGGGGATAATAAAGTGAAATCACAGTGGTGAAATCACAGTGGTGCTTGTCCAAAATTACGTTGAAACGAACCCAATGGGGAGGTTAAACTGATTCAAAAACAAAGTAGAGCCTCATATTTCCGTTCATAGTAGAAACTGAGATAAGTCTTAAACTGGGATATATATAAAAACTGGGATATATATATATATATATATATATATATGCATATGCATATATACACAGACTGATGGATAAGATTCATTCTTCTCTCATTTCCGACATTGGTCTGATATAAACGGCGTTCAGGAAGAAAATATATTTTGAAACTCAACGGTTTGCCATTCGATTTTACAGCCCAAAACAATCGACCGTCTCGAGGCGGTCTTCAAAAACCCGGCGTTTCCCGAGTCTGCACGCAGTCCAGCCACCGCCCGGTGTCCCCACCCTCGCCACTGTGTTGAGCGGCCTTGACTGCGAACGGTTACATGCTTATCATCCGACAGAGGCCTCCTGATAATTGGTATACGGTGACAAGCTAACCACTATTCCCCCCCCCCCAAAAAAAAAACACGTTATCTGCTCACCTCAGCCTGGGTACCAGTTTTCAACTGTACGGGCTAAGCCGCAATAAGTAGGAACACCGTTGGCGCATTGGAACGCTTTGTCTGTTATGAGCATTCTTCTCTCATTTGCCTCGCCTAAGTTACGTAGCTAGTGTCACAGTGAACGATGACGTACTTCCACAATCATGCCTTTGAATTCTGTCCGATATTTCCTCGCGTCTTGGCAAAAATGGAACGCTGCCCTGCTCACAAATCTCAACGCAGACCGCAGCACGCGTAGTCATAGCAATAAGCTGGATGCCATTGCCCGTTGACAAGTGCGTAACGACCGTTGGCGGTCAAGGTACACTGTGACGGTGGCGGGTACTCTGGACGATGGTTGGACTGCGTGCAGATTCGGAAAAAGCCGGTCTCTGAGGACCGTCTGAAGACGGTCAAACGCCTCCTGTTCTACAGTCGAACAAAAAGGAGCTGAGTTCCTAAGTGCATTTAAGTCCCGAACGTCGTTTGTGTCAGGCCGACTTTCAAACGGAGAGAAACATGGGTCTCAGGCGGCTTTTAAACCAGTTCTGCTTAACCTGAGACCGATCGTCGGTCGGCGCCAAGCACGCCCGACTGGGGGGGGGGGGGCGGCTGACCGCCCCCTTTAACTCACGAACGGTTGGTCGCATGACAAAAAATAAACACACCGTGAGAAAACTCGCGAAAAAGACAGCACGAAACCGGTCTCATTTTTAGTTTTGGATAATATGTAGGCCATTTA
This sequence comes from Capitulum mitella, assembly GCA_030062745.1. NCBI lineage: Eukaryota > Metazoa > Arthropoda > Thecostraca > Pollicipedomorpha > Pollicipedidae > Capitulum > Capitulum mitella. Next base: position 27,561,947 of record CP099844.1, read on the forward strand.
CACCTTATAGATGTGGCTGCTTGCATGAGACCGAGAAACGGCCTAGATCTCAGGGTCTGTAAAAAATAAAGTCTAGATAAAGGCGCCGGCGGACAGGTAAAAGCCCTCAGATGCCGATAACGTCAAATTTCTCTGGTTTGTTTAACATGTACGCGGAAACTTTAAGTTAAAGACACGGCGATTTTCGCACCGCTGCACGGCGGGCGCCATAGTCGAACGCGGTATAAAATTAACGGGAACTAATTTTACTATTCTTTTATTTTCGCGGAATATGCCGTTCCAAGTGTTATTTCTTGATTTTCGTGGTTCTTGTAATGGTTTCTCTTGCTTAACCCTATTCCCGGAGGGCTAGACGGTATGGCCGATTCCCGGCAGGGGGGGGCGGATTCGGCCCCCCCTGAGATCTCGAGAACTACTTATCCGATTTTATCGCAACAAACGGCAATCGATTTGCCGTGACGTGAACTACATTCTTATAAAAAGAAATTTTCAAAATTTTGAAATTTGTGGATATAGGGGGGCAAAAATCTCAAAATGGGGGGTACTTTTTGACTTCTTATAACATCGTTGTTTATGGACCGATTTCGATGAAACTGGCATGAATCGAGAGATTATGGATAGGGCTTTTACCATGGGTATGCAAATTTGAAATTTTGAGAAAATTCATGGGCGTTCACAGGGTTTCAAAAATAGGGGGATTAGTTTCTAATAACGGAATGAACAAAAGAGGCCAAAACACTTTTTTAGCTTCTGCTAGTCATGTTATGCTAAAGAAGTACAAATCGCATTACAATGTTTGTATAATGTTAGCATAGGCGGTGCCAGGGACATAAAAAAGGGGGAACTGTCATGGTCAAACGTTCTTCAGATCAACTTGTGACCTTTGACCTTAAATGACCTCCAGTGGCCTTGGGGTCACCTGGAATGATGTCGTGTGCATTCAGTATTATCTGCAAACGTTTTTAATCGATTGAATTCACTCTATTCCAAAAAATTCATTTTTTGGCTTTTGCGATATAGGGTACGCGCACTGACATTTTAGGTCATAGCTCCGTGACCCGACCTGATATCAAGCTGAAACTTGGTACACAAGTAGAGGGCACCTTTCTACGTGATATATATTCTGGGTTTGACATTTGAAAAAACGGCGCCGAAATTATTGCAAAAAAAAACAAATTTTGACTTTTGACCTTGACCTGACCTTGTAAAGTGACCTCAGATAAACAAAATTACATATGCACATTGCCCAACTATTTAGCTATACATTCATATAAAGTTTTAAGTTCTATCTTAAAAACTCTGTTTTTGGCAGACATTTCCTTTTACCCTCAACATGGCCAAAAATGACCTGAGGTGCCTCCCAAAAACGTTGCCTGGCTCCGCCCCTGAGCAAAATAGAATTTCGAAATTTTGTCACAGCGCGTAGAAGGAATAGCTAGGAAAAGTGACCAAGTTTCGTGAAGCTGCGTTAAAAAGCCTGGAATTGGCAAGCAAAAAACCCGAGGGGGGCGGATTCCCCCCCCCCCCCTGCCGGGAATAGGGTTAATGTTGAAAAAATTGTTAGTTATCAGTCTGCACAACTGGTGGAGCTTTATTCGCGAGAGCCTGTTTATTTCTAAAATTTCCAATTTTTTGGAAACTTTTAACTTCTTAGTATTATTTGCATCTGTGAGAGCCATTTCTGCCATTTTCTACCCGATCTAAGTCATTCATCGCCGATTTTGATGACAGTGCATTTTAACTTATAAGAGTTATTCGTGACCTAACCTCAGGTCGGTGGTATGAGGCCATTGAAATTCTGCCCATTGACGGAAGCTGGATGTCTGGATCTCCCCACACCCAAATTTTTTTTACAAAAAATTCCGTCAATTTCCGAAAAACGACGACTTATGTTGAAAACGGGCTTGACCTTAGGTCAGTGGCCCGGGCATTTCCAAAAAAATCCGAAATAGCAGATTTGTTTTATTTATCAAAAGCTATAATCCTTGACAGTTTTATTGTGATATCACGCTTTGCGAAAAAGCTACAGGGCGCTAAACTTTTTTGGACATAGGTCCACTTAACCTATGTTGACCTATGTCTTGGCCTAGGCCAGACAGCTGGCTTGACCTGAAATCAAACATTTAATACAAATTGTAAAAATAATGAAGCAAAAGGTACGCGAAGTTTCGTGGCTTTACCAATGCTTACCAATGCTCCTTGCTGCATGTTCTGGGTTATAAAACCTAGCTCGTATGTTTGTTGTACATACGTATGCGCAACATACGTTGTGCCTACGTATGCGTGCACGAGGTGTGGGTGAGAGTGGCAGGGTTTGCCAGCTGATGGGTGAAATGGCTAATAGTACTGCCGTGTGGCGGATGAATGATTCCTTGTTATGCTCGTGCAACCGAATGAGTAATTGCATGACGACGTCAGCATTCAAAACATGGAAAGTGTTGACGCCACATTTCGAACTGTCAACGTAACAACTTGCGTCTCACATTTACATTCACACGCCAAGCCCGGGACTCAAATTTACGGTGACGTTGTTCATCATCTCATTGCGATAACCAGGATTTATGGCCGTCTTTCTTCATTGCGGGCCGTGTTTTTGCGAGCAAAATGGACGTCTCTCCAGGACGCCCTCCGTCCGGCCGAGCGGCTGAATCGCCACCTGGCAGCGGCGAGGCTAAGAACAGGTTATGGTCATCGGCTCTGCACATAGCCGCTCTGAAATATGCCCACTAGAGATGGCGGGTGGAAGGCTGACGCGAGAGATACCCGTCTCCGTCGATTAATAACCTGCCGACCTCAGGCTGCCGGAAATGCCCGCATTGGATCGAACTGACGAACAGATAATAGTTCCAGGATTGCGTTCGATATATACTGGCTCTGAGGAATGTAATAGAGACTTGATAGTTCGTTAAGCTCCCGTTCAGAGGAGAACTATTCGGGAACCGATTGCCGGAACAATACGCGTTTTCGTGGCAGGGCTTGGAGGCAATAACCTACACCTTTCCTTGGAATGAGATATCGGCTCCAAATCAACGCTTGCCCTGCAGCTGGCCCGTCGAGTCAAGAGTCAGTCGACTGCGCAAGACTGACGACAGTTTACCAGACGATTGTATATTGAATAATATAAGAGCGGGCCGTGAGCATGTGACATGAGTCATGTCTGCTGTCTACAGCGCTATAGTGTATGTTTTGGTACAAACATTCGTAGTTTCGTTTTTCATTTAGTTCGCAGAGTTCACTGCAAGCTGTTTCTCGGAACTAATGAACACCTGAGCAGATCTTGAGTGCATCTGCAAGCGGTTTAACTGCTTTAAGGTCTCTCAGACTTGTAGTTATCGCAGATTTGCGAGACAGCAGAGCTGGTGAATATATTTACAGCTACAGGTGTCTGTTTGTAAGCCCCCGCTGCATGTATGAAAGCCCAGGACTGCAGTAAATCCATCTTTTTATCAAGGTGCGTAGGAATGACGAATGACGGAATGCTATTCACAGTGGCCGAGAAAGGTAAAAAACGTATACCCCACGCTGCCATTATACCGAATAAAACTATCGAGATGTTCTTGCATATACCCAGTGCCTAGAAATCGTTTTTACTTTTTAGCGACTAACTGGACCACGGACCTGAGACTGCCCGGACCTCAGACCAGAGACTACCCGGACCTCAGACCGGAGACTACCCGGACCACGGACCTGAGACGGCCCGGACCACGGACCTGAGACGGCCCGGACCTCAGACCAGAGACTACCCGGACCACGGACCTGAGACGGCCCGGACCTCAGACCAGAGACTACCCGGACCTCAGACCAGAGACTACCCGGACCTCAGACCGGAGACTACCCGGACATCAGACCACAGACTCTCTAGGCCTCAGACCAGAGACTACCCGGACCTCAGACCAGAGACTCTCTAGGCCTCAGACCAGAGACTACCCGGACCTCAGACCACAGACTCTCTAGGCCTCACACCAGAGAGACCCGGGCCGGCCGCTGGTGTCCGCAGAACGCACGCTCCGCTGACTGTGCCCCGCCCAGGCCCTCCCATTCCGCAGCTCCAGTCCGCAGCTTCAGCTCTCAGCTCCCGTCCTGGCTGCAGATGCGGACCTCGGGACGGCTCGCTGGCGGCGGGACGGCCTGCCCCCAGAGGACCTCACTCAGCCGCCGACCTGGCGGGAGGGAACGCAGCCCAGCAGCTCAGAAGCCGCCGCCCGTGACATGCAATCGTGGCGGAGGTGTCCCTCGAGCGTTTGCGCGGTGCGGCCGACTTGCGTCAGCTCCGGACGATGGGACCACCGCCCACAGGGGAAGCGTCAAGCGAGATCTCCCCCATCAAGCTGCGGCCGACCCGATTAGAACTCGGGTCACACTCGGTCGTTGGGCGGATATTGCGGTTTCGATGATCTTCGACGGGGGCGTGGTCACTGCGGGAAAGGAGCACTAATCCTGGGGCCCGCAGAGGTTGCGGTGTGAATACGGTATCTCCTCGGCAGATGGTCATGCGTTTCAATACCCTCTGCAGGTAGCGGACATAATGCGATTACGAACATCAGTGGAGCTTGAGTCGCGTGTAAAAGCCATGTGCATTGTTGAATACACATTTGCTAGGAACAAATGATGCTGACACTCATGATGCAGCTTTTCACTCAGTATATTTGCATTGATCTCTGAAATCTTCTGCTGATAGCTCACTACGTAATAACAAAAACTAATAAAAACGCATTTCCCTGCTCTCAAGACAGATGAAAATCATGGGCATTGTGCACAGGACAAAGCCACCTGTTGACGTAACGCACATGAAGTCTTACACGCCTGCCTTGTATGCAAATGTATCTCAATGCTATGCTCGTAATACATGCTTGTGAATGAAGAAGACAAGCTATCTAAGTACTGCTAAAGGCACTCGCGCGGTTTGATCAGTGACTATCGTTACCAAAAGTAACACAGAAAGTAACGCAACCGAGTCAAATTTCGATGGCATAAATGTTCATAATGTGGCGAGCGACGACTTCGATTCCGCAGCATATGCTCCGTCCAGAACTGGCTTTGTCTACAACGACGGGGCAATGTCGACAGCAGGGATCAAAGAACAAAATAAAGTCGTCATGGTCCCGCTTTATTATTCCTTATGGGCCGAAATACCCATTTTTGCAAATATATGTGCACATTTCCAGGCGAATATACACAGCAATGCCGGCCAGAACATCAAAACATTGCCAAGCAGATTTAATGCCATGTTTTGAAAACTCGTGTTCACCCCTCGAAACGGTCTGGCCACTTGCCACATAGCACTTAGTTCCGCAACTGTGTGCTGGAATCCTCTCAGGCGGTTCGCGAAAGCCGCGCACAAAGTTTTCAGCCGCGACAAACTATTCATCGCTGCCCAAAGCTGATCCAGTTCGGGCCTTCTCGTGTGCGTCTTCCACATTCCGTTGGTTTCACTTAGCCGCATCCTGCAGCTACGGCTGCCTGCATTTCCCTGGGTTCCTTTCCGGCCGCATTTGCATTTAAATTCCCCAGCAGCACCGTGCTTATTCTGCCGACGTAGGATCGAGGCAAATCGTATGGATCACACAGGCCCGGACTGCCTACCGGACTCGAAAATACGGGAGCAAATAGCATGCTTAAGCGAACACAACACGCCTCCCCGCTTATACCGGAGCGCACGGACTAAAGTGGGCTGTGGGTACTGCTCCTTTTGAGAGCCGAAACCGCTTCAAAATACTGTGGTTCATTGATGTCCTGTTTCAGCTTCGCTGCCGTCGAAAGAATGAGCATAGAGACCAGCCAACTGCACGATGCAGCTGGTCACATTGTGTGCTGCGGGAAAGCGCCAGTAAATGCAGGCAGATGGTGCCGTTTCTCAGCTCGTACAATTCGTGCAATTCGTAATCAAGTGGTTTCAGTTTTCAAATTCGAGCTCATTAATTTTGTGTGGGTTTCTGCGATTTCATCGACACTTACGTGCGAATAAATGAAGGCCAAAACTTCTCATTAAAGTGAACCAGGGTGTGGTTTGAGCTTTCCACAAATATGTCATGGAATACTGATTTGACATATGAGAAAAGGTTCATATTGCCGAGGGAGGATCTAGAAGAGCTTTATTTTATTCTCATAAGCCTCATTCAACGCCACGGGATCTTTCATAAGCATGGTAAATAACAATTCATCCTATCTTTCCAGGCTTCTGGGAACTCCATTGCAATCGGTCACTGTCGAAAGTGTATGCTGGGTCGCAACACACAGTAAGTACTCTGAACTCGTTTTAGACGCTTTCGATCAGTGAAATCACTTAGGCTGGGAGGTAACAAAGACTGCCCTCCATGTGTAGATGTTTTCCTCACCACTGATGTAGGTTTAAATGCATACAGCTACGTGAGCATAATGTCCGCCTCTCTGGCCTAATGCCTGTATAATCACAACATAAGTACCGTTTTAGACACTTCCGCATGCAGTATAAATTATCATACACAAACCATTCTTGATTCCTCGCACATATGTATGAAATCTGCATCTGCGACAATAAATAGTAGAGGTAGAAAACACGACGTACTTAACGATATAGTTTGCCCTCCCCTCCCATCCACTTTGTGGTTCCTGGGTCTAACATTGATGAATATTGCTCTGTCCACCTGGTTCGAATATATATTTCTCGTCAATATATGGTTTAGGATAATGGGTCTCATTTCTTTTCCACTTTCAGAACTTTTCGCCGACAATATCCAACTCAAGGGCGGTCAATGAATGTTTTCTAAAACCACCTTTGCGTTTCCTTTCAGTGCCCCTCGGAGTTTTTACTGATTCATTTTCGATGCATTCAGAGTCCTGAAGTAGGTTTCGAGAACACTTTTGAGCTACAAAACAGCAAAGTCGTGCAGTTAGTTCCTAATATACGAGGTGGGGGCGAACTGAGAAAAGCGAAAAAACTTAAAAAAATTGAAGACGAAAAACTCTCACCAAGATTTATCTTTAAGGTCACAGAACAGGGTTGGACCGAACGCAGCCTGTTTTTGCAACAACCCCATAAACAATGCAAATGGATATCACCTCTGGCGACAGGGCTAACCAATAGTTTTGTCGGCTGATGAATGAAAACCAGAACTGGATGTGATCGTACTGTGGCAAGAAGTCCAAATGTTAGTTCCACGAAGCTTCGAGCCTCAAATCTCGTCAGATCAAAGCATAGGTCACAACTCGCCCAACAAGGCGCGTTTTACCGTAGCTGTCCCTGACCAATGCTTTTATCGTGTGGCCCCGTCCTGCCTGTCTGTTCTGTTACTGTTCTGCCTCCCAGCTCGCACGCCTCAGTGCCCGTGGTCCTCGATGGCAGCCGTCCTTCCCAGCTTCCCTCGACCCGCCACCGTTCGGCCGCCGGAGCCGCCCGGAGGTGCTCCGATTCAGCCCCCTCGTCCTGTCTGGACGCGGGCAATCGGGTGATGCCCGACTGGACTGGCTCAGGTGATAAGGTTCCGAGACGATCTCAGCGGCCCTCCTGGCCTCGCCGAGCGGATTCCGGCGGCCATTGTGGCGCCTGAATCGCGCCGGAACGGCACACACGAATCTGGATTATGGCCGCAGCCGGGACACGTGGCGGCCGGAGCCCTCGGCAGGGCGGAAAGTGGCCGGGCACGTGAGATTGGGAAAGAATCTCACAGGGAAATAAAGAAAGAAAGAGCTCGCGAGATTCTGAAAGCAGGAAGTGAGCTCAACGTACAAAGCGCACGCTGCGCTAGTTAGTCCGTGTCGCTGTGATCAGTGAAGACCGCCGGTTAGGACGTCAGAAATAACTGCCTGCATATCGACCTGGACGGGAGGCAGGATTTCCTCATCATGTTAAGTCTCCCAGACACTTGAAGGTCATATTGTTGTATAAGCGCCCCGACGAGGAGTGACGTACAAGTCTCGGATGTTCCGGAAAGCGCCACCTAACAATCGGCTTCAGATACTGATCCCATCGCGGCAAACTGTGCAGTTTGTCAGCTCCGTCATGGGATTACGGCTGATTATCACACGATGTTGCCCTTTTGTCGACCACAATGCGACAGACGGTGATCAGTATTGCACGGAATGACCGGGCCCACGTGGCGTGTATATCCAAAATTTGACCACAGCCTGAAGCTTCAGAAATCTGGCAAACATGCAAGTGGCCATTGGATTCGGAATGCAAGAAAATCTGCACTCAGACTGTAAAAACTGATTGCATTGGTCATGCAACCTCTCCGTCTGGAAACATAAGCGGCCCTCAAGTTAGATTCGTTCAGTCGGCGGGCAGTGAAGTTCACGATTTTGGACAATGGAGCTGTGTTATCAGTATGTGCATCGATAACGACTATCACGCCTGCGGGGCGAAAAGCAAATGCAGACGCCCGCCGGCCTGCTCCATGGGGATGGTCACAAATATAAAGCGAAGCATCCATGTTTAAACTGGTTTAAAACGACGAACCATTGACACACAAATCAGGCAGACTGATTAGCGTGATTTCCACAAGTTCGATAACTCGCGTTTACTTTTCACCAATGAGTACTACGAGCATCTCGGATGTTCTTACGTCGAATCGAATCGAAATAAGTCCCGGTGGTACCCGCATATTGGCGACCTGAGCCTTTGCTATTTGCGTACTTGACATCCTCGGTACCGTCGTTGTGCCAGTGTCCTGGCCTCGGCTGCGCGGAGTGGACGTCGGGCAATGCGGCGACACAGCTCCGGTTTCGTGCCCGGGGACGCCGCGTGCTTGGCACCTGGCTAATGGAAGCCGGCCGAACGTGATCCGCCCCCGGGAGCCGCGGGAGGCCCCGCCAACGTCTGTCAACGACGCACCAACAACGCAGCGACACGCTGACGCCACCGGACGAGGCGCTGCCAGATGGCCGCGGACCGGTGAAACCTACCCGCTCGGAATTCCCCCGGCGGCTGACCTCGCTGGCTAATGTCGTCCTGAATAATTAGCGACCGCCAATAACATAGATCCGGGATCTTTGTTTGATCTGGGTTTGTTCTGAAGCTGGGTGCTCTTGGCTGGCCATCCTACGCTAATCTCCCGCATTGATCCTAAAGGTGTGTGACTAGGCTGCCCTGGTCTCTGGTTGCTGTCGCGAGAAACAGAAAGAGAGAGAGAGAGAGAGGGGGGAGAGATAGAGAGAGAGAGAGAGAGAGGGAGAGAGAGGGAGAGAGAGAGAGAGAGAGAGAGAGAGGAGAGAAGAAAGAAAGAGGGCAGACAGAATGAAGAAGAGAGATAGAAGGAAGATGAGAAAGAGAGGAAGATAAAGTATAAAACACCTTCTAGGGAAGATTTAGATGCCTGAAATAACGCAAACTAAAAACGTTTGGATGGTGAGCCGTTGAGACAAGCAGAGCAGGAGTCCGTTTCAACTGAAGGAGCAGGAGGTCAGTTCAGCTTTCAGAGTGTGCCTATTTTTATTTCCGTTACGGTGCAGAACTCATCTGAGTCTGACAAACATAACGACTTTTTGTCGCCGTCGTCGACGGCCGGCGCCTCGGGGCGCTCCTCTGCCTGTTGACGACGATTGGCTCTTCGCAGAGGCCCCGCACGTCGCCGGGTTAATCCTCTTGAGTGAACGGCGGGACGTCCGGGTTACGACCGACCACTCTCCGTCTCTGAGGGCTGCCGCGACCGCACGGCCGCAAAGTCTCCCTCCCCGGCGACTTTACGCATGGCTGGCGGAGTCGGCGCCGGTCCCAGTGGCCCCACCTCGACCCGCGACACCGCGACGGCCTCCGGGGATGGAGTTTACGATCATGCGGTGGGCTGCCGCGGGTATCACGAGCGCGAGTGCCGCCCGGGGTGAGTTGCAGCGAGTGGCGGAGGCCGGTATACGGCTCGAACCGCGCGAGTGGTCCCAGAATAGAAATGAGTTCCGCTGCGTCGCAATTAGCCCGGCAATGGCCAGCGGAAGTCAGGACTCAGACCGTGGGCCGCCTCGGACCGGGAGATGGAAGTATCTGAGCAGAGGTCCTGGGTGTTCAGACCGGACCGCCTTAGGCCCGACTCCGGACCCGGACCACGCCAGCCAGACTAGGGACCAGAGCTTCTTAGCTCGGACCAGAGGACCAGGAGACCAAGTCGTCTTAGCCCACGCCAGGAGTCTAGACCAACCTGACTGACCCAGGAGCCTGGGCTGCCCAAGGCAGTTTAGAACCTAGACAGACAGGCCGGACCACACGACCACCCCCCCTTCCGGCCAGACCGGGGAGCCGGACCGCCACCGGCGCCGTCCGGGCAGACCTCACCGCCGGGCGGCCCGATCGGGAGCGGAGCCGTCCCGCCGCAGCCTCTCTGTATTCGGCGACGTCGGTGGCGATTTCACGCCGACCGGCGGCGACGGCCGTCGCGCCGGCGGCCAATCGTCGCCGGCGACGACCGGGCCGCTGGCGGCGCCGCCGGCCGCCGCTGGCACGCCGTCCGTTCCGCCCCTGCGCCGAACGCCGAGATGATTAACTGCCGAGCGTCGGCTGGCCGACGCCGGCGTCAGGTGTCGAGCGGTACGCGCGAGAAGCGTGAAACCGCAAGCCGAATGGGGGGGAGGGGGTTACGAGCAAACGTGCAAATGTATTCTGGTGTATGTTCTGTTGTTCTGTGTTCGCTTTGCCAAAAACTCGGCGGTATTCTCTTGTTATTTTAGACTTGCGCTTCGCGTAGGCCGCATTCCTGATACGTTCAGTGGCCAAGACGCGGAAGTCCGGATGTTGAACCGCAGGTCTGGGTGGGTCATGACGGGAGGTCTGTCGCACCATTTACGTTCCCGCCGATATTGTACGACTTGCCTGTATTGTGCAGCTACGAACACCACACATTGTCACGATCTTGCGTAATGATTTTTGTGATCCACTGTGTAGCACTTGCATCTGACTGTCGCATTTTGCCATTGTTTGTGGACTCGGTTATCCTGAAGTGCACTTGCTTTCCGTCGATGTTCCCATTGACGCCTTAGATTTCCGACGGAAAGTAAGTCAGCCATCCCGTCGGAAATCTAAGACGGTGGGCTGTTCCGTCGGAAATGTGCAAATAAGACAAACGCCCCGGATTTTGGCCGCAGCTCGGCAGACGATCCGCGAACGACAGCTGGGCGTGCTAGCAGCTAGGTGCACCAATGGACGCAGCCACGGGGCAAGAGACGCATGCATTTCACACTCCAAAGGTCGCGGGAAATGAAGTGTGGGCTTTGCAGCCTTTTTGGCCATTGCTATCAATACCCCGCGACGTATCATATTTAAAACGAGTTCATTTGCATTATGGCTGACTCATTACCTCTTCTGACAGCAGCTGACAAATAGATGATTTTCACCATGCTCCACTTGCAGTGACTTTGCGCCAGCAGTATGTTCCGCCCGCACGGTCATCGAGCTACACGGGAAACTGACGAAGTTATGTTCGGAAAACGACCTGTATGACAAGGACATATCGGACTGTGAGGAGTGCCCGGCAGAGTCCGCCACGGTCCCAGAATGGCTTGACCTGCCCCTAGCCCACTGACCTGAAGACCAGGCGTTACGTGGGCCCTATTAATTCAATGTATGTGAAGACCTAGTCCAAGGCCTAGGCCTTTCGGTGTCAAAGTGGGCATGCAAAAATATAAAGGGTGGTAGTCCATGCTAAACAGTGACTCAAAGTTCCAATTAACTTTCAATTCAGACACAACTTAACAAGCTACATTCCGAAACCCAACATTTGGTATTAAATTTCGGGGAAGAATTGTGCCCAGGCTCAATTCGAGCCCAACGGCTTGGGGTATTCGCCTGCCCTAGCCCCACCCGGGCCCTAGGGCCGGTCCCTAAGCCCATAGCGCTGGCCCAGTCCGTGGCGAACACTCGTGCTCAGCTGCACGGCAGGCTATATAGGGGGCACGTGCGGTCGATAGAGGTCAAGACGAGAGGTCGTCTGGTCCCGAGCGGATGACGCAGTGGCTACTCCGCGCGAAATGGGTCGCCAACGAGGCGCGTGGGAAGGTATTTCGGACAACGGCCCTCTGATCTCCGAAGCCTTTGAAGATCAGTGTATCAAAGAAGATCGACAATGGCCCGCACATTGAACAATCTGAACTTGTCTGACCTTCTACGAAACTGGTGGGACCATGGCTGCCTTTCCTCTTTGTTAGCATTGTTCTTCAGCGTTGTTTTTACGTCTCATGAGACAAAATGAGATGAAGTCTTGACGCGCATCTCAGATAATCTGTCTGGAATGCTAATGACTCCTTGCAGGACTAAAAACCAACGCTGTTTTGTTAAAATTCTCTTATTTCAATTCAAGTATTTAACAAGTTGGCTGTGATCAGATCTCAAAGAGCATTGAGCGTAAGCTATCAAACAAAACGATACGCTCCGTTTGCTCTCGTTCTCTCGCTGATCGACAGGTTCCAAAAAAGCCATGTCGTCACAACACAATCGTGTCGATCTGAACCGCAATTAGCAGAGTTAGCTGCCCCTCTGCCATCACTACTGAGGACCATGATCGTTGAGTTCGGTAGAACGCTGATCTCACCTTCAAGACCGATCCTAGTTGTCACGTCGCTAAGCATTTGGCCGGGAGGTCAGCTTGGATCCGGTCCAATAGAGGGCAGCACTGACTGCCGCACAGTCTTTCCATGTCTTTGACGGCATGTCAACTTTCGCCATAAGCCTATGCCGTTATCTGGAATTGCACGATTAGGTGTGCGGCTCAGAACCCGTAAAACAGGCTCCGCTTGACACAAATGCAATTCCCAAACGCTGATTGTCGAGAAAATCTTCAGATGAAATGCACGAAACATGGTTCCTTGTGGCCACAGACAATCAGGATAAGTCACCGAGACCATATCACAGAAATAACAGGGGGCGGTCCTGCATAATCAAATGACAGCCTGGTCTCTATGCGCAAGCCACCACCAGTTACATTCGACACAAGTCCTATCTCATACCTCCTTACTTACACAGCGCAAACGGTCAGCTAGCTCAGATATTTGCGGTCATCTCTCGGCCCCATACAAGATCCATCATCCCAAGGTCCCATCGCCCATCGCGCAGCTCTTGGATTCCAGCCACCTCACTCTGGCGCTCTCTGGATCCCAAATTTCCACCTGTGGCCTGCCTGGGTCTGCAGTCCCATCACCAGGGTCGTGGGTTCCGTCATCCCGGTACGGGACGCCTGGGTTTCTGCCGTCCCGCTGCCGGGATCCGGGGATCCAGCCGTCCCACCGACGGGATCCAGAGGATCCGGCCACCCCACCGCCGGGATCCGGGGGTCCGGAGATCCGGCCACCCCACCGTCGGGACCCGGGGATCCGGGTATCCAGCCGTCCCGCGGGCGCGCTCGCTGATATCAATCTCGGCCACACTTGCGAACTCCCACGAGGATCGCAGCCGAGTGTTGGAATCGTCCCGGGACTGCCTCCAGCCGAAGCGCTGAACGTATCGGAGGAAATCTGATTTGCAAAGCTTAAACTGCGTGCAGAGGCATGGTGCGAAAAAGCATAGACGCTTTTTTAAATCAAAAGGTTTTTTGATTTATGCATATTTCATATGTATTCTCGAATGCCGCCCACGAAACAAGGCTGGCGCAACATTCACTTCCCCAATGTTCAGCACAGCAGGCAGTTACCGCAACCCCATAATATTTTGGATAAATGTTTTAACCAAGTGCACGAAATATCTCTGTCCTCGAAACGCCATGATACCCAACTTCTAAAGATCTTTTTACTTAAGTGCCTACGAGGCCATTGGCAACTAAGAATGATGTGGCGTTCCGGTGCATGCTATTTGATGGGCCTTTTTTGCGACCAAAATAATGGTGTTGTATATTTTAACGCATCCCTTATTGGTAACAGGATGTTCGCGGTCAAGCCCGGTCAAGACGGCCAGAATTAACATTTTTCATGTTTCGAATGACTGGACTTCATTGACTTTAATATTATAAACATCGTTCAATGGGATTACTATGTCTGAAGCACTCAATGAAATTTTTATTTAGAGCCCACGATGATAAGCAGATCAGAAAAAAACACCAAAAAACAAAAGATTTTATTGTGACGTAATACAGCTTGACCTGACGTCACTTGTTCATGATGATGTACAATGATTGACACTGCTCTATGTCGCTATCATTGTCCAGCCCGTTTAATGTTTCGCTGTAACCAAAAACTTGCATCACATTGTATGAGAAAAAAAGACTACAAGACATTCACAGACATTTCGGGTCACGTTGAACACCAGGTATAATGTCTTGTTACGCGGGCAATGCTTCATCTCGTACGACAAGCTGCCGAACTAATGAACATAGCTTTGAAAACAACGTGATGTTTCTGTGTACTCCCAATATCCGATCTAGCCGAAATCTCAATATGTGGAGAAATGAATATAATTTAACTGCCTATGTGACTGCTCCTCTTTTAGCTGGAGGTAATGACGGAAATGTTGCGTTGGACGGATTCCAACCCACTCTTGTGAGGCGGGGCTTGAGTGATCAGTTGACTTTGGAACAATGTATTGCAACCTGATTAAAAAGAGTGCAACTGGCCCCCAAAAATTGTATGCGATGATGTGCACGCGCACTAATGGGTGTCAGAAGCATACGGCCTCTTTTGCTCTGTCATCAGCTTCGTCAATGAATTTCATGAGTTTCACATCAGGAGCGCATACAACCACCATGTCGAAAGCCGCATACGAAACCTTGAACTTACGGATCGATACCCAAACAGGGCAACATAAAGCACGATGAATTAAGCTATCGAGGGGAACGAATTTATCGCTCTCCTGGCCCAAACCAATGTCCATACATCAAATACGCCTTAACAAGATGAATGACCGCCCGCCGAATTCATGGCGGTTTCACGGACTGATTTAATTGACCCGTTCAACTAGTAAAATTCGTTAGGCGGCAGCGGACAATTTTTTTACATTAAAACATTTTGTCTGTTGGGTACCGAATTCAGTTGCTAAACATCACATCTGTATAAAGCACGCATAGTTTTGCACTTGGAGATTGAGGGCACTACTCGCGCAAAAGTAAATTACTTTTTACGGCTTTTGGAGCCCATCCAGTAATTAAAGTGGACAGGGAAGGACTGCAGATTTTCGTTCATTCAAAACGTATGACGTGTTCAATTTAGATATGCAAGCTAAAGCAGTTCACCTCCAAGATTTCACCACGCATATTTACTGTGATAAGTTTTCCTTGCGTGTCTGAGCCATTCCACCGAGACTCGGTACGGTATTGCTCCAAGGCTCGGGTACGATGCGTGTAGCGTCGCCAGAAGAGCGTAGAATGTCAGCTGAACTGCCGCTTCATCAGAACAAGTCTTTGCTGTTTTAAAGGCACATGAACCCTAATATGTGTCACATTGGCGCAGCATTTTGTAAGTTTTTGCATACCTTTCACATTCTTTTTTTTAAATCGGAAAAGTCTTTAGGGCGGCACGGCCGCGTTAATGGATCACTGGTGTCCAGGACGTTTCACGACCACATCCTTTTGCTTCTTGGCGGATGTCCTTCTCATCTCGCTTGGATCATCAATCATCACGCGTCGCATGCGTGTGGCGCGTGCGCCGCGCCAGAATCCCTGCGTCTGGCACGTCGCTAATCTTGACGACGGCAGGCTTCGAACGGCCCCACCCAGGACCTTGATATTGTAGCCGTCGTTCTTCGTGGTCATCTTCACGGACTTCCATTGCCCGTGGCAACATTGTTTCATTCGCAGGTCTTCTGTTGTAGAAAAATCCAGCTTGAAGCTATCCAGCCTAGTCGCGCTGGCTTCCACGTGGAGCGGTAGCCTTTAAGCCGAATGCTGGGTCCCTGTGCCAGTTGGATGCGTTTTGCAGTGTTTGATTCAAATCGTGGAGTTCCCTCTCGCGAATGTTCTAAAGCACGGAGAAGGACACGAGCGCACTGGGTGCAAGGGTATTGATCCCATGTCAACATTTCTTACGTGCTTCGAAAACAGCCTTCGCTGGCTATTTTTAAGTTTTTTTTGTGCTGCCTTTGTGCTTGACATTTAAGAGCCGTGTCGCCTCGCAGTCTAAATGATGGCCCGCCTCCAGAGCGTGTTTTTATACGCTAGCCATGAGTCTCGACCACGTGCCTCGGAGGACGCAGCGGCATCGAGAATGCCGGAGTCCGGCAGGCTGCTGGCATTTAACACTTGAACTCGTGACCCATGGAGATCACCGGCATGAATCGTCACTGCTGATTCCCGCTGTTGGAGATTCTCACATAGTTCAACGTCCGCCGCAGTGGCGGAGAGCGTACTAGGCGAGGTACGTTTCAGCTTCGCTTGGCCGTCGATGCGCTAGAACCAACATTCGGGGGACTGGGCTGGCGATGCCCTGCGTAGGGAGGAACGAGACAGGGCCTGTTGAGATAGTGATGGCATGTCAGCGAAGGTGGCCACCGACCAGGACGCTCATGGGATGGCGGACTTTTGCCAGAGGAAGTAACATGCTGAACCTCTGAGCTGGAGATCCCGTTACGTTAGAGGTAACATCTAGAGCCTGCTGGACTGAAGGCCCCGTGCCTGGGGGGGAGGAGCTGCTGTGCCTGCTGAGATTCAGGACCTGTCGAACTGGATGTCCCTTGTCGTGGGTGGTAGACGGATGGTAAGATCCAGGGTCTGCTGAGCTGGAGGCCCCGTGTCGCGGATGATAAGTTCCAGGACCTGCTGAGCTGGAAGTTCCGTGTCATGAATGGTAAGATCCAGGCTTTGCTGAGCTGGAGGTCCCATGTCATGGCTGGAAGATCCAGGACCTGCTGAGATTGAAGTCCCGTGTCGTGTATGGTAAGATCCAGGACCTCCCGAGCTGGAAGTCCCGTGTCGTGAATGGTAATATCCAGGGCCGGACGGCCGCTGCTCGACTGAGCGGGCCGCCGGACGCCGGGTCCGTGGACCCGGCCGCTCAGGGCGCCGCCTGTCTGGGCTCCTGTTTACCAGCATGGCTCACCACTGCTTTATGGACAATATTCCGCGAACCGTCGCCGGCTGCAGTCGTATAAATGGCCATAAACTGCCCATGACTTTCCGCTGGCTAATTTTAAGCAGGAACAGGGGCGCGCGAGGGTAGCGGGGGCAGACAGCACCTGGCAAAGGGTCAGTCCTGCACCTTCCAGGTCTCCTCGGGGTGCCATCCTCGGCCAGTTTCGTTCTGGACTATCCGTTATCAACAACAGCCATCTGTCAGAAAAGTTCGACGACATATTAAAACTGCTGGATCATGTAGCTGTGATCAAGTGTTAGCCTCCCAACAAAGCTACAACGGCAAGACGTCTGGAAGCCTGGGAATGGAATCAAGCACCGAGACGAAACAACCCATAAGAAATGCCATTTTCCCCTCAAGCTTAATGCGGCTGAGTCTTTCATCAGCCAAGAAATGTATTGCCTACGGGTTATTTTTGGAGAGGTTTATTTCCACCTGACATTACTTCAGTGTTTTTTTCGTCCAAGTCTGCTGCTGTGGAGAAATTTCGGTCTCTTAACCCTATTCCAGGAGGGCTCGACGGTATGGCCGATTCCCGGCAGGGGGGGCAGATTCGGCCCCCCCTGAGATCTCGAGAACTACTCGTCCGATTTTATCGCAACAAACGGCAATCGATTTGCCGTGACGTGAACTACACTTTTATAAAAAGAAATTTTCAAAATTTCGAAATTTGTGGATACAGGGGGGAAAAATGTCAAAATGGGGGTGCTTTTGGACTTCTTATAACTCCGTCGTTTATGGACCGATTTCGATGAAACTGGCATGAATCGAGAGATTATGGATAGGGCTTTTACCATGGGTCCGCAAATCTGAAATTTTGAGAAAATTCATGGGCGTTCACAGGGTTTCAAAAATAGGAGGATTAATTTTCCAACAGCTGAATGAAACAAAAAAGGTAAAAACACTTTTTTGGCTTCTGCTAGTCATGCTATGCTAAAGAAGTACAAATCGTATTGCAATGTTGGTATAATGTTAGCATAGGCGGTGCCAGGGACATGAAAAAGGGGAAACTGTCATGGTCACACGTTCTTCAGATCAACTTGTGACCTTTGACCTTAAATGACCTCCAGTGACCTAAGGTCACCTGGAATGATCTCCTGTGCATTTGATACTATCTGTAAACGTTCTCAATCACCTGAATTCACTCTATTTCAAAAAATTCTTTTTATGGCTATTGCGATATAAGATACGCGCACTGACATTTTAGGTCATAGCTCCGTGACCCGACCTGATATCAAGCTGAAACTTGGTACACAAGTAGAGGGTACCTTTCTACGTCATATATATTCCGGGTTTGGCATTTGAAAAAACGGGGCCGAAATTATTGCAAAAAAACAAATTTTGACTTTTGACCTTGACCTGACCTTGTAAAGTGACCTCAGGTAAACAGAATTTTTTGTGCACATTACCCAACTATTTAGCTATACATCCATGTAAAGTTTTAAGTTGTATCTTAAAAACTCTGTTTTTGGCAGACATTTTCCTTTTACCCTCAACATGGCCAAAAATGACCTGAGGTTCCTCCTAAAAACGTTGCCTGGCTCCGCTCCTGAGCAAAGTAGAATCGTGAAATTTTGTCACAGCGCGTAGAAAGGATAGCTAGGAAAAGTCACCAAGTTTCGTGAAGCTGCGTCAAAAAGCCTGGAATTGGCAAGCAAAAAACCTGAGGGGGGCGGATTTAGCCCCCCCTGCCGGGAATAGGGTTAAGTGACGGCGAGGATCATGCTGACTGTTGCACGATGGCATCGGTTGTTCGGTTCGTCGAACATTCGCCACAGAGTCCTCCCGTGAACAAGGGCTTGCGCTGAAATGGAATTCATAGAGCCCGCACAACAAGCCGTGCTTGGATCGGAATGTGATCAGGAGCATCACGTAAGCCAACTATTTTGATGGAAATAAAACAGATTGCAGGACGACACATGCCGCCAAAAAGCAAAGGAAGGAGTTCCCGGAGTCGTAGACCAATTTGCTAAAGAAAGACACAATATCTCAATTCATTTGACCAGATGTACCCTGTTTTTACCTCTTTGGCTTTGAAGGTTTTCTTTCTAAACTTATGGAACGTGGATGATGGCGTTTATTTTGCCTATGCCTTTGACTCCGTCATTCCCGGCGTTTATCTTCAGTAAACATGGAGCTCAGCTTTGGCAACTGCACGGAAATATGATTTCTTCTCCTTTGTATATTGCTCGCTGGCTGTTGCTTCCTAATTTATGCGACTTGCTTCGACGTGAAAATTGATGATCCCGTGGGGAAAACTGATACGCTCGACATCATTGACAGACACCGCGTACTTCCGAATTCTTTTTTGGTTCTTCCAGTTTTGGTGTCCTAGTTCCGCATGTTCATTTTATCTGCGGTCGTAAAAAGGACAATGAAACAAAGAAAAGAAGTGATTTAATTTTATCATTATTTCATTAATGAGAGGTCTGCAGTATTGGCCTTAGATGTGTTCTGAAGATGTTCGTGTTATTCGCGGCGGCATGCGATTCATTCCCGCGTTATGCTCATTCGAAGGCCAGTTATTACCGTTACGACCAATCATTTGCGATTGGTCCCTTCCGCGTGCCATTTAATCCACATTGAAACCAGTAGATTATTTGGCGGCGACGCAGAATTCTCACGTAGTCAGCCGTAAAAACATAGCATGATGTCGCTGTTGAGAGGAAGTTTCGAAGTCCTTACAGAGCGAAACACCATTCTGGGAACCAACAGCGCTTAACGGACATGAAGAATACTCCAGCTTTACAGAAATGATCAAACTGCGTTTAGACGTACGACGAATCCATATCGTTTTCCATGGTTTTCCTCCGAAAAACGCCAAGGAACTCAGAACTTCCATTCACTGAACCCGGTTTGGCAACCGTCCGTGCCAACCACATGACACCACCTCCAGAGTAACGGTCTCGTGGCTGTGCCAAGTGGGACGTATCCAGTGCCTTGCGAGACGTGGGACTCGCTTAAGACCCAGATAATGTATGCACGGGGCAGGGGACCACACAGTCGTGCTTAATCCAGACCTCCAATCCTGGCGAAGCAAAGCCGGACTCCACTCGCCTCCTTCCTTTTCAAGGCAAGCTTTCCCAGCCTTAGCCGAGCCGCACCAAAGGGATGGAACCAGTCCTGGCCGGGCCATCAGACAGGCTCAGCGGGCTCCTCAGACGTGCCGTCGTGTCGCCATTAAGTCTAATAAGCCGTCGTGCCCGGCGCCCCTGCCCGGTCACGTTTAATCCGCCCGTCCGGCACGCTCTCAAGACGCCCCGTTCTGATTTATTGAACTCAAAGCCCCTGAGCCGCAGTTAACTAAATGCGAACCCTCCTTGGCATGATAAGGGTTCTAAGCCCCAAATAAAATGTCGTACTTCTTAAACAGTCAAGGTTTTCATCACAAAAATTATCTTCACCCTCACTCAGACGAGGATGCGGTTGCTACTAGCCGTGACGTTTTTTCTGAAAACGGCCTGTGGCAAGAACCAGAAATTTGCAGTACCTCACCTTACGTTCTTCCCACCTTCCCCCAGACAAATTACAACCAGGCCAGGTCAGTTCTCCGGGTTGTGACGTCATTCCCGGGATTCTTCAGTTCGATTTTCTAGGTCTGAGCTATGTTTCCGCTTCTTTCTAAGGAGATATGATATTATTTCTCACGAGATACGGGACGAGGTTTTGACGCAGCATTTGGAATGTCAGTGGCCTTTTTCAGGCAAAGTAAAGCAAGTTTAAGGCCAAGCAACGTTCATTTTATTTGCCTTCAAACTACAATCGGACCAGTCTCAGGACAAATTTGGGGGCTGATTCCATCAATGGGAACTATTGTTACCTCCTCTTGATCATTAGAATTCCGTTCTGTAGGAGCAGAGCAGAGAATTTTTAGCACTAACGGCGGCATAAAATAGTTAATCACATGTTACCTCTCATTAAGCTGACCTTGGCCAGGAGAAACAAAGAAGAACAGGCACTGGATAGAAGCGTTGGTCAGTTTTTGAAGCTTACTTTTTACTATACATGTACAGATACACACACAGACACACACGCGCATCATGTATATATATATATATATATATATATATATATATATAACCTACCTTATATGTATATTCACTACTATATATATATATATATATATATATATATATATATATATATATATATATATATATATGGATATTCCCTACCCTTCATACTACATCTAAGCCACAAAAAACTAACGGTCACTTTATGTTCAGCTATCAGTCATCGACTGTCTCTGCTATCACAGCCATAGTCCTCTCCATGGGTGAAATTTTAATGCAAGGTAGGGATGCAGATGCATTTCCACCTTTGTGAAAAACTAATATTACGCTTATGGCGCTGCATGAAGAGAACAGACTTCCAACTGAACATCGCCGTCAACCATCCCCTCAACTGAAGAAAACTGTCAAGTGCTTACAGGTGCTCCAAAAGACAGTCGCATAACCTTGCCGGCAACACTCATGCTGGTTGACCGCTGGATTATTACCATACCAAGCAGAGCTGGACGGATATGAATTCCGTGAATTCCCAGGCCATGAGGGAGCAAGCAGCGGCAGCCGGCCGTGTGAGTTCCGCTGATTTGAATGCCGTGGTGGAGCAGGCAGCGTCAAACGGCTGGTGGCGGAGGAGCAAGGAGCCGACCCGAAATCACCGGCTGCTGTTTTGCTACCCCAGCCGCGCCGAGAAATATGATGCGCCGCCACCACCCGTGGAGGACGACGACCAAGGGCGTCATGCTTCTTCGCCTCGGCTCAGGAGGCATGCAGGTTCGCTTGTCTGGACTGAACGGCGGGGAAGGTCAGCGGCAACCACTTCTGTCACCCACAAGTGCAAATCAGTCCAGCTGCCGCTATGCATGTGGCTTAGCATGACCTGTAATGCTTGACGCGTCACGGTTTGATATCATTTTGGAGAGTTGTCTATGTAAATCCAAATAATCCATGCATTAGATTCGCGAATATTATTAAACAAATGAAGCATGTTCGCGCCATCGCCCGAAGAGGCAACAACATGCACGCAAGTGTTTACTTATGACGTCATATCTCCATGACCTAACCTAGCATGGAAAGGGTTTTGATGTCAAAATATGTAAAACTGATTGATGAACAGGTACTAAAAACTTGGTGAGGCAGGCTCTAACATTTCACAAGTTATTCGCGAAAAACCGAGGAGGTGCCTCATTTGACACCCCCTAAGCGGTACCGGGTTAATATACCGTGTATTAAGGATGCTACAACAATAATATATATATATATATAATATATATATATATATATATATATATATATACAATTGTAGAATTATGAGCCACATTTTTCGTATCAATGCAAGCTAAGCAGCGTCCGTCTGAGCTTGGAACCCTCAGGCTATCCGGGAGTGCTAGAAGCTCTTTTTTGCTCGCCATTGGTAGTAAGCGATTTTTCCTGTTAGTTTCTGGTTCGTATCATGCTAAATTTTCATAATTTGATTTTCACCAGAGGCGGAATCACACTAAGTTTTTGGGAAGGTACCTCAGGGCATTTTTGGCACTGTTGAAGGAGAAATAAAATGTCTGTCAAAAACAGAATTGTTAAGATAGCATTTAAAACATAATACGAGTGTATAGGAAAGAGCTGGGGAAACATGAAAAGACGTTTCTGTTGGTATGAGACCACTTCACAGGGTCATGTCAAGGTCAAACGCTGAACTTTGGTTTTATGTAAAGATTTTTGGCGCCAATTCCTTCTGCTTGTGTTTTAAGTGTCATATTGATATCAGCTCGGGTCGCGGAGCTATAATCTAAAATGTCCGCGCGCGTACCCCTTATCACGACGGTCATCAACAGGACTACCCAAGCAAACGGTGCGCCGTAATGTGCCCTGGAGTTGGGCGCATTACGGGTAAGGGGAAGAGTTAAAACAGTAACGAAAGCTTCACTGTAGCTGCTTCCATGACCAAATGGATACAGTGACGGGCAAAAGCGCGTGTTGTTTCACCGTGCCCTCTTACCAAATACCCTCAGGCATAGAAATAGCGTGTTCCAGGCAGTGGGCGTCGAGAGCAAGCTGCGCGAGTTCATGTACGTCTGGGATGACGTCATCAACCGCCGCTGTCC
Organism: Capitulum mitella; assembly: GCA_030062745.1. Classification (NCBI taxonomy): domain Eukaryota; kingdom Metazoa; phylum Arthropoda; class Thecostraca; order Pollicipedomorpha; family Pollicipedidae; genus Capitulum; species Capitulum mitella. The sequence goes on from CP099844.1 coordinate 27,585,000, forward strand.
AATGACGCGGGTGCGCTCTGGCCGTAAAAGATGCTGCCCTGGCTTCTCGACGTTCCAGAGCTGCGCAAGCTGGTGTCACAACGTAACCAGGCCAGAGAGAGGACTGGCTCAGCCTCCGTACGGACGATCACCGCGACATCTATCGGATACTGCATAGCAATGCCAAGAGCCAGTTTGGGTGCGCGCGAAAGGACTTTCTGGCAAAAGTCCTTTCGCAAAAGTCCGTCAACTGGCAAAAGACTTTCGTGGTTTTTGGAGTCGATTTAACCAATTCGCCAGACGTTCGTCTGCTGTCCACTCCGGCTCTTTGAACACTGAGTTCGGAACTACACAGGTTGGCCTGTTAAATGCATATTTTAACAGTATCGGTTCCAGAATTGTCTCGGAGCTACGATCTGACGCTCAGACTCAGACACCAGAGATCCCCCCATGGTGTGCGCCGCCAGCTTTGAGCTGAGGCCAGCCACGCTCCCCGAGCTGTCAGCCGTCGAGCGTCGAGTGAGCAGCTCTAGAGCTGTCGGGTTGGACGGAGTACCCATTGTGGCGGTGCCTCGCTGCTTTGAGGTTAGCGGGCGACTGCTGTTGCATTTGATCAATACTGCCATCATTAGCGGAGTGTTCCCAGAGAGACAGAAGACAGCGTGTATGGCTCCTCTGTACAGGGCCGGCGACCATAGACTGGCGAGCAATTACCGACCCTTTTCACAGTTCCCAGGTGTCGTTTGTACCCAGTGCAATGGATGTCTAACAGGCAGCCTGCTCAGCGACGGCCTGGAGGCGTATCGCCGCCACCATTCTGCGGAGGATGCCGTGTTCTGCGCTGTCTCATGGGCAGTCGGCAGAATCGATAGCGGCCTGCTTGCGTCGATAACGGCGTTAGATTTAAGCGAGGCCTTTGAAAGCGCTGGTCACGGCGTCCTCCTGCGGAAGCTGGCATGGTATGGGATTCCATTTCACTGGTTCCATAGCCACTGCAGCAGCCGTGGGCAGATGGCTGGGGGTGGTTCCGGGGTCCGTCCCGTGTAAATTGTCGTTACACATGGGTGTATTGTCGGGCCTATACTCTTAAGCATCGTTGTAACCGACCTCCCGAGTTTTCTTTCCCACGGCCGCATGCTGTGCCATACGGGTGACACGCAGCTCCTCGACAGCTCAGCGCCTGACAGTGATTTATTTCAGCTCAAAAGTCGCTTCGTGGAGTCAATGGGATCCGTACACAACTGGCGCAAAAACAAGTCACGGAAGATGAGCGCGTCAAAAACCAATTTTGTTCTTCTCACTTAGAAGTCTTTGGAAGAGCGTCCAGTTTTCAGTTCAGTTTCTCTGGGAGCTCACTTCAGTCCTCGGACACGATCAGAACGCTGGGAGTGACCGTGGACCAGTCTCTGGCCTGGGACCGGCACGTCTCCTCATCTGTGCGCCTGTGCTGCAGCTTCCTCATTTCCTGGAATACACTTCGGCGTCAGCTTACTACCAAAACCCTTATCGTGAAAATCCAGGCGTTTGTTTTCTCTCAGATCATCTGCTGCTTGCAAATCTGGAGTGGAGCAAGGGACTATCAACTAAATCGCATGCAAAAAGCTGTCAGTTTTGAGGCTCGGGTAGTGACTAGTATACGACGTCGCGATCACATCACACCGGCCCTAAACTCGCTTCGCTGGTCAAGGATCGGCGAGCAGGTCGTGGAGCGCGACTGCCTGAAGCTGTACAGCGCTCTCCACGATTTCAACGCCCCGATAGCCGCTCAGTCCATGTTCACGCGCCGATGTGACCGAGCTGTGCACCATGCCCGCCTGACGCGCACAGAACGGCTCCACCTGCCGAGAGTGGTGTGCCAGCGCCCAGAGATGCTCCGTGTACCGCGGGGCGTCGGAGTGGAACAGTTTGCCCAGTGAGGCACTGGATGCTTCCAGTATCTGTGAGCTTAGGGCGGCAGTCAGCAGGTGGAGGACCCAAGTTGAGAACTAAATTTGATCTGTGCACTTTCTTCTCAGTCTTAATCTTTTTTTCGCCTCTTGCATTTCAGCGGCGTTATATTGTGCTTTTGTACGCCGTGGTGTTGACGTGATGTTCACGTGACGTTGCGTGATATTGGCTTATGACCGATCATTTCTCCAAACGGACATAAACGTGCAACCGGCTCGGCAAAATGTGTAATTACTTTTAAAAAGTTTATAAAAAGTTTTCAATGCCGCGCAGGCGTTCACGACCACTGTACAATGTACATCTCCGATTTGAGCATTAAGTCGCTGACTTGTCATGAATACAGCGTAATTTGGTAAGGTTCCATCTTCCCAGAGAGTGGCGTCCCTCGGTTGATCTGTCTGCCTGTTTGTGAGTTAGAACACACAACCTCTTGGGCTCAGATGTTAAGAGTCTTGCGAGAAGTCGTGTGTCTCGTCAAGCGTCTGTAGGTTCTCCGAATTCGTTTGGGGCCAAGACTGTAATTTGATGCATTATTTCATGCACAAGCAAAGTTGTTGACACAGCACAAGATTCCCATTGTTTATCTGTGCTTACTCAGATGTATGGGGAATCTCTGACTGACATCTTCCAAATTCTAGTTGTCTTTACAGCGTTTCAACTTGTTTTTCACCGCCAAGGGATTTTTGATGGTTGGGTCATGTGGTGTATGCTAGCTGCAGCTCGGCAAGCTGTCAGGTACAGATGACACAGTTTACCGAAAGTTTGGATAGCTCTGTTGATGTAAATGGTAAGATATTGCTGTTGTGTCGTATTCTTGAGGCAGATCATAACAAGAAATTCTTCAGAAAAAGTTCACAAAGCAATGAGCACCGAGGCTTTCTGACGGGACCGTATTTTTTGCACTCCGTTGTTGATGCATGATTGGGCGGTAAAATGGAAGGCTTCTTCAGAAAAGTTCGCATAGCAATGGGGATCGAGGTTTCATGCCAGGGCTGTAGTTTTTGTATTCTGTTTTCAACGCAAGGCAGCGCTAGAAAAATTGTTCTACCTGTAATGCTGGAACGTAATTTGCCCTTAAGTATGCCATTTGCTGCACGTTTAGCATGAACCGCTGTTGCAAATGTTCCTGTTTGCATATTTGACGCGCTATGCGAACTGCGTGACAGATAAGACATTTCTGCTGGTTACACTTGAGCTGCTTAATCATGTGGAGGGTAATGGATTACTTTTATATTAGTTGATCATAATGATCACTGACAGCCATTCTTCCCTGAAAGGTTCTGGCAAATACGTGTGGTCAGTGACATCGTAGATGTTTTGCGTTTATTTACTTTTGCTTCTATTCACAGGACAAAGTGGTCCAGCTAAGCCAGATGACTGGATTTTTAAGGCATATCGGGCAGTGGCGCCAGCTGGGCATTGCATCTGGTTGTAGCTGCTGGTCAGTGTTGTAGGAGGCATCTGCTGGTTGTGCTGGTGCTGGGAAACTCAAGTTGCTTTCAATACATACATACTTTCAAACAGTGACTGTAACTGTTTTTTGCGTCCAGAACAGCTATCTTCAAAATGACTAATTGTACTGACATCTTCAGTCTTATGGTCGATATTCGTTACAATGACGGTCTGATCCAGTCAAGACCGCCTGGGGAAGAACAGCAATGGCTTGGCCCTGGTTAGCCCAACACTAGGGCAGAAGCGATGTTCATCTAGTCCTGGCCGGTATATAGTCTAGTCCGGGTAAATGTTAACATTGTTGTCGCCTTGCCGAGCTGGCACATAGAGGGTCATCATCAGCCCCTACGTCCCACCAGCGTGCCACGCTAGAGAAGCATCAGCAGCTGCCTGTGCCCCGTCAGTCTGTCGTTGGGGGGGGGGGGGGGCAGCAGCCGTCAGGACTCCGCCAGCACAGCGCTTGGGAGCGAAAGAGCAGCCGTCTGTTCCTACGTCATCCGTGGCCCTCTGCCTGGGGATGTGGCTGCGATGGCTGTTTGGGCTTTAACTGCCATTATGCCAGCGTACCATCAACCGTCCGGGTTTCGGCCTGTCGGCAAGAGCAAAGATCATCAGTCTGAACCAACCCGTCGCTCGTGGCCGGGGTGAAGAGACGTCTGGCTCCGGCCAGCCCACCGCCAGGGGCAGGGAGAGCAACCGTTTGGGCTTTGATTAGCCCGCCGCCACGGTGATGCGAAACTGCACAATCGATGTCGGACTCTGCGTCATGGTCTAATTCAGGACCGTGTCAACATTCGTCATGTTAATATGCAGTTGCCTTAAATGGGCATCTGCGTGGGCTTCACTCCGTTCCAAAACGCGCGTTGGTGTGAAATTCATAGCAGAGCTTTGATCGCACTGGGGTCAGATTCTCCCCTCGCCCGCCCAGAACCAGACTGTGGTTTTACCCCTCTAGTCGTCGCTACGAAAAAAACGTCAGGAGCCATCGGAGTTCCTGGGCACCGGTTATGCAGATAACGGAGAGCTGGTGAAAAATGGGCAACCACAGAGACGACACGAGGAATAAATCGGCAATAATTCAATGCCCACGCCATCCCTCGAGCCATGGGAAGGTACAGTTTCCCAGATTTCATGCGCCGTGACATTAGGCCTGTGATGCTGCAAGAAAATGGTCGCAACCCCTTAATAATATCCTCCCATAACATCTGGAGCCCGCCACCTTTGCCACGACTACGAAGAACCAGTTCCAAACGTAAAGGAAATGATAAAAAACAACATTTTTTTGTCTGTCGATTTTCTGGACATCGCGAGAAAAAAACGAGAAAGCGCGAAAAACTTCAAGTAACAATCACAAAAAGGCCACCCAAAAATTGATATCAAGCAAAAAACCGCACGTTTTCCCACAATAGATTGTGCAACTTGCGCCACATGAAAATTTTTCAAAGCATAAAAATCCGAGCTTCCCATTTCTTTGCCCCACAAACAGGCCTTCATTTGAAGTATGTATTTCATTTTGGTAAAATAGAGTTTCGTATCAACAGTCAAACCTTTTAATTATTATCTCCATGGTTCAGGGGAGCACTCGGCACCATGCGTGTAGCCACGTTCCACATCCCACGTCCCGCGTCCGAGATATTGGGAGGAGGGACGAATCAGGATCTGGGAGACAATCTGACCCAAAAACTTATTTTCAACGGGAAATTGCAAACACGTCCGCTTCCCGACCAAAAGTGGGGGACAAAAGCCCATTTTGCCAGAATTAAAGGAGGCATGTCCCCAACCTCTCTCCCTTGGTTAAACCCATGCTCAGCGCTACTTAAAATGTTTAAGTAACTATAAAACACTACATGCCTTTGGACCGATCAATCTTCACGTGTTTGCAACTTGCCGTACTTAGGCTCATATTGTAGCCGAGACCGGAAGCTATGACGTCAGTATGACGTCAGGAGACGCAGCAAAACGCCGATGAACGCGTTTGCTGTTTTGTGTGTTTAGGCGCGTGTAGCCGGGACCTCCGCCAGACGCGTCAGAAAGCGTCAACACGCGAATACACGCCAGATAAAACGCTCGTGTAAGCTGGGCTTTACGTGCCGGTGGGCGGTACAAGGTAATCACTGAAGATAAGTGGAAGAAGTAACTAGGGCGAAAGGAGCCAAAGAAGTGGCTGGGCCTGTGGCGGTCTATAATCCAATTACTTGTTTCAATTTTCTGAGGTCCAGAACAGGATCTCAGCAGAATTTTTGGTGTGATCAGGATTTTCTCTCTGTCAGTCATGAACTTGTTACTGTTTCCATGAAATTACGTCCAAAGTTCGTCTGAATATATTTCATGACAGATATTAATCATACCATTTTCCCCAGTAGGAATATGGTTGTTTGTTGTTGCGGTAAATAAAATACGCACTCGTTCCTCCATTTTTAGCGAGAGAAGACGCCTTTACACCACCAAGCCTAAAAAGGCCCCCGGATTATTGTTTTACACTAGGAAAGTCGTTTAGAATGGGTTAAAACCAAGACCATTAGACAGTATGAGATGGCCAAAAACAAAAAAAAAAAATGAATAGCTTTGTAAGCTAAATCTAAAAAAGGAAAACACGAAGCACAACGTCCAGACAAACGAACGTCAACGACAGCATTCCGCAGTTTCTCCGATTCCCAATCCAATAAGTGCATTTAAGAAATGCCCCTCCCCGGAGGGTTTTTGTTTGCCATATCTGGTTTATTTGGGCGGAAACCATGAAACTTGATAACTTTCCGCAACTCATGTTTTGCATGCACTGCAGGAAATCATAGTTCATAGCTTTGTCAGAGGCGGGCACAGGAAGAAAAACATACTCTGCCGTTTACGCAACTTTGGATGCTGAGGTCTCGATGTGCTCTTTCAGTATTATGAAAATCAGATTGGACGTAGGGGAAACTGCCCAATGAGCGCCACTCTGCCTAATTACGCCACTCCCCATTATCTCCTAATTGAGACAGCTGATTGCTAGATGAAGGATATTGTCTGATAGAGACGGCTTTGCTGCAGATTTGATCCTTTCCTCTTCTTGTCTGGCAGCAGTACAGGCGTGTGGTGGGTCCCTGAAGTTTTGGCGAAAGTTTGAACGAATTTTGCTGGCTTGTATTGCCCGTGTATTGCTGTGCTCATGGATGGAGAGCTGTAATGAAAATTGGTGTGGCATATCCACGGTCAGTCCCATGTGCTCAATTTTCGCACCCCGCTCCCATTATTTTCTCACCGGATTTCAACCACTTCATTTTCGATTCTGATGAAAATGACCAAGGAAAAACTTTTATTTTCCGCCAGTTACAGGTTTGCACCGCAGTACTGTATAAAATAGCACTGAAGAGACTGGTTTACACAGTTTATACATTTATACAGGCGAACTAAACGGTACACACTGCACACGCACTAGACTGTAGTGCTCTTTGATGACATTGTTCCATAATCGGCATGTTTGTTGTGTGTTTTATTTTTTATTTTGCACTTCGTAATTTCGCGAAAAAATAAAATCTGGGTTGTGGATGATTACATGCCACACCCAGTTTTGGAAACACGGACTGTTAAAGTTGGTGTGGCAGAGGCCACATCCGCCCCACCGCATGTTCCACCTTTGACTGTGCTGTCCATGCCGTGAAACAAAATCGATGCTATTAAGTACCCCGCTGTGATGTTACTCTTCCTACTTGACAAGAATAGAGATGATGCCTGGGCGCGTTTTTTATCCCTCAGAGAGGCCATTTTTACACTCTTAATTGGCCGGGGGAAGGGTCCTGAAACGGCCCCCCCCCACCAACTTTTGAACCAAGAAAGATGGATCAATACAGTAAAAAGCAGTGTGTTGCTCGTTATGTTAGCAGCTCAACGATATCAAATTTGGTGGTTTCAGGTCGAAAGGTGACCTCCTAGGTCACGGTAATGTCTTGAAAGCGGCCATGTCAAAATATGCCAAAGTTTTCTTAGCATTACAGTTTCCAATCTTTTGGAAAAAATCGTTTCAGTAAGTACCAGCGTATTGGCCGTAGCCTTAGCTATCGGAAAATGTATGGGTCTACGTCTGGTATTTTTGGGTCTACGTCAATGTGTGACCTCCCAGGTGAAGAAAATTCCATCATGGAGTTGAAATTTACGATGGAAAGCATGGTAGTCCCATTACACTTTTGTCGGGTCACAGATCAAACTAGGGCCGATACACGTGCCAAACCTGGCGCACCAGTTCACCTCGGGCTGGGAGGGGTCACCTATTTGGAGTCGCGACCACCTTAGTTCTCAAGGTCACCGAGAGCCAGGGGCGCTCATACCGGTTTACGGAAATCGCTCTGTCGAAAACCGCGCGAACTAAAACCACGAAATTTGGTGCGTAGGTAGACAGACACACAGACTATCCTAGCATATCACTTTGGTGGCCGTAATAGTTTCTCAAGGTCACCACTAGGGGCGCAATCAATATTACAATTTTTTTGTTTCTCCCGCCCAACGTGACCTTCACCTACATTTTGGCTTTACATTACGTCAAACCGGTTCATCAGTATGATGTTGACGTGGCGGATCGTAATGAAACATTCTTGCAAATGTAGGTATCACTTGTCCCGTATACAAAACTACAATGACGTTTGACGCCTAAAGTTGATATGTACGTTTGACCTAGCTTGACCTCGGATGATCTGATCCTTTCCATTCACTAAAATCCGACTGTTGCTATGTGACGTGCAAATGCCGCTGCCGGCGTTCGTGCAACATTGCAATATCTTGCCATATGGGGGTTCTGAGGACTTTTGGCGGATTTCAACCTCGCAAGCACGCTGGCGGCCTTCGTTCAGCGCTCCAGCCGACAGCTGTTGAGATGCGGGCCCTTGCGATATCGCGCAAAATTCTGCGACATTGTGCAACACGGGCCAAAGCGATGCGGGAGATCGCAGAAACGCGCCTCAGACCGCGTCAGGTGCGCTTGGGTCCTCCCACGGTACAGTGCCTGCCAGACACAGCTGTGGCCGCGCCCACTTCCGTCTCGGAGGAGCCGCCGCCTTCCGTGAATTCGGGGCGTCGCATACCGTCCGTCTGCAGATGATTAGCGTTTGCTGTCATCGTCAGAATTCGTAGTTGGACGCGTGCAAGTGCCGGTCGATCATAGACAGTTCATGCTCACGGCGAGATTTGTTTAACGAGGAGTGAGCGGGCAGATCTGGGCGGCTGAGTGGATTGAAGGATGGGTTCCTCTGCCCTCCACAGACGTTCGGCCACTTAGGTTTTCCGGAGAGTAAGGGATAATGGGCCTTCCAACGTGGTGGGTGTAATACTTGGGCGGCTGGGTCCCTCTCATTGTTAGGTGAAAATTTACTTACCTTCCGGGGCCATTGTTGTTGCTAATTCCTGCATAGCACCCATATGCTTCCACTGGTTCCTAATCCGCCTCCCCCGTCTTCCGTGTTCATCCACTCCCCCTCCTCATTGGTCAAATAAATGATCGGTTATGGGCCCCTTTTTCCCTCTAGAGGTGCAGGATTGCCAAAACACGTGATTACTTCAAAGGAGAGTAAATGCTCCAATCCCAAAATCATCAGCAATGCAGAGTTAACTCCAACCTGACGGACTCTGGAACTGCAGACGAGATTGTCTGCGCACCGCATCCCTGTCCCTATCCCTGCCCCTGGGGATCCCCATCCCATCCCTGTCCCTATCCCCATCCCATCCCTGTCCCTATCCCGGGGCGGTCCCTGACTTTGATAATACCATGCGCCGAAGGATCTCTGCCTGCGCGCCGCTAATAATGGGGTAATCGAGACACACCTTCAATCTAAGCGCACTTATTGGGCCTAGCCCCAACTAGTTCCTAGCCCCGAGGCCCAGACATCTACGCAGTTTTGTCGCGTTATCGCTCCTTGACCGGTACCGGGCCGTTCTGTACCTTCGTCTGGACCTGACCTGTCCTTGGCGCCTCTCCTTGTTCCTTACCTCGCGAACGGCGGCCACCAGTCCTGGTTGGGTCCCGGGCCCTCGCTGGGGTTCGCTATATCCCCACCTCCCCCTGCTGTAGTTCAAGCTCACCTGTCTTCAGGTGATTACCCATCCCTAGGCGTACCTCTTTCGCCAAGCCGGCGCCCAGACCCACCTGTTCCGCAGGTGGTTTTTCCCCTTCCCCGCAGGCGGAAACCAGTCGCCAAGCCGGAACCAAGCGTGTACCTGTAAGGGGGTCTACCGACCCCAGGCTACTGCCAAGATGGCGGGAGCGCCACCCCACACTGCCCGTGTGTTTATTCAACCTCGCCTTTGCTTGAACATGTTACCAAGCGACACCCATTATGGGCAAGCGAACAACACTTTCCCGGACACTACACCATATCGCATCGTCCATCAGCACTCCCTCCATGTAATGAGGTCCAGAACTTATTGCGATTAGTTGCCCCCAGTGAGACTGCTGTATTGTGCATTAAATCGTACCTCTCCGCGGTTTACATCCGTCTGTGTCAAGTAGGCGTTCCCACGGACAGAGCCGCTGCATACGAATTGGCTCATACCTCACACATACCGGCTGGCGGAATGTTAATTATTATTATTTTCGGGGATGGCGGAGACTCCGTCCAGAACGATCTCCGATGCTTCGTATGACGACGAAGCTTCCCCCGTCAAGGGAAGCGGCACCACTCTGGGAGCATGCCCGGGTTACTCAGTTTAAGTCCAAGGCTGGGCGCTGGGTAACCATATGACGATGGCTCCAGCCGCTCGGGGCGTTTCCGCAGTAGCCAGTCGCAAGGACCCGCGGTCGTTCACAAAATGTCCCGAGTACAAATCCAGCCGCCATATGACGATAGTGATCGCCCCCAGAGGCGTTGTGTAGCCGTCTATGCCTGATGATAGGACAGCGAACCCTGGCACTCTGTGCTGCGGGAACCGCCATAATATCAGTCCGGTCTTTCCGGACTGATACCTTACTTACCGGACTTACCGGACTCAGTCCAGTAAGTTTTGGTCTATCGACCAAACCTTATCAAAGCTATCTATTGGATGCTCTAGCGACAGTGGTCCTGCGTTTTGCAAAATTTGAATAAACAGAAGGCAACGGAATTGAACTGCAAAGCATCAAACTTGCCCCTAGGGCTCAACTTGACCGAACGGCTTCGCCCCAGGCGTTGCAATGACGTGTATGCCGATGACGTGCCGAAGTACCCGCTAACACGGCCAGAGCATAAAACTTACGTACCGTGATTTCTATCCAGCGGAAGACAGCGATGGTCGGTCTCTGCTTCCGCGATTTTCTACAGTCACCTTGATCAGCCGAGGACACTCTAAAAGCCAATCCTAGAGCAAGATTAAATGCGGCAGAGAAAACTTTCCTTGTGTCCGACACACGAGCCGATAAGACCGATATGAAGCTAAGCCGATATCATGCTAAGTAAAAGTCTTTGGTCATGCGTTTTATTCCGGGGCCTAAATTTTAATTACCTGATCTAATGGCAAACTGTAGTTACAACGGATTATCCGGCTCAATGCTCCACATCTCATGTCTATGCAAAGTTGTGCCACTGCAGGCCTGTGCTAAAGATCCTGACCCGTGAACCGTGCTCTCTGAGCCGGTCGGGCGCCGCGCCGGGGGCCGACCGGCTGGCCGGCTCATGCGCACTTGAGCCGAGCCGCGATTTACGCCAAGCAGCTGTTCCTGATCCGCCGAGGTCCGAATGCAGTGCGTTGTTAAATCTCGCTCGTGACGCTGAATGGACGATCTCTGTCGTGCCGTACTCATAGCTTCCTCGATTTAACTTCTTTGCCCTTAACCCGTCCCCGAGTGGGAGGAGGGCAGTTGACCGCCCCCCCCCCTGAGGTTTTTCTGAGATTGCGAGAGAACCAACAAACACAGAGCCACGAAACTTCGTGTACCTTTTACTTCATCAATTTCACATCTCGTGTCAAAATTTTGACCTCAAGTCACGTCAGGTACCTGACCTAGGTCAGGTCAAACAGACCTATGTCCAAAAAAGTTTAGCGACTTGTAACTTTTTTGCAAAACAAGATATCTCAATAATACTTTCAGGGATTATTGATCATGATAGATGCAACAAATCTGCTATCTCAGATATTTCGGAATTTTCCGGGTCATTGACCTAAAGTCAAGCCCATTTTTAACACATGTCGTGGCTTTTTCGGAAATTGACGGAATATTTCATAATATTTTTAGTGTAGAGCGAAGCAGACATCTAGTTGCCGTCATTGGGCAAATTACCAATGACTTCCAGCCATTGACCTGAGGTCAGGTCACGAATAACTGTAGTGAGCCAAAATGTACCACCGTCAAAATCGGCAATGAGTTGCTCAGAATGGGTAGAAAATGGCAGAACTAGCTTGCACAGACGTAAGTAATACCAGGAACCTCAAAATGTTTGGAAAAATAACATATTTTGGAAATAAACAGGCTCTCGCGAATAAAGCTCCGCCAATTATGTAGATTGCCAACTAATGAATTTTTCCAAAATTTAAGCATGAAAAACCATCACAAGAACCACTAAGATCAACAGAATTTACATAGATAGGTTTTTTCGCAAAAATAAAGGAACGCTAGAATTAGTTCCCGTCAATTTGTTACCGCATACGGCTGTGGCGCACGCCAACAGCTGGCGCGAGAATTGCCGTGTCCTTAACTCAACGTTTCGGCGTATATGTTGAACAAATCTGGGAAATTAGACGTGTATCGGCATCCGCGGTCCTTTACTTATGCGCTGGTGCCTTTACCTATACGTTATTAATCACAGCCCTTGAGATTCGGGCCATTTCTCGGTCGCATGCAGTCGGCAATGAGAAAACATATGTAGGGCGTAAATTGCTTACATATTGTCTAAAACTAAAAATGAGACTAGTTTTGAGCTCTATTCGTCACAAGCTTTCCAACGGTGTGCTTATTTTTATTGTGCGACCAACCGTTCGTGAGTTAGAGGGAGGGGCGGCCAACTGCCCCCCCCCCCAATCCCGCATGTTCGAAACCGACCGACGGTCGTGCGCGGGTTAACATTGGCTATCAGCTATAATTTCTGACAAACGCCAACGCTGTGTTAGCCGACACTTTCCAATAACGTCCCACTTAGCGATTCCCGTTAATCTCAAGTTCGCTTAATTTTACAGTACTTATTCTGTTTACTGGATAGATCGTGAAATACCCACGGGCTGCCAGTCGAGGAGTGGGTACTAGGGGTGACGAACTCTATTCAGAGGGCACGCCCTGTCACTTTCGTCAGCCTGACTACGATTTTATTCAGATGTGCAATTTTGATTCTGACTGCTTGTTACTATGGACAGGGAACCACTCACCCGTCGGACCTGGAACTCATTCTGCACTTTCCAACAAATCCGGAATTGTGACGCCATATCGTGCCGGTCACGGTAATTATCAGGATACTGGACGTTCCTGACGTCGGCCAAAAAGACCTTACTTCACCCCATAATGTAATACGTCTATTTTTAGCGGCCTGCTGCAGGCGGAAATTCATTCGATACCTGAGGAACACGGCAAAATCAACATATACGTCTGCTGCGACGTAGATTGGCGGTACGGGCTTTAATGAGCTTACAACCTTCCGTTCATGAAAGCTTTCGTTTGAAGGGAACCAGTGTTACGACCTCTGGGCTCAGACACAGGCGAGACAACGAAACAATGCAAGCCAGTTGACCTCGCTGCGCCCTTCCCCATCGGGGGATTTAGCTGCCGCTGCAGGAATTTGTTCTCTGGCTGGAATTCAAATGGTCCCTCGAGGGAGGAGATTGCCCCCTCAAACCCCAAAAATGTAATTTCGGTGGCCTTACTTCAATGTTTAGGAAATACTAGACTGTTTTATTTTTGGGCTTGAGAGCAAAACATTTTTGGATCATTTGAACAGTATGGACCTCAAGCCCATCGGACACACCTGTTACCGCTCCCATAGGTCTGCCCAGCATCCTGTCGGGGGACAAGTATCTCCCCCATAATAGGCGGACATGTTCATAATATACTACATATTGTTTAATTATCCTCTTTGCCGTAGCAAAGTACCTGTGACTCAGTATCACTTCCAATGTGGCGCTATTACGCACTATGTAGCGCAACTATGGCAGGGTTGCCCTTATCGCGTCTCCTGCAGCGTCTTACTAGAAACTAAAAAAAAATAATAGTGGACAAAGGCTGAAATGCTAAGACGCCAGATATTTTGGTTTCAAAAGACCAGAGAAGATGTGTGAGAAAGAAGTGAGACAATTTTTGCCATATCATAGTCACAGTGCCCCTTTTCAGAAAGGTTGCGCAAATTGGGCAGCTTGCCCTGTTTGTTACATTTGATGACAACAGTGGCAGATCTAGAAGCGCAAAAGTGGGCACTGAAACATACTTCTGAGAAGTGGGTAATCAAATTACATCGAGAACGAATATGATAGTACTTTGCATGCTCGATTCATCACTTTTGTGTTTGGACACGTAAAGGCGATATTATGACAACAAGGATGCATCCAGTGGACTGAAAATGGGCACTCAGTAGAATATTTCGTGAACCTTACTTTCATACCGTGACATTCTAAGGACGATTGTGAACTGTAAGCTGTTTTGTAACCTATACATGAGACACACGTTTTGGCACAAAACCGCATTTCTGGCCGCCGAAAATCTCATTAAGGGTCTGGCGTGCGGCGTGACCAGCGCCTCCCACAATCTCGCCAAATGTTCCGCACATCCATTCTGGACAATGCGTTTAAGGTCAGGGTGTTTGGGAAGCGGGCCAGTCTCGGCTGCTTCCCGTGCTGGTTTGCTGACTCGCGCTCTTCCTAGCGCGTCGCCCGCCAGGACCGCCCGCTGCGTCGCCCTGCAGCCAGAACGGGTGCCGACCAGCGTCCGTGACGGCCGCACAGTACACAAACAGCCGCCGAAGGCGCTGACGCGGCTCGGCCTGACGTCCAGGCCGGGCTGGAAAAACAGCGAAGGCTCGTGTTTATTGTTTTCCAGCTTTTCCAGCACGTCTCCCCTGTGTGCCTTTTCCTTCCCGTTTTGTTTTATCTTTCTTTACTGTTCACATCGATAGCTACATTCTTTGTGAGGTGTCTGTTCACAATCCAATCGCACTGTTGTCTCAGCGCTGAGTCCTGTGTGTACCGGGCGGTAAGGGGGGGGTGGGGCAAGGGGTTTTCCTAGTCGCCCCATCGCGCGTGAAAGACTTAAACCTACAGACTCCATTCGTATGGCAAACAGTGTGGAAATAGCCAAACTGCACACTTATATCAGCCCCAGTTTCGCTTTAGAATCCCAACATCCATGTAGCGCTGTCTACCGGGATCACCATACGCTCGGGAAACGGATCAGCTGTCTCTGAACACAGCTCGCGTAAACTTGGTGACCTAGGACCTAAAACCGTGTTTATCTCTCCCTTGAACGGAAATATGTTTAAAATGCGCACGTACACGTGAGTGTTCTTTATCATTATCTTATTGACCTATCCACCCACCGCTATCAGTGCCTTACGTACGTTTTTGTTTTGGCTTCGTTTTAACCCTGCATGTCCCGTGCTGGAGTTTGAGATAATACCCCCTCCCCCCGGCGGTTTTCGTTTGTCATTTCTAAACAGTTTGGGATAGAGCCATGAAACCTGTTGGCTTTTACTGACGTTCGTTTTCGCATGCACTATGAAAAAATTGAGTTTATAACTGCAGTAGAGGTGGGTCGAGTACAAGTTTCTAGTGACATATTCGGCCGTTTATTTGCCATTTTTGAGGTAGAATACTCGACTTGCTTTATTCGTAGTTTTGGGTATGAGACCATCAACTTTTGCAAAGCACCTGTTGATTGCATTCCTCATGACACTTCCCTTCCAGTTTGTGAACGCTGCGGCGGATCTAGAGAAGCAAAAGGGGCACTTAAGATATTACTTTCGGCAAGGTAAATAATTTACAGTGTTAGATCAAGGACAGATATAGAATCCTCCAGTTCGTGAACGCTGTGGCGGATGTCGAGAAGCAAAAGGGGCACTTAAGATATTACTTTCGGCAAGGTAAATAATTTACAGTGTTAGATCAAGGACCGATATAGAATTTTTACGCTCTAGTCATATTGCTTGTTTATTCTGAGACGTAAAGGCAGCATTATGACAGCAGGGGCGGAGCCAGGGGACGAAAAAATGGTCACACATGAAAGCATGTCACAAGCTTAACGTTCTTATAATGCGATTCCAGAGATGTCTTTGGACCGGTCTTTGACCTCACATGAAGATTATGTTTTAATATATAACATATGGTGCGTATTGCCAGGAGCGGATGCAGGTAACTCTTAGTTGGGGCCCAGACATTGCGCCAGGCATCACGGTACCGTTGTTTACATTATAAGCAAGCGTGATAAATGCGCTGACAAATAATTTCGTTCTCCTTTTCAGGCCCCTGACACCGCCAATGCATTTCGGGTAACAATTCGTGTTTCCAGCTCGTATGAGGCCATAACAATGTCAAAAAATATCCTGGCAGAGAGGTAACAAACATTGCCCCTTCCCCATCGTGCAGAGTTCTTTTGGCTACGCCACTGGTGTGTGTCGTAATGTATACCAAGCCAACATAACATCAGACTCTAGACTGCGGCCGCATGCAGCCACAATATACGGACCGACATTGATACTTCCGCATGCAGTGCAGATCAAGGCGCAAGCCCCCATCCTTCGTTCTTGACAACGACATTGTATGCTAATTTATGTTTTTAAGCTCTTAAATGCAGCAAAAGGTCACAATGGTTTATTCCGGGTCCTTTCAGACAACAAAAAATCGTACATTTCAAGACAGGATGCATCTATTTATTTATTTATTCATATGTTTTATCCCTTTGGGCAATCTACATTTCATGTGGCTGTTCTCAGCCCAGTGTCATGGGAGACAAGACATCTTGGTACGGACGGGGATTTCAACCATGCAAATTGTTTAACAATCACTTGGGATAAAATGTGCTACAAGCCACACAATTACACGCATCGTTTACACTAACCAAGAGTAAAGAAAAACACGGAACATCAGTCAAAACAGCGGACTTTGCCATGTTGTCCTGTCTGAAAAATATCTCCAGGTTCCTTTAAAGTGGGTCCAATTTCCGGCCTTTTAAATCTGACGGCAGTCGGTTATACTGACTAGAAGTTTGGTAGGCGAACTGTCGCTTGCCAGCCTCGGTTCGGATGCGTGGCAGTTGAAGGCCATTCTGTCGTGTACGCCCAGAGCGAAATTTCGAGTTTAGGTTGAGGAGAGAGACCACAGACGACGGTTCTCCCCACTCGCGAATGTTATGGGTGGGAGGAAGGCTGTGCTAAGCAGCCAACTGTCTGGAGGTAAGCCAGCCTAGTCATTACATTGTGCATTACCTCCCTTCTATAGTCCCTGGATGCGTCATTAATAATCGTTTGAAGATATTGTGACGTTAAAAACTTGTTTTAGACTCTTGGGTCTCATTTCATCCATTTCTTAGAACCTCATACTAACCGCATTTGATCAAACAGCGACCAATGAACTTGCTACAAAACCCCTTTTGGTTCTTAACACCGCCATTAAGGTTTTTGTGATTTTGAAGCACGAAGGACTGCAAATTTGGTCACAAGAAGTCGTCGCAGCAAAATCGGAGAGTTAGTTCCCGAGGTATGAATGAAGGGGGATCTAATAGGCCCCCCACCGACTTATCCATTTACTGTGATAAGACTCACGGCTACGTAGCCTCGTTTGGTGCTTGTGGGCTGTCCCAAGCTTATCAGATACGTACAAAATGAACAAATATGCAAAAACCATATCTTTTCCTCATCTTTGGCCGCCGAACTTTCTACTCCCTTGCTATTAACTACCTAACCATTTTTCACCACTCATGCGCTCCGTAACGACCGGTGTAGCCAACGTGTAGCCTTGACTCACCGTGATCTTTCTCTTCGCTATGGACTTTTCATAGCGACGAAAAGATCATGGTGAGACATGGCTACACAGTGGTTACGCAAAATGAAGATGTATTGCCGGCGAACCCGGACAAAGAGAGCATGCCTTCTTTCTGTTTGCGGCCTAAATGCGAACTGTTTACGCATCGGTCGATCACTCATGCTTCCGTGATGCACGCCACGTGGCGCGTGGTATACGTCGCGGTCGGACTAGACATCGAGCGCGGGGTGATGGCTGGTGTTAAATCCACATAGCGGTGAGAGAGACCTCGACTTCTGACGGTGAGGGAACTGGAACCTGATCGGACGCATTCGTCCGACCAACTCAGGTGGCAGGTGCACTTAGACCGCTGTGAAACCAACAGAGTTACTTAGACCGCTGTGAAACCAACAGAGTTACGGCCTGCCAAAGAAAGCCTGTAGCGTTTTACGCTTCCGTAGAAAATGCCGTGAATCAGCTCAGTTGTGCCTCGTATTTTCTTTCAGATTCAAATTGGGTAGTGTTCACATTACGTCACTGCTTTTTGCAGCCAGGACTACGCTATGAATTTTCCCCTCTGAGTGCATTCCTCGGGTACCTGCAATGGCATGTACAACGTGTTGGCTTGATATATTTAGCATAAAACACGAAGCACAATAATGGCTGATTTACATACTCGGACGTGCAATAATGTTGGTGCAGTCTTCTGTGCAGCTTATCCTCTAGGGCATCAATTTCATCTCCTAAAGTGTCCGGAGGCATGCAGCTGTCGCGCCCAGGCTTAACATATTTTTATGCCAAGCCAGCGAGAGCCTGAAATCCATTCACCGAACGTCAACCGACGTGTCGTGTGCGTGCCGGTTGTCACGACCAGCTATTGGCCTTTCGAATACCAGTAGTAAATTCAGTACGAAAGCGACGCTATGGAAGCCGATTTAATCTAGGGTGGGGCGCGCTTCGCGCGGTTCGTGGCCGCGATGGCGCGGATGGGCGTGGGGCGGCGACGCTATCCGTAAGGCCGGAGGTGGAGTCGGTGTATACTCTTTATGGGGTCTGCCGGTCCGACGGTCCGGCGGTCCGTCCGACGTGCCCGGCTTCCGCCCCAGCTCGGAGAGGATCTGCTGAGGCGGTCGCGCCGCCGGCGCCAAGCGGGCCGTTCACAAGGTGTTTGTCACCTGCCGCGAGACGCACGAACAGCTGAGCCAGCGACCGGCGGCGACAGCCTGATGGAAATGCTGAAAAACCCTCTGACGTCAGAGGAGGCCGAAACTGAAGCGCGCGGGGGAAGCGGGTTCAGTGTGCATCGCCGACCGTTCCCGAGGCCTTTTGAGAGGTGAAGTAGCAGAGGCTCCAGCCCGTCACCGCCGCGTCTTTCGCGGGCCTAGACCAGGGCATGATTCGTCATTTCCATATGGTCGCAGCACAAATGATATGTTTTTACTTTTCGGACAAAGTCCTGAGTCTTCTTTGCCATATCGTGGCAAAGTGGATGGCATGTTTTTGCTTTTCAGACAAGGCACCCCAATAAAAGACGGCACAATGTTGTGCAGTTTTTATTGACTGAACAGCAGTGTTGTCCGGCCAATGCGAACAATGTTCTTTCATGCATTGTTGTAGTCTAGGTTTATGACGATGTCAAATCAGCCTATGATTAGGCTGTGCCATAACGAATGCTATGGCTTTTATGCTGACTGCTTTACACAGGCATTTACTATTAGCACATCAATATTCAAAGCAAAAGGCACAGGCAGACTGGATTAAGTCAATTGTGGACAATCTATTCAAGTGCCGAACATAACATTTTACCCTTTTCTTCCCGATACACTCCTGCGATCTAAAAAAAAACTTTGTGGGTATTTAATCTATTACATGAATGCACCCACCTTGAAATGCAAGTGACCTAGGTTAGGACAGAAGGGGTAGACTAAGGTTAGGTAATGAAAATGTAGCGTTGGATTCGTGCTGTGGGGACTTCGACTGTAAGAGGAGTGTGGGTGCCTTTGAGCGTAGGAAAGTAAGATCAGGTCAACTACAGTCATCTAAGGTCATTTATTGGACACGCAATTTTTTGTAGTGCAAATTCTTTTCAAGCCAACGAAATCAAGTCAAATCATCAAAATCATCAGAAATCAAGTGATCAAAAATAAATCCCTTCCTTTTCTCTACATATGACGAAACCATCCTGATTATATGTTGTGAGAATGCATTTCGTTGACCCCATCTGAACCCAGATGGCCTCAGATGGCATATGTAAGTCACTTGACTAGCGAATATAAAATGACATCCTATCTACTTGCAACCAACTGAATTATGCTCGATTTGAGCAAAATGTGCATTTTAAATGTTGACCTGACTAAATTTAAGTAGACCTAGGTCCATCATGTTTTACGATATGCAAGTCCATGACAAGGCTCCATAAAGTCTGGCTGCGGTCGAACCAGGAGTTCTGAGGAAAGGATATGGTACTGATGATTTGACATTTGACCCCGTTTGACCTCGATACGCAGGACTTAGATCATTCAGTCTCTGAGAGCTGTAAGATCCCTATGTAGTCTTCGTTCCCACAAGGTCTTTTAACAGACGATTGAAAAGATAGAAAGGTAGGGGCAAAACATGCCTCCCCCCGCACGCGTGAACTGTCGCGACAAAAGCATCCTGTGTATGATTTCTTTTCCTTTAACTGGGCGCGTTTTGAAATTTCTGGTGTATTTAGCTCAACCGACCACCCGTTCCAGCCTAACCCTCGTCCAGACAAAGTCAAAACAACCCCATTCCCTTCGATGTTTCGAGGTAGCCCGGAATAGCACAAGGCACGGCGCTGCAGTTTTTTACCCACCGAGCTAATGAACACGGCCAGTTTATCCCCTGGGCCAGCGCGGCCCTCAGCGTCGCGCCGGGCAATCCATCGCCGCCTCCGGCCCTTCCACTGACCAACAGCCGCCTCCGGCGCCGGACGTCCGGCCGTAAACCTTCCGGTCCGGTCCAGGGCCATCCGGTCCGGGGCCGTCCGTCTGGTCGGGCCGGGTCGGCCCGCACCCTCGGCGTCGTCCGGCCGCCATCAGAGGCCGGAAGCGGCGCCGACAGACGTTCATCTCCGGCTGCGAGGGGCGGCCGTCGTTTGCTGCATTTCTCTGGAGGAGGGAGGGGGGTTTCCTTGGTTCTGGTGGGAGGGGAGAGCGTCGCGCGTCGAAGCCTGCAATGCCAGCTGCTGGAGCTGAGACTGCGGATAGGATTTGGGATTCGAATACTCGGATGGCTACACTCGAATCTCGCGAACCTTATGCCGTTTCTTCCCAAAATGTACCAACGACGGAACGTCTGTGGAGACGGGTCACATCGTTTCATTCCATGCAGCACCACAGAGTTAATGTTGAATGTTGCCCAGGGTTGGGGGAGGGGACAGCTGCCCCCCAGTCCCTCCCGGTTCCAACGACGCTGCTGATTCACAACTGCATCAACAAGTCACAGAGATTTAAAGCTGCCGCTGGCCTCATGCAACGGGCGAACGCCGGCCGGATGATGCCGAGACAGGAGAGGACGTGACGTCAGCGGTAGAGAGCGCTCTGATTGGCAGTCATGTTGTGTTACAAACCGTCACGCCCACACGATAGGGCTTTTCGGAATAATTATTTTGAGATCAAGGGATAAATATTGGAAGGCATCCACCTCAGCCGTGTGATTGGTAGGAATCTCTTGCCGTCCATCGACAATATTAGAACAAGGACTATGTTCCGGTTGGCTTTCGGTATTGCTACTAACCATGCCGAAATGCGTATGTCCGGCATCGGCAGCAAAACGCGATCTTTGTTAATGGTTTGCGTACAAGTTTCTGCGTCTGTTCGAAGAGCGCAGTTAAGCTCGTGTTTAAAAAATAACCACATCTTCGTTACAAAATTTCGAATTTTAGAAGCTAAAATAGTATGTGAGGTGTTCCCGGCGCCGCAGTTTCTCGCTTCGATTTCCGGCTGGTACATGCCCGTGATAATGAAAATTAGCATAAACACAAAAGCTGATTAACAATGCCAATTAGCCCTCGACGGATGGGAGAGATTTTCGCTCGCACTGACGACGGGGGGATGGTGGTACGGAACCCCTCGCCATTTGGCCCCTAATGGAGACAGCGCCTCGGGACCAAAAACAATCGATGGCTGCGAGCCGAAGGCATCCAACGGTACCCAGACAGACACCGTCAGGTCAACCAGTGACCTCCTAGATTAAGGGGAACTTGAGGCTTGGGAATTATAAATCGACTTTCCGGACTTAAAAACAACCCATTAGGTCTAAATAGGCCTAAGATCGTTACCTTTGTAATATACAGTGCTGTAGATTAATATAGGAGCCTTCCTTGACATCATTGACCTCGTTTGACTTTGAAAAAGTTATCGAACTATCTAAAGTGAACTGTTTGCATATGGACTATTATTCTGAACAAATTTCACGCCAGTCATTTGCCGTTTATGCATACCTATGGCCCTAAAACAGTAACAAAAAAGATATTTGGGGCAAAAGACGCTCTGCAAGCCTTCAGTATTAATGTCATAGCTAGGTAGCCTGAGGTGACCTGGGGTCAGCGGTATTTTTTCAAAACATGTGCAATGGACGTATCGTCAGCTGGGCCAAATTTCGTGACGCTGTCATGCGCCGTTTTGCCGTGGCCCTGGAAACACTGCTTGGGGTGGTGCCCGCCCCTCTTGTCCGGTGATTTAGGGCATAGCGTCCAGTTTCATTCGCCGGCAGATACCGACTCTGCGTCTCTGCCCGTTATTGCCAGACATGACGCAAATGTCAGATTATTCTCGACGCTACTCATCTCCCCACGAAATATGGTAGCAGAGCCGTACCACAGTGGAGAGCGGGCGGAGGATGTCTTAGAAGTGTCACACTCAGCACTGCTCTCATCCATAATGATTTATAGAGGCCAAAACAACGGTGGGAAATGCCGCGATGACCATTCCATTTGGTTGTGTATAATATGACTTATATATTTATTTAGATTTTGTGAGGAAAGACCTTCGAATGCTCCGCTGACATTCGGAAATTCGGCAAATCTTCAAACGAAAAAGTGCAAATCAAAGATTCGCCGAATATCCCAATTTGGAAATCACCATTGGAGGATTTGCTGAATCCGAATACCTGGCGAATATTCGAATGATCCGAATCCGAATTCTCGGCTCCACTGCTGACGCTGACCCGACCGGCGCGAGCCCGAAATTCCGCCACCCTGTCTTGCACTGGAGGCTGATTCAGGATCGGAGCATGGCCTGCCGATCCCGGCTCGGAAACTTTTCCGCAGCGCAACGGCTTAATGAAGCAGGGGCTGCACGGGAGATTGAAATTGTTAGAATTCAACAAAGACTTGCCGCGTTATACTGCCCTTCCAGGCCTCCCAGTCTTGATAGGCATAATGCAACAGGCTGTCGTTATCACTGCAAAATGTGTTAGGGACTGATGAATGGGGAAAACGCGAAATGAGCGCCACCCTGTCCATTTACGCCACCCCATTATCTTCTAACTGAGACAGCTGATTGCCAGATGAGGATATTTTCTGATGAGACGGCTTGGCTGCAGATTTGATCCTTTCCTTTACCTGTTTGGCAGCGGTACAAACGTATGGTGGGTCCGTGAAGCTTAAGTTCAAGTTCGAAATGGTTTTCTGGCTTGGGTTAACCGTGTTTACCCATAACATCAATGCGTGAAGCGAAATTCACCCTGCATAGTGCTTCCGTTGTGGTATAACGCTTCCTATTGGACTAGAATAGAGCTTATATGTGAGCGCGTTTTTAGTTTTTTTAGTTTTTTGTTCTTTTTTAATCTCGGCTAATTCTGTTACGGTAGAGCCATTGTCCCTTTGGCGCCACCATTTGCCGGGCCTCATTGTGCCAGTAACACAATGGGGGCAGGACTAGTTAACGGTGTGCTGCTGGCTCTTTCAGTGTTTCGTATGCGTCTGGCACCCATTTTAAGAGAGAATCAAGAGGAAGGAGGGGATTTCGGCTGCAGAGGGGGCATCCTGGGAGTGAAAAACCTTCTTGGATGTTGGTACCGTTCGCAGTAAGTGACACTGCAGAAAGATCGCGAAACATTCACCGAGTGCGAAATACAAAACGAGTTTTGCTGATCTTCAGTTTCATGTGGTTCTGAATGAGCTACTGGTAGATCTTTGCCGTGGCTGATTCTTTGTTTTGCATGAGCTGAGTCATATGCCGTTTTTTTGTCAGATATAAAAATCTGAGCATTTTTAGGGTATTGTAAGATGGTTATGTCAGTGTCTACATACATTGTCAAATCATTTGCAGACTGTGCAAAGCAGTGGTTCTTTAGAGGTGCCTTGATACGCCCAGATGGGGTTTTTGATCGGTTTGGACCCACATTGTGCGCCTTGCGGGCTACAAAATCGGACAAGTTGAAAGCGTTCCGGAAGGTAGCTCCGGAACCATGCACCGGTCACGCCGTAAATCCGGATTTTACGATCAGCTTTACATGGGCAACAACGTCAACACATTTTCTCAAGTTTAACAGGAATAAAGGGCTAATTTCGCCTTGATCTATAGCCTGGGAATACGATCACTGGGAACAATATGGCCAATTTCCGTAGAACGAAAGTGGCGGAGTCAGCGTCGCGATTGCAAAAAAGGCGGTATGCTTCAAAGAACGACGAAAATTGTGTAAGAACAACTCGCCCCGTAATTTTTTCCAGACGAGGCACAAGCGAATGGGCCTGAAGCTCAGGACGCGGAGCTTGGATTGAGCCGGACCAGATGAGCCAGAGCCGGATGAGATGAGCCAGAATAGATTGGCCAAACAACGAGAATTCTTTCTTGCGTTGGGAGCTATTCCAAAACCTAGGGTGACGTTAACCAGGCAGAGATTCACGTGTGATATTGCACGTGAACATTGCTTCAGCAAACGCATGATCAGGCTTTCTGAGCCAAACGCAGCACAGTTCGCTGCCGCTCACGGGTCGACCGTCAAACGTTGCGAACCGGCCCGTGGTGAACGAACCGGCAGCTCAGCGGTCGCAGCGACCACCGTCGTGGCGGCTGCTGCAGTCAGCGCGGTCCTGACGCTAGTCACCGCAAAATGACGGTGTCAAGTCGAGTCAAGTCAAACACTTTCTCAAAAGCCACCCACAGTACATGTGGCTATTATGGCCCTCAAGTCAATAAAATGCGGATATGGGGACGCAGGATAAAAACAGACATACACAGTTTACAGAAAACGCAAACATAAAACTGAGCTTGATGCCACCGAGCTTGAAGCCACCGTGACATGCAGTGACATGACATGACATGACATCCGGCTCAAGGTGTCTGGGCCGACTTCTGGCTGCTTTTGATCCATGTTCTTACCGCTGACGACCGGACGGACTTCGCGATACATCGAGCCGACATCACGCTGGGTGGTGCGCTTTCCGAACCTGTCCATTGTGTCATGCAGAACAGCGAGGCGGATCGGCAGCTTTGCCAAAACACTGCTATTAGCATGTGCAGACATTTAGCAACGATGGACTGCCCAAAAATTGCGTATTTTCGCAACAATGTGCTTCGAAACGACCGTTGAAAAATGTGATGAAAACGTTCCAGATCTTAAAATATTTTTCTTTTTGCGAGAAACGTTGAAACCAAGAATCTCACTGCAGGAGCACGACCAATCTCGCACGTATTTTTCTACGCATTCGTGTTCCGATAGACCTCTGCCTCTTCACGTTGCCGCCAGAAAGGGAAACTACTGAGGAGCCTTCGAAGCGAAGCAAAAACCTCCGGGTGGGTCCTCTGTGATCCCACCCGCGCCCGCCCGGTGCTCTCACGCGCCGCTAACGAGGCCCTGGGGGCCACTCGGACGGCTCGTGTGGGCCCAGCAACACCGTCCAATTAGGTCAGCGCCCCGGCGAGAGGCCGCCCGTCCGCAGCGCCGCCGGCCGAGCGTTGGCGCCCCGCCTGTGCAGCAGCCCGCGCGGAGGTAATCGCTTTTCTAGGGAAAGCAGCTCGGCCGCCATGGAAACACCTTGGTCCGTTGCCCATCAGCCAGGCTGAGGAATCCGACCATTATTCCGAGAGTCCCGGGAGTCCGACTATTGTCGCGGGAGTCCTGCTGTTGTCATGTGAGCCCGGCTGTTATCCTGGGAGTCCAGCCATTGTACAGTGAGTTCTGCTGTGTCCTAGGGGTGCTGCTGTTGTCCAGGGAGCCCTGCTATGTCCCGGGAGCCCTACCGTTGTCCCGGGGATCCGACTGTTGTCCAGGGAATCCTGCTATGTTCTGGGAACCTAACTATTGTCCAGGAAGTCCTGCTGTGTACTGGACGCCCTGCTGTGTGCCGGGAGTCGACTTTTACACGGTAGTCGAGCTGTGTCTCGGGAGAGCCTACCTCAGGAGCCCGAGTGTTGTTCCCGGACGGAGCCCATTGCTCTCTGACTACAGTCGACCGTGCGGCCGAGCCCGCCTGGGCCGTCCCGGCCGCCGGCGACAGGTGTCAGAAAGCGGCGCCGCCGTCGAACGGCCAATCGGGCCCTGCCGCCGCCGCCTCCGTCGCCCAGCCCGGCCACCTAATTGCCATTAGCGGTGCGTCGGCTGTCATCCGGCGCGGCGAATTCGACGCCTCGGTCGGAGAAGAGGGAGCCGAGATCAGCCAGACCGGAGACTAACGGGACTAGCGCCCGGCGGGGAGCGGCCGCTTATCAGCAGGACGAATGGCAGCCGGAGATCAGCGGGACGAGGGGCAGCCGGAGATCAGGACGAGAGGGAGACCGGAGAGCGGGACGAGAGGGAGACCGGAGAGCGGGACGAGAGGGAGACCGGAGAGCGGGACGAGGGGGAGACCGGAGAGCGGGACGAGGGGGAGACCGGAGAGCGGGACGAGGGGGAGACCGGAGAGCGGGACGAGCGTCCGGCGAGGGCTGGCCAGAACGGCGGCCGCCGGCGACTCGGAAACGCGTCACGCTCGGCTTTCCGACGCGGAAACGAAACGCCGACGAAGCCCACTCACTGGCGTACTTAGGCGTCTTCAGCAGAGAGAAATCAGAAAAAATTAAAACAGACAGCGTTGATGGTGGGGAACATGAAAGAAAATGAAGAATAATGGGAACCTTGACTTAAATTGGAAACGACACATGTACAGTTTACACTTCGGGTCGACTTTTGCCTTGAAATATTATCAGTATTTTCGGATCGTCAAAGTCAATCTTGAAGGATTAACCAAACGTGTCCATGCAATGCGGACATTTCGGCCATTTCTACTAGAAGATAATTCATTCGAAATTTCGTGCCATTAAGGCCAATGAAAAAGCAGCCATGCCATTATACGACAAACATTTTCGCGCAAAATCTCGGATACTTTGTCAGAATTGCCAATGGAGCAACAGGGGCGTGAGTTAGGGGATCATATTTATGAAGCAAGCACCGGAGACGCTTTGGGACAACACCACGTCGAGTGGGGTCGTGGAACACACTCCAGCGTCACCAGGCTGTCAGATATACATGGGTGGACCAGCGCAAAGGTAACGTAGGGCAGTGGCTCCATCAGTCTGGCGGCCATCCTACCAACTTGGAATAATTTTAACACTAGCTCTACGGTGTTGCATAGGAAGAAAGTGACGGAAAACATCTCTGGTCCAACTAAGTGCAAGCGTCCTACACTGATTCGGATGTGACCTAGCTACGTGCTGTTGAAAGGAAATGTTTTTTAGAGGTGCTGTCGTAAGATACGCCTTGACCTCATTTTGATTCTCAGTTTTTATTTATTTATGTACAAGGAGGTATATTCCCAGTATGCAGAAGCTACTTGCATACCCGTCATAGCAAACATGACTGATTCTGTAGTAAAAATGCTGTTTATAGTTTGAATGATTCTGAGGTGAATGTTGTCGCAGATCTGGGGGCATTTATTCATGAAAGCAGACATATGGTATGTCTCAGCGTGATGTCCAGGTCCCGCTGCAGCAAAAGCATGACGAGACTTCATGACGAGTGACAAGGGTCGAACTGCGGCATGCGTAGGATGCAATGCAGTAGCCCGAGGGCCACATGGTTCGCTTGTTATGACCCTGTGATGTGGAGAAAAACATGCATGACTTATACCAGGTAACGTCAATAACAGAACTATCTTTGACTGTCACTAAGTTCGTAAATCCCTAAGACACGTTGAAACTTACTCATGAGTGTCTTAATTTGATGTAATTTTAACTAGGCTTGAAGGCGCCTACAAAAATGGGAGAAAATTCGGCACGGCACGCTCATCTAGCAGCCACGCCACCAGACCCGGAAAGCATTACTGCCAGTGCTCAACTGATGACACTAGTGGGCGAAATCGTACGCCAGGGTCACAAAACTGGAAACGCGCGGCCCGGATTCAAACCGTTTCTGAACTGCCAAAACGGGTCCTCTGGTGTTTTTGGACGGAGTGCCGGCGTTAAAATTACGTCACGAAATAAAATATGAGGAAAACGAGGATCCAGATGAAGCGAATGGCTGACGCACCGATGCAGTTTTTTCAAGGGCTTTAGCAATGAAAATGAAGACACTTGGATTTGACTACTGGTGTTGGTCAAGGTAACAATTAAGTTAATGGTCTCGTGCGGAAATGAGAAATTTCTAATTCTTCTGTCTGCTTCATTGACCGTGACTCCTGGAAAGACGGCATAGTCAGTGAACTTCCCCTCATGGTAAGAGACAAGACAAGAACTCCCCCCCCCCAAGAAAAGACAACGTTACGCCAATAAATCAGTAAACACCTTTTTTGGTAAAAAAAGACGTCATAAGTTACACCCACAAGGAGTAGATCTGGGAATCTACCGAAGAGAGCATGGAATGGAGGGGAGGCCTTACACTTACATTCGGGAAGCGGAGAACGCTTACTTTTTGTATCCTTTATTACTGCCTTCATTTATTTGGTCTACTTTTACTAGATTCTATCAAGCATCGGAGAAGTCTTCCTGCCACATAGGCCCCATCCCTCTGAATTTATGCTTGGTGACCCGGCGGAATCGTCGTCAAGGAGAGGCCACTAGGTTTCTTATCTGGGGTTGAAAATGTGACGTTTCTTTACGCGACAAAAACGAAAAAGAAAATCTGCAGAACTGGAAAATAAAACGCCCAGGATCCAAGGAAATTACCGTCTTGGGAGTTAGGTTTGTCCTCGCTCCTCTTTGGCGACATCCTGACTTTGCCTTTGCGACCCGGTAGCTGTTAGGTGGTTACTGCTCTGGTGTGACGCATTGGTTTCCTCGACTGCTCCTTCTTTGTTCGATCTCATGGGCCAGCGCACGCTGTCCAGCGAGCCTGAAGCCCCGTCGGCAGATGAGGAGGCGTTCGGAAGGCTCATGGCGGCGGCTCGCGGGAACCCGACGATGGTTGCGCAAGATGCGTTCGGCGGGTCATCTGTAGAGATTCTTGGTTTTTATTGTTTGAGTTCACCAAAAGAGGCATTTGGGTTTTGGCTGAGTGTCTCCGGGGGCAAACCAAATGCAAGTAAACGTCCTGAAGTATCTTGAACTGCAGGTTAATTTAATAACTTTTCCTCAAAGCCTCTGTATTTCATTGTGCAGTGTGGAAAGTGCTGCTTCGTCCAAAAGAAGTAACCCTACGGGCCTTTGGCTTGTAACCTTCAGCACCGGCTCATCTTAATACCTTTTACAATTTGTTGGAAGTACTCGCGTTGCGAAACACCTTGAGAGCAGCGTAGAATGGGGCCACGCTGGCGGAATATTGAGAACATTGTAGTGCGTTTGAACTGGAAACGTGCAGCTTTCAGCTCTACCAGACATCATTTCCACGTTTAGCCCAGAGTAGCGTGAGCTGACTTCAAAACCGTCTTGTCCCAGTTGAAAAAATGTTTTGCCCATCTCATATTTTACATTGTCCGTACACACCTTTGATAACACTGCGGGGATGCTCGGGTTGTTATTAGGACTGTGCGTCACGGGGTTGTAATTTTTGGCAAGTACAATTTGAGGTTTTACCGCCTTAACAGTCGAGTTGTACGCCATGTTTACAGCTTTCATAACCTTTGCTAACGCGTCTGACCTGACTGAGGGTCAGCGCGCCGCCGGAAATGTACTGCCATCTGTGTGGGGGTCAAATACAAGTGTTTCAGAGTTAGCCGGCAGATGGCGGTGCGGTTAGGACTCGTGGCAGTCGGCCAGCTGCTGTGACGGGGTCCAGGCGTGCGTCGCGCTCACAAAACACGAAAATCGTTGTCCGGCCTTAGGTCGCAACAGACAATCCATTCTTTCGCCTGTTTACGTGCCGGGTGCCCAGAGGAGTTCGGAAACAGGCCCAGGGACCATGTTGCATCAACTACATTTGGATGTATCTCGCACCCTCATACTGAACGTCGAGAGAAGTTTTGATATGCTCCAGAGGGCGAAATCATGACCTACTGAAAAGTAACAGTGGGTATTTTCGGATTATGTTTGTTTATTATTCGCGCAACGGTAATGCGTATGATAATCATTGGCAAGAAATGACATTATGATGGTAAAAGGAAATCTGTCACCGCTTTTTAAGTCTAGATCGAAGATATTTCAGTAAACACATTTTTTTACCGGAAAAATCTTTATAGGGAACGCAAGTCGATGAAGTGTCTGAAGGGTATAACGGAGTCAATCGGCTGTGCTTGCCAGCAAAGAGCTGTCATTACAAACAATCACTTCTCGAAAATATCGACCATAACTGCCAGAATTCGGCTGTGCTATGTCATGCTTTCATTTCTGGAAAGCAAGGCTTTGACTCCCATCATGTATACATTGATACACATCGATGGAAAACATGCCAAAAACTATGGTTGCTATCCTGTGGTTTCTAATGTTATGTATATCTCAAGAGGTTACAAATGCCTTGTATACGTGGTAGATAATAACAGGTTACTAATGCTCTGTAGTTATTTGGCACACAAACTATGCCAAATAACTACACCTGAACAAAGTGAAACCGTTTACACATGAGTTGTTTACAGTACCAGTCACTAGCATTCTAAGACATAAGTCGTAATTTTATTTTTCTCTGAGAGCAACGCAACAGTTGCGGCTGCACTGTTTGTGTGCAGCTTAATCTGAAAATGGGCTCTGCATTGAATGGCTAAGCCGCTCTGTTTGCTTTGCGTATTAATAAAAGGGAAAAACGAAAACTACGCTGTACGTGCATTACGCACTTGTTGACCAGCGAACGTTCAAACACCAACTGGGACATTTGGAAAAATTGGTATCCCACGCCCTGTTGAATCATTCAGTGGTTTATTCATCAAGCTCCACCATATTCTTTCCCAGACGAGTGCCCTCAGTAGTCCGGCAAACTCCTGGCCACGGACCGATAGGGACCTCGAAGACCATTTCATTTATCCTGGTCGGCTGCTACCCAATGGCAATAGCAATGGCACGATCCGCGTAGCCCAGCACGTGACGGAAAAGCTTGCCCAGCGCTGGGCCATAAAATGATTCCGGTCGGGCGTGAATGGGACCAGAATAATCCAATCAAAAGGGAGGGCACGCTGAAACACACGCGCTGGTGCGCTACGATTGGGTGAAGCATCGGAAATTAGCCTTCGGAAATAAGCGTCACTTCTTTTTCCCTCCTATACATGCCGGATTCTTTGCCTTACTCCCTCTCTGTTATTGATAGTTGAATACATATTTTATGAGTGACATTTGGACGCGACAGGCAACCAACTCGTGGTGAAAAGATGCTTATGGACATTCAGATGTCCATTCAAGTTTCCCGTGGAACTGCGACCCCTTGGAGGAGACAAAAAAAGGAAAAGTAGAAAATAAGGAACGGAGAGGAGAGCAAACTTGGGACAAGGAACTGACCTGCTAAGCACTGCATACATTTTTTCCTCCATCCCCTAATAAAAAAATAGCCGCGCCGAACTGGCAGTCGGCGCCATGCACACCCGACTGGGGGTGGCTGACGTCCATTCCCTCTAACTCGCGAACGGTTGGCCGCGCGATACCAATTAGCATACCGGTGGGGTGGTGACAAGTTAAGCTCAAAACTGGCCTCGTTTTTAGTTTTGAACAATATGTAAGCCGTTTATACCTTACATGTATTTTCTCATAACCTACTACAAGAAAACGAGAAACGGCCTGGATCTCAAGGACTGCAAGTAATAAAGTTTAAGTGAAGAACGCCGACGAATAGGTAAAACTACTCAGATGTCGATACAAGCCTATTTTTCTGATTTGTTTAATACGTTTGCGAAAACGTAGAGTTAAAGACACGGCGATCTTCGCCCTTCTGTATGAGGGGTGCCGGTACCGCACGCGGAATGGCATTAATGTAAACTAATTTAGCGTCTCTTTATTTTGGCGACATAAGCCTTGCAAAGTGTTGGTTTTGATACGAGTGGCTCCTAAGATGTTTTCTGTGTTTACTTTTGAAACACTTTATTAGATATCAGTCTACAAAATTGACGAAACTTTATTCGCACAAGCCAATTTATTTCCAAAACACGCAGTTGTTGGAAACTTTTCGGACTTCTTAATATTATGCACAAATATAAGAACCAGTTTTGCCATTTCTATCGCAGCTGGTGATCTGACATCAGGTCAGTGGTTGGAGATCATTGATACTTTGCCCAATGACGGCCATTAGACGTCTGCGTCACCTCACACTCAGTGTTTTTTTTAAAAAACGTCAATTTCCGGAAAATGACACGTTTCGAAAATGAGCTAACCTTAGGTCAATGATCCGGATGTTTTCCCCCAAAAATATGAGATAACAGATTTGTTGCAACTGTCAAGATCACTAACCCCTAAGTTTTACTGTGACATCATGTTTCCGGAAAAATTGCAGGGCAATTAACTTTCTGGGGCATAGGTCCATTTGACCTGACTTAGGTCAGAACCTGACTCGACCTCAGGTCGACACTTTGACACAAGATGTAAAGGTGATAAACGCATACAAAATTTTGTGACGCCAAGTTTGTTTGTTCTCTCGCAATCTTGGAAAAACCTCAGCGAGGCAGTCAACCCCCCAAGTCGGGGTCTGGCTAAATGTACGGCTCTGTTCAAAGTTTGGTCACTGGAAACGTCATGCACTTTGCGCTCGCAAGCATGCAGCTCATGAATGTGCAAGCGACGGGGATAGATGAACATCCATATGTTACGAAATTTGACTTAGTGCTTTGCACTGACTGCGCTGCACGTATTCCCTACGGACGACTGGATATTTTTAAGAAACGTGCCTTACCCTTCCACCTGAAACGACTGGCCTCGGTCGTGCTCCTCTGAGCTAGATGATCTTTGCTCCCCCACAGGCTTAGCGACTCACGGATCTTATCATAAAATCTATAATCTAATAAATAATCTGTACACTGATCTCTTCATCGTCTGACCGGTGAAAGAAAGAGTAGTCGTTTGAACAGATCAGTGCTCTGTTGTCTATTTGTCGATGCTCGAGACATTCCGAATCCCCAGCTGCGTCAAATTTGTCTTGCATTCCGATTGTTAGAGAGGAAACTGGAAGCTTTCTGTCGTCGCAAATCCGTTTTAAGTCAGGATTTTTTGTCTCAATTTTTGTCTCAAACAAAGATCCGGATGTTCTATATCTTGAAGTTATGTTGAGTATGATAAAGTTGTTTCGGAATGCGCATGAGTATACTTCGAAACAACATAAACTTTCACACTTACTTTAGCAGCTTGAAGAACGAAAACTTTAACAATTTAAAAACGCTTAATTTAGCCATAAACTTTGAATTCATAGTCGAACCTTTGACAGCTTTATTCGCTCGCGCATTTTTATAACTGGAGCCAATCTAAGTCTGTCAATCGCTGGTCCCACTGAGAAACGGACTTATACAACAGGCCTGTTCCGAACCCAATCAAAACGAATCAATGGTTTCTTGCAAAACACATCTCAGTCGCCGAGCTCCTAACAAATGAGTATCTCCAGGGCAGGCCTCACAATCACTAAATCGCTTTTGGAAGCACCCTGTCTTTGCCAACCAGGCAGGGAAACTAATTTCAGGTATTCTGAAAAGCAGCTTCAGCTGGTGCGATATTGCCCTGTCTGATGATGACGGGCGGCGAATTGTGGGAGAAGCTGGCGAAGAGACGTCATTGCTCCAACCGCCAACTCCCTTCGTAGGAGACGCGGCCAGCTTCCAGTTCGCATGAAAAAAAAAACATGCGACATAACGGACGACCGTAATGCGGGCTCCGTGCGTGCGACAAACGGTATCTCCGGGTGCGTTCCTGCTGTTTTTGCCACACGAACATCTCGCAGGCGTTTTAGAGCGGACTTTGAAGCATTTTCGAGCTGCAGGTTTGTCTGCCAGGAGCGTTCCTGATGCTTTGACACGCGAACACCTCACGGGTGTTTCAGAGTGGCCTTCTGAAGCACTTTCGAGCCGTTCAGCTTGTCTGGAGAGGGGAGAACTCGCAACGCGTGGAGGAAATTAAATGGATTCTGAATGTCAGGCAGGATAAATGGTCACCAGAAGTCGGGTTTTCAACATAAATCGGCACCGAAAGCGGAAAGTTGGCAGACCGCGGCCGAGAACAGAGATAGAGAGAGTCTGACTGAGGATGGAGAGAGATGGACCGATCTTGACTGGGAAAAATTGGACAGGTCGTGATTGAGATAGACTGAGATGGACACATCTCGACCAAGAACGCGGGATGGACAGATTTTGACCAAAAAAAGATGGACAGGCGAATATATGTAGGGCACTTTGTTTATTTCATTCATTTCATTTCATTTAAAAATTCGTCTTACTTGGAATGAAGCATTCGGCTTGGAGCAGTAGGGTCACCATCCGCTGCTGAGCCTGTGCAGGGACGGGGAGCTTTTCCTGGTATGGCTGTCATTTGCTTGATTCTTCTCTCCAAGCGGACGTCCTGCAGCTGACTGTGCTTCAGAAAGTTGAAGGTGATGGTAAGCCAGACTTTTACATCAGACCGCAAACACGCGTCGAAAACTTGGCAACACGTTGTCTTGTCTTGTCTTGTCTTGTGAATGGTGTCTGGGCGCTGAATTCCATATTCATGCTGCAGTTTTCCTTAGCCAAGAGAAACGTGGCTGAGCATAAAATCGGGTCGTGGTGACGGTATAAACCGGTTCAGAAGGGCGTTTTTCCAGTACGTTGATGCTCTTCTTGCACTTTATACCACGATGAATAAAGTCCTCAAATTTTTGGTATAAATCTACCAAGTTTTTGGTATATGTTACAAAAAATATATTATGTTATAAAAATAAAATATGTTATAAAAAATATGTCATAAACATAAAGAATCCGACGAGGGAAATGCCATTTTTTGTTAGTTTCGAAGGCGTTTAATAGAGGTGGTGTGTTATATATTAGTATATAGTTGATATCACATAATACTATGATATACTAATATGCAATGTAATATAATATTCTGTAAGATATAATGGTAAAATAGTGGCAATATGATATATAACGATATGCAATATGGATATAATTCGAGGGTAGATGGCTGATGTAACAACAAAATTAACATTCTCTAGCTAGACGCTGCCTTCCTGTACATTAACGATCACACGGCTCAAGCCAAGGTCGGCTCAAGCCACGTATGATTCAGCGCAGTTTTTCCAGTGCTGCGCAGGTGCTTGACCGTAGTTCAGGTCCGCACTTCCTCTAGGTTATGTCCACCAATCAGTGGTGCGGGAGGCGTGGAGTGGATTGGATGCCATGTTCGCACGTCTTGCGTCTGAGTGGCACAACGATGAAAACGACGCCCGCTTATGACCGAAATGGTGCCCTGGCTAGTTCGAACGCGTGCCAGTGACATTCTGCCGTTCCGATCGCGTTGGCCCGACAGGCCGCCGGAATGGGGACGCGATGAAGCGGACCCTGGCTGTCGAAGACGCCAACAAATCGTCGAGTCACCGCCGATCAGCTGTGGGAGCTGTGTCCGGTGCCGGGCGAGCAGTGTCCATACGCCGCCTTATGAGCCGGCGAACTGGAAAATCACACGTTTTAGGTTTGGTTGTTATTTACCGATATGCTGCAATATCCTTATGGTGCTACTGGGAAGAATCGTGTTTTTTTCTTACAGATATCACCTTGGGACTTCACCCAGAATTCTTCTGCTGTCCGGGTACCCAAGACACAAGATGATACAGCTGTAAAAACGAAGCAGACTTTTCATCAATCGGGAGACAATGTGGGTTGTTCTACATTCCTCTAGGGAATGCAAGTGTTTTTCCAGTTCATCGGCTCATATGGCTACGAACAGCCGCCGTTCACCCGGCACGGTAACACAGTTCCCATAACTGATCGACATCGATTTGATGATTTGTCGGCGTCTTCGACAGTCAGGGTCTGCCTGATCGCGCTCCGATTCCTGCTGCCTGTCAGGTCAGTTGTCGTTATTGGAAGGGCGGATTGTCACTGGCACGGTTTTGAACCAGATGGGTAAGTGCCATTTTAGTCTCAAGTGAGCATCGTCGTCGTCATTGTGCCAGCCAGGTGTGAGCCGTGCGAAGATGATGAAGAAGATGATCCAAACCAAGCCTTCCGCATCACTGACTGGTGGACGCCACTACTACGTCAAACACGAACTTTCACATAACTGGCAAAAGCTGCGCGTGACCCAGGTCAGGTCAGAGAAAATTTGACCAAAAAACTTACAGGTTTTGTCAATAGGCCTGCATAAAAACTGCCAGCTAAATATATATATCAGAAAGCATTGCTTTCCTTCAAAGAATACTGATCATACCGGTAGAGCGATGTTCTAAACAGAGAAGACGTGGCGCACAAAAAAGCCCTGCGAGGACGTTCAGACTGTTCGGAGAAAGTATCGATGCTGCACTGTATCGGACTGCCCATCGGGAAGTCACTCCACCGACTTTTCTCGTAGATTGTCAGAATGGCGTCGCCACGGTCTCGGAATGAAGAATCTACCGGCTCCAAAACTACTCACTGCATGTTCGTGGTAGAGCAAGGTCCTTGCCCTTTCCAACTCCTCCTAGTCCAGGAAATTTTATTTACTGACCAGCGTCTTTAAACTAACATTGTTGCCTCGCTGTGCGGTCGCAATCCTTTTCAGGGGAAAAAGGGGGGGGGGTCGCCCCTCACATTTTATTGAAAGCTGACAAAAAATAGCGCAAAAAATCACATTTATGTTTTGAAGCGCTTCAGATAGTTCTGAACATGTCTGCTTACATGATGTATTTCCTTTCAGTCCCTTACGATGTCATAGATATAACTGACTGGTTGATTGACTCACTGACTGATTCATCGATTTGTTTTCATCGATTTTCTCAAAATTAGTTTTAAGCCGACGTGCTGGTATTGTTGTTACTCTGGTGTAAACAGTAGGTATCTGGTCCGAAATTTTGCACTCAGAGATATTATGGCAGGGATGTGAAACTCTGATAACACAGACACATGTTTATTAGCTGAGAAAATCCTGTACGAAGTTCGAAACAGGCGATCTCTACGCAATTTTCCACCAAGAGGTATCACTCGCGCAGTATGTTACGGAAATGTTTTTGGATTTTGCTGTTTCAAGTTCGTGACCTAGCTATATTTATTACTGACCCGCAAGATAACTCTCAGATAGTTTTATTACCAACTTTTCTATTAATCTTATTTGGCAATAACCCATAATATTGCTATCTTTGGCGTGCGATTTTCAATTTCGGGGAAATTCTAGGCAACATTTCATTCGTTCATAGTCCATTCACAATGAATCAAAAAACACATCGGAATGCGCATCTTTTTAGACTGGTTCATAAATACAGAAACGGCCTGTTTGGGGGAGACCTCCCCTTAATTCAATGAGCATAAACGGTTCTCCTAAAAAGCTTCATTTCAAGCTGGTTTGATGCAGTTCATGTACACATCACGCACAGATCTCAGCCTTCTCATTACAGCCATCTCGAGTAGCTCGAACGTGTCCTGACCGTGAACGTGTCGTGAAGCGAGCCGCCGGGCGCCGCGGACGCCTCAGTCGGGGTTTCTCGTCAGCCCCGCTCCGAGCCGTGTTTACACGGCCTCACAATATCCACTCGGCCCGACTGCTTGCCTATCGAGCGACAGGCCAGACGGGCCTGCCGCTCAATCCCAGGAAGGGATTGAGCACCCCAGGGAGGGAGAATGCTCGCCACGTGCCGCCGCCGATCCTTGTTTACAAGGTGAGCCGACTTCGCCGTCTTCCACGGACGGGGCGGCGGTGGGCCGAGCTCCAAAGAACTCTCGTCTTTGTGCATCGTCAAACGTTACGCAAGGAAATAATAGGTGGTCTTTGTTCTGTTCGTGAAGTCTTCGGCGTCGACTAGAATCATGCGCAATCTTGCTTTTGATCTGAGTGACAATGACGTGCGTTTGCTCAATACGGCGTATGCCTACGACATGGATGTCACGTAGCAATTTCGGGCGCGCTGTGTTTAGTGGGATGCACACAATAACATTGTGAGAAGATAGGAAAAAAGGTCTCGGTGACTGATCACCCACATGATACTTAATCCCTCAATTATAGGCTTTACGGCCGTTGCACGAAAGAGATTTATCGATGAGGTCATCCAGTATAAACAACCAGACCGCGAAAGGGAAACAGTGTGATGCTTAAAGATGACTACTTCAGATAACGGCCATTTGAGTCTGGACAGATGGATTGGCACACTTACAAAGGAGACCTCTGCTATCAATCCTCTTGAAAAACACAAAATCCAAAATGATTCTTGCGGAGCTGTTCAAACGTTTTTGGGAGAGCGTTGTAACGACGCAGAAATATCAACAGTTATCCGTTCATGAATCTTTTTCGTCCTAGGCCACCTCCAGAAAGGAAGAATCTTTTCCCTCCATTCGTCCTCGTCCAGTCTTCTGCGGTAAATGTATGATTCTCGAGGCCCTGGAGGCACGAGAGCCGCGGAGCGATAGCGTCTTTGGCCGACCTGCAGGACAGATCACCACAACTCCGAGCCGCCCTCGAACGCGAGCACCCGTTCCCGGTACAGGATTTTGGCCCGGCCGTCCGCATGATTAGCTCGTTGTTTTCGGAAGACGGGCTATTGCGGCGACGCCATTAATCTGCAGGCCGCTGAGGACGTCCGAGAAATCCGGTGGCGGAATTAGCACTCGTGCCTCACCGTTCCGGTGTTGTTACTGACGGACATTCACGGCGGCAGATTTCGCCTACCAAACCCGAACAGGCGCTCGTGTGAGAGTCGCACCGCAGTGCGACTGCGGAACTTTATTGCAGACCATGGTCTGCAGTGAAGTTCGACGTTCATATAAATCTGCCATCACAGCTTCCGTCGTCTGGCACAGTTGGCATATTACCCCGAGCCCAACAAGGGATAATGATTAGCATTCACCATTATGGAGGCTCGCGGGCCCCTTCCCCCTGATATCAGGAAACAACGGAACTAGACAGAAAGAATGTTGCACGTTTTCATTTTGTATTATAAATTCAATCCGCATGGTTCAAATGGTTGAAGTTACAGATCACAGTCCGTGATAAGCGAAACCTGTTGCACAGACTCCAATCTCCACACCTGACCATGCAATGCCACGTTAATGGTGTCTTTTTTGGGAGGGGGGTCGAAAGTTTATAACGTACCGTGAAGGGCACGATACCACAGAACGATGGCAGCATGACGCTCCACTGGCCGGTTGCCAGCTGACTCGCAGGCAGAATATTGAGCACTGGAAGACCAGAAACCGTTGTGCCAGTACCAGGACTGGCACTGGCACAAGAAGTCACCAATATCATTAATCTATAAGTCTCTGGGGAACTTGGCAAATTTTAGGAAGGGAAGCTATATTTGCAAAGCATTAATAAAGACACAAGACTGAACACGTCACGGCTTTCAGACCATTCGGGGGACGCAAATAAATCAAAAGACTTCACAAACACCTCGTGAGTTCCAAACAACAAAAAGATTCATAAATGTTCCATCATGATGAAAAGGTCATTTCGGGTCTTCGGGTCACGCCGCGTCACGTTAGCGTCCTCCAGCACACACAGCACGCAGTAACCAGTGAGTAGTTCTTGTTGCGTAGGTTCCAACTCACGGTCGTTCTTAATGACAGAATTTATCCACGAATTGATGGCAGGTTACTAAGGGATCGTCTCTCCATTTTCCATTGGCTGGGGACAAACGACCTCGGTTAGGCGTGCCGAACATTTGGTGCGGGTTTCCGTATCAATCTGACGCTGCATGGCGCCTTAAACGTCTTCGATGCCCTGACGGTTGTTGCGATTATGCCCGAAAACGTCCTATGATTTCGGCCCTCTCGGCGGGGTTAGCTGTACTTCCACCGGACCAGCAATCATTATCATCTTTTGCACTGGCGGCATGACTGTCAGCGCAGGACCATTATGCTGTCTTGTCAGTCTACGTCAGTGTTTCATTGCGCGTCTAATAAAGCTGTCCTACAGAATAGCAAAAACGGGGCTTTGGTAAGCTAGCTCATGCCAGGGATACTTTGTTCCCTTCCCCTGAAAAACTAGCCATTTTTTAACCAAACATTAGGTACTAATTTGCAGAGCATTTGACGTTTGTAATGTCCATGTTTTAGCAATCTTAGGCACGAGCGTCATTGTTTCTACTGCCACGCTTTAACACAGAAAGATCAATGGCCTAAGACAGCTTGGTTTTGAAACTGTGTGCAAAAATGTACACGAAACGCAAAAGCAGTCAC
The DNA here is from genome assembly GCA_030062745.1 of Capitulum mitella. Classification (NCBI taxonomy): domain Eukaryota; kingdom Metazoa; phylum Arthropoda; class Thecostraca; order Pollicipedomorpha; family Pollicipedidae; genus Capitulum; species Capitulum mitella. The sequence continues at coordinate 27,624,850 of CP099844.1, forward strand.
TCAGCGTTTCATGCTTTTACCTCCCATGCTTGCGAGCTAGACCCGCAAGCTTGCAAGCGAAACACCCCAGGCGCCTCGCGAAGCTCCCTGAGCTGCGCGGGTTGAGAGGGCCCCTCGTCGTCATCGCCTGAGCTCTGGGGGATGGCGGCGGGGCGGGGTTGAGCTGGGCTGCAGGGGGCGGACGACGCCGAACATACCGGCCGGGATTGACGGCGATTTGCGGATGCCGTCGGTGGCAGGAAGGACAGACGGTCCGCTCCGCGGATCGCCTGTCCAAACCCGGGCACGGCGGCTGCACTGCAGATTACGTGACGTCACGCTGCACGGCTGTACCGCCTGACCTGCGCATTGGTGACGCCACGGTATTATCCGCGCTGGCGACGGGATGCTGCCGCCCTCCAATATGGGGGCGAGAGACTATACAGATGGTGAAGAGTCCTTAGGATCCGACTCAAGGTCTGACTCAGTTTTCCATCGGGGTCAGCATCGACTCCGGGATCGATTCCGCCCAACCAGAGCATAAATCGGAATAGATTGCAATAGTTTACTCCGATTCAACGGATCTTAGTGGAATCGATTCCGGAGTGGACTCATTTCATTTTGATTCAAAATCGGAATCGATTTGGCTTTTTTCAAAGCCGCGCTGAATCAGAATCATCGATTCTTCAGGTCATGAGTCAGATTCGGAATCGATTCCCCCAAAGTGGAATCAAACGCAAGTCTGGACTCAGAGTAAGCCCTGGCCCACGTGAGGGGAGCAAGCAGGTGGATTTGGCCTTCGAATAGGGTCGAGTCTGCAAGGATCTCATATCCTGAAAACGTCTGGTTCTGAGGCGCATTTTTCGTGCATATTATTGCCTACAGTTTTGTTAACCTACGTAAGCAAATGCATACGCATTATTTCTCAGCCAAACCATTGAAATGTGTCAGAATCGGTTGCTTGTAATGCAGTGAAACAAAGAAGCATCCGTTGCGCTTTAGGCTGATAATAATTGCATTCAATGAATGCAAAAAACGGTAGTTCTTCAGTAAAAAAAACGCAGTTCAGGGTTTTTGGGGAAGGAAATGGTAAGCCCATACAAATAGGGCGGATGTAGAGGAAAAAACGACCACGCATGTATACACGGTTTACAGAACTGAGAGCCAGGCTGAACCTATTACGCATTCCCAGCACAGATATTTAATGTCATTAGCTACCGACTGCGTCAGGCAGACCCACCTCCTTGACGACGATCGACATATTACTTTAAAGCGACCCGCCATAGACAAAGCAATATGGGAGAAGACTCCAAAACTTCCAGTCACCGGCGCCATTTCATTTCTTGGCAGTTGACTTATTTCGCTCTGCATCCTTGGTGGCTGTCTCAGTTGTGATGGCTTCATACAACTTTCATTCTAATGTGACATTTTAATCCGTCTGCGTGAAAGCACGGAAAAGTTCATGTCAAACGCTACGTTTTCAAAGAGAGCATTTCTTCGGGCTTGGTTAACAGAGTTCAAATAACGGCTCTGACGATAGCTAGAATACGATGGCCTCCGCACATATACAATTTCCACTGTAAGAGAACTTCGTACCTTGGAGAAGGCAGGATTACGGCACACAGACATTACCAATGCTGAAAACTGTATACTCCAGATGATAAATCCGTGCTGAAAAAAATGATGGGTTTGTCAAGTCCGCGGCCAGCAAACCCTCATGTGACAAGAGATGATTATTTTCCCGTCGAGTTCACGTGAGAGCTGACGTAGTGTTTGCTTTTTGCCATTTATCGGACCGACACTTGGATATCCCCTGTCCCTGCTCGTAACTGTCCTGAGCCCATGCTCGGACAGACAGCTGAATCCACTGTCCTACGAAGTGATTCTCACGGTCATCAGCAGATCAACTGGCCCGGAGAGGGCAACGTTGTTATGCTGCCGGTACTGCCCTTCTACGTCAGCGAGTCCATGAGAGTATGAGTCCAGACTGACGTCGTCGGTGCTGCCCTTAAACGACCTTTTGATGTAAAGATAACACAGGCGGTAATCTGCTTCGACGGATCGGGAATTCATGCGTGTGTGCGGAAGAGTATTACATACACCTGGAATTAGCTGAGACGTATTTGCAATGCAGTAGGTGTTTTTGAAATTGCTATTGTATGCACAATGTCCTTCCACGTTGACTAAACAAGGGTCAGCACCCTTCTCTGTTGTGTCCTTGTCAGTATTTTGTCATAGTCTTAACTGGACTGCAAACCTCAGCGAAGTTTTTTCTGACGTTTGAAAGGAGACAAACGCTCTATTACCTCTTTACTGTAGTTCTCCGTACAGGCAGTCAATCGTAGTCCTCGTTTTCGCCGTCTCCCTCGACAACCAGCGTGAGAGACTGCGCGACGCGAAATGACCGTGGCAGTCAAGAGAGTCGGTGCATAACCGAATAACCAGCCATCACTAACCCCCGCAAACGACGCCAAAACTCTCTGGATTGGGTAATTTGATCAGGTTTTCTATAATGTTTGGAACTGCCATTTTCTGACTCCCCAGTGCCTGGACGCACCTCTCCGAGGTGGCTGGTCTTCCGTCCCGGGCGGGGACATCACCTGACATCCGGCCGATCGTCCGATGGCCGCACGAATTCGTACTGAGCGCTGGCCGATTCACGGTAAGGGCAGTAATACAGAATATGTCGATGAGCTGTGTCTCTACGCATCTCGGACATTACCGTTACGGTGATGTTGTAAGTTGAGTAGACTTAGCATTGCAATTCAGAGCCTTAGCAAAGGAGGGAGTAGAATTTATTGCATCTCGGACTTCAATTAAAATCCAGGCAGCGGTTTTTTTATTCATTCGTTCGATTTCAACTTGGTACGAAAACGTGGGCGTGTTAAATGAGCCCCGAGCCGAGGAACTACGAAATATACGGCAGCTACCCCAAGCAACTGCGCTGGTAGACTGTTCCGCGCAGCACCATTCTCGGGGCTGGAGCCAGACTGGTTTTATTGGGCGGCAATGTGCAGGGCCAAACAAGACGCTAATTGGCTTACTGACAGAAACAGCCGCGTCTGCGACGGGCGGAGACAATGGGACAAGACAACAGAGGCGCAGGAGGGCGTTCGTATTTCTGCGACAGACGACAGATGGCGTCGTACGGACCGGGGATAGACCGACAGCCAGCTTAACGTCGTCGGTTCATATCAAGGTAATCATGGTCAGCGGACGATAGAGCACAGTGCCGCTGTTCTCCCGTCCTTTTAGTGGAACGTCGGCGATGGTCCAGCTCGGTCCGCCAGGCCACTGCCACAGCCAGAGGAAGTGGCCGTGTCCGTAAGCCACTGAGTCGAGCCAGTGATCGATGTGCTACTGACCTGTCTGCTGGATTTAGAAATATCCACCGCTCTCGATCCCCATCGAGGATCCTCCGACACCCCCGCAGACAAGTCGCCCACTCTGACGTCTCCTGAGTGTCAGCGTCAGAGTGAGTGACGCCAGAATGCAGTACGTTCGCGACGAGTCTTCAATGCCGGGACCACCGTCAATGGCACACGCCTGACACCTGACAGCACACCCACATCATTTGCATATCATGTCGCAGCTTAGGAGGCCTTCAGCCTGCAAAAGCCGCTGTTGGGTTGAATAAAAACCGGTGTGTAGGACATAAAAAGGCGCTTATGGTAATCTTACTTTGCATTTCCCGTCGGACGGTTTGTATATGTTATCGGTTACAAAGGGTTTTGACGTTCGTCAGTGTTTGAGGAGACGGTAGGTCCGATTGCCAAGGCCTGCCATGAAGGGTGTCCGTCACGGCAACGTCAATGGACATCAAGACGGCCCACATAGATATTCCAGTAAAGGGAGACCCTGTGTGTTCTTTTTGAAGCTTTTCGTCATTGCAATGAACGGCATAGAGAAACGAATTATGTGTTTCGAATGTGTTGTGAATTTCCTATTAATGCACTATAAAACCTGTAGACCTGCTACATGGGAGAGACCATTAATGACGCATGCACAGCCGACGAGAAAAGAACGTAATCAAACGTGCATGGCCCTGGCAGTTTCAGGCCCGCAGGTCATATATCGCTACTAGAATTAAAGTGCTGGCATAGTCACCGTTTCGAAGCTAATGGGGCTGATCAGCATAACGTCTGTGCCGATAGGACGTGACACACCGTGATCGGTAACTAAACAGGTAGAACGCTGGTCTCTCCGTCCTGGCAAGACGGGTTCGAGTCGCCCGGCGCTCAATGTTTGGCCCGCGGGTCAGCTGGCAACTGGCCAAAATAGGGTCAAGTTGACTATCACGCGGCCGTGTCGCACCCTTGGCGGCACGTTAAACTTTCGCCACAAAATCAGCCGTTACCTGGAGTCGCTCGATAGGGTGTAGGATCGGAATCTGTGCATTAAGCTCATTAATTAGCACAAGCTCCGATTCCGAACATCACTCCAGCAACCATCTGGATCAAACTGATCAAAAAAGGGAAAAAATTGCAGCACTAAAGGTTAACGGGATTATGGCAAACGAAATGTACCTTCGTAAGTTAAGCATCTGTGTGCGCTGCGCTGCTCTGCTAAGTGCTGCCTTGATGCCTGCCACCTTCGTTTCCTTTTTTTGATTTACGTAAATGATGCTGCTTGTGATGAGGTGTGGGTCTGTGATGTGTGAAAGGGTGGGATTTATAGGACAATTGCAATAATATGCCCCATCGAAATAGTGCGCGATATGAAACGAATGTGTTGATCTCGCTGGCGAATGAGCAGGCTGCCGAGCCACGGACGTTCTGCCAAGATCGAGGCAAGTAGATGATCACATTCTGTCCGGCCCTGACCGCCACACTGGACATCTGGAAGACAGGGCAATGACCGCATGACCGGCTGATGATCGTGAAGATCCACGTATCCTGTCAGCGGAGCCGTACCTGTGGGGGCACCTCCCTGCGCAGTATTCGACTCCTCGCGAGGTTATGGCAGAACGGGACAGGTTTCTGCAGGGCCGAAGCACAGGACAGAGGCTCGCCCCAGACTCAGTAGTGGGAGGGGAGGAGCAGGCACCGCACACTGGGAGTCCCCAGAAGCTAGCTGTGACGGGAGGTGGCTAGGAAGGTATTTGTTCGCGATTCTGTCAGGTTGTTCGGTTTCCTCGCAGTTGCCTGACAAATGTTTTCTGGCATCATGTAATGACTGAAGAATCAGCTGAAGAGCTGATTCCAGTGCCGTGCAGTGCTGTTGTGATACAGGCTCCAATGACCATAAACCCGCCACTGACTTGGGTCAGACAGCGTTAGATAACGTTTAGCGTACCCACCACCACCCACTCCAGCGCATTTTTTAGATATCTTCCAAACGAATAAACGTAGCGTCTTAAAACCTCCAGCACCATTTTTGCATCAGCTGGTACATACTGGCAAATTAAAAACGAGGTCATCCTAGGTCATATCTTAATGGCATCATAAAGGCGACCATTTTTTTGCGAAGCGATGTTTAATTTACTTTGCCGCTGTTTCGTCGGCGCTTTTATGATTGTTTGCCTACATCATTTACAAAACATAGCGATCATGGCTTACCTTGCATATCAGCACGACCCTAAAGCTCAATATGGAGGACACCTGACCTATTGTTACGTCTTGCTACGCCAAACGTGTTTTTTCCACTTTCCAGAGCGATTCCATTTTATAAACAAGACTGAATAAAGTGATACTTTGGATACTGAGGTCAGACTGCCACATCTCATTGCAAGATACTGCACATACGACTGACGCAACAGTTTCCTGCAACAATGTAACGCTTTTGTAGCGTGACCCTTGGTGGTTTTAACGCAGATATCAACGTCGCGGGTAACCTGGTGGCGTCCATATGACGCTCTGGATGACCGGCATTGAGACATCGGCCTTTGCAGCATTGTATGAAGTTCCGTATGAAAATGTGCAACTGGGGTCCAATTGACCTGAAAGGTTACTCAGAGACGTCATGTGAAGTTCAGTGGCGTGTTCGTCGTAATCCAAATTGGAAACTACAAAATCTTGCAATATCAAAAAACTATTGACTTTTGACCTTGACTAAAAAACAAAAAAAAAAAAAATTTTTTTTTTTTTTCCAAATATTAAACTTTTTTTTCCTTTTTTTTTTTTTTTTTTTCTTTTAAAAATTTTTTTTTTTTTTGAATTTTTTTTTTTTTCCCCAAAACCAAAAGCCTCCCAAAAACGTTAACTGGGGCCATTTAAAGGGTTGTGACTTTGTGAACCCTAAAAGCATCGATGAAAGTCAAGTATTTTTGTAAAGCCGAAAAAACCGAAATTATCCGCGCCAAATGGGTCAGGAAACATGCGTTTCATGACCAGTTATCACGGACGTCAGATTTAACCCAGCATGTCACCTTGACCGTTGCTGGCCTCGGTTCACGTAATACCAAGAATATGATACCAAGCCACCAGAGACATATTGCAATGCAAGTTTCGGTCTTGGTCTGCTTTTCATTACGATAAGGCAGCTCTTTAGAAAAAGGTAACTTTTCGGTGTTCCATCTAACCTTTGAGCGTCATCATTGACCAAAAGTAAAAAAATGGTTGTGACAAGACCGTACGGCTCGGCGCTATCGAAAGCTGTTTGAATCTGTCAGATCGCAAGACTGGTTCTCGAGATAGACGAAAGGAGGGGGAGACGTTAGCCTTCCCAGTCAACGAAAGGTGGCGAAATACCCCAGTCAGTATCGGGTTAAGTCATGCTGCTCTAGACAGCGCAGAAATTTGGATGATTAAGTTTCATGAACAGTCTTGAGAAAGATGGAATATTAGGACTCTTATCGCTGTCATCTTGGAAGGCTGTCTAAACGCTCTTCATCTTCTTCATCTCACGTTTATTTGTGACAGATAGTTGGTATCAATGTCTTAGATCAAACAGTTTATCAGCCTTCACAAATGTCGGTATGATCATGATGCTTTCTGAGAGAAAAAAAGCCGGTAAATGACGAGGGGTTTGTTGACTGGCCGTACTTCAAAACTCGTTATTACTTTTACGCCGTCCAACTGTACGGTACTTCTTCAACAGAACAAATGGAGGTATGCATTTCTAAAATACCTGGCATCTGAATGAGACACTTTTAGAGGAAGTGGAAACTGTTTTTCGCGAGGAGCCGTAAGCAACGCAATACATTACAATACAGTATATTTCGTACTGTAGAATATCAACTGTTCATTTGGATGATGCCTCACAGTTATTTGGAAATATTTGAAGCGGATCATTTGGTGAAGATGTCAAGATATGCACGTCCCATGGTTTCATTGCACAAGTGCAGCCAGGTAGCTTTATTTGGCGCGTACATACACATCATGACACAAAACGTCTGAATCACCGGCCGGAAAGCTTCGCGCCCACCAAATAATTTGCGCCATTGGGCTCGGCGCTCCAACCGGGCCAAGCATCAGACAGGCCGCATCGCAACACGCAACACAAGCAACACAACGCTCAAAGTTCAAATCATGTAAAGCCGATGTCCGTACGGTAATATCCTGATTATCACAACAAAGATGCAACACGTCGAGCAAGCCGGATGAAAAGGAAAGCACTGACTGCTGACGTCATACCCTGAACTACCGAGCGTGACTGAAACACTGATGCAGCGAGCAGAGATCAAATAATGCGACGCGGTAAGAACACCCTAGTCTCGAGATCTCCGCACGCACTCTAGCGTCGGTCGCGTTACAACAACGTAAACACTCGCCGCCGTGCTTCATTAGCGAGCAAAAGGTCCCAAGCTGGGTAAGGAAGACTGCAATCGGGGTGTCCATTCTGACCGGGATATCAATGGAACCGATTCGCCGGCAGCAGGTCGGTAGCCAGCGGAGTTGCGAGGGCCTGGGAACGGGGGTAACAGCCGAGCAAAGGTTCTCCATTTCACTGACGCCGTCGGCTCTGGGACGGACTCTTCACCAGAGTCAGCCGAGTCAGAGGGTCGACTCTCGGCGCATGCCGTTCAGTCGGCCAATGTGCCTCCTTTCGAGGTCAAGCCAGGTCGTCTCCACGTGGCCGGGCCGGTCCGCCGGGAAGCAGGTGGATCCTGTGACGTCACCGACCAGGTCTGTCTCCTGCACCACCAGCGGCAGCTGCAACGGCGCAGCGTTAAATCCCCCAGCGGCAGCTGCAACGACGCAGCGTTAAATCCCCCAGCGGCAGCTGCAACGACGCAGCGTTAAATCCCCCAGCGGCAGCTGCAACGACGCAGCGTTAAATCCCCCAGCAGCGGCTGCAACGGCGCAGGCCACGTGACCTATGCTGCTCGTCAAACAAAAATCTTAAAGCCTCCCGACGATGCACAAGTGCGCAAATACATGGGGCGTTCAGAAGAAATCCAACTCGGTGCCATCTCGCTGAAAACAGTTTCATTTTGCCCTTTTTGTGTGTTGCCTTAGTAACCCAAGCAGTGAAGACAGTTTCATAAGCTAAATGTAATGCATGTATGTGAGCAGCGATATGTCTTCCGCAGATAGGTTTTTGTACTGCCATGTTTTCCGTTCGTTAGGACTGGTTTAAGAAATAGTTTGAGATACAGTAAAAAACGACCCCGTAACCAGCGCAGCCTCCGGCATCGGTATAATGGTTTGCAACGGGCTCCACAACACGATCGCGAATTTCATGGTGTTGAAATTTGGGCAGGTAGCGCTTACGATGGTGCTGAGGTTTCACTGTCATGCGCTTCATGAGATTTCAGCTGGCAGTTTCTCACGTGTGAATTACTGAAACATGTCCTTAAAGCTGTTTTAAATCGCGCAACGTCGCAAGGGGAATCAAATTTAGGAAACATTTTTACATTATTAAATCGAGTTCTGAAGACTGAAAAGAAACACCGCAGGCCCTATTCATAATTCGTCCTGCAGTACGGTTTACAGGTATTGCGTACAACATGGTTCTGCTTCAGACTATCTTAACTAGTGACCTCAGTAGCACAAATCTCTTGCCCGGCATAGATAAACACCCGTCTCGTCCCACCACTAACGACTTAGACGTAGTGTTGGCAAATCCTCAAAGACTAAGGGCTGTTGATGTCTGTTCACGCCCTAGATTGGCGTTATCCATGCATTGTTTGCTGGATCAGTGTCCAAAGATTAACTGCTGTGACTGCATTTTCGTAGATGGACTAGCATCATGAGCGCCTCCATATACCCTGCTAAGCACGCCAAGAAAAATGCTTGAAGTCCTGAGGTAGGCGGATGCCTCAAGGTAAGCCGACAGCAATTAGTGAGCATGGCATGGGCAAAAAGGATGGACTCAGTTCACCGAATCACTAATTACTTCGAAGTAAACTCAAGCAACGGAATCTCAACATCGACCTCATAAGCATCGTTTTTTGCCAACAGAAAAACATACGTTTCCGTTGGTGTTACGATCAGGGTCAAGCGCTTTTGATTTCGCGGCATTTCCACGGCGGTTGGCTGCGAGTCCGTAACCCTTTATGTGGCAGGTTATGAAGAAAATCTCCCTACCCTGCTTCATTAATATTTGCACACAGACTGAGAAGCAAAAACCGTATGTGCGAGGACGATTCAACATTAAGGCATAGTTTCTTTAAGATGGTGCAAGATAGTAATCGTTGAGACGATTAAGCCAAACCAGTTCCTGTTATTGTCACCAGAAGGCAGCGCAGTTTCAAAACAAATCTTAATTGCTTTGTCGGAGCGCCTTAAAGAGGGCACCTTTTTGATCCCAGTTCGTGCTCAGACAGAATTGTTTCCCACCCCGCCTATGTTTCCAGTTTCGGAGTTATCTTGCTTCAGGCGCCAACGGACACAACAGTGGCGATCTCGATCATGTTGTTCACTGATTAACCCAGTAAAGGACTGAACAGCGTTGGGCCCGTCGGCATGGCCGTCCCGTGACAAGCTGATCCCGCCTCAAGGCAAACATACTCACGCTTATTCTGAGGCTCCAGTCCTGTGACTGGTCTGGAATTGGGAGAGTTTGTCAGGCCTCGCACTCACTCGCTGACGATTTTAAGTGATGTTAAGTGTGTCATGATTAAGATTATTAAGATTAAGATTTTAGGTGTGCCATGTCAGGGCGCGTTCTGAGATCCGTCCTGGGTATGTTAGTGGTTAACTTCCGATGCACATATGACAGGATCGCTTTAAGCCATATCTTGTCAACTGGTGATTAGCGCGAATTATTATTGGCTAGCAAAGATCCCTAGTTGTATTGTTAGTTCTGCAGTTCTGCAGTAGCATTCGGCTTTTGACGATGGAATAAGGTTGATAAACCCAAACAACGTAGCAAAGGAAAGCACGCAAATATCACATCTGGTACTAACAGCTGATACATCACAACTGGTTTTTACGTTGAATAAGCAGCCAACCTGTATCAAAGCGACTAGGCATTATCAGCAAAGCATCATATATTTCTAAGGAAGATTTTCTGTCCAGAACCTGTGTCCTTGGGAGACGCAGCCTAAGATCGCCTGTTGAACCTGTGAGAAGTAGAAGAGCTGGCAGCAATCGCATTGCTCTTGGCAATAACCGTGACACAGGGCATCAGATTCTCACCTGTATAGCCTGTGAGCAGGAGAGCTGCGAGCAGCCGTACTGCTCCTGATACTGTTCCTGCCGCAACAGCGGCTTCAGGGAGCGGCAGCGCAGACACAGGATCTCCCGGAACGGCCTGCGAAAGTCGCGGTTGAACGTGGCGTAGATGATGGGGTTGAGCAGCGAGTTGAAGTAGCCCAGCCAGAGAAAGACGTCCGAGATGCTGTTGGGGATGCTGTCGCGCGCCACCAGCGGCCGGATCACCGCCAGGATGAAGAACGGCAGCCAGCAGACGATGAACGCCGTCATGATGATGCCCAGCGTCACGGACGCCTTCTTCTCGCGCGGCACCGACAGCGACCAGGGACAGCGCAGCCAGGGGCGCGGCTTGGCGGCCGGCCGCAGCGCGTCGCCGCCGTCGAGCACGGCGAAGCTGTCCACCTGGCCGGCGGCGCAGAGCCGCAGCTCGCAGCCGGAGCCGTCGCGCACCACGGCCGCCACGGCCGCCCGCTGCGACAGGTGGCCCTGCGCGCGCCGCTCCTGGTGCACGATGATGCGCGCCGCCTTCAGGATCTTGACGTAGACGAAGATCATGACGGCCAGCGGCAGGTAGAAGGACATGACGGTGGCCCACACCTGGTAGTAGATGTTCTGGCTGACGGCGCACTGGTCGTCGTCGCCGTGCTCGTTGCCGATGATGACGATGGGGATGATGCTGATGCAGATGGCGCCGCCCCACACCACGCCGATGTAGAGCGCCATCAGCTTCTCGACGCGTCGCTGCGAGTACTGCAGCGGGTCGGTGATGGCGAGGTACCGGTCCACGCTGATGGCGCACAGGTTCAGGATGCTGGCCGTGCACGAGAGCACGTCGGCGCACACGAACACGTCGCAGAGGGCGCGGCCGAACCGCCACGTGCCGGCCCACAGGTACAGCAGCGCGATCGGCATCACCAGCACGGCCACGAACAGGTCGGCCACGGCCAGCGACACGTACAGCACCGTGTACGGCTGATTGCGTATCTTGGGCACCAGGCACACGGCCACGCACACCAGCACGTTGCCGATGATGGTCCACACGATGAGCACCGGCAGGACGACCATCAGCGCAAACTTCACCTCCCACGGGTAGCCGTCCGTGTCGGACAGCGCCGCCGAGACGTTGACCTCCATGACCTTGACCCCGTTTGACCTCCGGCCGGCCGGGACGACCGCTCACGGGCGGGCCCCCGCGAGGTCGGCGCAGCCAGGGATGGACGGGTGCAGCGCGCTCGGCCTGGAAAAGGGGTGTTTCATTAACGTTTCGGCGGTTGGGCCTCCATTTAGCGAACGTCGTGAGGTTACTGGAGCAACAAGTACCGAGTCTTTACAACTGGATGGCGTTATGATGAACACAGTCCGTTCTGTCTCTTTCGGCGTTTCCGTAGTTTGTTAGCCGCAACTTAAGAACTTAGTTGAGGGGAACAGGCCACGGAAATGCCAAATTAACGAAACCGCCGTCGTACCGCTTCCAGCACGTCCTCGACCAACTCAGGCTATGTTGTAAGTCTCAGTACCAATATGCGAAAAAATGTACATAGTCATTACACATTAACGACATAAAGTTTACTATGTCGCGAATATATTTGTGAGATAACGCGCCAATGTTGTCAGCTGAATAGTTTCTTTCCAAGCGTGGTTCTAAACGCAAACAGATTGGTTAAGTGTATTTTTGTGACGTCTTCGGAATGGCATTGAGACAGAGCGTTACTATCTCCAAACTGACGTAAATTGCTGCCGACAGAGGGCAGGATGTTTCTACCCAAACAAATAATGGCATTTGGCCTCCGAACTTCGCAGACCATTCGTTAACATGATGACGAGCGACACCATGCATCTCAGCTTGGGCAGCCGTCATTTCGGCTTGGCCGCTCTCCAAGTAATCGAAATTCCAGTCACATCACGCGACATCGTCCCATCCATCACGGCCAGAGACGACTAAGGAGCCCACAAATTCGGAGCAAAATTACTGATTGCATTTCTCGCCGCCGCGAGAGCTGGACCAAGGAGCTGCGGTATACCGTCAGCCGAGCGACCGCTGGGCTGGATAAGCGAGGCTGTCGGCCGGCCACTCCGACTGCTGTCGTATGAGAGACAGCTGAGGGTGCCTGACTGGTTTCGTTGCAAAGAAACCAAGCCTTTGGTAAACAGGGGTGCTGTTCGCTTACATCACATTGTTTTTGGGCTCTTTTTACAGAAAATGAGAGATTTTGCCAATCAAATGGCCCCTGCCACTTTCTTTATGTCACGATGTGACTTTGTTCAGTGGCGGCGCAACGGCTGTGGAACAAAGATGTCAACTATATCTTCACCCAGCTTAGGAAGATTTGACATTGGTCATGTGACGTTAGGTACAGAAGGTGGTTTTGATATAGCCCTTGCTCTGGAAGTGTTTGCCGACGCAGCATCTGGCCTTTTGATTGTCATAGAAATTAAGTCACCCAGTTATACAATCAGCGATGAAACAGTTACGGCCATACTTTTCCGGGAAGGGGAGGGGACGTTGGGGGGGGGGGGCGACGAAGCGTTCAGGCGAACGGATCGTCAGTCAGTTTTCGCTGTTGTTGGATATGAGCCAGTAAGTCCCAGCTGCATCACTGAAGCGGATCATTTAGAAGCGAGGCCGTAGACCGAGTCAGCCAGACTGTGATAAGCACAAAAAGTCAAACTGAACAGTCGGCCGCACTGGGCCGGCTTGCCCGTAGCGATTTCTGTTGTAATACCTTTGAGATCGATAGGCTCCAAATAAGGCAGTTTTCACCAGAAGACATCTAAAATCTTCATAGGTATATGTTTTCACCTACAGCAGGTTATCTTGCAGGTGTGTGCCTATGGGACTATCTCGGAGCGGTGTTTGCACTCTTGGGTATTTTGTTTTTTGATGATGATTTTGGTCCTCCCAATAATGACAACGAACAACATGTACATATATATATATCTATAAGTATATAAGTCAGGGGTTTGGTGTCACGGTGCATTATGTTAGGTTTTTGGGTGTAGGGGGCCCATGGCATGCAGTATGGTTGCCTAAAGGGTTTGCGTGTGTGTTTTTTGGCGAAACTGAGGCGAAATCGAGCAAATTCTGGAAAATGTCGACGCTCGGTGCTTCCAGGCGCGGGGTCTCGGCTACTGCGGTTCCCACATCGTCGAAATCGAGCGCAATCAATATATATATATATATATGAATGACAAATACAACCTCCACGATTAACCCACATTTTGTACGATACGGATTGACATAGTAGATTGTCAATAAAGTCCTTGAAAGATGCATTCCCAGTTATCAATATACATCGTAAAAGCACAACAGCTTACGTAAAAAAGTTTTCCTTGTTTCTAAACGACCTTTTATGAAGTATTTCGCCTCATGCGCCGCGTGCAGCGGAGCATCGCATATGACGTAGTTAACGCTGCCTATAGATGTGCCTTAGATTCGTATGAGAAATAATTGGCTCTTTAGACAACCTACAATGCCTGTGTTGAATCGCTGTTTGAATGCATCCAGTGGACTGGTAAAGGGTTTTCTTCCTGCACTCGGCCACGGTAGTGGAGTAAAATGGCCAGTTTCAGAGAACCGCTACTCAAACATAAACCTGTCGACCTAATGGTGCCATGTGCGAGTTTGTACCATTGACATGTTGGCAGACTTCGTCGCGTGCACTGGTTTCTAGCAGCTTTTGTAGTCATTGTCTCGTCTTTGAGTGTTGTTGACAGTTTTAGAAACTTCCAGTACTGTTTTGTACCAATATTTTTATGGTTGGATTGAAGAAAAGTTGAAAAATTTGAGCATCATGAAAAAGCCTTATTGTGGATACATTTTTAAGGTGCATTGCAATGCACAGCAGCGATTTCTCCGATGGGACTTTGAATCGTTGACGCAGCATCGGCCATCAATGTAGCGTTGACGACGTATGTTATTCTTGATGGTGCATTTCATAAACCCTTTGCTCAGTACCACCAGACGTGGGTGCTTTAACCCGGACGGCCTCCGGATCCACCTTCGCCAGGTCCGGGTTAAGAGGAGCCCCCCCCAGGTGTCGAGAACTAAAAAGCCACACAGAATAAGTGAAAATACCGTCGGTGAGGCCTTTGCAAAACTAGAGGAAAGCACCCAGATTTGCTCCAATCGGGTCAATCCTGAGGTCACCAGAAGTCATCTTAGGTCAAATCACCTGTTGACGTTCTTGGCACAAAACTGTAATAATCAAGTCATTTACGTGGCTTCAAAGATGAGACATAAAGAGGCTTCATTTACATATTTGGTGCAGTAAAAAAGCACCTGAGGTCACATTTGGCCATTTTACGCGAATCTGAAGGTGAGGGGAAAATGTTTCTTTGTAAAGGCAACGGCCGCATTTTTTCTCGTCGCAAAAAACCGTGTTTCGGCTACGTCACGCCGCAGATGTCTTTAGGGTGCATAGCAAGCCTGCAATCATCATATTAAGGACAAATAGGATCAGCCTAGGTCAAACTTTTGACGCATATAAGTACAGACACCGGGCGGCGGGCGTGCCTGCAGTGTAAAACCCAGCATTTGATGGGAAGATATTTCAGCGATAATCAGGGTTTCTATTTTGGCGACCAAAAAGAAAAGAACTGGTGCAGTATACATTGAACAAAAAGTACGCGTGGGTGTGGTTCTGGCCATCTGTAGCCATACAAGGTGTGTACGCATTGAAAAGAAGCAGCATTTCTATGAAGGCCAAATTAGATCAGCCTGGGCGAAACGGGATGCTAAAGCACGTATGGATATTAATAAACGTGCAAAGACTGTAGATCGATGAATTGCATTCGGCCGCGGGCCTGGAAATCCGACATAAAACGTGACCTGTCCCCAGGTCACGAGTCAAAGGGTACGCTTACATGTGACGAAATGCAAGAAGTACCAGAGAGTACATTCGAAGTCCAGAACTACAGAACTAGACCAAAAGTCTCAATTGATAGTCCAAAAAAGGCCGAAAGTTTGGTTAATCTTAGATCACTGACCTTGATATTTTCGAAAAATATGAGATATCAGCATTGTTGCGCGTGAAACTGAAGTTAACTGAAACATTCCACAGAATTTACGACACTACTTTTTTGGAACATGGTCCTACTTGACCTGTCCTGAGTCCGTGACCTCGGTGATCTCAGGGTGAAAAGTTGACAAAATGTGTAAAAAGAATGCACAAAAAGGTGCCTCAAGTGTCATGTATCTACATCTCCTCGTTTTCTGGCCATCGACGAGAAAACCGAATTCGGTTTTCATGAATCCCCCACCGCACGTCGAAGGTTAAAGCTATCGACGTTTTTGCCAACTTAGACACATATCCTGTGTTGGCACACCCCTTAATTCATAACAATGATGGTCAAGAAGAAAGAAACATGCTATATTTCAATAGTAAAGGTATCTTACCCAAGATAACACAACATTACAAAAATAAAGATTTCTGGAAAGCAAAAGTTGACTGACATAAAAGAGGGCTGAGCAGTCAATGAAAGAGAAAAAGCAAGAGAAGATGGAAAGAAGTGTCGTCAGTATCGGCACGTTGAATTTTCGCCTCAGAATTATGCTGTAGACCTGGAATTATGTGGTCAGGTATAGGGATCAAAGCCCGAGCAAAAGCACTGCTTAGCATGGGCTCTGATTCGAAAGCACCTTAATCCGGCACCGCCTGGCGTGTTTTTATGCCCGCGACCGTCTGGGGGGTCAAAAAGGGCATCCACTGCTTTCTCAGGATCCAACAGTCGGATGTGAACGGGTCTATCGCCAGTCGATATCCCTGAGTCTTGCAATTCAACAGATACAATGTTAGCCCCAGTGAGGCGACTGGTGACGTCACAGGTCACGCAAAACGCATGTCACAACGTCGGAAAAACTGACATCGGTTCGTACGTGGTGTCATCGGCAATACTGGTACTGGGACCTTCAGCTGCGTATAAAACGGGAGAGTCACGATATTCTGCATCAAAAATATGCCAAAATGTTTAGGAAAATGCCAGGTCATGGTCAGCCGAGGTCAGGTGAAATATTGGTCTTACTTGATATGCCAAAGATCGATACTTTCTCGTAGCCGTTTTGACTCAGGTGAAAAAAGGACGGAAGTGAAGCCTTCTGATGATCAATTTTGCGTTGTCTGGTTTTCATCCAGTCAGGGTCAATCTAGGTCGGATGAGATAATGTTGCATTGCTCATCCTGACAAAGAGCGCTAATTACTTGCTGGAATTCTTAACTGCGTCAAGCGCAGAACTGAAATGACATCTCGTGATCATTAAAATCTGCCCTCTTGGTTTTTGGCCGTGGTAATTAAGTCCGCTCCTCATCGGGTCAAGGTCAAGCCAGGTCAGGAAAAACAGCCATTTTTTTATATTTTGACTAGGAACAATAATTGCTCTGCTGCTGCTGAGCGATCTTCTACAGATAACGTTACGTTTCACTTCGTTTTGACATCATCCTAGGACGTGATCGGACATGACCTCACATTGCATTTAGTGAATCTTGCTAAGAGACGCATATACATCTGCTTGTCTGGGTTAAACGATGGGGAAGGTCAGCGGCAACCACTTCTGTCACCCACAATGCAAATCAGCCCACTGTCGTCATGCAGGTGACCTAGCATGACCTCTAATGTCGACGTTCACGGCTGTATATCCTTTTGTGAACCGTGACCTATGTAAATCCAAACAATCCATGCTTAATATTCGCGAATGTTACCAAGAAAACGAAGCATGTTTGCACCACCGCCCGGAGATGCGAAAAACATGCATGCACGGGTTCATTTATGACGTCATATCTCCATGGCCTGACCTAGCATAGTAATGTTTTTGATGTCAAAATATGAAAAATTGATTGGAAAAGAGGTACTGAAAATTTGGCTGGGCTGGCTCTAACGGTTGAGAACGTATTCAAGAAAAACAAGGGTGTGCCCCGTTTGGGACTCCCTCAGGCGATGCCAAGTTAAAAAGGTATTCGGATCAAATTTGTATAAAAAGGGGAAGCAAGAAGGGAGGTGAAGGGAAAAATGGGAAAGGACAGAGAGGAAAGGAAAAAAGGGTAAGGAACAAAGTGACGACAGTGGAAAAAAAGTAGAAAATAGGACGATAAAAAAGGTACAAATGCCATGCTTCTTGCTGACAAAATCATGGAAAGGAACACACATGATTTCCAAAGACAAGCTTAAAATAAGTCAAAAGCAGGATTTGCTCCATTGTTTAAGAACTGCAGCAAGTTTTCCAACGTGTAATTGGCATTCCAGCCCAAGCTCCGCGGGACGGTGTTTTGGCCTCAGGCCTCGTGGTACTCCGTCACCCCGGCGTGGACCGATCAGTGTGGGCTGATAGCGCACCATACGCGAGGAAAAAGGAAACAGTGCTGTCGAAGCTGGGGACAGCGAACTGGAACGCCGTCGCACTGCGTCCCCCCGCCATTCGAGAGCGGACCCGAAGAGCGTGTCCTCGCCTCCGCATGTCGGAGGCGAACGGGCATCTCTGGTTGATCTGGAGCTTAGAGATCGATCACGGCCATTACGTCCCCGCCAGCAGCGGGGCGCAGTCATTTGATTTCTGTCGAAATAGCGACCAGCTTTGCCAATATCCGAGACAGGGGCGCAAAAGGTCACGGTCGGCCCAGGCACGTATCAAGTCGTGCTGCTCCTTCTTATGGCACGGTTATAACTAGACTCTATTTTCACAGACAGCGTATTACCGGAAATCACGCAGGCTTAGAGCATGGCTCGACGTCACGCATTGCCCTGGGGAGGACGGAGTTAAAACAAAATAACGATTGTGCCTTATAGACTGCTTTCAAACCACTTTTCCAGATTCGATCGGATCATTTTCAAGTTACATGGCTTCAAAGTCCATTATACATACAACGCTTCGCGCCGTAGGTTACCACGGCATCATGGTCTCGATATCTTGATCGGGTCTCGCGCAGACGTCATCACTTGCCCGATATTCATGGGAGGGGACATCTGCACTTCTTCTGTTTGGGGTGCTTCGCCTTCGTCGGCGCCACCCGCTGCGAGTCGTGCGATTTGGCGAAGAGGAGAGCCACAAGGGCGTTGAATCGCCCGACGCCGTCTAGGACGCGTCCTCTGGCGCAGCGGCAGTGGTGCTGTTGGCGCTCTCGCGGACGGTCATTTACAGTGACGGAAATGGCACGAGAGGCGCTGTGGCCTCTTATCGCGACAGCCAAGCGCCTTCGGATGTGCTGCCACCCGCGGAGACACCGGCGACCCAGAGCCGGCCCGGACATTCAGATACGCGGAATGGGCAGCGAGGCTCTGATCTCTTCACGGACGGTCTATTCCCGTGAGGAGCTTTTGGACTCGGGACGCCCTGGCCGTGGACGACGTCGATAAATCGCGTCCTCAAAACACAGGTGTTTTAAGCATGACCTTCCTTGCCAAATGACGTCACGAGAACGCCGACTCGTCCACGGTGACTGGGAGACAGCGGCGCAAGTTTGCGACACCCCCGCTTATCCCTCGCCGGGCCGGCCTCTGGATCCACCGTGGCCGTGCTGAGGGTGGTCACGAGAACCCCTCTCGAGAACTTTAATTCTCTCAGAAAAAGTACAAACGCTCCTGGAAAGCCTCTGGCAAAACTACAAGAGATCACCTACATTTTTCAAGTTGATATTTTCGTCAGAAAACTTTGATAACCAGAGCTTTTGCGTGGTTCAAACAGGGTTTTACGGTAAAAAGAAGACCGGATTCACCCCTGTGAGGCGGAAAAGAGGCACTTGAGGCCAAATTTCACCATTTCATGGAATGCGGAAAACAAAGGCAAGAAATGGTATTTTTAGAAGGGTAGGAGTCCCGCTTTATCCGAATGCATAAGTGTGCGCCTTGGCTGGAATACGCCGCAAATGTGTCTGGCATGGAAACTCAAACAAAATCAACATTGGTCAAGGTATTGACACCTACACGTCGGGCGTCTCTGGTGTATATCGTATCATCTGCCGTATTATCATTCATCCGACATGGTACAGCATTAAATTATTTAACATTGAATCATGTAATATCCCTTCTACATGACGTCCGTGCGCCAAACCGTTTTTCACACCAGTCTCTCGGATGCCGGGTGGCGGGCACCACCGTCATGAAAAAGCGCAATATTTGGGGGAAATTATTTCCGCGACGTCGAGGGTTCTTACTTTGGCGACCAGAAATAGGAGGACTAAAGAAGTACAAACTGTATAGAAGAAAGGCACGGATATAATTCTTGCGATTTAGGGCCATGCAGAATGTGTTCGCATTGAAAATAAGCATAATATTTCGGAAGATCAAATCAGGTCAGCCTGGGTCAAATGGGATTGGGCCACCCTTGACCAATGAATTCTCCTCATATATTAGTGCTTTCGAAACACATCTGACCTCCTATAAGCATTTCAGAACTGTAAACCAAGGAATTGTACTCGGATGAGAGTCTGGAGATTCGGTATCAAACTTGACATGATTTCTCGTCGCGGGTCAAGTCGTACAGTTACGTGTGAAGATGACGTGAGAAGTACTAAGGTGTATATTCAACCTCGAAAACCGCCAAACTAGTCCCACAATCTCAATACCAAACGTAAAATGGCCAAAAGTTCAGCTGACCCAAGATCAGTGACCTGGGAATCCGCGAAAAACTCGAGATAGCAAAATTGTTCCATTCCTCATGTTTCAGCAATACGCGAAGTGTCATGTCAATTGATATATTTCAGAAAATGTTATGCCACTTACGTTATGTGGAACATGGTCTTAACTGACCTGTCTTAGGTCAATGGCTTGAAGCGACTCCGAGTTCAAAAACTGACACAAGGCGCAAAAATGATGCATCACAGGCAACCCAAGTTTCGTATCTCCGCGTCTTTTGTTTTTTTCTGCTAGCCTCAGAAAACCAGAGGGGGGAAAGCTTCTTGTGAATGGCCCGGCGAAGGTCAATGCCACACACTGACGCCTGGGACCGTTGGCAGACTTTCACAGAACAGAGAGGAAATGGCTCGGGTAACGGACGCGCAGGCAGATGCAGTGACACCTGCCAAGCGTCGTTTATGCCGACAGCCCCTCTATTTCTTCCCTGCACCCGGTGTGACTCACTTGCTCGGCGGCCTCTGAAGCTGGGCTGAAAGCGCCCGTCGCCGCCGGCTTTTCGCGACTTTCCGCTGCCGGCTGATTGGCAGCAGTTCGCAGCTGTCGGCTTTGATCTCGGGCGCCAGGGTGGGGGTGGGCGCAAGAGTGTGGTGTTCGCGTCTCCTCGGGCGTTCTTCACGCTCCCAGCTGTGCCTGACACTCAAATGATCCTGGGAGCGGCAGAAGAGCAAGGACGTGTTGCAGCGAACGGCTTACCGGGCAGCTCGTCAAGCGTCTTGTCGATGTCACTCTGCACAGTTGTTCCGAGTGTCGCAGGGGGAAGCTTATTGGGAAGTTCTCTGATGTTACGTAGTGGCGTTCACCATGGATTCACAGCTGTTCCACGTGTCGCTGGGTTTTGTTGTATATTTGGAAACTGCCTGATGTTAAGAAGTGATGTTCATCATGGATTAAATATTGCTGTATGTTAAGATGTTAGGTTTGTAAATATGAATGCAAACATCGCAACCTGTCACTTTTTATCGAACATGTGATAGGCCGGAACATGTTTTCATTATTGCACTCCTGGCTTCGCATTGGTCGTCTGTTTTCTGAAAAGAAAAAAATAAATAATAACTGTTTCTTTGTCTGAATTTATCCACTACCTTTCATCATTGCCCATGGAATAAATCCTGTCGTTAGGACGCCAGGCCTACGGGTAGGAGGTAACCCGATACGGCCAACGTGCTGCTGGAGCCAAAAGAGCTGGGACGGGCAGGCGGGGACATCGGCCACGTCGGAAATGCTTCGACGAGCGCCGCGGGGTTTTCGAGTCCATTACGACGCCCGTGTGCAGCACTGTCGTTTCTGTTCGTTCTCATGATACTGCCGGACGGGGCGGCCATTGGATCTCTGAAACGCTGTCGATCACTGTGATGGGAATGAATCGATGTCGCGTGCTGTCGGCCCAGATATAACCCGGCCGGTGGCCAAGGCAGCAGCCCGGTGAACACTGCGGCACGTGGTCTTTCACCTTGCTTACATCCAGACATGTGCCTGGATCTCAGAAAAAGATCCAAGATCCCGGAGTGTCTTTCGCCGAAACCCCAAAAAGGTCCCGAATCCCGCAAGATTCTTCGACGGGATTTTAAAAAATATCCCAGATCGCAGAAGATCCTTTGACAGAATTTCGGGAAAGATCCCAGATCTCGGAAGGTCCTTCGGCAAAATGTAAAGGAGGATCCCAGATCCCAGAAGGTCCTTCGACAAAATCTAAAAAAGGTCGAAGAATCCAGGGCAAAAAAGAAAAAAATAATCCCAGATCCCAAATCCTTTGGCAGCTATTGAAAGCTGTAGGCCTTGGGTCAAGCAAATCCATTAGATCCTGGCAGATCCTCTGGCATAATTTACACATCATGAGAACACCTTGCGTAAAATG
The DNA here is from genome assembly GCA_030062745.1 of Capitulum mitella. NCBI lineage: Eukaryota > Metazoa > Arthropoda > Thecostraca > Pollicipedomorpha > Pollicipedidae > Capitulum > Capitulum mitella. Next base: position 27,646,846 of record CP099844.1, read on the forward strand.
TTGAACAGATCTTGAATTTCTGAAGGTTAGTGAAAAATCCAAACACATAACAGATCATTAATCTCTGGAGTCCAGATGGTTCATAAGACTTGCACACTACGCTAGCCTATGACCCTGTTCATCCACCAATTGGAATGTTGGTCTTTATTCAACAGTTCAATTTCGTAAATTCCATGAGCTTTGCGCTGCAGAGCCCAACGTGAAATGGCGATTTTTAACGTTCCTTCTAAGCCAAAATCAAAGGTATGCACCTAGGTAGCAGAGGCGTCGATTTCTGCAAATGATCGGGGGGAAGCCGAACCGAGGGCCCGACAATCTAACCTCTCCCAAATGCGTGTTTCTCAACGGACTTAGCCCCCTGTACTTTGACCAAAGGAATTTTCAAAGTTTTTTGTTACTAGTTTTCAAAATAGAAAATGGATTTATACCCATGCATGTATCTATATATGTATATGCATACATGTCTAGCAGATGGAAGATAAATAGACACAATGTTTTAGACTTTAATTTTTCCTTTCTGCCTACCTCTTATCTACTCTGGTCGTTCTTTTCGTTATTATTACTCATTTCCATTTAAAACCGGCAGAAAGTACTGGGGCCTAAACCAGCATTGGGGGACCCAAATCAACAATGGGTGGGCCAGGGCCCTCTCAAAGAATACAAATGAACATCTCTGCTAGGTGGGTACCGACTAAAGAAAGAATGCCGTGGTATGCAAGCATTCTTTGCATACCACGGGCCTCGTAAAGATATCTTCCTAGTACCTACCCAGAAAAAACTTATAACCTAAATCAAACGATATTTTTACCGAGGGTGGCTGTGCGATGCCTGCATATCGTCCACGTTGGTTCCTTTTTGCAAGATGCAGTTCATCTTTTTTCGCAGTACGTAAGTACTGTGAGCTCGAATCGCGTCCAAACTTATCTCGTTCCTGTTTCTTTCCCGCCCGCAAGTCCAATCCCCGGGCACGATCAACCTCCAAGTTCCATGCTACTGCAAAGATGACACGTGATAGGTCCTATATCAGACTGAAATATGAAAGTCTTCATATGGTTACAAATATAGAACACCTGAAGCAAAACAGCACCGCATATTCATACAGCTCTATTTACCTCGTCGTTCTCGACAGCTTAATGGATAGAGATTCGGATTCATAATCGCAAGGTTGTGGGTTCAAATCTTGACGCCTCTAGCTCTCGATCGGTGACAAGTGTGGTTTAGACTGGACACCGCACGCTTGAGCCCAGGTGCCTATGCGCCCAGACCCAAAACCAACCAGCCAACCAACCAATCTACCAAGGTTGTCGATGTCTGTAAATGACTGAGGGGGGGGGGGGGAGGCGAGCCGAGGGTCCGGCAACCTAACCTCCCGGCAAATGTGGGTTCTCAACGGATGTAGCCCACTTTATTCTCACCAAGGCTAATGTATAAGACTTTTTTGTTAACATCTGTGAACTAAAAAATTGCATTTCTACCCATGTATATTGGCATATATGTGTAGTCAGAAGATAAAAAGATAGATACATCGCTTTAGACTTTATTCTCTACCTTCTGCCTGTCGCTTATCTGTTGTGGCCGTTCATTTCGTTATTATTACTCATGTCCCTTCAAAACCGACAGAAAACATTGAGGGGGGCAACCAACACTGGGGGGCCCAAATCAACATTGGATGGGCCAGGGCCCTCTCAAAAGCATACAAATTGACACTCCTGCCATCTAATTAACTCAAGTCAGCTGGTGTAACCGGTGACGTCACCGCAGTGTATTTCTGGTGCTGTTACTCAGTTTTGACTTGTTTTCGTGTCTTAATAAATCCACTACCAGCCGAGTTTTATATTCTCGATCATTCGATTGCGAAGTTTCTGCTAGCTGTTTGCGTAACGCTGACTTGCAGACAGCAGCGAAAGCCTACTGGGAAAACCAATGGCATTACTTTCATCCCCAGCGAGAACCGTCGCTTAAATGGCAGTTAGTTTCACTGATTATTTTTGTACAACCCTGAACACCAACAAACATTGTGCGCCGAATAACCCCGTTTCCATGACCCTAGCAAATCCGGATTTCCCTTCAAATCCCGATTTCAGACGTCACGGAAACACCTCTTTTAGCAAACTGGATTGGATCTGCGAATCCGGACAGAAAAAAAATCACTAGGAAATCCGGATTACCTGTCAATTGGAAGAATATGGCAACATTATGCGCCGCGTTTGTTTTGGTGTCCTGCGAAGGGGGAGCTAGCGTCGAAATCAGTTTGTTACTGGTTGGCGGCATGTTGATGAAAAACGACAAACTGGCACTACAGCGTTCTCAAATCTCACTCAACACCAGTCCTTTACAGCAACTCACTCCCTTCGGTAATCTACTAAGAAACAGATTTCCGTACGCTCTGAAGAGAAATGTCACACACGTGTCATACTTGGTGGCTAATCCGAGATTTCCCGAAGTAATCCGGACTCTGAAATCTCGAATGTAATCCGGATTTGCCGTGTATGATCATGGAAACGCCACTTGAAATCCCGATTTCCCTCCCGAAGGAAATCCAACTTGTAATCCAATTCTGTAATGGAAACGGGGCTAATAATATCAGCCTTAGTAGTTTCGCTATGTAGACAATTGCATCAATTGTCACGGTTTTTTGTTGCTGCTAGACTGCAGGAGCCAGGGTGCATCCAAAAGTGACTAAATCCCCTTTTATGAACTGGAGTAATGACCAGGTTTTGTTTTGTTTTGTTGTCCTCAGAGTCGTTTTGTCATAATAATAGGATTTAGCCCACTTGATTTTGACCAATGGAAATTTGTAAGTTTTGTTATAATTTACGAAACAGCATTGCGTATATCGCCATACACACACACACACACACACACACACACACAACAAATATATATATATATATATATATATATAGATCACTTCATGCTTTATTTTATACATTCTGCCAATCTTTTATCTATTGTGGCCATTCTTTTCCATTATTATTGCCTATTTCCCTCGTTAAAACTGGCAGAAAATATTGGGCGCTCCCAAACCAACATTTAGGGAGGGAAGGAGGCATAATCAACATTGGAGGGGCCAGAGTCCTAAAAAAAAAACGTCTCAATAAACCTAGTAATAATTAAATACACTGTCTTGTGAGCAAATCGTCACTCCTTTCGGCATCAGGACATGCAATGAAACTGCAGTGCTGTATACCAAGCTGTTGATCATGTTTTCTGAGGTTGATAACTGACCACGAGATACGGAGATATTTGCGTGTGAACAAGGTTGAATTTTGTTATGACGTAACCCCATGCAGAGTTTGGTGGCACAAAAGTTACAGTATGTGGGGCACGTAATTGGCAAATTAAGATGACATTTCTGCAGTGAACAAGGCACATGTCTGACGCAGTTATTTCCTTCCACCAGGGTATAGATGCCCACATAGTTACTAATCAAATGGGCATTTGGATGAACTGTATGTCACTGTAATTAAAACTTTCCAATACAGTACGGTAGGGAAGTAACACAATATGGAGGCAGTAACTACTATGTATCATTAATGAAGATTAATGTGTCACTGACAAAGTAAAAACCTCATAGCGCTAGGAGTACTACAGCCTCCTAGTAAATCCAGTGTGCAATGTTGATATTGTGCGTATTATATATATATATATATATATATATATATATATATATATCTTATGGGCTATCACTTGATTACCGGTAAGGTGGCAGACGTCAGTAAGGAAAAGAGAGGCATGACATTCAGACATGTGCCTGAATCCCTGGGATCTTCTGATCCCAGGACCTTCTGGGATATTGGAAAGGTCCAGGATCCCAAAAAATCCCTCGGCAATATTTCAAAAAAGATCTTGGATCTCGCACGACGCTTTGGCGAAATTTATGAAAAGATCCCGGACCCCAGAAGATCCTTCCTTTGATAAAATTTCAAAAAAAGATCCCAGACTCTAGAACATACCTCGAAAAAATCTTAAAAAGGATCCCAGACGCCAGAACATCTCGGATGCAGGTCCTCGGGATCCGATCCCGGGACATTTTTTTGGGATCTTGGCACATGTCTGCTTACCACTTATTAGCGTTATATAAGCTCCATGGCATGGTGGCTGTTGCATCCCGAGTTTCAATGGCGTCGTTACAGGACGTTAGTAGGTGGTGATGTCTGTCCTTGAGATGAAAAGGCGAACTCGAAGGCTTAAAACGTCGTATTTGGGTTCGCCTCCCTTGAGCAAATTAATAGCGCCGTCTGACAATGTAATGAATGGACGAAATGTATGGATCGCTTAAGACGACACGTTAAGATATGCAACGCGCTGCGGTCTGGTACAACCATTATAGTGATAATGGATGTCAACAATGGGGACTCGAGCACGCAGGAAAGGAGCCTGTCATGTAATGCGCCGGTCCCCGACCCGGTCCCCGACCGTTTATTTATCCATGCCTTTTTCCTGGTGCGAGGTAAGTCCAGCGTTGTAATGAGACCAGACGCTGGAAATGTTTACCAAACAAAGAGAGACAACGGCGCCACAGTGGCCACACCGCCGAAGCATGCCACCGAGATGAGACGTTTCGCTGATGGGGTCCGGAGGAGCGGGAATGGGTGCAGATCACGGGCCGGGCCAACGTAGCCGATGTTAAAACGAGCCAGACTGTGGCCTTGTCTCACGAGTCTCTTACTGGGCTCATAATCAGTTCATGATCGGATGTGCTGCTGGGACAGGGTGCGGTAAGTTTTAGTCAGGTGTTAAGCGATTTTATGCTTAAAGACTTGATCCGATGCCAAGATGATGCTTTGGGAGCCGAATGACCCTGCAGTCGGTGCGCCCCTAAGCCCCAATAACCAACCAACCAACCAACCAAGGAGATGCTTGTGCTCCGAGTACCTGCTAAGCTAGAGCTCAGAACAGACCTTGAACTTGCAATCCAGAAGCATACATTGAAAGTTAGCCGCTGATTCTGTGGTTAAAGTTCGAAGTGCCGTAAGTCATGGCACGAACGTCTGGTTCTCAGCGTAATCCTCTCTTGGCCAGTTGCCAGATGACACACGGGCCAAAGACCGAACGCCGAGACGACTCAAACTCGTCTTGCCAGGACAGGGAGAACATAACTCTCTAAGTGAGCTGCCTATGACGTGTATCATTCACGATCAATACGCAAAGCAATCACAAAAATTGAATGAAGAAATGAGTTTCAAAACGAATGATGAAATGTGTGACAAAGAGACACAGCAAAAGGTCGAAAACTACCCAGTCAGTCCCGAGTTTGTTTTGTCCTACACCGACTGTTAGGTTCTTTCGCTGACTTTTCCACGATGCAAGCAACGGCCGACTCGCGATGCTACTTACCAGAACAGAAACACGCTGGCTGAAACCTCTCACACATATTCCGAGGACAATTTCTTTGTTCTACACCGAGATCGCGGTGCTATTCCTCACTGAGCTGGCTGACTCTATGTCCGGGACTTTCGAAGATGCAGCTTCCCCGGTGCTTGTCACGTGGGACCAACTCCAATCTACTCAAATTAGTTTAGCTGCCACCTCTAACACAAACACATTCCAATGCTCTCCGCTGCTACGTGCCGGAATTCATCATGTCTCTAGCAGCATCACGCGTCACAAACAAGCGAATTATTGCCTTCTGGTGCAGGGATTTTGTTCTGGAACATTCTCCGAAGTGAGATAAAATGAGGAGAAAAGTGGGAAAATACTGATACCATAACCGTTTTCGCTAATGGCTCAGCTGTATTTGCTTCTGGAGAAGAAAAACAGAATCGTTGAAAAGAAAGTGAACGGGGCTCACCCAGTTATGCACATCTAAGGCACTAAGGCAAAAACTCCACTGTTTGATGGCGCAGTCGATGAATATCTGCATGACTAAATGACGGTAATAAAGGCCGGAGATAATGCCTCTGTATAGAAGTAAATGGAAATTCCCTCCGCAGTTCTATCTTGACCTTCATTGACAAATACTTTTTTGTTTGGGTGCTCGCTGTTCACGAACTCCTTAAGCTGCTGTTTCTTGGTCAGTGGTCAATTTATTTTTCCTTTAATGATATAACTATTCTTTGGGGTTCCAAGACGGATAACAGGGATTTTTTCCTAGCTGATAACAGAAATGCATTTTTCCATCAGGCAAGCACTACTCGTATGCATTCTCGCGCACTCAAAATAGTGGACGAGGGAGCAATAAAAGCTAGTCAGACACGGTCATAACAGTAAGAATCGACGTAAGCTGCAACAGGCTTTTCTGGAAAAGATGCATTTTGCAGGAAATAAGAGTCAGCATCAACTAAAAGTACCTAAACTATACTGTTGTATCCATGCCAATTTTCAGGGTTTATGCAAGAAGATAACCTATGGATGAACGTTAGCTCCAATATGCAGTACCCTTACCACTGTTTGCCATTGGGTCACCTTCGACAGCACAGGGGGTGATACTTCCCGCTCCCCCCTTCCCCGCCCCTCTTCCAGTGGTTTCCAAACCTGATGTGATAGACAAGGACACAAGACGAGCAAATAGCTTAATCTGTTGGCTACACGATGATAACCAATTTAGCCCTTTTAAGTCATACAGTGGCCTCACATGTCACCTCAAAGAGGGTCATATCACCACAGTCTAGTTTCCATTGGGTTCTATGGGACGTGACATATACGGCGCTTTAAGCCACATGCAGAACTTTATGCACAATGGGGGGCGCACGTGTACCCCCAACGGTCTCCAGTGCACCCCGAACATTGATGCTACGCTGGCACAGTGTTCCATTGAAAATTGGGAGCATATAACCATGATACACAATAATAAAAGTGCAAAACAAACTAGAAAATTCAAAAGCCGTGTTTTTGTTAACAAAATTGTTTTTGTCACCAGGCAGCATGATCGTTTGATTGATTACTGATGGTGAGGGACGCAGCGACTTCTAGTTTATTCGGCGCCTGATCAAATTTTGCAACAAGAACATGATAAACCAAATTTACTCTGGGTCATTTCTAATGCACAAGGAAGTTCCAGTGCACAAGTGTTGGACAAAGCGTGCATGAGACCTCTCGCAGCCACAAAGGACTGCATATTGCAAGAAAGCTTTCCATCCCCTCCCTCCAAAAAAAGAAACTTTGTGAGGACATAGCAGACCTCTCAGACCAATCAGGTAGGAACAAAGAACCTCAAAGGAAATTTGGACTTCCTGCGATAGATCGGTCGTTTGAAACAACTAAAACGCCGTATCCAGGGGCGCGGGAACTCCTCCACAGTTCGGGGGAGGGGCGTGGGGAGAGGCAGTGGGCGCAAAGAAGCTTTTTAGGTCAATTCTTTTCGGTCAATGTCCATAGGGCCAATGTTAAATTTCAGAAACCTGGGACGGCAGCTGTTCCCCCTTTCCCTGCCCCCCCCCCTTTCCCGCGCCCTTATCGCTGTGCCATTTGAAACAGCTGCTCAAAACATAATTAGTTTATTTAAACACGCTATTATATTCGCGAATGTATCAATAATTGTGTTCTGGGCTATCTGTGCGGACGGCGGAGCTGTCTCTTTTTGAACAACGTCTGCAAAAGGCGGTAGCGCTCTTCCTCGGCCGGCAACGCAGGCCAAGAGGATGCACATTTGAGACAGAAAAGCATACCACTTAACCCGGCACCACCTGAGGGATGTCAGACAGGGCAGCCCCCTTCGGTTTTTCTTGAAAAACTTCTGAACTGTTATCGCCAAGCCTACAAAATTTCAGTACATGTTCATTAATCAATTTGACATAGTTTGGCATCAAAACTATGTTCATGCTAAGTCAGGTCATGGAGATATGACGGCATAAGTGAAACCCTGCATGCATGTTTTCGTCTCTTCGGGCAGTGGCAGGAACTTGTTTCGTTTTTTTTTTAATTTTTATTCTCATTTTTTATAACATTTGCGAATATAATGCATGGATTATTTGGATTTACAGAAGACACGGTCCCCAAAAGGATATACCAGCGTGATACGTCAACATTAGAGGTCACGCTAGGCCACATGCATGATGATAATTGCCCTGTTGCATTATGGGTGATAAGTGGCTGCTGCTGACTTTCCCAATCGTTCAAGCCAAACAAACAAATCCATATGCGCCTTTTAGCCGGGTTCACCAACAGGAACCTGAGGTCATGTGAGGTCACGTCATAGGTAGATGTCAAAACGAAGTGCAATACAACATTGTCTGTGGAAGATCGTACAGCAGTAGCAAAGAGCAATTATTGTTCATAGTCGGAAAAAATGACTATTTGTTCTGACGTGGCTTAACTTTGATCCGATGAAAAACAGACAGGAAAGAGTGAATTATCACGAGATGTCATTTCGGTTATGTACATGACGCGTTTAAGAATCTGGGCGACTAATTATTGCTCTTTGGCACAAAGAGAAATGCAACCTTATCTGAGCTGACCTAGAATGACCTTGACAAGATGAAAAGCAGGTAATGCAAAACTGATCATCAGAAGGCTTCACTTCAGTCTTTTTTGCCCCGTATGTCAAAACGACTGCGAGTTAGGATCGATCTTTGGCTTGTAAAACAAGACCAGTATTTCGCCTGACCCAGGTTGACTTTGATCCACTTTTAACATCTTGTCTCGCTTCTGATGCAGAAGATCATGACCTTTCGTCTGATACTCGGTTGAAGGTTCTAAGACCAGTATGCCGATGATATGATGCACGAACCGGTGTCAGTGCTTCCGACGTCGTTTATGCGTTTTACGTGACCTGTGATGTCATCAATCATGTGACTACGACTAACATAGTGTTTTCTGAATCGCAAGACTCAGAGCTATCGATTGGCGGTAGACCGGTTCAGGTCCGACGGTTAGAACCTGAAAAAAAGAGGGAAGGCCGTTTTGGACACCCCTGGGCGGTCATGGGTACAGAAACGCGCCAGGCGTAGCCCGGTTAAGGAAATACTATTTTTCGCGCAAAAGAAAAATCCACTTCAGAAAAGCTAAGTTTTGGTTATGGCTTAAGAGTCATATATATATATATATATATATATATATATATATATATATATATATGCACACATATACAACGTTCATTTGAAATGATGAAACCCTAATGTTTAAGGTTGGCTGTTCTTTTTTAATGTACAGCGATCCAAGAATACGTAAATACAAAGCTTTGCCTGCTCTGCGAATGATAGTGATATTGTCAGTATTTACTAAAGAGTCACAAGCTGCGGAATGATCTCTAATTGGTAGAGGACCTGGGTGTGAGAGGGGGAGACCTGTGGGGTTAGAGCCACCGTAATCCTGAGGTGAGGATTACGAAGGGCGGACCCAACGTAAGACGCCCCACGCGAGGCGTAACAGAAACGGTAATCCAATGAGGAGTGGAAGCATTTAGGCATTTTGTCCCTGAATTTAAACAGTGACCAGATGAAGGTGAAGGAAATGACCAAAATAGTTTTAGGGTTCAGGTACGGGCAGAAAGCGGTGAGTACCTTGGAGACAGCAGTCCTCAGTTGCTCAGAACCTGGTCAGAAATAGGGAGGCACGGAGTATTTGTCCAGTTTTGCAACTGTGTGAGTCACACCAGGCGGACCTTATTTTAGACCCAAGAACCTCTAAAGTAGGAAACTAAATAGTTGGACCGGGTATCCGTTGATTTTGAAAAAGGTGCTCTGGAAAGTTACTTCTTTATGTAAAAATTGGTACGTTGAAGTCAGGTGGAAAACGCGAAAGATAGCGTTGATCATAGCCGTGACCATTGATCAAAAGCCGACGTGATCATACACCTTTATGTCACTGGAAGCAAAGCTGAAAAAACTGGTAGCAAGACCAGTAAAAGTGGTCTTACGGTACACAGAGGCTGATAGTTTACCGTCACCCCTATGAATTATAATGTCTAGGAGAGGAAGAGTGCCACCCTTCTCGTCCTCTCTCGTAAACTTGATATTGGGATGTTTGCCATTCAGGAAATGAAGGAGAAGTCCGGCGTGAGATTGGTCGTAAAAAAGGAGAAGTCAATCGTCGACATACCGACGATAAGAAATGGATTGGCGGCGGTGATTCACCGAAGCATGACGTTTCTGACACTGCACATGAAAACCAATACTGCATTTTTTGTTATATCACAATTTCTAATTCTACATCCCTATGGAATATCGCAATTTGCATAAATTCAAACCAACAAAAATAGTATTTTGCCTTTACTTTTCAGTGTTCAAAATGTGAGGGTGTATTCAGAACATATGCATTAAAGACACGAATCCACATTACATGACACGATACAAAACACGACGCATTTACTGGTTAACTGTAACGGAACGGTTCTGTAGCTGATAGCCTGTTACCAAGTACATCACTAATAGCAGCATTATTAAGTTCGCAAACCTGAAGGCAGTCCATAGCCAGCTTATTTCCAAGTGGGACTGAGCTTGTCCGGTATCTCTCGTCGCTTGATTTTCAGCAAATAAAAAAAAACATTTAATAGCACGGCGTGTTATGGCCATCCTCATGCAAATTTTCGTCTGCACTTCCTTTAAAAACGCAAAGCGTTTGATAGTGACAGAATATTAAACGCTCCCTACAACATGATTAGAAATGTACCATATGATGAACCAGGATGTTTGCTATATGATGACGGCCATTGCCGCATCACTAATTTCTTTATGACATGCCCTCGAGAAACATTGATTGAATTTTCATAGAATAGAAGGATGGAAAAGAAATGAAATAGGATATTCATGGAGTCGAAAAGATTAAAACTCCGCAAAGCGGTTTCAGAATGATCAAAACAGTCTTTGTAGAGCCACTTGCGAAAACCTGAGGGGCATGACCTACACCAGTTCTCCTCCATGTACTGGTGACGGCAAAAAACAGCAACAAATAAACATTTATCCAGAGGCACAAGTGTTGTTCTATGGACACTGCTGATGTACTGCAGAGATGTTTCCGGTCAGTCCGATCTACCAAAAAAACGTGAAATTTTCCGAGGACTCGGAGCATTTTAGATTGCCAAGCGAAAGATTTAGAGCCTATTGTTTTTCAGCAATAAATGCGGTTGTAATTATTAACATGCAATGGTCCATGCCACACGTATGATGTGGAAAAATTGACCACCAAATATCATTACACTGTCAACGTATTGCATGAATGTTCGAAAAACAGACACCTAAAACTAGTACAAACAACTATTTTGTATCAGCTCACATTTTTCAATTGGCCCTCTTCAGTCTTGCTCCGGAAACTCATGAGTGAGGTCCAGATCAACTTTGGTGGCGCTTAACGTTATATTGGTGAAATTTGAGCCCAACCAAAAATAAAAATAGCACCAATAATCGTCGCCCTGCCCAGAAGGCGTCGGTGCCGCGCCAGACTTCCCTCTTATGGTGGGTGTCTGGATCTCCAATCGTCCTATTTTTGGTCCATCACGAGTCAGCGTATCGGCCGCGGGTATGCTTGATGGGTTCCGGGCATTTCCTGTATAAGGGAGTGCCCGATGTCCGCGGTGCGCACGTTACGCCGGGCCCATGAATTACGCGCATCGTGTAATTCATGGGTGTGTAATTCATTCATTCACCGTGTGATTCATTACCCTTGTCATGCAGACTCTATTACACGTCAGGCATAAGAAGAGTGCCGTGAATGTAATAAGATGGGTACCCTCGCCTCGAGACATTGGCTTTTTGTTGTCGTGCCCGCAGACACTCAGCATTGTGTCACGCTGTCGTCGGAAAGTCTCGGGCAGGGTGACAAGGGACGATGGATGTCGCCGGGGAAATGATGCATCGGAGACTCGCGCCCCACTGACAACAAAGCCTGGCGACCTCCGTCATGAAAGATCCCTTGCGCCATGCTGAAGTCGGGAAATGAGATTCCGGCACGGTTGGACGATGCTATGACGTTTCATTGCCTCCCTTGGCCCGGTTCGTGTGAGCCCGCCCCTGTCCGGAACCGTCAGGAAGCCAACTGGCCGCCCTCGCTCGTCGCCCCGGGCGCTATTCGTTGCGCTTCCGATACGAATCGATAATGCTAAACCAGCTGTACTCGGAAAATGCAGCAGCTACGGCAGAAATGCCATTTAGCGTCCCGTTCAACAGCTGAATGAGAAGCGGAAATGAGCGCGCAGGAAAAATCCGCTGCTCATTTTGTTTTCGCAAACTGGTCTTCAAACAAATCTGACTGGTCCAGATGCTGAGCCCGGTAGGTGCGCGCCAGGCTTATAGTGAACTTTGTTTACTGAAAACTTATTACAACGTCTGTGCCCTTTCCTTAACCCTCGCCGGGCCGACCTCTGGATCCGCCTTCGCCGGTCCAGGCCCTCTCCCCCCAAGATCTCGATAACGTTAAAGCCGCAAGGAAAAATTAAAACACCGTTGGAAAAGCTTTTGGAAAACTAGAAGAGAGCATCAAGATTTAGTTCATTCAGGTCAGTATTGAGGTTACCAGAGGTCATCTTAGGTCAAATCACCTGTTGACGGTTATGGCGCAGAGCTATAATAAGAACGTCGTTCACAAGGCTCCGAAGGGGTTGGACGTAAAACGAATTTTACGCCTAATAATAAAACGAATTTAAATCGTTTACCTATTCCGTACAGTATAAAAGTACCTAAGTGATATTTGGCCATTCCACTGAAACTGAAATGAAGAAAACATGTCGTCTTTTTGTTGAGGCAGGAGTCGCGTTTCTCATTGATAAAGACTCTGTCTGGGTTAAATCACACTGTAAATGTGTTAAGGATGCACAGCAAGTCTGCAACCGTCATGATAAGGTCAGACAGGTTCAACCTAGGTCAAACATTTGGCGCATACAAGCCAAGGATTTCTGGTGTCTGTCGTATAACCTGCCGCATTACCATTCATCAGACACAACACAACCTCAAATTCTACATCGTTTCAAGCAATATCTCCTTTACATCATGAAACAATGTCCCAAATCATTTCTTTTAAGTCACGCTGGCACCGGGCGGCGGCTACTTTGCTATAGTCCAATATTTGACGGGATGTTATTTTAACGATGGCCAGGGGTTTTTATTCTGGCGACCGAACTGAACAAAAAGCAGTCATGGGTGCAGTTCTTATCATCTGTGAACATGCAAAGTGTGTACGCATTAAGAACAAACAACATTTTCCAACATGCCAAATTAGGGCAGCGTGGGCCAAATGCGATTGCTTCATTTTTGGACTTAAATTCTTTCCAAATATCAACGCTTATGATGAACATATGGATACTGATATACATTCCAAGACCGCAAACGGATGAATTTCGTCCGGCTGCGGATCAGAAAATTCGGTATAAAACGTGACCTGACCCGAATTCACGGATTAAAGATACATTTACAAGTGTCAAAGATGTGACAAGCACCAGAAAGCATATTCAGAGTTCAAAACTACCAAACTAGACCCAAAGTCTCCAATGACAGCATAAAAGGCCGAAAATCTGGCTAACCTAAGGCCACGAACCTTGACATTAAAAGAAACACGCTCGAGAGAAGAAAATTGTTGCGTCTGTCGCACCTTATCGATGTAGCAAGTTCCAAATTAATTGATGCATTCACAAACGTTATGACACTTTGTTTTTTGTGAAGCACGTTTTGGCTGACCTGCCCTGGGTAAGTGACCTGCGGTTACCCCAGGTTGAAAAGTCGACAAAATTCGTAAAAAAGATGTATGAAAAGGAACCCCAAGTTTTATGCATCTTCGTTTCTTCGTTTTCTGGCCATTCTTGGAAAACCGGATGGGGTGGTGTTCTCATGAAATCGAGTGACTCTAAAAAATGGGGCAATATTCTTATGACCCTCCTCCCCCAGGACCGGCACAGATTAATGCATCGTTTCGTTCGTTCTCTCTTTCGTCCAAACACGTTAGTGGCATTTATCTTCTCGCTGGTCAAGTCGGACAGGGACTCAAGGCTCTGAAACACAGCAAGAGTAAACATCGATTCCCTTGTTTGATCGTTCCGTAGTTTCGACGTTTGACTAACGGACTAATGGCGTGTATTGGCATTGGCTGTGTGTATAGTCTTCGTGCTGTTAAGCTGAAAAGTGTATGCATTTCTGACATGTATGTCAAACGCATTGGCTGAGTCAGGAGTTAGGATTTACCATGAGATAAGTGGTCTTAAAGCAGCATCTGCAATATGTAGCTCTGTTATTAGTGTCAAGTTTTGCAAATAGCTGATTAAATTTAAGTAGTTCGGTAGGTCCACGGGGGCCGTGCACTAAGATTTAACTGAGGATAACACTGGACACTGAAGTTAATCCTGGTGTTCCATAAGTGTTTATCCGTGTTTATAAGAGTGCCATTCTCTTGGAGATGCGTCAATAAACAATAAATTCGAAAAAAACACTGATTCCCTTGCCATTTCCTATCTTCTATCGATTTTCTTTCTATCCAGGGCAAATAATGCGACGCCTGGCTTTGATTTAGGAAAGTCTTGATGGAGAGAGACCTCAAGCTGTGACTGAATGCTTTCTGAAAACTTGTTGTTTAGTTAAGAGTCAACTGGAGAATGATTTGACTTTATTATAAGTTTAATCATCCGGATATCTTTCCGACGGCTGGTGCTAAATGAAAAGCATTTTCTTAAATATGTCATCCCCTCTTTCAAGTTGGGTATTAGATCTTTGTGGGAAATAACCAGCCTGAACAGCCATCACCATCTTTTCATACGAAGTCTTTCAGCGTTCGGTACATGAAACTCGTATGTACTAGCAGACAGTTCTGTACTGGAAGACTCACAAGTCTTCCAGTTACAGCTAGTCTCTCACATATCTTCGTGACATTGGTCCTTTTTGTTGTGTTTCAACATGGAATTCCGCCTTGAACGGCAAATGGTCCTCCTTCCACGAAAATGGAGAATCGCCTCACTACGTTCTGTAAAGGCTTTTCAACCGAAAGGGCGAATTTTTCCACATGATATAACCTCGACAAGACACTTCGTCCAAATGAGTAAGAACACCCTGAAATGCGAACAGCAGACAAACAGACGTGATCACACTGAGCCATCCCCTAAGCCTCAGCGCAGCCTACAATATCGACAGGGCACCCCAATTTCACGAATAAGGGCTAAACTCTTGGCGTTTTTACGCGCTGGAAGCACGGAATCCCCGTCACTCACCCTCCAGCCGTGACGGGCGAGCGATCTCCCTGCGCCTGAACGAGCCAGATGCTTTTTCCAGCGGGCGGGAGACGCCGGTTCAGAGTCACGCGGTGGCCGCAGCCGCAGCGGACCGAGTCGCCGAGCCTCTGCCTGCCTACCTCTGCTCGGGGGCGCCGACGCCGAGTCGCTGTCCGCCTCGGCGGCAGGTGTCCGCCTCGACCAGAGATGTCCGCCTCGGTGGGAGTCGTCCGGCTCGGTGGGAGATGACAGTTATGAGATTTATCTTCGCGGAATTAAACGTCACTGGCCCGACCGTGTCATCCGGCCGTGGAGTCGACTCCCATCCCCCGTCCGGTCGTCGTCCCGTCGCTCGGCGTCGGCACCGGCGCCTCGCCGACAGAGCCGCCCCGCGCCGCCCCTCCGTCCGTCGCCTCGCGCCGCACTGGGCTGCCGGCTCACGCGACGGGGCTGGAGCTTCTGGCGATTGTCGCCAGGGGCGCCAGCGTCGCCGAGCGGTCGCATCCGAACGAATGTCGGCGGCGATGCGACCGTGAGAATCAAAAGACGGACAGATATTTTCTTTAAAGATTGTGTACAGTTTCTAGTTTTCTCCCACGAGATGAGTGGAGTCCGATTCGTGGTTCGGAGGACAGTCCAACTGGTAAACTTTTCTCCACGCGGGGGAAATCCTTTGAAGTTGGCGGAAATACCGCAGGGCTTTCAAGTCTCATATTTGTTTGCACTTACCTTTTTACTTTCCATCTTTTCTCAGGTCTGCAAACATGAGAAAAGCTGCAAATAAAGGATATTGAGGCTGCGCAGCAAACAGTAGAGGCTGTTGGGGTGGAGCGTTTCGGCAACATGCTGTTACACAGGTCCAGACACACCTAATTAGGTCAGGGCATTGCTCTAAACGCGAAATAAGTACTTGGGTAACGACAGAACTTTTTATAAGATAGCGCTTATCATGCACCATACACCATGGATTACACTAAACACCACGAACACACGAAAGTATAACATTCATGTCTATAGCATTAGCCATTTTTAACTCGCCGTCCCCCAACTTTCCTCGTCATTCCCTTCTTCGGTTTTCGTTCAGCGGTTTTAGGCTAGTCCTAGACAAGTCAATCCATCTCAGCAAGGCCTTTTTTGACATGTTAAGTGGGAAGGGAGGGGGAATAACCCCGCACTCGGGCAAAGTGCCTCCTCCCACTGACCAGATATTCCCCCCCCCACTCACAGCTGTTCCAAAGTGCAGGATTTCCAGCTGATGGCACTTCATGATTAAAAAAATGTTAGTGCATTGTTCCATACTCGTCGAAGTCTCGTTTTCCCCAAACCTGAGCTTTACGCACAAACTGCTAGCTCACGTTAAACTTCTGAGCTTTACGCTCGTGCGTCGGGTGACAGCATGCTTCCTCAGGCCGCTGCGTGCTCTCAAACTTCGATGTTGTAAAGCTGGTGAATCGTAAAGACGACGTGCGTCAGTGGTCTGTATAACAAATGAGGTGTTGTCAGAGATTATGGAGACAGTGTCTGAGCGTCACTGCCTGCTGCAGTTTCCAGTTATAGCGTCCGATTAATTGCCAGCATGTCCGGATGTACATGTATGAAGTTCCGAAGTTGGAATCTGATAGTTAAATGAATTTTCGCGCATTTTTGAGCCCGTCATTTGTTTACCCCTCATGCCCTATGGGTTTTAAAAATGTGCATTTCTCGCGAGTGCAGTGCCCGTGACTCGACCCCCCCCCCTTCCCAAGCACCTCGTGCACCATGGATTACGTAACAACCAAATTATCAAAGCAGATGCGATTTCCTCGCAAACGTTCTGACAACGTACATGACACCTGGACTCAGAGGCGATGCCGGGGGGTGGCATAGGACCCGGGCCCCCGTCAGGTCTGAAGGGGCCGTCACGGCAAGGCACCTATAATGAGATAATACGATAAGAGCGTCTGAGTAGAGCCTGAAAGGACCCATCCCGACATAAGGATTTTGCTCCAGGGTGGCCTGGGGCCCCTCAGGGAAGCCCCCGCAGGGAGGGCCCCAGTCCCAGATTGTGTCCAAAGAGGCTCCTGATGCTTAAATCATTCAGAAAATGGCCCTATCATGCTCAAGGGCCCCAAAAACAACAAGCAGCCAGGGACTCTACATAATAAGACGGGACGCCCTGGCTTTCGAGAAGGGCGGACAAGCGGCGACTCTCAGGGGACCCTTCTAGCTCTCTAAGGGTACCACTTTAAATGGAAGCCTTCCTGAGAAAACCGGGAGAGGTCCCTTAACGCATTTTTCGGCGCAAAAGGGTCTCTAAGAGCCCCCTTTGGGCACAGTCTGACCCGGGGTCAAATTGCGCCCAAAGGCGGCCCCTGATGCTGCGGCGGCGGCACGGATTTTGAGTTCGGGGGGAGGGCAGGATCTTCCAGGGGGCTTCCTAGACAAAGTGGGGCCTCCTCGCAGGGAGTCCTCCTGATTCATACGAGAGGGTTTCCGATCCGATCATTTCCGATCCGATCGTCATTCCGATCCAGCAAAGCGGTTCCTTGTCCTAAATCAGGACCTCCTGTTCCAGAACAGGGACGTCCTGATACACAGAGGGGACCTCCTAACCCAAAACAGAGGCCTCCTGATTCATAAAGGGGGTCTCCCAACCCAGCAAAGGGCCTCCTTATCCCAAAACAGAGACTCCTGATCCGGAACAACGACCTCCTGATACACAAAAGGAGCCTCTTTTTCCACAACAGGGACCTCCTGATATATAGAGGTCGGCTCCTTATCCAGAACAGGAGCTTCCTGATTCACAAAGGGGGCCTCTTGAGCCATTTAATTATATGGCTATATTAATGACAGATAAAGCCAATATAAATGGCTTCCTTCACACAAAACAGGGTCTGTTGATCCCGAGCAGGGACTACTTAATTCTTGAAAGGGGCCTCCTGGTCCACAAAAGAGGCCTCTGGGTGAGGAAAAGGGCCTCCTGGACCCGATTAAGGGACACCTAGTTCAGTTATAGGCCTCCTTGATCTGAATTTTGATGGCATGTAACTACAAAGCTTTCCGTTCAGGTAAAAAAGAGCTTCCCGAAATTTCGGGCGGCGCAAAAAAACATACTCTTGCCCCTCTACCTCCCTCCCGCTGCGCCGCGCTGACCTGCTGCTGTGATCATGCAAAAGAATGACCGTGCTACATCCAAGGGTCCCCAAAACGATGATTAGCCAGGGGTGCTACTTAAAGGGAAGACACACTGCATTTTCGGGAGGAAGGTCACTTTCAGGGACCCTTCTAGTTTTCTAAGAGGGCACACCTCAAAGGGACTGTCCTGGGTGGGAGACCAGCAGAACCTTGAGGCAAGTTCTCTTTGGCATAAAAGACTCCCTACGGACAATGCTCAAAGCGGCCCTTACTGACGAGCCGGGAATCCCCTACCCCTGGACCCGGGATGGGGGTAGGACACTTTCTGCTGAAGTGCCCTATATGGGGCACTTCAGCAGAAAAAAAGTCTTCTAAGGCTTGGCCTCCAAGGTGCTCACTTCAAAGGGACTCATCTTGGGGGGCCGGGGGCCACCCCAGACCCTGCTGACAGGCAGATACAAGAGGGGTCGATGGGCCGATGGCCTCCTCGGGTCCCGTGAGGAGCTCCGAAGAAACACTCTCGAGCCTCTGAGGAGCCTCACAGGAAAGGACCCCTAGGCTCAGACTGTGCCCAAAGTGCCCCTGATGCTGAGGTCATGCTAAAAATAGTCTTGCTATACTCAGAGAGCCCACAAAACGACGAGCATCCATAGCACCTGCTTAAAGAGGAATGGCAAACCGGATGTTGGGGGTACCGCATTTAGGGGGCTATTCTAGATCTTCAAGGAACTCATTTTAAAGGGGGCTGGCGTGGGGTGGGCAGGAGGGGCCCTTTGAACCAAAGTCACTCTGGCACAAAAGCCTGGCCTTGACGTAAGGTCAAGGCCCAAAGCGGCCTTTCCTTGGGAGGCTGGGATCCCGGGCCCCCTGGTCGCGGAATGGGCTCTATACAGGGCTCTTGAGCAGAGAGACGCTCCCTGAAGCCTCTTAAAGGGGCCCACGTTAAAGGGGCTCTATACTGGGAGCCAAGGGGGCTTATTCCAGGTCCTCTGCTAACAGAGGTGGATAAAACGAGGGAGCGATGGGGCTATGGGTATCTCAAGGGGCCCTTTTCGACGGAACGGGCATCACGGACAGAAATTTGGACCAGATGGGCCCTGGAGTTCAAATTAGGCCCAAAGTTGGCCCCGTCTTTATCCAGGGACCCTAAATCAGCTTCTAGAGCCCCCTTTGCAGAAAAGACTCCCAAAAGTTCTTCTAGGGGCCTGGTGACTTTTCACGGGGACTGATCGTTCGCCCTTGCTGTCATCCTGAATCCGCCCCTGTCAGCCGACCATCAAGAGCTTTGTACGCTGAACTTTTCGAAATCTTTTGAAAGGAAAAGATATGTCCAAGCTTTACTTGGACATGAACCCAAATTGTGAGAGGGGTTACGGTCCGAATGGTGGGATGGCGGAGGGTTCCAAATGGTGCGCTGTTGGGTGGGGTCTTGCCGATCCCACGTCTGTACGTGTACGGTCTTCCCAAAGACAGCCTGTAAAGGCGCACCGAAGTCGGGGATCCCTGAAGCCCGTAAGAAAGCTGAATAACTAAGTGAAACTTTGAAATCTCGCGAAATAAATAGCCGACTGGACAACAACTGTGTCACGCCTCTAGGGCCCGGGAATGGGCGTTTGGGCCACGACAAATCACGACGTTGCGCAGTTTCACTGCACATGACAATAAAACTATCCGTGTTCCATGTTCTTAGCTGGGTCTCCCCTGTTGACTCCTTACTGTCTTCAATGCAAAAGCTCAGTTTCCGAGATTCCGTGTTTCGTCACCACAAACTCGCACCAACATTACTGGAACATTTTGTACCTCCGAACTTTGGCCTCCTTTCAGTAAAAAAACGTTGAAATGGGTATTTCGTCGTGGCTTGCCATGCATCTGACGGACTTCTCTATGCCTCCGATGTTTTCCCACCATTTCGGGTCTTCCTATCACACAATCCTGAAACAAAGGGCCCGAAATCCAGGAAGAGATGCCATTTCTACAAGGTAGATATAGGTAGGGGCTCATTTGGCAAGCGGGCTCCGGAGCCATCGTGTCCCCCTCCCCGAGCATTCCTGGCAGCGCGCCTGCCCGGGCTGACAATGCTAAGCAAAATCCATAACAGGATCTGGCTGGAGTTATGACTGGCTTTATTGCTTAGGTAATACGTTAATTGCTTACACATGCATCGTGTATGGTTGCTTCTGTCATTATACTAAAAATCAATTAAGCAAAATCAAATCCAGTCCATTACACAGGTAAGGCAGTACCGTTTTTATTGCGTAAATCTGTTTATGTATTTAACCGAATGTTTTGTAGGGCTGGATTTGGGAGTTGAGCCCTCGCTAAGCATAAGTTGCTGCAAAGACACTGAACCCACCACACTACTTCCAGTACTGAAATTCCGATTATTGTAGAGTTTAAAAGAATGTGGGAAGCAAAAAAAGGTTTTCGCAATTGATTTAATGCGCAAAAAGTCTGGTGAAATCTTACTAATTTGTGCTTAGTACCTAATTCCTTTACGGCACTGTTCTTTCTGCTTCCTGGCCAAAAGTTCCCTAAAGGGACATAGAAACACATAGGCATGCACGAGCAGTAAAGGCTGGAAATGGGAGATCTCCTGCTGTACGCATCATGCACAGCAAATTTATTTTGTTTGCGCTGCCTTATCATTTGTGAAAACACCCAATGTGATTTCTTCCGGAATCCTAACTACCTCCAGTACCTAAATTCTCCCACGGGAGGGCGTCTCGTCTTTACTCACATATCATGTATCGCGACCAATTCGTCACGCGTTTTCTTTTGTTTTCCATCTGAACACAAAGATAAAGTGGCCTAAATCCAACAAGAAATCGGAATTTGGGGACAGGTTAGGTAAATCCTGGTTTGGGATTGGCCATATCGTTGGGAGTTCCCCCGCACTCAAAATTCTTTAAAAAAGGCCCTGCTGTTTAGCGAGAACCAATGAGCTGCTCATGGCGATGATCGTTCACTATTCTTTAGCGGCTCGAGATCCATTTGTGAGTCCATTTCTGAGTCCATTCGTGAAATCCAGCCGGTGTGTTTGTTACGGTAGCTATGCTAGCTAGCTCGGATGTAATGCAATGTTGATTTTATGAAGCCGTGCACCTCTGGACGAACGCCTGAGTACCTGTAAAGCCATACAATGTGTTTGCTTAACACAGTGTACATAAACAGGGTTCCCGAGCAAAGGGGGCGGCGTCCCTCGTGACGGCCCAGGATTACCGACTGAATTATTAATTGGCTTCGCAGTCCCAAAGCCCGCTGTAAACCAGCCCAGAATCTCCTAACATCGGGACAGTGCCAGAACATGTGCGAAATTGATTCGCCCTGACTAGGGCATTTGTCGCATTACACGGGGAAAAATTCACCATTTGGAGCCACCTCAGCTTGAAATCCTTAGTGTTTCTACATACGGGAGGATTTTTCCCATTGAAATGTCTCTGGAAGGTTACGCGTCCTATTCCACTCCCTCTGCGCCTTTTCAGGGTAAGTTAACCTAGTCTGTTTTAACAGGAGATTGCACGACCATTTCTCACTTTTAATGGCTTTTGTGATCTGCTGAAAACATTCGGCCAACTTGATGATCGCGGGCTACCTCGTAGGAGGACCGCTTTCCATTCAGACGTCAGTCCTGATAGCAAGGCACGTCATGACAGGAAACTTCTGCAGCTATATCGACGTTTCAGTTCTGCTTCTCCTTTTAGCCTTCTTTGTTCAGCATCATATAGTCAGCTGCCGTAACCACACCGCATGCGATTAGTGTTTGACTCTGGAAATTGTTGTTGGCAACTAGTCGCAGGTGTATTGTCTTCTGCTTGCAGGCGTGGTTAACGAAAAATGTTAAGACCACGCGTGACAAGTTTAGACAGCATGAAACAACGTCGAAGGGGTCTTTCGAAAGCCAACTGCATGTCCCATCATGGATGGAGATGGAGATCCTGAGGAACTGGGATGCCAGTATTCAGGGATTTTAGTGTTAGACTTACTATAATGACTTGAAATGAAATGAATGAAATGAATGAAATGAATGAAATGAATGAAATGAAATGAAATGAAATGAAAGAAAATGAAAAAAATTCCTATCGGAAATCAGATATCCAATAATCTCCGGCAACCTCCAAGTATGTGTCATATGCTGCTAAAAAGGTTTTTGACAGCTTTTCCTGGTTTCCTTTGGTATCCGCGCAGTCTTGTGGCTCGCTGGAATCGTCCCAGAGTCCGGCTGTCATTGCAAGTATATTACACGAAACACACAATTACCCCTCCCCACACACGAACACATATTCACGAGGCCCTTCAGAGCACACTGGGGGTACATGACGATGCTGTTCGGCCACAGGGGGCCGTGATGAGAGCCGCCAGCTGAGATGGGGTGATGGGGAGCTGAAGACTGACCCCACGGGCACCGAGCATATATACTTTAACGAACGGCTAACCACGACCCGCGACAGGGGATCGGCCTCTGGCATGAGCGTACAGAAGGCACTCTGCACGGGCGTGATGACTAGGGGACCACAAGCGACGGAGCAGCATCGACGTCGACAGCGGCGGCCGCGGCTGGAGTGACTGCGTTTCCATATAACCGTGAGGACGTTAATGTGTCGAGCAAGTAGGTAATACACTTCGCATTTTGTCGGCATGTTGTTTGTTACACTGGTTACACTTGGCCTTTGGTTTTCGAGGTCGTTGACCTAAGTGAACTAAATGCTTTAAAGGTTACAAGTACCTACATGATGCAAATATTTCTCAGCCCTGCTTTCTCTGCGCATAGCTGCTTCACAACTGGATGCATGACGAGCTGTGACGGCTTTTGTCCCGACTGTCTCTCGTGTGCCAGTAAACTCTGGATAAGACTCAGATCGTCATGACATGTTGTGTTAATTCTAAATTTGACTTAGAATTCATCAAAACTCTATAACGTACCATCCTCTCATGGGAAATCGTTTAAACACCGAATCCCATATGCATGCCACGCTGGCATCTCGGCCTTGACGACCTTGCTATGGCCTGAGTACCAAAGTAAACACGAACTCACGTCCTCGTCCTTTATTTCATAATTCTCATCAGATGTTGCAAGGACCAAAAGAACATCCTTCCAGAAGAGGTTCCCGTCTTGCAAGCAATATTGCAGGATGACCTTGCATTCATCTTCCAAATGAAAAACAAACCCCTTCATAAATGTTCAAAAGATTTCACATTAAGAGGAATAGCTAAGTCTTTCAATCTCAAAGGAACTTCGTGAAAGGTGGAGTCAGTGAAATGAACAAATGACGCAGTTTCATAGCGAAGGGACTTTACCACGGTGATGTGCAATTTAAAGCCAGATTCCGCCTATTCCGTACTCGGATTCTTTTCTTAGTGCTTTCTAACTTGCTTACGCCACCATTGACTGGAGGGGACGATTGCACCCCCGACGCATTTCTTAGAAATATCCTCGAAATGAATAAACGCAGCGTCCTGAAACTTTCAATACCTTTTCTTACATTAATTGTGCACCTACTGACAAAATTTTGAAAATAAGGTCATCTTGGGTCACGTCTTAATAGTGTCATAAAGACTACCATGCTTTTCAATTTGACGTTCAATTTTACTTCACCACAGTACTATCGGTGCTTTTGCAATGTATGGCGTCTGAGGCTTGCCTTGCATATCAGCATGGCGTGAGAGTTCAAAATGGAACTCCTCTGAACTCATGGCAGGTCATCCTAGGCTAAATAAGTATTTTCCGGGCCCAGTGAGAATAAATTTTAGAAAATAAACTTAAATAAACTTAAGAAACTTAAACTTAAACTTAACTTCACTGGCTTTTGATCATGGCCAGCCAGATTATCGAATTTTCTTGAGACAAATAGCACGTACAACTTAACAGCAGCTTCCTAAAACATTGTGATACTTTTTTTTCGTAGTTCGGCATTTGATGGTTTTACGCAGATTTCTGACTAGCGAGTAAACTGGTCGCGTCTGTTTGACGTTCTGGGTGAGCGGTGTTGGGATATCGGCCTTTACAATGCTGTGCAAGAATCTGTGGAAATGTTCGAAATGGGACAAACTGACTTGCAGAGTCATCTACAGATGTCAGATTTCTATGCAGCCAGATTTCTATGATTCTAACAGCCAGATTTCTATGATTCCAATCATCAAAGCAAACTGTGTCGCAGTATAACCGAAGTTAAATCTCACCGGCAAAATGGTGTACAATTTTGCTCTACTGTACACCGAATTTCAGATCTCTATCGTGGTCAGGCTGATAATCGTCTCGCACCAGCCAGTTTCGTTAAGGTAAATAAGCTTTCAAAATACTTTCACATACATGAGAAATCCTCACAATTTTCTTCTCATGCCAAAAATCTACGAACGAATCGTATCCTTCACCACAATATTTCTCTTCACGAGGCACAGTTATTGTGGGATGTCGGGTATAGACATTGCCCGCAATCAAATGACTGCGGGGTACTGGTACGGCACGCTAACGTACCCTAATGTAACGCTGCCCATGCCTGCCGCTAGAATACAACCTTCTAAACTGCTCGAGATGAGGAAAAAGTGCGATCGGGCCTGTTTAAAAACAGTTTTTTTTAGTTCGCTGGGTAGATCCATGGGTGATCCCTGCGGGGTCGGGGGGACATGTTCCCCGCAGTTTTCCAGAAGTGGTGATTTGTCCTTCCCCCTAATTTCACGATATCAAACTGGTATTTCCTATAGCGACACAATTTGTTGGACTTTGAAGTCTAGCAAAAGGGATATCAACTGTGATTTGTCATGCAGCGCTAGAAAAAGTGATTTTAACCCCTTGCCCTACCTATTCTTGATGGACTGCAGTCAGCCTCCTCCCAATTTCTGAACCGTGTCTACACCCATGGGTAGATCTCTTTTTGCCGTGACTTCTCAGTCTTTATGTATTGATTCGGTCATAGTAAGCCATTAATTTGGTAGCCTCATCTATTTGCTCTAACATTCTTTTACGTGACATAATTAACCCGCGCACTCCCAGGTGTCCGAGGAGGTTCTCGAGACCTCCATGATCTTTGTTATGAGCATTTTAAGACCATGAGTTACTTCAAGCATAGGTTTTGGAATACCATTGCGAACGTTCGGCCAGATATCGTAGCTTTTATAGGAAAACGACTTGTGTCACTTTTCTACAGAGTAATTTCCGAAAGAAACGCTAAAAACAGCTTCTCAGTACAGTTGACCTGAGGTCAGGGCAGGTAATTTTCACCAAAATTGGGATTACATGTTTGGGTTTTTTGACAAGTCTTCTTTAAAGGCCAAACAGGCCAGTGACCTTACATGACCTGATTTTAAAATTAATTATAAGATGTAAAAATGTTATACCAAGAGCTACTGAAAAAACTTGAGTTTTTAGCTCTCCTTGTTCGTGTACTATGTCTAGAAAACCTGAGGGGCTCTCGGGAATTCCCCCCCCCCGTGAACGAAGGTTACACATGCTCATGCTCTGAGAAAGAACTCAGTTAAAATCTCCATTTACTATTACTGGAAGCAACTCTGCAGTAAAAAGACCTTTACCCAGTTATTTCCGAACATGTTTTCCTTCCCTCTTTTACAGTGAAGTATACAGATACGAAAATCAGCCTCTCGTAAAAGAACTGAAAAACATTTCTTGTTTTAACTGGCCAGCCCTCGGCATTTCATGGAACATATTTTCGCGTCAGACAACACCATCTGGATTTTCTGTTGCCCGATGGCAGAACCTCTCACTGAGAGCGTCCTATCCACTGCTCTATACCACACACTGGACCCCCTTCCAAGTTATCTGACGTCTGCACCCATCCGACCTCCTCGCAGCCAGCCGAGCGTGATCCATAAACCGGGCAACCTCCACCCTCTCCGTGTCCTTTCAGGCGCAGCTCTGGATCAGGGACGGAAGCAAAACCAACACAAGGGGACCGGCCGCGAGTTCCGAACCTCCAGCAAGGACCACACTGATCGAAAGTCAACAGTCTTCGAGCCTGTGACGTCAAACATATGGTATTCAGTACGCAAAAAGTAAACTTCCGGCGGAATGCTTTCCGATGATACGCAAAAAACAACATCCACTACGCACTTTCAGGCAAATTCGCTGCAAACAGAACACACAAGGATACCTATACTCCAAGAGATAGCATGACGTGCGCTAACACATTCACATTCGGAAGCAAAAAGAAAACCGAAATAAGGAATCAAAATCAAGACGAGGATAATTATGTAAGAAAAGGTCCGAGCCTATGACCACGAGAAACATGTATAACAAATAAAAACAGCAGGCACGAACATCTAATGTTCAGCAGGGCGGTACGCCGCAAAACAGCACGATCCTGCTGCACGCAGCAAAACAGTACAATTCCATGGTACGCCGCGAAATCGTTGGTCTATGCGGTATCTTGAGGAGTGGGTCCGCTCCAGTGGCGGCTCGTCATTAGAGGAAACTGAGGCAATGTCTCACCAAAAATAGCGGTAAATGTGGAATGAAAATCGTACATAATCTGTTTGCAAACACCATCTATGAATTTGAATTATCCACATCCGTTTATGAATTTGAATTAGCCACATGGAAGAAAACACGTCCTTAACAACGCCCCACGCCGCGGCGCATCCCCACCCTTGCTGCTCCACAAGCATGTGACGCAAGGCGGCCGTGGAGGCAGCCAGCTCACCCGCCTCAGCCAGCGCTAGAAGCCGATGAAACTAACGCAACGCCTCTGGTGAGCGTCCGCAAAACTGCGCGTTCGTCGTCACCAACGCAGCTGACAGAAGTCATGTGAAGCGAGGCGTGGTACGGCCTCTGGCCGCCGCCGTCGCAGCGCCACGGTCGGACTCGCCGGCGAGCGATGCTCGACTGCTCGAGCTAGCATCGGTGGCCGAGAAAGGAATGTGTTTTTAGGGCAACCGTTAATTAGAATGTTATATATTTACATTTCGTATTTATTCAAAATGCTCAAAATTCGTTTTGGAACTGTGCACAAATGATTCAATGATATTACTGTACGCCTCCAGGGAAGATCATCTGTCCGCCATTGAAACGGGAGAGCATTTTCCGCTTGTGAACTGAACGTAATTGTCTTCTGATCATTTTTGTTGCGTGGATTCGTGTAGATGCCGAGTTTACTCTAGCTTTCTTTGCAGATACAGACAAAACGCCGCCAATGATGCGTCACGCAACATTTCGCTCCTGTTGTATACGTCCATCTGAACAGTATCAGATATCATTTACTGTTTAATAGTTAGACATCGCATATAAGATTTAAGACAGCCGTGTGTAAAACAGTCTTGCTCTACACTTGCGCTGTGCCTCAGGTGTCCGTGAGACAACGAACCGCCATTGGTCCATTCACTCACCAAAACAGTACGCCGATTGACAGGAAACCTGTCCTCCGCGACGGTAAACGGTATACAGCTTCCTTTCCCTTTGTTCCGAAGATTCCGAAGTTCCGAAGATTTTTCCTCGCAAGAGCACCAGACTTTCCGTGGTGAACAAATCCTTGCCCATTGGCTCGAGTCTACGCGATATCAAACGATCACTGATGTTGCCCGGTCCCAAACGCACAACCCGAACTCGGTCGCTGGGTCCAGGCAGACGATAGATACGATCCATGCCTGTCTTATCAATACGCATATCCAGGAATCACCGAGACAGCGTCCTCACCACCAATGCGTTGACGTCCTCCTGATCTTCGTACCTGCATCCGCCCGTGCCGCGAGGAGCCGGGCCACCGCCGTGTCCGGGCGGGCCGCCGCGGACACTGCCTGCACCTCCCCCGGGCCGAGACAGCCCGGGCCTCAGAAGGCAGGGGCGGCGCCAGGTGAGAGGTGTGAAGTTGTTCGACAGGATGAGGCACGGAAGGCCCGAGTGGATTTCCGCGCTCTTGGCGCGATCGCAAAGAGGCACGGGCTCTCTTGCCTTGCCTCGAAAAGATCTTTTCAGAGTGCGTCGACCCTATTGTCCCTGGTGCCAATGTTTTCTAGTTCCTTTAGTCTGCTGCTGAATGTCCCAAATTGATCCCGAAAGACTCCTCAAAAATGATGAAGATCACGGCGAGGGCGTCTGCGATACGGCTTTCCAGTCTCTCGAGCGCCATCTCAAGATTTTCCATTTCATTTCATTTCGCCATTTCTTCATTTCCTGGGAGGTCTGAGCATGTTGGCGGGCTGTGTCACCTCGAACTTTGAGCAGTCCCTTTCCAGCCGGGCCCATTGTATCTCCAGACTCGAGTCGGTCTTTCATCTCCCTTTGCTCGTCTTCGCCGACTGAATCGTTATACGGCCTGACTAGGTCCTTGACGGAGGCTCGTTTGCTCAGTGCTTTGGTCCCTGGCTGCACGCTGCCCCTCCACCGGGCACTTCTCACCGCGCGTGTGCGCGTCAGCGTGCTTTGACGGTTACGAAGGTCCAGTTTCCCGCCTTCTTTACATCAGGCCGCAGGGTCTTCCAAAGTCTAGTCCAAAGCTATAACTTTAATACAGTACAAAATCGCCATAGACCTAAACCCTCTCTCAGCACTAGCAAAAGGTACCGGGTGCACAACCACGTCCTGAGCAGAAGCGATCGCGTCCACCCGCCAATGCGGTCAAAGGGGAATTCAGGGCGCTACTAACTAATTCACATCGTTTTTAATCGAATAAAACCCCGTTTCTCAGTATGCGGTATGAGCGGTACAGGTGTGGCTTGATTCTGAACCTCGTAATCATGTGATTTGTAGGTTTGAGAAGAGTAACGTTTGCTGTTTCAGAATACTTGTGCATGATACCTTCGAACAATTCAAGGTCATGGGAGGACATACGCAAGAAGTTCGCATATGCTTTCGAGCTTTTCGACAGCCATTTTGTGGTTTGTCCAAACAACGTCCAAACAAAGCCAAAAACCTTGGGCACCTATGTAAGACTAATTTCAGATGTAATAAACCGCGAAAATAGATTCGCTCCTGGTACATGTGCTGCACTCCTGCCTGTTAATGAAATTACTAGAAGGTAGAACATATACCTAACTGTATGGTTCCATGACAAAATTTCTTGTCGCATGTCTTTGCATCGCATTTCGTCGTACGCCAAACTTCGTACGCAAAGCTTCGTATCACATATCTTCGTGTCGCATGTCTTCGTTTGTAAATCCTCGGAGCGCAAAACTTCGTAAGCGCAATAGTAAAAGTTCGTGCAAACAGATCTTCGTATACGCATTTCTTCACATCCGCAGAACTTTGAATACGCATTTCTTCCTGTCGCATTTCTTCGTATATGCAAATATTCGTGTCGCATTTCTTGGTATACGTAGATCTTCGATCGCATTTGACTGTATTTTACATTTTATGACTTTTTACATTTTGCATTTTGCATTTTACATTTTGTGACTGCTGCATTTCTACTTTTCCGCCATACACGTGCATGTCTTTCCTCTTTTTACCAAGGTCAGTTATATTCACTGACTTGGTCATGCATACATTGCGAATGAGAAAGTGCATTCGATCGGGGGCACACGTAAGACACAGCGGCGCATAAATGCCCCAGAGTGTTGAGGGATGAGCAAAATCCTTCTGCGCCATTCTTTCCAGCCATCGCCATAGCGTCATGCTTTGGTAGATTGGAGGTGTATAAAATAAAGCAGACCATAATATTTGTAAGTCTGCACGGAGACCCCCTTTCAGTTCAGCAAGAACCCACTTTGCAGGTCAGCAGGGTACCTTTTTATCTACGTAGAATGGATTCCGTGACAGTGGTGCACCAGACCATGGGCTTAGGAATAGGGAGGGGGGACGCCATTCCACCCACTTTCTGGAAAATTTAACGTAAGTCCTAAGGGGGAAAACGCCTCTACCCCCATGCGATATGAACACCCCCGCATACGATTTGTTTGCGGATGCAAAGATAAGCTTTTCCGCATCTTTTTGCAGAAAGATTAAGATGAGCCCTTTTTCTTTTTAAAAAATTTTACCCGTACGGTTTGCATGGACAGATTTTGGCTCAGAGCACCTACATGCTAAGCAGAGCTTGTTGCATAGACTATGAACCCATCGCCCAGTAATGCAGTTCCAGTTCGACGGAAAATTTTGCATCCGGCCTTTTTAGTCAGAGAGGACCGCGGAGGGATCTTTTTCGTGGCGCACAATGTTGCGTCACGGCCTCCCCGTGCCAGGTTTACCCCGGCTGGTCAGTTAGCAATTGACTACACCGTGAATATTCGAGCCAAACAATGCGGGTTCCGATTCGTTGTTTCCGGGACTCGAACCCGACGCCATCGGGCCAAGGTCAACGTCCTTACTCCTCGGCCACGATGGCGGCGGATAAATTCTTAGCATCTAGGGTATATTATCATGACAAATGCAAAGGTTTTTGTGACTAATATGCAAAAAATGCCGATGTTGTTCGAATATCTTTTCGGATGCTGAGTTCTTTGGCGGCTATCAGGTGTCGTTGCTTCATTAACAGTCATCTCATGTTTGAAGCCGCGATGCGAAAAAATTCAACGTGAAATCCTCCATATCACCATTAACACTTCGGCAAACTTTGAGTACCCCGTGCCCCCCCCCAAAAAAAATAGGAGGCACGAAGTGTTACGTATACGAAGAAATGCGAATACGAGGTTTTGCGAATACGAATACTTGCATACGAATGCTTGTGTGCGAGAATTTGTGGTACGAAGATCTGCGTACGAAGAAATACGATACGATGATTTGCGTATGAGGTTTTTCGTACGAACAAACGCGGTACGATGTTCTGTCTGGATATGCCATTGTATACAATATTCCGTACAATACACTTATATACACATGTAATATATATATAGCCATCTTCCATATACATATATAGTGTAACACACATTTTTTTATTCT
Source organism: Capitulum mitella (assembly GCA_030062745.1). Taxonomy (NCBI): domain Eukaryota; kingdom Metazoa; phylum Arthropoda; class Thecostraca; order Pollicipedomorpha; family Pollicipedidae; genus Capitulum; species Capitulum mitella. The sequence continues at coordinate 27,677,841 of CP099844.1, forward strand.
TCGTGCAAGGAAATGAAGTCCAATTTTACACAGTAATAAAGTAGTAAAGGGTCGTGCATATATATATATATACATATATATATATATATATATATATATATATATATATATATATATATATATATATATCTGTAAACGTCGAGATTTGTGTATGCACAGGTAAAGGATGCAATGAGGAGGATACGAACGACGAATATATATATATATATATATATAGTAAATGTGATTGATATGTGAGCCTGGGAATCATTGTTTGATTCGGACCAGTCTTCCAAAAATGACTGTGAATCACATTTGATTCGAAACAATAGTGAAAAAAGTCTGCGTGAATCATATTTGATTCGGACTAAATCCCCAAAAAACAGCCGCAATTCAAATGCCGATCCGGCTCAAGTCACTGTGATTCGGACCCTGATCCAGACCACTCAAAAGATATATGGCACAGGTCTCATAGGATTCTTTTGGAACATTTTGAAATGATCCCGTGGCCATTTTATGTGATCTTGAGACCATCTGAAGTTATCTGTATTCAAAAGGTCTTAAGATGACTTGATGAAAAATGCGACCATCGCAGCCCCACATTTTCCATCACCTAGCACCGCCTGCGTCAACATACTGCAAATACTGTAATGCAGTTTCTGCTTCTGACATATAAAATGACAACAACAAGCAAAAAATAATAATCGCTTCATTGTCAATCCAGTCTTCCAACATGAAGTTGCCATTTTCCAAGCCCTTTGAGCCCCTTTTATTTTTTCATTGTTCTAATCGTGTGTGACAAAGGGAAAATTTCCACCGATTAAATCTCTATTTAAGCCAAAGCATAACAGCGAAATCGGTCCATAAACGCTGGGATAAAAAAACGGGCACGTAAAACGTACCCCGGTGCGTAGTTCCGATCCGTGAAGATATCTCGAACGACGCGATGGATTCTGGTCGCCAGGAAGCCGCTCCGGATGTTCTGGGGAGTCTAGACCGTAGGCCACGATTCCGAGATTATCTTTGGGATGTCGTGAACGGACACTGGCCTTCACGGGTGGCTTCGCATCCACGAGTCTAGCTGACTCGAGTAGCTCCTCTTGAAAGGCCCGAAGACGCCGCGTCCGAGCGGCTGTAGCCTCTGGGAGCAGTGAGGGGGAAAGAGAGTACGTTAATCTGTTCTCTCCCAGATCCACCACTCCCACGCTCAGATGAGGCGAATGATTGTCGAGCACCAGTAAGGCCGGTGCATCTGTGCTGGGCCTTACGTGCTTGATGAAATGCTTCATGAACAGTGTGAAACCAGACGCCGTCATTCAACCCGACTTATTGGCACTTCCGATACGCTGAATCGGCCCGCGCCGTATGAACTGCTGGTGGTACTCAGCACGTGGGAAGACCAAGATAAAACATCGAGGGTTCCCGGTGGCGCTTGGCCGCTGCGCACATCACGCAAAGCTGGCCACATTCCTCGGATGCCATTTTTTCCACTTACTTGATTCCCATGCCAGCCACTATGGCCCGAGGTGCCTAGACATTGTGTGTTCCTTTTCATCTAACTCTCAGAACTGGGATGTCTCTAGCCTGTACCTATAAGCTAATTATTTTCGTACATGTGTACCCTGTGATAATACAAAAAATGATTATTTCGTTGTGGCGATTGGCAGAAGTAATTGGTGTCTGCCACAAATGCGGCAGTTTTGACAACATTTTGGCCGAGCCGCGCAAATTTGTGTAGGCGGGCCGCCCACTCCTCGGAACGCTATTACGCCTATGAAGCAGCACTGCAAACGGTACTTACGTTATTCTAAACGTCCATTTTCAAAATTGTTATAGCACTGGTGACTGATTTTCCGCTATATTATTGTGTATTAAGTTCTTTGTGAAGGTTGTTTTGCAGGTATTTCGAATCTAGTGTCCACCGATGTTTTGTTTCTATTATGGTGGGCAAGTGCTGTTGCACGGCCTTGGGCTACTGGAAACGAATATCTCATTTGTTTTGCGTGCTTGAAATCAATGTACTGTTTGTGCATATCAAATCTGATGTCTTCTCAGATCTTTCGCATGAGGACAATATGCAAACATTCCCAATGGATGATGGTAGCGCAACAGCGCTGCTGCACAAGCTTTGTGTAAGAACCACCAAGAAAAAGGGAGGTAAGTTCATTGTATTTAGAGGATAAGCTATTTTCGTGCTTTCATTTCCCCTGCAAGTATATGGCAAAATTATCATTCAAGTGGGTATTTAACCTGCCGTTCCAGTACTTCCAGGGAAGATTGTTATGGCTGGCTAATTGGAAATAGACACCAGAGTGCAAAGTTTTGTGTGGCCTGCTGTTTTGAGGTTTTCATTTTTTGGCTATGTGAAGAGTGTGACCACAGCTTGTAACTAAAGCTTTACATTTCTTGTTTGGCAAACCCTACTCAGTTCATGCAACAAATATCCATCTGCATTTTGTGTAGTCACATATTATTCCTGCAGACTGCATAAGTCATTGTTTAACAAAATCATAAGAATTGTGTACAGAATATGCTGATTTTGAATTAGATTTATTGCACTTGTATTTCCTTTTGGAATGTCAGTTGTGTATCAATTATTTCCAGATGAAGTTTTTCCATTCTTCCACCGTGCCCTTCAGCAACTGTCAAGTGCTGATGGTGTGGCAAGGAAGGAATACAACATGTTCATCGTGGGAGAGCAAATCAAGAAGCTGCTGGCAAAGAACGGAAAAGAGCGAGATGCTGTTGTATTTGGAGATTTGTTGCGGCGTCTTCAGCACAGTGTATGTCATTGATCATCAGAGAGACCTGGCTCATCTAGTGAGGTGTCAAGGGCATAGAAAAAAGACTCACTAGGCCTTTCTGATCCAGAAATGTTCAGTTGCATATCGTTTATTGCATTTGACTGACACCTAACTGAACAAATAGGTGTTGTTTTTCACATCCAATTTCTTTTGAGGATCTTTTCCTGTGATGCTTCAGGCCTTAAATCCAATGCATTTCAAGTCATTTCATCGGAATATTTTAATACTGGGCTGGTGACATTTTTTGTGCTTTCCCAAAAATATAATGCGACTCAACAAAAGTTGGTTCTACTCAAGCTATTAATAGTGAGGGAAATCTTTATTGCCTGATGAGGTGCCAATTGCAATGGGATCCCATTGGCTAATGCACACATCTTGAACCCTAATGATATGAAGCATGGTCAGCTGTCTGCTAATGACTGCTGGGATAGAAGTCATGGTTGGTTGGTTGGTTATTGGGGCTTAGGGGTGGACTAACTACAGGGTCACTCAGTGCCCATATAGAAGTCATGGCTTTGATCCCAACCCTGCCCTCATGAATATGCTGATTATTATATGACTGGATGTATTAGTATTTTAGTATTAAAATGCCATGTCAGGGCCTTTCATTTGTGTCCTGATGCTTTCTCCTTGACAGAAGGTGCTGAAAAGCCAGGCAGCTGCTCTGTGTTTTCTGCTGCACCTCAGTCGTCTGGAGAACGATCATGCGGATGCGGCCGTGTTCCAGCGACTGGCTCCAATCTCATGTTTGCCTAGCCTTGTGAGTAGACAGGTTGCCTTCCTTGCTATCAGTCTGTCCCCTTAAAATTTTGTCTCTCACTCATGGAAGCAAAGAAAGATGTTGAGGACATGCTTTTCTCCTACAAAATCTTTGTAATTGTCCTTAGTAAGAAAAATTATTTAGTCATAGTACTGTTGTGCTGTTTGCTTCATTCCTCTTTGTAGATCTCTAATTTTGGCATAAAAGTTTTTTGGAGCCCATATGCAGTGCCATCATCATGGTTGTGTTCAGTTCTGTGGGATAAAGCAGACCATCATTTTCAGCCCAAATCTGCACTGATTGAGACCCAGCAGAAGTCAGACACAACCAGCGGGTTTGTCTCGGCTTCCGACCTGGCATCTGCTCAGTCCCTGTTTACCAACCAGTCCAAGGGTATGTTCACTCACACCTGAAATACGTTATTACAAATATCCTGTATTCTGTAACCAGCTCATGATTCGCGTCATCTCAAGCATGCTTGTGCTTTGTTTAGAGATAGGGTATTGGTTGGTTGCAGTGGGAAGGCTTTCTTGTGATCACTATGTTAGCATACTGTTCGCACTAGCGTTATTGCGCTGGCTAACTGTTTGGGAGTTCTCGGAATCAGTCTTCCACTAACTGAACCGCTGTCCTGGTTCGCGACTCAGCAGAAGTGTGTGTGTGTGTATGTGTATGTGTGTGGTTTGCTGGCGCGCCCTGTCGTCCTGACCCGCCCGTCCCTCCGTCGGACAGCGCCTGGACCGCCGGCCGGCGGGAAGGTCTCCGCCAACGGGCCGCAGCCGCCGCCCAGGCCGCTGTGCACCAGTGAGTGCGGTCCTGCCGTCGGCGGCGCGAGACCGCCGGTCCCCGTGACCGGCCGCCGTGGCGTCTCGTCTCTGTGCGGTGCGGGGGCGCAGCCAAGATTGCCTTAAAGGGGAGCTGATTGACAAATGAAATCATGCAGAAACCGCCTGTTGGGAATATTAAACATGAGGAAAATGTGGGCACAAGGGACGGGGTGGCGGCCCTCCGGCTTCACCGGTGGTGCTGTGTCCTATTACATACGGGCTTGAAATCTTTTACCGCCGGCTAGCCGGGGAGGGTAGATAAGCGGGGTCTTATGGTGTTTGTACCGACCGTCTCCGGCTCCTTTGGTGACGTTCTCAGGTCAGACGGAGCTGCCGGAGCAAACTCTGCTCAGGGAGGTGCTCTACGCCTTCCAAGGCGTCGAGGGGAAGTACCTAAAGTTCAACACCAAGCGGGACCACATCACCATCGATCCCAAGGTGAGTTTCGACGTTTAGCATACGTAGGGACTGCCTTCCGATGCTGTTTTGACAGATGTTTGCCATTTGACCGACGAGGGCTCATCACTCTTCAGCTCATTCAGCACTCAATTGGCTTTGTGTGATGGAAACCAAGTGGAGCTGTTGTATGATTGGTATGGATGTGGACTGTCTTGTGACGGCCGCCCCTGTGTTCAGGTGTCTGTCAGCTGCAGTGTGCGCGGCACGGTGCCGCGGCCGATGGAGCTCGGCTGGCTGTCCTGTGACGGTCGTCTCTGTTCCGTCAGGTCTCAGTCAGCGGCAGTGTGCGCAGCACGGTGCTGCGGCTGGTGGAGCTCGGCCGGCTGTCCTGTGACGGTCGTCTCTGTTCCGTCAGGTGTCTGTCAGCGGCAGTGTGCGCAGCACGGTGGAGCTCGGCTGGCTGTCCTGTGACGGTCGTCTCTGTTCCGTCAGGTGTCTGTCAGCGGCAGTGTGCGCAGCACGGTGCTGCGGCTGGTGGAGCTTGGCTGGCTGTACGGCCGTGTTCGCATGTTCTGCCGCTCGGTGGCCGCCCGGCCGGACGCCGGCCTGCTGGCCCAGAGTCTGGCTTCAGCGCTGCGCGAACAGCTGCAGGAGTACTACCGGCTCATCGCGCTCATGGAGGCTCAGGTGGGCCGGATTTCCTCCGGCTTGTTAGGCAGCAAGAGTTTAGCCGTGCTTCATAGATTCACTTCGAATGGACGATATGGTGTAACAATTACGCTACGTATTTCTCTAATGATTTGGATTTTGCCTGCCCTAAACAAGCTCCTTGCCGATTTTAGCGTTTCGGAGGCACATGGTTTGATGACCAAAGATCACGTCGTTGGCATCCTTTCGTTGAGAAACTGCGGCTAGGGGCCTCATGACCTTCGTCCCAGGTCCGAACCGTGGTGCATTATCAACCCCCATGACCAGTGACAACCACTGACCCACATGCCGCGTGTGTCTCCATTGACCCACGTGATCACTGTGTCTCCGGGTGACCCCTGCGATCTGACGTGGCCCGTATGACCCCGCGTGACCGTTGGTGACCTGGTTCACGGCGTGCCGGCAGCTGGTGGGCGGCGAGTCGGGCGCCGAGCGGCTGACGCTGCGCCGGCTGCACGTCTGGACGCTGGACCCGTTCTTCCAGCTGCGCTTCCTGGCGGCGCTGACGGACGCGTGCGGCGGCGAGACGGGCGGCGCGCTCGCCTCCGTGCTGCACCGCCACCTGAGCCACGGCGACCCGGCGCTCGTGCGCACCGTCCGCCACCTGCTCAGCAAGGTCGGCCACGCGCCGCCGACTTCCGCGGGGCCGGGGAGACGGCGGCTCGAGCCTGAGGCGGCCGGCCGTGGCTATGATGAAGGCTGGTTGAAAGCAATTCGATACATTTTGTAGCAACGACCACACATGCTAATGTGGTTTAAAGTTTTTACTGAGACGTTCAAGTGCGGTTTTGTAGTGGCAGTGCTTGAAAGTCCGGCTTAGTTGCTCCCCGATGTCAGTATTCAATGATTGGATGGGGAGCGCTGTAGCCTGAGCAGACCAGCCGTCGGCTCTGCGTCCGGCGCCCGTTCACGTGTTCCGGTGTGCGCCGGCAGACGTGCGAGCCGATGTTCGTCATGCTCAGCCAGTGGATGTTCGACGGCGAGCTGGACGACCGGCACGGCGAGCTGTTCATCGCCGCCGACCCGAGCGTGCCCGACGACAAGCTGTGGCACGACAAGTACCAGCTCAGGTGGGCGCGGCGGGCGTCGTTAAGTCGCAGTTGGCGCCCTCCCGCCCACGCGGACGGACGCCGTTGCAGAGGCCGGCTGACGGGAGTGGGTTGGTCGAGGCGGACCGGGCAGTGGGCGATTCCACCGCGGAAATTGCACTCTGCGGTAATTCCGTCCGGCATATGGGTGTCATTCCGTATGGACGTTGTCAGACGTCGCCGACCGATCACGTTCTCACGGGGCATTATTGGTCGTGGCACGTCCTGTTCTGTAAGTGCACGTAGTCGGCGCTGTCGCAGGCCGGTGTTTCCGAGTTCCTCGAAATGTCGCGAGGAACTGACGTGTCTTGCTGCTTGAAATTCCGCCACCTTCAAAGTGCACTTAAGAGGCCACACGGTTATCACTAGTTCACGAACTTGTCTTTGACAACCTTTTTGTCGTTAATGTCGCGAAAGCCACTGTCGGCTGAGAAAAGTACATGTAGCTCCCTGTGGCACCCGCCTCCGCTGCTGGTCCGGAGCGTAACAGGGGGTTTGACCGGACGCCCGACCGACACAGGGAGTCGCAGATCCCAAGCTTCCTGACCGTGGAGCAGGCGCGGCGCATCCTCTCCACCGGCAAGAGCATCAACTTCCTGCGCCAGGTCTGCCGCGACGACAGCGGCATCCGCGGCATCGAGTCGCTCCGCGCCAAGTTCGACGCCATCAACGGTAACGGGCCGGCGCGCGAACGGTCTCGCTGGTCTGGCACGTGAACGTTCCAGTTTAGGGAGGTCCTGGGTGCGTTGTCTGGTCTGCATGTGGCTGTGGGGGCTTTGCTCCGATATTCTGCAAGAGGCTGTGAGGAACCACTTTACTGTGTCGCCAGTTCATGCGCTATGTTGTACTCCGTGTTGCTTCTTTGTAGAACCCGTGGATTGCGTGAATTATGCCCCAGTGGGCAGTCGCACAGTCGCACGTCTTTTGTTAAACCGTCGGTTGCGTTTTGGAGAATGCTGCCACTTGGTCTCAGACGTCAGTACTGGTCATCAGCCTGTCAGTCAGCTGGCGCAGACCGTTGATAGCAGCCCTGATTGGGCCGTAGTATGTCGCCAGTCGGTCATAATGCCATGATACCTTGTGTGCTTTTGTAGTGGTTCGGGATGCGTAGCATTACACTATTGGCTGGCCACTACGTTGTAATTTGCATTGCACCGTCAGAAGTGTTCCTGACAGAGTTGTTGCCGCCGTCAGCAGCAGTCCTAACTGAACTGTTACCGCCGTCAGCAGCAGTCCTAACTGAACTGTTACCGCCGTCAGCAGCAGTCCTAACTGAACTGTTACCGCCGTCAGCAGCAGTCCTAACTGAACTGTTACCGCCGTCAGCAGCAGTCCTGACAGAGCTGTTACTACCGTCAGCAGCAGTCCTGACTGGACTGTTACAGCCATCAGCAGCAGTCCTGACTGAACTGTAACCGTCATCAGCAGCAGTCCTAATTGTACTGTTACCCCCATCAGCAGCAGTCCTAACTGATCTGTTACCCCCGTCAGCAGCAGTCCTGACTGAGCTGTTACCGCCATCAGCAGCAGTCCTGACTGAGCTGTTACCCCCGTCAGCAGCAGTCCTGACTGAACTGTTACCCCCGTCAGCAGCAGTCCTGACTGAGCTGTCACCGTCGTCAGCAGCAGTCCTGACTGAACTGTTACCCCCGTCAGCAGCAGTCCTAACTGAACTGTTACCCCCGTCAGCAGCAGTCCTGACTGAGCTGTTACCGTCGTCTGTAGCAGTCCTGACTAAACAGTTACCGTCGTCAGTAGCGGTCCTGACTGAACTGTTACCCCCGTCAGCAGCAGTCCTGATTGAACTGTTACCCCCGTCAGCAGCAGTCCTAACTGAACTGTTACCCCCGTCAGCAGCAGTCCCGACTGAGCTGTTACCCCCGTCAGCAGCAGTCCTAACTGGACTGTTACCGTCGTCAGTAGCGGTCCTGACAGAGCCGTGCTATGCCGCCAGTCGAGGCACTGTACCTGGAGGACGGCACGGGCGAGCTGAGCGCCACGATCGCGGCCGTGTACCGCGAGACGGCGCGCCACGTGCTGGACACCATGTGTCAGCGGTACCAGTTCCTGGAGAACCTGCAGGCCATACGACGCTATCTGCTGCTGGGGCAGGGCGACTTCATCCGGCACCTGCTGGAGCTGATCGAGTCAGTACTGACGCTCCGTCGGGTCGTGAACGCTGGGGTGTCTGTCCGCCACCCTGCGTGGCTCCACTTGCAGAGTTCCTCCGTGTACGCAAGATCATTAGCTGTTTCGGTGTTCAACCGTGGGTGATTACTCGACAAACGCTGTGTGTCGCCGCGTTGTATTCGTCTCCTTGTGTCTGCTGTGAGATCCCGCTGTGCTCGTTGTCATTGTCGTCACGTCGCCGCCGGCAGGCCGGAGCTTTGCAAGCCGGCCACCACGCTGTACCCGCACAACCTGAACGGGATTCTGGAGTCCGCGATCCGCGCCACCAACGCCCAGTTCGAGGAGCCGGACGTGCTGAAGCGGCTGGACGTACGCCTTTTGAGCGTCTCGCCGGGCGACACCGGCTGGGACGTGTTCAGCCTGGACTACCACACGGACGGCCCCATCAGGACGGTGAGCGGCGCCGGCCGGCCGGACGAACCGCGCGCAGCGGGGTCTGGTCTGGTCACAGACCACGGAGCCTCGCGGCAGGCCCTGGACTGGTCACAGAATAGAGGAGGCTCGCGGCACAGGCCCTGGTCTGGTCACAGACCAGCGGAGCCTCACGGTGCAGGCCTTGGTCTGGTTACGGACCAGCGAAGTCTCGGCGCAGGCCCTGGTCTGGTTGCGGAGCAGCGGAGCCGCTTGGCACAGGCCCTGGTCTAGTTTTCGACTGGAGGACTCTCTCGCACAGTCATAACGACATAATCGCTGCACTGATAGGTCGTCAGACTTTTTATTGCCTAGCTCTCAACGCGTCACACGACGAATCTAAGGCTGAAGATGTGATTTAGCCAGGACGGTCTCGCAGATGGAAAATGTTCGAGCGGGGATATATCAGTGTCACGGCGTATTTTTGTGGGTGCGTTGTGGACATTTGATCCAAGCTGTGACGATCATTGGCGGCACTCCGAACTTGGAATTGAAACTGCGGCGGTCGGCCGATTGCCAATTTACAGAGGATTCACTGCACGAACAGTCGATGAAAACATCGATGGCTGGCCTAAGCAGTCCTCATTATGAGATGAAATCGCGACTGTTCGTTCATCTAAAATTAAACGTAATAGGGCAGTAGAAGTCGCTACCTCAAATGGCCCAGTTTGTTGCCAAGTTGATGGCGGCTTTTGATCCGGCAGGAGAATGACAGGTTTGGAGAAAAACTAGAGTCGCTTACAGTCAGCAGAACAAAAACAATAGGAAAGAACGCGAAACGTAGGATGAGCACTACGATGGCAGGAACGGCTCTGCCCAAGCTCGGAGCCGGCACACACTGCAGCAGTGGGGGATGGGGGGAGGGCGGCCCTGCTCACCAGTATGGACAGAAGTGTATTAACGAACGAGTCAAGACAGTTGCCAAGCCCTGGCATTTTATTGGGACGTTTTATGTAGAGCGTGTCCCAGAGCACCACTTTAACCCAGTTTTCCTTCCATCGACGGCAGTATGGAACTGTGGCGATGCTGCCATTTCGTCCCAGTTTTGAACAACCATTCAGCTAACCGACCCCGGCATGTTGCCTGAGACTGTCTTCTCGCCTTTTGCCCAAGCTCACAAATGCTGGATCCGAGGGCTTGAGAAGCCAAGCTTGAAAGAATTGGGCCAGACCAGCAGCGATGTAATTTGGCATGAATGGTCTTCATTTTACGTTCTGAGATCTTGAGAATACAGATACGACGAGATCTTGAACAGATCCGTCGGTATCTGTAACGGGTTTCCGGTCCACGAAACAACGGAACAGAAATGAGAAAGTCAAGCCATTTTGTTGCCGGGCACCCCAGTGGTTAAACTAAATGCTTTGCCCGAAGTTTTGGAGACGGGCGTAACTTCGTTATTATTTTGATGGTGAAGGAATTGCATCAGTTCTGCTGCAGATTTGCCAGAATTGTTCAGCTGCCATCAGTATTTCATAATGGTGTGGGACCGGCAGTGTGCTACGTTCATTGAGTTATGGACATGATTGGCCCTTGCATTTTCAGCAGATCAGTCCCCATTTGTAGAACTTTTTCTACTTTGTGTTTTATTTGTGGGTGTTCATTACCGTGAAGACTCCGGACTCTGGGTTGCAGATCTTCAGTCCGCAGTGCATGACCTGCTACCTGATGCTGTTCAACGCCCTCTGGCGGGCCAAACGGATGGAGTTCGTGCTCTCCGGCGTCTGGAAGCGACAAGCGCTGCTGGCGAAAATGACCAAAAGTGGGTAACGCACAACTGCCCTCGCCTGGATCGTCATCGTGCTGTAGCGGAGAGAAGGAACGGCTGGAGTGTGTCGACTGCTGTTGTCGGTTGGCCGGGAAAGCACGCGATGCCCACACGATGACAACTCATGGCTTGTTGCTCGCCGGAGTTGTGTCATGCCTATGCGTTGACGACGTCCTGACGTGGAGCGCTGCTGTCACCTCGTTACCGAGTCGCGTCCGTGTCTGTGAGTTGACTGCCTCCTGACGTGGAGCGCTGCTCTCGGTTCGTTACCGAGTCGCGTCCGTGCCTGTTTACTGATGACCTGACGTGCAACGGTGCTCGTACCTCGTTACCGAGTCGTGTCCGGCCCCTGTTCTCCGGTGAGCCCGCTGACTGTGCGTCTGGTCCTGTCCCTCCCGCTCAGGTCTGGCCGAGACCAGCGTGGTGCTGCACCTCGCCGACGTGCTCACCTCGCAGATGGTGCACTTCATCCACCAGCTGGCCTACTACATCACGTTCGAGGTCAGCGCCGCCGCGCACCGCCCGATGGGCCAGTGTGGCGGCGGGCGTGTGGATTCTGAGCCTGTCACTGGGTGGAGCAGGACTGGTTCGCCGTTTTATTGGCATTTTGCTTAAATATCTCCATATCCGATTGCTGTCTTGCTTCTAGCTGACTAGTTAGCTTACTATTATCTGGCTGTTAGCTAAAGCTAGCTGACTGCTGTCTAGCCGCTAGCTAAAGCTAGCTGACTACTATCTAGGCAACTGGCAACGGCACACATGCCGCTAGCGTACGTGCTACTTTTCCGCTGTTTTGTTATGCATGTGTCTGCGGGTTCTAACCTTTGTTCATACGTGCTATTTTGACTGCGGCTGTTTTTTATGCATGTGTCTGCGGGATGTAACCTTTGTTCATACGTCAGAAGCGCTGTGGCCTGCTTTGTTAAGCCGTGCGTTGGCTGACCTGCGTCGGTCGTCAGGTGATGGAGTGCTCGTGGGCGGACCTGACCTCGAAAGTCAAGCGGGCCGACAGTCTGGACGAGGTCATCAGCGCCCACACCGAGTTCCTGAAGACCATCATGTCCAGAGCGCTCCTGGATGACACGTCTCAGGTCAGCACGGGGTCTGCCGGCAAAACGCGGTCGTCTCGATGATGCAACGCTTGCCATATTCCATGTGCACGGGTTAGACGATCGTTGCGTTGTCGGCTTGTCTTGATTCAAGTTATTTACGTCGCACTGATTACCTGGCGAACGAATTCTTGTTTATACCCTTGCAAGACGCCTATATTTGCCAAGTTATGTTCGTCTCATTTGTTACATGAACGACAGTTTCGATTTCATGCCCGAACGACGTGATTTCTTTAAGTTGGCATTTGGTGGTCCCGTGGTGCTCCAACCGGTCGCGATTTTAACACTCCAACCAGCGCCCGACATTCTGTTAGGACGCCGTGCTCAGCTGCGTTCCGGTTCTGCCGACAGGACATGCTGCACCAGCTGCGGGTCATCTACGACCTGATCCTGCAGTTCCAGATCCTGCAGGAGCGGCTGTACGACAGGGTGGACGCCGAGCTGGCGCGCAGGGCCGAGTACATGGCCACGGTACGGACGCAGCCGGGCGGCGCCGTGAACGGCTGACGGTGGTCGGCAGCCCAGGGCAGTGGTCCCGCGACAGGGGGGGGGGGCGCTGGTAGGCCCTGTAAGGTGCGGGGCGGCCGTGACGAGGAGGCGCCCGCGCATAAAGGTTCTTCAGCGCCGCCGGGGTCGGCGCGGTTACCGGTTGGTCCGTGTTTAGAAGTACATGGGAGTTGGGTACGGAGTCCACGTGATGGACTTTGCTTCCTGGACTCATGTACCAGTGCGCAATATTTCGCTGCATTTAAGTTTGATTAAAAACAAAAACGAAATGACGACGATCGACACTTGCTACGCGTAGCTTGCTGGCTTATTCGAAGTTAAGTAACGGATGAAAGCATTTTATTGTTCTTGTTTCATTAGAGCATGCCCCTCGGCTTTCATTAGTGTTTTTTTTCGGCGAGGATTAGACTAAAAGGCCTGTGTTTGCCAGTTGCAGTACGCACCAAACATAATTGTGTATGTAGTGCCTGATATAAAGATATTAAAATATCAAAAATGTATGGCATGCATTTCGTCATGAATGCGCGCGTCTTGCAAAATCCCCACAGGTCGTGCAAATGCACAGGCTATATTATACATAGTTCGATACCATTCACCGAGCATGTGGCATCACGCGGTGTATGTGTGCCATTCCGACATCATCTTGTGTGAGACGTCAGACTCAGGTGTGGGCTGGCTCGATTTCGCCGTGTCTGTGACGTCACACGTACGGTGGCGTGCCGGCCAGATCTCGGCGCGGACCCGGGCCGGCCAGTACGGCACGTGCACGGCCGAGGAGACGGCCGAGGCGGAGCGGCGGCGCGAGTTCGTCAAGGGCTTCCTGCCGGCCACCAAGGCCCAGCTGCAGAACCTCACCCAGGGCTACCAGGTCAGAGGGCGGGCCGCGCCGCGCCGGCCGACGGCGCCGAGCCGCACGGCCGCCGGCCGTGACGGTGGGGTTGGCTGAAAAGGGCTGTTCAGGGGTGGCAGGCTGCCGACGCTGAATGGTGTGCGCTGTTCAGGTCCTGCTAGTTTAGCAGCTGCTTGTGGACTGCTAGGTCCATAGACTTCGTATGGCTTTATCTCCATTTGCCACATTTTGCCGTCGAACCCGTTATAATAGACTTTTATGCTATATAGATTTTATGCTAATAGATTTTAGACCACCATCGTGTCTGATGCTGCCAGAATTGGAGGCTTTTGCCGTTTTTCGAGAGCCCTAATGACCAGGAAGTCTTGGGTAACTTTAAACTCATTCAACGTTACACTGTCGGGCGACGTTCATTTTATGAACACAACGGCGGTCGTAGTCTGTAAATGTAGTGCCGTAGTGTTGTAGTGTGTAAGTGTGCTTTTCGCAATACTTTTGAACCACGACATCTGCGCGGCACCAGCTGCAGTGGCGTCCGTCCTGTCTCCGGCAGAACATGGTGCTGGGCCTGCTGATGATGCTGTCGTCCCAGGAGGACCTCAGCCTGCAGTATCTGAGCTTCCGGCTCGACTTCAACGAGCACTACCGCAGCAAGGACGCGCGCCTCTCTCTGCCGCTCACCTACCACCACCGGCGCATGAGCGGCATAGGCGTCCGGCTCTGATCGCCACCGGTTCTCTCCCCCGACCGGCGGGTCATCCCAGGTCACCATCCTCTTCCGCGCCCCGCTCCCCGTCCCAGGGGCCGCCGTGTGCAGGGGCTTCGCCGGAGGGAGTTCGGCTGGCCCGGGGTCGGGCAGGCGCGGCGCCGGCGGCCGGGCGCTGCTCTCGGCGGGGTCCTCCGTGACCTGAGGTCGGCCGACACACGGCGGTCGGTTTGCGGGCCCGGCTGCCGACCGGCGCGGGCCGCCCGGCCGCGCGAGCGCTGCAGGCTGACACGCTGGACGTACGGGCCCCAGAGGGCGCCCGACACCCGGCGGCCGCTGCCGACAGGTGGCGCTGGCGCCGGAGAACTCGCTCAAAGCGTCTTCCAAGAGGCGAACTCGGAAGGTGGCTGACTGGACCTGGAAGACGCCTGCGAGACAGACAGCAGGTTAAAGTCTGACGCGAGCTGACTCATGAGACAGGCAGCTGACACCACCTGCTGGGCGTCGGATGAAAGACAACGCTGTCAGAGGCTCGGGAAGTTGATGGACCCTGACAGGACCGTCAGAGGTTCGGAGCATGTGTACAGCTACATCTACGCAGGGGTCCCTGCAGTTGTACACGAACCTTAGCGATCGGCTCAAGACGGGCCTCTTCATAGCTCGATCGGCCGCCTTCAGTGCGGCCTCCGGACGACCTGTCTCCTCGCGACAGGTTGTCCAGCGCGACGTCCTGTCGGCAGGACGACCTGCTGACGTTCTCGCTGACTTTCTGCCTAGGCTGGCCCCGCGACAGGAGCGGAACATTGTTGCATAGTCATTCCCCGTCGATATAGGCATGTGATGTGGCGGCTCGGCCCGGCTAGTTGTATTCCAGGAGAGACTCGCTCTGCTCAGTGACTGTGCGTGGCGGTTCGCCCCCCTGTCGCACCTAGTGCCGCAGCCTACGGCCCCAGACGCGGAGGGGCCGTGCCGACCACGTGGTGGGCCGATTGTTCGCCATGTCCGCGCTGCAGGAGCTCGCCAGCGCTGTTGCCGGAGCCCGGCGACGTGTTAGCACGCCTGAGAGGCGGCAGATTGCATTAACTCTTGTACACACCGACTGTGAATACGCCATCCGCGGCGATGCCAAATATAGCAGCGTCATACTGACCACCATTCGTGTTTGTCGTTCACCGGGCGTCTGCGTCGTCATGACACGACTGCTGGTTATTGGGGACGCATGGCTGGTGTTCCAAGCGTATGAACTGTATACCCTCTGATTTAAAAGAGCAATAAGTGATGATGTCGAATGCTTGATATGATCGTGAGAGCAATGTACGGACAGTGTATCACGTTCACACCTTTGCACTGGGGAAGGACCCTCGTAACCGTTACCTCGGCGTCACCGGCCAGTCCCGTCTTGGGTGCCAGCAAAGAGCGGGCGCCTTCAGGGAGGTCACGTGCCGCCATAGTCGTAACGGCGCATTCCTGAAAATTCCGTGGAAAAAGCTGTTGGTGCGGATTATTACTTCATCTGACATGCCTTTGTCGGCAACTCAAAGGTGGGTTAAGCACTGACCATGTGTCTCCCACGCAAAGCTGCTGTGTGAGGCGTCTCCCGCAGTCACCGCCCTAACCCATCAGACCGTCCGGCACGGTCATTGGTTCAGTGGGCTGAAGGATGTCACCGTCTCCATGGTTTCCCATCGTGGGCCAAGGAATTGACCGCAAACTTCACACATACTAGTGCACAGTCGCTCCAAAGACACGATGAGGTGAAACCAGGAAAGCTTAACTTTTTGCATATTTCTGCCTGGAAAGCAAGCACCGTACTACTTAGGGGGCGATGTAGTATAGTGGTTACCATGCTTGCCGTGTGGCCGGAAGGTCCCCGGTTCGAGTCCGGGTAATAGCGACCTTTCACTGTTCCCCGCGACAACCGGCGTGAGAGCTGGCGACACGAAATGACCCTGGCAGTCGAGAGCGTCGTTAAATAAGCCAATAACCAGCCAACCAGCCAACCTCATTACTAATCGGTACCAAGTGCTGTTGCCGTGAATGACGTATTCTCTAAAGGCCGAATTCCGGATATGTTTGCAGTGTTACATCCACGATGTGGGGTAAAAATGTGGAGGTTTTGGGCGATGGTAAGATGAAATGAGTAAACGCGTCTCGTGCGTACAGCTGCACGACACAGAAGTCCTCTCTTCGGAGACGTGCCCCTCGGCACCCCTGATGGTAATCTACATCCTCCACAGATTTCCACAGAACTACTGCCAGAAGACTCGCAAGTTGCACGGGTCCTTAATTAGTAGAATCGGGCTTGACGCATTGTCAGGTACTGCACCTGCCATCGGGCTGCGTTCATAAACTGGCAAACGTTATTTACGTGGCTACCCTTTGCTTCTAAACGGTGTTTACAGCAACGTCGTATATCCGTTTACTTTTGTCTAAACACCGACCCGGCTACTAGCGATGTTTTGGAGCAATAAGATAACTTGGTAAGTGTAGAAGTTAGTCGCTGAACGCGAGTGGGATATCGGGCGGAAAATATTTAATTAGAAATGGTTAAAGCAACTCCCCGGGACTACAGCATGATAAGACAACACCCGCGTTGCGCCCAGAGAGACTTAGTTTAGAGGCAATAAGCCACGTGTATTTCACTGCGGCCGTCTGTAAATTTCCTCCACGAGCCGTCAGCAGATCTGGGGCGGTGGTGCGGGCCACCAGCTGGACGCCGTAACTGCCGCGGACCAGACCGCGCTGTCACGACGTCCGCCGTTGGCGCGCCGGCCGTCACAGCGCGGGCAGCTAGCGGCCGGCGGCGGCGGCGACGCGGCCCGGCGCGGCCGCCGCTCACACCTGCCGCCCGTTTAACGCGGACATGATGCACGGCCGGCGGCGGCGCGGCGTCGCTAATGCGCGCCATCTGGCGGCCGGGTCCGGCGGCGGGCCGCCCTGTTCTGGCCGCCGCCCCGCCGCGCCCGCCACGGCTGGACCCGACCTCGCGGTCGTTCTCGTGGGAAGGACTCGAGACTCGGACGCACGTGCGTTCTGGCGTACTGTGGCGGCTCTTATATGTGCCCTGGCCGAACGAGAGGACTTGAAAGCGCGGTCTCGCTCGCGGAGAAGGTGCGAAGCGCTCTACGACGTGGCGCGAGTTGGGAGGGCGTATCAGCCGGCCGCGCTGGACTGACCCGGTCCCGGTCTGCTCTGTTCCGGCAGTGGGGCTCTGTTGGTACCGCGCGGCCCCCTGTCGCCGGCTTCCAGCTGCACAGTCACAGGCCGGTCCAATTGTCTAGCAGCGATAGAGCGGAGCTGGCGGTGAATGGATGGCGACCATGAACAACCGACTGAGTTTATGCGTTATGATTTGAAGAATGCTAAATTTTTCGTTGTAAATGTAAGTTTTAAATGGTGTTGTGTACATGTGGCTCACATTACCCTATGACGTGTCTTGGCTGGACTAAGAACGCAATGCTAATTTTGGTTCGAATGATGCTTTATCTGTTCAGTGTATTATTGCTTAGTCTCATACAGAGTGTTTCATTAGGGACTGGTGATGGGGTCTGCATAGATGTTGACTTCGTAATTGATAGCAAGAGAGTTTCTTTCCTTTCTGGGTACTGAATATTGTGTACTGAATATTCAGTACTGCAATGGTATTCCGTATTATGGTTGCTAAGGCGAGTACTGATTTTACTTTCAGCACACATCTTACCTGCCGGATGTTTCGACTGAGATGCTCGAATTTGAATCCCGGCAGATGTTTCGACAAAAGATCTTAGATTTCGGATAACACTGCAACATTCTTTGAATTAAAAGTACGGATTTTGAATGTGATTTTGGACCCGGAATCTGGCTTCCAAATTTGGATACTGGGATCCGTTTCTGCGAGGCTGGATAGCAACCAGACTGGAGGAACTCCGGTGACGGAACCGACATACAACGCGAGAAGTAGATGATCAGAGCCGGAGAACGTCTGATCGACCTGGCAGACAGCACGGCTTCTGACGTAGGAATGACAGAGATTGAGCCGTGGAACTCCGCACCGTGCGAAATGCCAGGAGGGGACGACGCCGGGGAGGCATAAAAAGAGGGATGATCCATGAGGTGACTTCAGCTGTTTGATCACCGATCCCAAACAGGTGATGTTAAAGACCGCTGTAGGTATACAGAGCGTGTGTTTGTTTTCCGTGGAACTTTGGTAATGACGTCAGGCGACCATAGCTCATTGCAAGACAGCATTTGAACTGTTGGGCGTCAGGTTATGAAAAAGCGTGTATTTACGCTTCTTTGCTGCTACGACAGCAGAGGGACTTCCCGGTCACTAAATGGTAATGGAAAGTTTGTTATGTGCCATATGGGGGAAAGGGCGAAGGATAGAGTTTCGCTCAAATTCAGCTGCTGTGGCCATGTGGCGTGATGGCCTCTCAGACCTGCGGCTGTGCTTTGTGTAATGCGTTTCACGTAATTGGTATGCACTGAACGGACCGGCCAACTGGCATTGCCGTCGGCTATCACAACGATTGGAACACGCGGTCCTGCATGTGCGCTTCAAGCTGGCCTTCGTGTTGTGATCCTGATATGTGTGGAATATGTGATTTTGATACTAGACCTTGATTCTCATGGACATGACTTTTCTTTCCACCGTTGGCACTTTGGATTTTGCGGGATATTGTTCCATTACAACTGTGTGAAAGGATGGTACCTTAGAGTCGGTGAATTCACCCCCTTTGACGTGGAGAAAACAATGTTCCATTGTTAATGCTAAGAATGACGATACGGAAACGGCGCTGCGGAAGACCGAACTCACCAGAAGGGCTTCTCAGCGACAAAATTTGATTGCCACTGTCCGGAAAAACGTTGACACATCGCGAAGCAAACTTTTCCAGATGCCACTTTTCATTTTACTCTTTTACTTACACTTGCCACTTTACTCATTTTACTCTGTCGCTCGACGCGCCCAAGAATAGCGGCAGCATTTGGGTCGCGGCGCGTTTCTGGGAAACCCCAACGACTACTCCGGCGGCTAACCGCCGTAGCGGCTGTCGCGCAGTGCTGTCCGACCGTCTCTGCACACCTGAGGGATGACTCCAGAGTCTGACGTACGCCGGCACGGTCGGACCGCGCCACGCCCGGCACCCGGCCCGCCGGCGGCGGCTGACTGATGACGCGAGGCTGCAACCGGAACGGCGCCGCTGATGGTTCCCACCTGGTGTCCCCGGGGCCGGCTGCGTGACCCGGTTTCGGCCGGCGGGCGCGTGTCGCGTGTCGCCGGCGGCGGTCACCGGGCGCCGGTGACCCTGACCCCGTGACCTCGGCCGCGATGGCGGCCGCCGGCCGACACCGGAGCCGGGGCGGTGGCGACCCTCCCCCGCTGCCGCCGCCGCCGCCGCCTGCCAGCTCCGACTGATGAGGACGTGGCCCAGTTTACACGCGGAATTTATTGGATTTTTACAGTCGGTCGTCGGAGCCGACGGGTGGTTTGTCGAACGGTGGGGGTGATTGGGCGTGGCGGGGGGGGGGGCGTCGCCTCAGGGCCGAGGGGGCCGATACAGAAACGACACGGAAGGGCCAAGGCCAGGTACAGCTGATTGAAAATGTGGAGATGGACGCAGACGGATGGTGGCCAGAAAACCCACCGTTTGGTGTTCAACTAATGGCGCGCCATTAAATAAGTGTTACAGTAATTCTGCTCTTCGGCGAATTATGGGAATATAGATATATGAATGAAGTTTAAATATATATCTGGTTTGGTCCCAGGTTGCGATGCATTATAGCATCATTGCCCGGCGAAGCATTGCCCTTTGAATCTACTGACGTTGGCATCTGAAATCAAGGAACGTGGGACGTGATCATATATGACGATGTGCGACTTTGAATGTAATAGAGGCCAGTCCCCCTGCCGTTGAAGAACAGCTCCTTATAATGAGAGCATCATGTTAGAAATGACTGTTTCCAGCTCCATAGCAGCACGAATATCTGGGGGACTGGTAACAAATCTTATCGCTATTTGTTGTGGTATTTGTCAGTCAGCTGGTCAGCGAAGGTTACAGAACTACGGGCAAACTCATCATCCCTTTGTTGATTCTGTTGTTTATTGACATGTGGCTCGCATTTTCGCCAACCGGTTGTGGCGTTCATGCACTTTCTTAATTCGAAAGATGGTGAATTGTCCTGACATTTCACACACCTTGCCCTCCGTGTCTGAGAGGCGGAGCTGGCGCTGGTCTGCTGGCGCTCTCCTTGTCCGCTCAGCCGTGCCCATCACCTGCTGCCAGTGCTGATGCCGTAGCCTGTTTCCCTAGCCGTGCCGCTGCCCTGTGCGGCCTGACCTGCCGCCCGCCTGTCCGGCGCTGACGCCGTGCTGGCCGACCTCGCCTGTTTCCCTAACCGTGCCGCTGTCCTGTGCGGCCTGACCTGCCGCCCGCCTGTCCGGCGCTGACGCCGTGCTGGCTGACGGAGCGGACAGCGGCTGCGGGCCGACACCGCAACCCTCATCACCGGGCGTCGTTACGGAACAAGCCGATGGTGGGTCGTGCACCAGCTGCTCACGATGCGGCACTTTCCACGTCCTGACCCTGTGAGCGTCCGATGTGTCTGTGTGAGCGACGTTTACGTCGTGGTGTTGTCATTTGCCGATGGGGTATGCCCGAAACATCTCCGGTTTGAGTTCGAGTAATGGTGACATTTCGCCGTTCCGCGCGAAATCCTGAGTGAAGATTGTGAGCAGCATGGTCCTGATAGCAAAAGCGTCCATAAATATGGCAAATGAGCACCAAGTTGTCATTAGGACTCATGCGTGCAGTGGAGGGAATTGGCCAGCGTGGATTTTGTTCAGAATGTTTTGGTGTTACATCCTTGCTCATGGAACAAACATGCTAACAGTGTGAGCCTGTGCTGCGTTGAAGTACGCTATAAAATCAAGGACCAATGGAATCGTATGGTCTTGAAGATGAGAGTAAGAATGCGACCTTTTGAAGTGACTTCCATCTCTCCATGCATTCAAAAGTCGTAAATCAAGTGGGCCCTGAATTTGTTTTTCTTTGTTATTAAAAGCACCGTTTTGATGAGCCCAAAGGCGCAATTATCCTCTATTTCAACGTCTCCAACATCGAATGAATGAAACCCCTTGATCGTTAACCCCAGCCTCGCGCCTTTTTAGCAGGCTGTCTTGTTTGACGATAAACGGTTTATACTAGGCGATGACGCAACTCTACGGAGGTCCGTTGATTTTTTGACGCTTTAACAGCTGTTTATGTGATCAGCTGGGTCTCATGTGTTTACGACGCAATAGCGAGGATGAACGAGCCTGGTGGGCGGACAGGCTGCTTATGCACGAGGGGAAATCTGGTCGAAGAGCCCGCCCGACCCCAATTGTGTATTTTAGTCCTAGGCGCCGATTTCCTGGTACTGTCAACACAAGTTTTACGTCCTACAAAAGCAGAATTTCTCTGAGCGTTCCTCGTCATGCCGACGCACCTGCCGACCGCACGCGGTACTCTTTCCTGGCACTCCATCCACCTCACGTTCATTCTCGTTATTCGGACCCCTTTTATCCGGCACGCCTGGGAGCAACTCTTACCTGATGCCTTTGTCCCATAGCCCAGCAATGATCGGTACGGATTCAGGAAACTCTGTCCAAAACCCAGCCCAGCCTGTATCGGACTCGGGCCTTGGGTATAAACTAGGTTGCTGGAACTGGGCTACCATCAATGAATGCATGAATGCCCTCACAAATGTATCTCATGATCACTGAGTCTGTCGTTTTATAAAGACGTCAAGGCGTCATCCACACCACGGGAAAATGTCCGGCAGATGCAGATCAAATCAATCAATCAATATTCCCGTAAGTCTGCGATGGGCCTGCCGGTCACATTATACTGTCCTCTGCGCCATATAGCCGGGCCAGGTGCCGCGGAGCACAAGCCGCAGGGTTCAGGTTGAACGTGACCCACGTCAGCCCATCCCTGTGGCAAATCTCGTAGCTGACCTGCAGTGCGGAGTCTGACAATGCACCCCAGCGACAGACGTCTGAGATGACCGGTGACAGGCGCCCTGACCGATTTTGACATGAATGGCCCCAGTCATATTTCCGTGACAGATCTCTCAATTTACCACCATGACAGATCGGACCCCAGTGACATTTCTCTCGGCTGGCCGCAGTGAAATGTCTGACCTCAGTGACGTTTCCGTCAGCTGACCTCTGTGACGCATCTCTCAACTTCCCCTCGGTGACATTTCCCTTAGCCCGCCGCCTCCCGGCCGCCCCAGTGAGAAGTCTTCCGGCGACCCTGCGACAGACCTTCGGCGACCCTCCGGCGGCGACTCCGGCGGCCGCCGGGGTCGCCGCCGCCGGCAGCCGGGCTATTTCCGCCTCGCCCCGCCCGGCGTCGGCAGGCGCCGCCGGCGACGGCGCCGGCCGACGCCATTTGTCGCCACCGCCGCCGGCCGGCCGGCCTGTTGACTTTTCCGGCGCGATGACGGGGGAATTAGGGTCAGCCACCTCCGCCCCCGGCCGGCGCCGGCCAATCACGCGCCGCCGCCGCCGTCACGTGACCGCCGCGGACGTCATTCATGGCCCGCGGTCACGCTAATCGGGCGCGGCGCTACAAAGTGGGGCGCCCGCGGCCGACAGCGGACAATGGACGGCTGGCCGGCCGGCGGATTTGTCAACCGGCCCGCCCCGACCGCGGCCGCCGCCTACCACAGGGAATGTGGCCGACGCCGTAGTGCGCATGCGCGCAGGCGCGACGGAGAACGATGGATGATGCCTGGCCAGAGGGTACTGCGGATGCGGAGAAATTGTCACCGGGTCGGGTCTGGTCATTTTGCTGGGAGTGGTCGGTAGCTGTTGGGCGCACGCCCCAGGCGATGGCCAAAATAATTGCTCTACGGCCGTGAGGTTGAAAGGAATTGAATTGAACGTTGAAAGGAAGGAATTTAATCTGTATTCCATTTAAGATATCGTGGGAAATGCATGACCATTATGAATTGGGTTGTTGGTTAGCCTCGGTCCAAAGCGTTTCGATGCATCGCACTCCGCAAAAATCTGTTTTTTTTTGTGGTCAAGCAGTTCTATATTGTGAACAATGCTCAGCAGGTTCGACCGTAGGTTATTTACGAACTGTTGCGTGAACTTTCTTTGAGAGCCAGTTTGTCGCAATATTGAAAAAGCCCATTAAAACGGGATTGCTCTCAGACAGCATGACGATAAGACTGGTCTAATTTGCAGACGCTAATGGCCGGTAAACGGTCACAGCTCTCGGCGGTGTTTTCCGGCAGTGTTGTCATCAGTGTTTTCCGACAGTTAAAAAACATCCTGTTTTCGGCAGCCCTGGGTCAGGTAACATTCTTGACGGATGACGATGTCTTCACCTGGTCTCGACACGGACGGAACTGATGGACCGCAAGGAGTATCCGTTACACCCAAACATTGGCAAGGGCTCCTTCATCCTTTGAAATGCAGCGTTCTTCATCCCCGTACTGACGTCATGGCCGGGGGCCGACGCCCGTTTCAAAGGTGTCTCCGTCGGCCGGCCGGGATGAGCCGTTGACAGCCGTCTGTCGTCCCCGATTCAACTGCCCCACCCCCCTTCCGACTGGCTGACGATCGGGTCGGGCGAGGACACCTGATCCAGCCGTCCCCGTCGCGGCTGAGTGGCGGTCGGGTCCGGTGGTGGATCCCTGATGCAGGCGTCCCTCGTCTCCACTGGTTGGCGGGCAAAAGGCCAGCTGGCGGACCCCTGATCCGAAAAGAAACTCAGCACGTGCCTTCGTAAAGACAGGACACGGTCGTGTAGGCTGTCATCTCCCGGACGAATACCATCCGAAAAAATATATATAAGTATTATATATCGTAAAATGTAGATTAATTTATTTATATATAATTATATGGTTATATTGGAATATGGGAATGCTACTTCTAAGTGGACAGCAGATGTTTGATACAGTTTAACCAAGGTAAAGACTTTTGTTTGTCGTGCAAGTTCGCTAACTTTGTTCCTGAGTGCATGGCGTGAGGAAGTCACATGTGTCTTATGTGCCCCTCTTGTTGCCAGTAAACACTGAGGAGCATAATGTGTAAACATAGACCGAGACTGATAATGCTAAATTAAATTCGTCGGTCCGTAGACGTGTATTTCTGTCAGTTTCCGAAAGGCGTCAAAAGTGCATGACGATGCTTTGTGTTCTCCGTATTGACGGTCCATTGTTGCCGGCCTGAGGCGACCAGCCATCTTGCATTGCCAATGATGTTTGACCAAAACCCCAACGGTGTTGCTGTTGAGCCTGCACCAAAACTTGGGAAGGGTGGTGCACATAGCATGACATTCGCTAACTCTTAATGTGCGTTGTACGCTTCAAGCATTGACATGTTGATGCACTGGACGATGACCTTGCGCTAATGTTCGTCAGATCACGCTATCGCTACGCCCTGAAGCATTAGGAAGCAACCATTTATTAAACGTTCCAGTAGTTTGTCTCCCACCGTCCAGCGGGAGACAAACTGCGTTCGTACGTATTTACCGCAGTTGCCTCGGCAAGGTCGTGCTCCATTGACATCACGTGCCTCATGCGTCAAAAGATAACAAAATTGGCGGCCAAGTACTTTATCACTTTGATACCCCACCGAAGTCCGCCTTAACATTAACTTTAACGATTACGCCGGCACGCATCGTTATTCAGATGCATCCACTATGGCCACCGGCTAACCAGTCTTCATTTGTGGCTACTGGCTACCTTGGAGGTCGCCATTTGTGTATTGCCGATTGTAAGCGTTAGGATGCCTTTTTCACCACCGGCAGTCTGGACTGCCTTTGCTGCCTTCGCATCAGTCATCTGGACGGCCTTTGCTTGTGGTCACCGACCGTCAGGATGAACCCCGTTTGTGGTGTTCATTTGTGGTGGCTGCGCACCTGTGCGGTCTCCATTTCTGATCGCAAGTCACCTGTGCGGTCTCCGTTTGCGGCCGTTGCACATCTGTGTGGTCTCTGCCTTGCGGTCTTTGCACACCAGTGGTCTCCGTTTGTGGTCGCTGACCACCTAAACGGCGTCCGATTTGGGCCACTTTTCCCCTGAACCGGCCCCGTTGCAGTTCCCGATCATCTGGGGCTGTCCGTTACACCTGGCGGACTTCCCGCGCGGCGCCGTCGGCCGCCGATTGACGGCTGGGCCGCAGCGCGCGGCGGCTATTTCTTGGGGCTCCGCTGACCAGTGATGAAGAGTTCCGCGGGCTTTCCGGCGGCCGGCCGACCTTGCCGCGTCACGGCCTGCCTGCGGCGCCGGCGCCGACGTCCGGCGGCGCCGGAGCCGGCAGCCGACGGAGCTGCGTCTGTCGGATCTCCGGACGCGGGGCCGCTCTCTGGTCCGGACAGGCGGAGAGGTGGTGGCCGCCGGAGCTGCTGTCTGTCGGAGCTAAAGGCCGCGCTCCGCTCTCTGGTCTGTACAGGTGGAACCAGAGCTGGCGGCTCCCGGCCTGAGGCCTGCCTGTGTATTCTGCAGGTGTCCCTCTGGCGCGGGTTGATGCCGACCAAATGTTGGCACCGGATCGACGGTCGGAGATCCCGGCTCCCGGCCCTGCTCCGTTCTCTGGTCCCTACAGACGGCACCAGGTCCGGTGTCGGGCTCCCGTCCCGGGCCGGGCTGTTCCGCCGGCGCCGCGTCAGTCGGCGGGGCGCGCCCCGGCGGCGCCGCGACGCTGGGTGGCCGAACACTGATTGGTGGCCGCCGTCGGCCGGCTGGCAGCGGCCGTTGGTTAGCCGAGGCGGTCCAGTACGCCTCCGGCATGGGGTTCCCGGAACTGGACGGCCGGCGCCGCGTAGATTTTTTCCGAAATCGTCGCCGCGGGGTCGTAAAGTGAAGGGTCGAAAATGCTACGCATTTCGTTGCGCTATCTTTGCGACCATGACACATTACGTAATCCTGAGGTATGCGAAGAACGCTGCTGAATCCTCCGGGTCTTCCGTCGTTCTTGGAAGAGCGATACCCCAGGCAAGGCAGCACGCCCAGGAGGATTATTTCAAGCGGCAGGCGGATCTGGTGGCGCCGCTAGTCCTGGCCGGTGCCGCCTTTGGAAGTGCGGAACTCATGACTCAGTATTTTTGCCGAGTTGAACAAGCCTGACCAGCATGGCCTCTGTGGGTGTTACATAACGATCAGGCTGGCAACGCATCTGAACGTTAACTGGACAGCTCGTCCGGTTCTGAAGTAAGTGTTGACTTGCTCGAGTTCGCGGGAGCGATCATCTGGGTTGTTGGTTTGCGCTCGGATATTAACGGAGGCGATGGGGGTGGGGGATGTGGCAACTCTACAACGGTTAGTTTGTCGTTTCGGTCCGTGGTAAGCCCGAGTGAACTCCCCGCGAAAGAATATCGAAACTGTCATGATATCTGCCTTATAATTTCCATGAGAAACGGTGTTTAACGCACTGTGGTGGTTGAATTCCAGATTAGCTGGGTTATTACGGCATTCGGTGTCATTAATCGATAGTGATAACGTAAATGATAGGAAGACGTAGGAATTTCGCCTTGATAAATTGATGCCACATCCAGTTTGTTTATGCTTCTTAAAGAGTTGTTGATTAAATGAAAAGCTGTTAAAATGCTGGCTGCTTTCCATGAACAGTTCAAGAACCGAGTTCTTGTCGTAAGAATTACGCTTATGATTTGGGAACATCAAAAAGACGGAACCGAAATGCGTGACTAGCGGGAGTTTTGTTGAAATTATGGTCAAAAATAAATGGCTCAGTTTTCCGTTGAAGGTCGTAAGACTACGCTGTCCACCGCCCTGACCCCGTTCACCTAGAACGAAACAGCGCGCACAATTTGATGTTTATTCAAACGCCAGTACAAAATACTCAGCCATGTCTTAAGAATTAAATGAGAATGAACAGTTCAGGTAGAAATGCTAGGCGGCAATCACATACGCGAAGGAACCACTATTAAATACAGCCGTCCTAGAGCGTCACCTTCACCGGAACACCAGGGCGCCGACACAGGAGCGTTCGGCACGCAGTCACTAATCAAAGTCGTTGGGCGAAGTGGTGTGGCCGGCCGGCGGGCAGGTGCGGGGTGGGCGCCCGCGACCGGCCGCAATGTCTGAATCACAGGCGCCGCCGGCGGCGCTCACACGGACACCTTTTTCACCGTCTTTTTCAGCGTGTCCAGCTTCTCGGAGAGCGAGGCCTTGCTCAGGTCGGGCACGGACGTCTTGAGCGGCGACGTCGTGAAGCGGCCGGGCGCCGGCGTGGCCGGCCGGCTGCCGCCCGAGATGAAGCTGCCCAGCTTGCGACCCACGTCGAACACGGAGAACTTGCGCGCCGGCGCGCCCGGCTGCGGCGTGTGCAGGCCCGAGCCGCCCGAGCCGCCGCCCGACGAGCCGCCCGACGACGTGGCCGCCGAGCAGACGCTCTCGCCGTCGCTGGTGCGCGCCTCGCTGTCGCGCGCCGCCGCGCCGGCCGCCGGCGCGCTCGGCCGCAGCTCCACCGGCGACACGATGTCCACCAGCTGCGTCTCGCCGTGCGCCGGCAGCTGGAGGCGGCCGCGCGGCCGGCGCCGACGCAGGCTGCTCGTGCCGTCGGCCGGCGCCGGCGCCGAGCCGCGGCCGGCGCGCGGCAGGCTCGAGAAGGCGTTGCGTATGGCGTCCATGCCGGAACGGCGCCGCTTCAGCGCCAGGCACTGCCGGATGATCGTGTGGAAGAGCGCCGTGATCTCCTCGTCCGAGTCGGAGGCGCACACCTCCTCGCGCTGGCAGCCGAGCCGGGCGGCCGTCTCCTTGGCGACCGTCGACTCGACCTGGTGGGCGGCAGCTGGTGTCAGAGTGGGCACAACAGTGCGGGCACACGGAGGGAACGTGAGGACAGAATGGAAACACAAAGCGTGGAGGGAACGACGGCGGGGGGATGGTGACACCGTGTAACATGTAGGACGAACGGGACGCGCGCGACGGGTCGGAGAATAAGGTATGTGAGTCTGGATGGGGTGGGATTTTGATGACATCTAAAGGTCGTCCAACCCCTAGAGGACTTTTGGCGACGTTTTTTTTTGAGGGAGTGGGAAGGTGATGACAAGTGTTTACCTTTTAATGTTTTAATGTTTAATGTTTAACGTTTTTAATGTTTAATGGTTTCCAAGTTTTAGCGACGCTCCGCAAGGAAAACAAAGTAAACGCCAGCATGCTGATCTTGAACACGGAATCCTCCGTTCGACGCGCAGGCCGGCGCCGACAGATTTGGCCAGCTCTCAGTCGGCCGCTCACCTTGATCAGGTGGACCAGGTCGGTCTTGTTGCCGACCAGCACGGCGGGCGCCGGCGGCAGCTCGGCGGCATCGGCCGCGCCGAGCGAGCGCTGCGGCGTGGCCGAGCGTTTGCGCCGGCCGGCCGGGCTCTTGGAGGAGTCGCGGCCGGCGGGCGCTGTCCGCAGTCCCGCACCCGTCCGGCGGATCTCCTCCAGCAGCTGGCGCGCGTGCTGGAACGACTCCGGCTCGGTGACCGAGTACACCAGCAGGAAGCCCTCGGCCCAGCTGCGGATGTTGTGGTGGATTAGCGCACCACTCTGGAACGGAGAGAGCGGAGAACGTCAGAACCGCAGGCTTGGAAAGGCGGTCGGGGCCGCATGAAAAAGAGGGCGTCAGTTTGCCCTGTGAAGACACGAGGAGTGGATGACGATGACGTGAGACACACGGCGGCATGGCATCTGGCTAAGCTAGCGTCATTGCCAGAATTCGTCGCCAGGCTGATATGTAGCAGGTTCCTCTGCCAAGCCAGCAACGGTGTCCTTAATCTGGGGTATACTGGCGTGTGCCAGGACTGATATTACCTCTTTACGTCGGCACAATTTAACATCTTCGCACATGCCACATTTTTATTTGAATTAGTGTCTGTTGATGCACACGTGTGTGTACATCAAAAGTGTACAACCAATACAAATACGTACAAAAGTGACGACGTTATGTTTCCACAATGCCTCTTCGAAGAAGCAGACAGAAAGATTGGATAAGTGATGGTCTGTCGCGTGCTTTTTCGGTTAGTCAGGCCATATCCAGGAGAACTCGCTCGCGGAAACGGACCCAAGGCATCTTTCCTGGACACTAGTGCCAAAACATTCGCATTCTGTCGTGGAAAATGGCATCATCGCATTAAAATGCCTCACGCGAATAGCCCTTTAGCGCCCTGCCAAGACGCCGCGCTGGCGGCCCGGCAATGTGCCCCGGTTACGATAGACCCCAGCGGCCCCGGCCGTAGTGCGGCTGGTATTTACGCTGCCAGGTCGCCGGGGGAGACACGCCCTCCGGCGTCGGCGCCGGCGGGCGCGTGCGTTCCGAGAACCGCACCGCGCGGCCCGGCCCGACACGGACCGGAGCGACACGGCCCGGCCCGACACGGACCGCACCGCGCCGGCCCGGCCCGACACGGACCGGCGCGCGGTGCGTCCGCGGCCGGCCCGGCCCGACACGGACCGCACCGCGCCGGCCCGGCCCGACACGGACCGCACCGCGCCGGCCCGGCCCGGCCCGACACGGACCGGCCCGACACGGCCCGGCCCGACACGGACCGCACCGCGCCGGCCCGGCCCGACACGGACCGGAGCGCGCCGGCCCGGCCCGACACGGACCGGCCCGACACGGACCGGCCCGACACGGCCCGCACCGCGCCGGCCCGGCCCGACACGGACCGGCCCGACACGGACCGCACCGCGCCGGCCCGGCCCGACACGGACCGGCGCGCGGTGCGTCCGCGGCCGGCCCGGCCCGACACGGACCGGCCCGACACGGCCCGGCCCGACACGGACCGCACCGCGCCGGCCCGGTCCGACACGGACCGGCCCGACACGGACCGGAGCGCGGTGCGTCCGCGGCCGGCGAGGTGTCCTGCTTTCCGGCCGGCTTGGCGCCGCGCGGGCCGGCGGGACGGCCAAACGGGCGCGCAGTCGTCGACCCGGACGGCCGTCTGGCGTGGCGGCGCCCGGCTCGTTACCGCCGGCCTGGCCCCGTTCGGTGTGCTCATCAGCGTCCGCGCCTGTCCCGCTGACCTGCGCCTTGGAACGGGCGCGTGATGGCAGGCCGAGCTGGCGCGGCCGCCGCCGCCGCCACGCTGGAAAACAGCTCAGCCGGCGGGGGGCGCGGCCAGCACGTGCGCCGCCGTCTCGCGCGGTTCGCCGCGCTGCGGCGTCGCCGGCGCGGGCGCGGCGTCGCGCCGTGACCGTCGCGGCCCGGGCGCTCCGCCCGGCGCGGAGAGGCCGACGCGGCCCGGCGGGCGGCGCAGCGGCGCGAGCAGCCCTCCCCCGGGCTCGGCGCCGGGTCGCCAGGTGGCCGTTATCAGATATGGGCGCGGTCGTTGCCTGTCTTTATGCTGGATAATATTTGCGGGAGCCGCCGGCGCTCAGACGGCGCGGCCTAGTTCTGTGTTTTCCCAAGGTGAGTGTCGAAAAGCGGGACCAGAGCTGCGGGGCGCCGTTTAGTCCCGCGTGTCTGCTAAAATTAGACCTTATCGCTCACCGGCGCACCTATAGCCGTCATGTTAGTCTAGTTTTTAAGTTTATAACAAACACCCTGCCCATCAGCAAAATGAAGCACCATCATAAATACATAACACTCGAAGGCGTGAATAGAGCCGCGGCCAAAACTCCCCGAACATAAGAAAACAAGGAAGCTGGCCAAGTCACGAAGCTGTTGCGGTCGGTGACTCCTGATCTCGCGATCTCGTCTCAGCGCCCGCGAAGAGCCAATCTCTGTGCCTGCTGTCATTCATGACGCACGTGTGGGGGCGCCAAGGAGGCGTCTTCGATCTATCAGACGTCACTCCGGCGTCACTGTACTGACTTAGACATTGGCCTCGACTCAGGTCTAGCACTTACGCTTTGTGGGATTCGTCACCTACCCGTAAAACCCCTATAGTTAGCAGAGAAAAGAAAGAGGTCGACGATTGTAAATAAACATGGCGCAAGACATAACTCATGCCACCTTAGAACCTCAATAAGCACCAGCTCATTTAAAAAACTGCATTAGCCAACAGCCATGGGCGTTATGTTTCGTTGCCAGTTCCCAGTCCCAGTGGTTTCGCGAACCAGGATCTATCTCATTCGGTGCTGCTCGTAAGTCCATGGGATCCGTGTCCTTTGAGCCATTTCGGAGATCCCAGCGGAGATTCCCAGCCATGATCATGACGGATCAGGACATGATCCGGCAGCAACCAACCCTTTCGTCGGGGAAAGACGGCCTTGGGTGTGGTGTTTAATTCACATGTTAAATATGCACAGCAGTCAATTGATGTGTGTGCAGTTTGGTTCCCAAATTACCTGAACTGAAGTGGACACGTCGATTATGTCAACTTTGATTGTGGTCCCGTCCAGTTTGATCACCTGGTGGTACATCATATCTGCAACGAAAGCACGCCTTGTCAAACACAAATATAACATCCTCCGCTACCGACCCGACATTACGTCACGATGTGCTCTTTGACGTAACCCAAATATCCGGTGATGGATTTTAAGCCGTCGACGCTGACGCTAAACAATCTGGAGATAGTGGACATTTCCGGCTAGAGGTTGGGTCCGCGGCGTTTTGCTGCAGACGCTGCACAGGCTCACCTGTGTTTGACTTGTACTCTCCGATGAAACGGTGCGTCAGGTATCGGACGGTTATAGCTGGAAACGGAAGGCAGCTGGTTATGGCTAGCAGTAAACGTAGCTGATCGGGTTGGTCACGAAGCGAATTCAGAGAAGTAGCACTGATCAGATAAATTGGGCGCGAGGGGAAAAACAGTGTGACGCTGGCACCCTTCGGAGAGCGAGAAATACGTAGTAATTTAGTGAGTGTGGGATTTGTTTGCTGTGTCCTGGTTGCCAAGCAGTACTCGTGTGTCAGCGGTCCCAGATGCAAGCATTGGGCAGAAAGTTTTTTTATTATTTGTAATAACACAAGCATTGATGCAATGGATCGCGGTCGTGGGAGGTAGACTATGGGCTTACTGACAAGCAAACGCCATTTTGATGTTCCAACTGATAAACATGGTCTTTGAAAGATTCACTCCCAAAATTAAATCGCATTTGATTTTCTTCCCCAACAAACTGCCGCGATGGCCAGCGCGACTCACCTCCCCGAAAGCAGTATGTCAGCGGGTTCAGGACTGGCAAGGGCTGTTTCACAGAGCGCAGTTTACCCACGAATTCGGGACCGGCCCGAAAGGCCTCTTAAAACGCAATTTATCGCAAAGTTCAGGACCGACGCGGACCGGCGCATTTTGCTGGCGACTTTGGGACCGGTGTGTGCCGCGTCTAAGAGCGCACTTTGCTGGCGAGTTCGGGACTGACACGCATTGCCTCTGGAGCGCAGTTGGTCGCCGCGTTCGGGACCGGCGCGGGCCCGCGTACCTGACTTGCCGACGCCTTGCATGCCGAGGACGGCGATGCGGACGGTCTCGTCGGCTGGCCCCAGGTCGGCCAGCGTGTCCAGGTCTGGACACATGTCGACCGTCGGCGGCGGTTTCATCGCGGTGGCGCTCGGACTGCCGGCTGAAACGCACAGAAGAGGCTGCTGAAAGGGCACGGAGATGGTCTCTGGAGCGGCACGATAGCGACCGCTGAAACGGCTCAGTGACGGCCGCTGAAACGGTGCAGCGATAACCGCTGAAACGGCTCAGTGACGGCCGCTGAAAAGGTGCAGCGATGGCCGCTGAAGCGGTGCAAGAAAGACTACTCACACGGGACGGCTACGATCACTAAGGCAGGACAACTGCGTGAAAAAAACACTGCGACTGAAAATAAAGGCATGAATGGCGCAGCTATTCATTCCTTTAGTTTCCTTTAGAGCCGTTCAGCGCAGCTGAACGTTTCTGGTGTTTCGATCGGCACAACGCCCGTCTGAGATGGGGAAAGGGCTTCTGGAGTGAGACGGAAATATGGATTGACTGTACTGAAACGTTACAAAGGCAGCAGAAGCAACGAGACAAAGTTTGCGGTCAAAAGGGAGCACTTGTGACGGCTTAAACGGAACAACAGTGTTGGATGACCCGTGGCGAGTTCAAGCAGACACGGGGGCATGCCAGCCGTCTGCTACTCCTCCAGGAAAGTGGCGCGGACGGCGATGCCAGCGGGATGGGACGCAAATCATTCCGGCAGGTACGGACAGCGAGCCGTCACTGCAGGGCCGCATCTTACAAAGCCAACGGCGCAGGCGGCGGTTCAATGGAGCTCGTAACAGAACATGAAGGCGGTCGGAGCCGCTGACCGTTCATGAAAGGCGGGATGATTTGCGGCCGCGCTCCTGGCCGTCTCATTCAATAACTGCGCAGCGGCCGCCGCTTTCGCTGTTTATTTATGATCCCGTCACGCTCCGTGAAACAGGAATGTCTTCCCCGGCCGGCTTCCATATAACTGTGGCACAGTGCCGCTGATTCCGGTGACAGCGCACCATCTTCCGTCCGCGCCGCGCCTGCATCACATCTCAGTGACGGGCCGACGGGGAACGACGTATGGCGCCGGCAGCTCGCCCCCGGACCGGACTTTCCAGAGGGCCGGCCCGGAGGGGGCGGCACGGCGCTCCGCACGCGGCCCGCGGCGCAGTTGGGCCGGAATGCTGCGGATGTGGCCGCGACCGGCTGGCGCCTTTGAGGGAGGAGCGGCCGCCCGCTGGCGTCCGGCCACGACCCCTGACCGTGGCGGCCGGCGGCCGCGCACCGTCCGACCGGCCTCCTCCAGGCGCCTGGCGCTCGCGCGTCCCGACAGACGCGGGAGGCGCCGCCTGGCGCCGCGCCTGGCCGGTCGCTGGGCACTTCAGCCCCCCGACTCCGGGAACAGTGATACGCGAGTGACGGGAAATCTGAGGGATGACCGGCAAGCGCAGGAGGATGCTTGCTGATTCACCGGGCTTTTCCCGCACAGTGTACAGACGCTGTTTGGACGGTGGCGTTGGCTGAACGTCGCCGAGATGCTTTTGTGGCTGACTTCGAACTATGTGCACAAACGCGGCAGACGTTTTTTCTTATCTGTACTTTTTTTAATGTACTACGTTCTCTACGGCCCATTGCGGCCCCTGGCAAATGGGCCTGCGATGACATATGCCTGCCATGGAGATCAATGGGAACTTTATGGTCCATGATGCAGACTGGCACCGCTCCCACCTGCCACCTTTGGCTGGGATCCCAGTCGTCATTTCAACGAGAGAATAGCCACTAAACCGGGTGTAGGAGTCTTGTTAAGCTCGTCTGTTGCACTACGTAGGCTATGATCGAAAGATGTCGAACAGCCTGAAAAACCGAAGACAGCTTTCGCGCATGCAAATCGCGTTTTCTTCGGCAAAAGCAAAACGCACCGCTTTACAAAGGCGCTGTCTCGTCTCCACCGCAGCCCAGCGCCAGCCCGGCGGGCGTGGCGGCTCTGCGAGGTGTTTTGTTCCGGGACGGGAGCTCCGGCCGACAGCGGGCCGCGCTGTTTGGCACCGGCGGGGTTTTGCGCAGCACAGCGGCGTTCGCTGTCGGCCGTCTGTCGGCGGCGCGGCGCGCTGTCGGTCTCACGGCCGCCGTCGCCGGCCCCGGCCGGGTCTGTCCGTGCGCGGGGCTGTGTGAGGACCGGCTCCGGGCGGCGGCGCGAGGCGCGCGCTCCCACCGGGGACGCTGTGCTTGCCTGATGTAAGACCAGGTCTGACCGCGGTGTCAGATGCCATGATATTTGAGAGGGGCTGTGAAACCTGTCCAGCAAGACTCTAGGCGTATTGCAGCTATGGTTGTATACCATGCATTCAATCTCCAGATGAATAAAAGTACTGTTGACCCTTGTGGTTATTCTGCTGCTACCTTTCGTTTACCTTTTTTGCCTCCCAAGTATGTCTCGCGGTGCATATATCATTACATCCGAAGTGTAATAGCCTATTCTGCAAAACAATCTTGGTCATTTT
This sequence comes from Capitulum mitella, assembly GCA_030062745.1. Taxonomy (NCBI): domain Eukaryota; kingdom Metazoa; phylum Arthropoda; class Thecostraca; order Pollicipedomorpha; family Pollicipedidae; genus Capitulum; species Capitulum mitella. The sequence continues at coordinate 27,712,816 of CP099844.1, forward strand.
GCAGCAAACCAGCTCGTAGAAACTTGGATTATTACCGATGATGATGATGCGGAAATGGAACCAAGTTATCATCAGCATGTTTGCTTGCGAAAGCGGATGCAATTTGATGAAAAACATTAGACTTATGTAGTGGATGCATATTCATAAGACCAGAGATGAAGAACGAGGAAGAGAGGGAGATAGACAGAAGGACAGAGGGGGCGAAAACCCGGATCAAAACTGGAGCTAAGGCGACAAAGCGAGAGAGAAAAGAGCAGATGAGCACGGAATACAGAGGAAAGACGAGGAAGGTGGAGCACTCATGCTTGAACTTGGAATAACCAAAGCTTCATCTCTTTATTTTCCGTTTGTTTTCGTGCCCGACCACACAAACAAACGGACGCTTAGGAAGCTTGTGAGTTTATCTGTCATGCCAAGGCCACTGAAGTCGCCATTAGGTCGGAATGTTTCGTATTCCTAGACAAGTGGTGAATGTCACGCTGTGTAAACCGCAAACTTTCTGAGAAAGTGAGCTGCCTCCTTGTATGTTGACACCTGGAAAGGTTTATTTGGCCTTGGGATGTTGGCAGCTGGCCTGTGCCTGTCTCAGTTCCTCTTTGCAACGTGAGGTTCACTCGCATACAGAATGCTTCGCCGCAGCACGCAGAAATGAGTCTTCTTGGTCGGTTACTCTACCGCAGTGGAGACTTGCTCTCCGGGCCTTTGCATTACGCTCTGACAGTGTCCACGTAAGGCTAGCGTCCAAGTCAGCGAAGGTCTCCTTTTCAGGAAACGAGGGCATTTGTCGGTGAGGTAGCGGCGACGCGCTGGCCTAACCCCGTTACCTTTCACCACGGGTGGCTTTCTCCCCTGCCGGACGCTGCGCCGCAGCACACGAAACCGAATCTTCCTGAGCGGGTACACTGTGCCGCAGTACACGCATGCTCTGCGGGCCGATCCGTCTCGCCAGAGCGGCTCATCAGCGGCTGGCGGGCGGGCCGGCGCGGCGGCCGCGGTCGCGAAGGACCGCGCCGGTTCCGCTCTGTATCTGCCCGTGTCACCGGCGGCCCGGCAGGCCAGGAATAGACGGCGGCGCGCGCGGCGGCGACTTTCGCGACACTCCGCCGCCGACGTTTTACCGGCTGGCGGGAGGACGGGCGGCGAGCGCGGGCGGTGTTTGTCAGCGGACCCTGCCGGAGGTTGGAGGCCAGTCGCCGCAGGCAGATCCCTGTCAGGACTGAGGGCCAGTCACCACAGCCAGACCCCTGCTGTGATCAGGGCCAGTTACCACCTGCCAGGATCGGGGACTAGCCGCTGCAGTCAGACCCTGCCAGGATTGGGGACTTATAACCACAGTCAGACTCCGTGTTAGTATCGGGGATCAATATCACAGCCAGACCCATGCCATGATCAGGGACCAGTCCCGTCAGTCAGACCCTTGCCAGTATCCGTGGCCAGTCAGCACAGTCTTAGGTGCTAGTTGGAATGCTAAGAACATAAAACACGGAAACGTTTTACGTTTTATCAGCTTTGGACCGACGCAGCCATTGACGAAAAGTCATTTGCCTATGGGCGATCGTCAGAAGATTAATGAAGACTAAATTGTTCCTGCAAGGATGGAATGTGACCTTAGCCTGTCTGTAAATTGGTGCGGCGCCAGCACCAGGGATTACAGGGCCTGGATGTTGGCGACAGAGGCGACAGAGGCAGCAGAGCGTGGATCCCGCCTGCAGAGGTGAAAGAGCCTGGATCCAGTCTACAGAGGTGATAGAGCCCGGATCCCGTCAGCAGAGGTGACAGAGCTTGGATCCCGTCTACAGAGGCGATAGAGCCTGGATCCCGTCTACAGAGTCGACGAGACCTGGATCCAGCCTACAGAGGTGACAGAGCCCGGATCCCGTCCACAGAGGCGACAAAACCTTGACCCCGTCTGCAGGAAGTGACAGAGTCTGGTTCCCGTCTGCGGAGGTGACAGGACCTGGATCCCATCTACAAAGGGGACGGAGCCAGGACGCCGTCTAGAGAGGTGACAGCATGGCCTGGATGTGGGCGGCAGCGCGCCCCCGCCGGACACGGTCTGGTGACTCACTCTCGTCACCGGGCGCTGGCCTGAACAAACACGTCAGACGCCTGTCGGGCGGCCGGGGACGGACGAACGTGACGCGCGGCGGCTCGCCCGACTCAAGAGTTGGCCGCCCCCGTCTGGAGTTCACGACCGAGGCGTACAGAGCGAATCAGGTGATTGGATGGCATTGTTCTTTGTTCTAGTGGCCAACTGAAGTCCTCCTGGAATGATAGGCGCGAATTCGGCCGCCTTTTCAGCATTAATGGCACTCCATAAAGCCGTGAAGCTATCGCTACAAAGCTATCTAATGTCCAAGATGTCAAAGTCATCAGGATATCAAACTCTGCCATGAAATGCTCAGCGCGGATTCAAGGGCCTTTTTAGTGCACATATGTGCGCCCCACAAATCACGTACGGCTATCGCTACAAGGATGTCTACAGCCGGCGCAAATGAATATCGCTACTAGTCACCAATGTTTGCAGCGCTCGTTTGTAGTCCTACATCCAACCAGGTACGCTGGAAATCAATTGTAACCGGGAATGAGCCGCTCGAATTAGCCCGTGGCTTAGCCTCGCCAGCTGGGCCATTTGCAGCCCATTTGTAAAATACTCCGCTGAGTGTGGGCAGATAGTAGTGAGTCAGATCCGCGGCCGTGCCAACGGCCCGTGCTCATCGCGGTGGCCGCCCCCGTGACGCTGCGCCGTGACTGGCCGAACAGCCGGCGCGCAGCCCGGACTCTGCAGATCTTGGCCGGCCGTTGTTGTGACCTTGGGCTCGGAGTCGCTCGGCGGTCTCGCGCCGCTGGTCGTCCCCGCCAGCGGACCGCGGGGCTCCACCTGCCGGCTGGGGGCGCTCAGGGCTGCGGGCGGCGGCCCGGCGGTGTCGCGGCCTGCGGGCGGCGGGGCTCCACCTGCCGGCTGGGGGCGCTCAGGGCTGCGGGCGGCGGGGCTCCACCTGCCGGCTGGGGGCGCTCAGGGCTGCGGGCGGCGGGGGCTCCACCTGCCGGCTGGGGGCGTTCAGGGCTGCGGGCGGCGGGGGCTCCACCTGCCGGCTGGGGGCGCTCAGGGCTGCGGGCGGCGGGGGCTCCTCCTGCCGGCTGGGGGCGTTCAGGGCTGCGGGCGGCGGGGGCTCCTCCGGCCGGCTGGGGGCGCTCAGGGCTGCGGGCGGCGGGGGCTCCTCCGGCCGGTGTCGTGGCGCTCAGGGCTGCGGGCGGCGGGGGCTCCTCCGGCCGGCGGCGCCCGCTCAGGGCCGCGGCTGAGATTGGGCGGCGGCGCTGGCCGGTGGCCCGCGGCCGGCACCGCGCCGCTCCGGTGGGCGCGATTCCGCCGGCGTCAGCGGCTCGGCGCCGGTCGCGGCGCGCTCCGACGCCGACGGGAATGTCCGGCTGTCAGCGGCGGAGGCCGCCCCCCCCCCCCCGGCCGATCGGCGGCGACGAGCGGCGGCGACGCGACGACGGAGACCCGATGGGCCCGGCAGGCGGCCAACGGCCGGGCGCCGCGCCGGAAGCCGCCTGACGTCACCGCGCCGGCCCGCACGTGCGGCCGGCTGGCCGCGTTTCGAGCGGTTCGCGGGAGCCTGAGGTGTTCTGGTGGAATTGGATAGACGCTGCGGCTGGACTGGCGCACTGTCCGTCACTGTGATACTTGGAATTGTTTTGAAACGCAAGAGTATGCATTCGACGATCGGTTTTTTATATTCCGGAATTCATGTTCATTTTCTCTGAACAGATACGCGTCTGCTGCGCTTGAGATCGGGCGCATTAGTTCCATTAAATATGCGTGCTCTTGTACGAATGCCTGTATTATCTGCGCTTTGCATTCACTGACTGAATACGACAAGCGATGTTTCTTCCAACGTAGTCGCTTTGCGGCGTTGTGATTGTGCAAAAGCAGTGGTCGCAGTTTGAGAAATATATCGCTGATCCTTGTAATGCCAGAGGAAAACGGTGCAGGTAGACCTTTCGTTTGCGTTTAATTGTATTAATTTTGCCACTTATCAACAGGAAAGGCTTTTTTAAGATTTTTCGTAATTCTGCCTCCATTAGCTGCCTGATTATGATGGTGGAGCATTTCGGCAATATGTTTTTCATAAATAGGTGGTGAATGCTGTGTTATGCCATTGATATTGTGGAAATACTTTCCAATGATTTGATTGATGTCATCGCTTCTTCCGAGACTTAAGAAACGTCATACATAATACTTATATAGTATGTAACACAGTGCGTAATAAAACAGGAGCAGCATAAAGTCATTTCGCAATAATGCAAAGTTTTGTTTGGGCAATGCTTTACTATTTCACATACACGAACTTGTACAAACCGTGAGCCTATTCAGGCATTCACTAATCGGCATGGCCACTTTCCCAGTTAGCAATCTAACTGCCTATTTTTGGGCTGTGTTGCCAAAATGTGGCGCAAGTTCACAACATGACGAAACAAAGGACGAAACTCCCAGGAAACGTTTCACATTACACAGAACAATTTAAAGTTTGTTTGTGCTTAGAAGCGTTATGTTGGTGGCTCAGGGTTTCCCAAATCCATGCCGCGAACACTAAATTCTAGAACATTGGCTTAATAAGTGTAACGTATGAGCTCAAGTAATACATGTAATACGTAAGATTTCTTGCAAGAAGCTATATACGACTGCAAACATTTCAATCACTCCCAGATAACAGCAGAGAACATTGTTCGCAGGATGGCACAGGGCCGGGGCATGCACGCGACAGGACGCTGACTGGTGCGGTGCGGCGCTGACCTTTGCCGCGGCGGTCCCCGGTCGGCAGTAGATCACCGGCTGCGCTCTGGACCCGGTGCAGGGAGGCAGTCGACTCCAGCTTCTGTCCTATGGTTCTCCCCGACGGCGCACAGTCTCGCGGGCACGTTCGGCCAACCGCTCGCCGCGCACCTGGGCAGGTGACACTCCGCTCGCCTGAGCTGGCCACCGACTGGCCGGCCGCTGACGCCCCCCGCCGCCCGCGGCTCTCGCGGGGGGGAAGGGGGGGTGCTGACGTCACGCTGGCAGCCGGTGGAAGCGTCGGGCTCCGTCGCGACAGCTCGGCCGGCGGCGGCGCGCTGTCGTGGTTCGGTTTCACGGACGGCGGCCCACCGTTTTCTGGTGAGGACAGACTACGTGCGCACGTGAGCCGACGCCGGTACTATCTGACGCACACCTTTCACCGACAACCGCAACCACCTGACACACGAACCTGCCCCTCCCCCCTCAGCCTTTCTCATTGCCCTGAGACTTTAAGACCCTGGACATCGCATGGTACTGTTTATACCATTCAGTTTAACCTGAAACCTTTCCGATGACGCGCCTTATTGATTATTTATTATTATATAGATTATTATTATAGATGACGCCGTATCAAAACCCTTAAGGCATCCAAGGATAAGCTTTATTTTTACAAGGTCATTACGACAAAAAACAAAACGCGCGCATGCTTGCGGTAGATAATTCGCAGTTGTCATAGTTATGGAGCCTTCATACATTACCGTAACTAAAGCAATACAATCGCCATCAGAAGATGATGAAATAGCCTCTCCCAGCCATTGTACATGATGAACTTTATTTGCGGAATTTCGATAGTCGTTTTACATATTTGCTACGGATCATGCTTTGTGAAATGTTTCCTTTTTGTCTCTTTTCGCAACAGCTTTATGCGTCATACATAAAGATACGGCCTTTCCCCGTTAGGCGTACCTATTTCTCGCATACACGGCAGCGAAAAGTAACATGTCGTACTCAAACCTCCAAATCGTACTAAAAAAGGGTTTCGCATTGCGATATTCTAGATCTACATCTGCGGTTTCCTTGTTCCCGATTTGTGCTGGAGGCTACGGCATGCCTGGCTGTAGCTGGCCATGTTTATCGGTGCACAGTTTTATTGGACGGACACCTTGTCACCCCTGGTGACCATGAAAATGTCCCGTAATTCATTCGCCGCTCCTCGGCCAGATTCCCGTCAGCGCGGCTTATTTTGATCTGTCCAGAATAGCAGCGGTACGCATTTAAACCTGGCACCAGGGGCCCGCGCCAGGACATTCCGTGAATGAGGTAGCGTCACACTGACAGGGAAGTCCGTGAGTGGGATTACATCACGACGATAGGACACCTGGTGAATGAGGTGGCGTCACTCCGATGGGGCAGCCAGCGAAGGGGGTGGCGTCACGCTGGTAGGACAGCCGGTCCCAGCCAGCATTTCCCCGTGACGGGGGCGTAACGCCGACTGGATACACACCAGGGCAGCGACCGGACCGTCACGCAAGGCCCGAGGTGGCGTTTGCAGCCATTTTTCCCGTAGCTCGGGTGTGGTCCCGACAGGGAACCGGACATGGTCAACACCGGGCATCGACTAGGTCCCAGCTTGACAAACTGACGCTGAACAGTGAGGGCTGGGTCCTCGCGGGGCCCATCCCTCACTGTTCCGCATCTCACAACCCCGCGGCTGATGGACTGAAGTCACGCTCATCGGATTCAGAAGGGCAACCGCTGAATGGAGAGGAGTCACGCCGGTAGGGCAGCCGGTAAGTGAAGTGGCGTCACGCTGGTACCGCAGCCCGTGAATGAAGCGGCGTCACTTTGTAACGTAGCCCGTGAATGGAGTCACGTCACTTTGTAAGGGAGCCCGTGAATGGAGTCGCGTCACTTTGTAAGGGAGACCGTGAATGGAGTGGCGTCACTGTAGGGAAGCCCGTGAATGGAGTGGCGTCACACTGCTGGGGAAGTCTATGAATGGGGTGACGTCATGTCGGAAGGCAGTCCACGGCTGTAGTGGCCGCAGGGTGCAGTGACAGATTCAACCATATTTGATACGTGTATAGGCAGCGATCAAACTGTGGAGGACATAGTAATGATGTGGTGTATATTACGGTATGGCCGATTCCCGGCAAGAGTGGAGGATAAGACCCCTCTGAGATGTCGAGAACTACACATCCGATTTCATCGCAACAAACGCAGATCGATTTGCCATGACGTAAACTACACTTTTATAAAAAGAAGTTCTCAAAATTTCAAAAAGGGTGGATACAAAAAACAAAAAGGCAAAATAGGGGTATTTTTGGACTTGTTATTACTCTGGTATTTATGGACTGATTTTGATGGAGTTGGAGCACAAGTAAAGAGGACGCTCTTCTACGTCATATATGTTCCGGGTTTGGCATTTGAAAAATAGCGACGAGCTTTACTGTAAAACCAGATTTTGTTTTTTGACTTCCACCTGACCTTGTTAAGTGATCTCAGGCGAACAAAATTGTATTTGTATGCTGGCCAACTATTTGCCTATACATTCACATAAAGTTTTAAGTTCTACCTTAAAAATGCTATTTTGACAGACATTTTCCTTTTACTCTCAATAGGGCGAAAAATGGTCCGAGGTGCCTCCCAAAAACGTTGCCTAGCTCCGCCCCTAATTAAAATATACGCAAAATTTAGCACCAATATGTAGAATAAATAGCCGGGAAAATTCACCAAGTTTCGTGAGGCTGTGTCAAAAATCCTCGAATTGGCAAGCAAAAACCCCGAAAGGGGGAGGGGGGCGGATTCAGCCCAATCCTGCCAAGGTTAGGTTTAAGGATGCTGGCTTCTCCAAACATTTTTACATATAGGAGTGATTTTGCGACGCCAAATGAATGAACGGTTTCCGTCCATCACTGGCTAACTATAGAGTAGCCTTGGCCCCTTTGGTCCCTCCCCTTGGATCTGCTCCTGGCCCGCATTTAGAATACCATTCCATTAAGGCCTGTGGGGTGACGATGGTGGATTCTTCAGGGGAAGGGGGTTCTGACGCACTCCCGGGGCATCTTTGATCGCCTAAAGCTCCTGCATCGTGTTCTCTTTGCGCGGAGGGCTGTCATTCCACATCAGCTCTTCAAAGATATACGTCCCTACGCAGACCTAGACCAATAACAGAATAACCCTGCTACTGAGTTGCAAAGTTCTGCAGTGTTGCCATCAAAAACCCCTCGGCACAGCCGTTGTGAAAAGGTGATCCTAAATTCCGGACAAAATACCAAACTTGCCAACAAAGTCGCTCAGATATCATTAACTTTACACACCGCCCAGCAACCACAATCGATTGGATGCGTCCTTGTGCCGGTTCAGCGAACGGCGCTCACGGTGCGGGGGTGGAGCGTTCAGAGGCCTCGTGCGCTGACGGGCTGCGGCGGCTGCGGCGCTGGGGCGGCCGGCTGGCACCTGCCGCCTCCGTTGCCGCTCTGATCTGACCAGCTCCTGTTTTCCCGGCGGCACCGCTCAAACCGCTGGCGGGGTCACTGGCGGTCAGCATCAGGCGTGTCTGTCAGACGGGCGGAAGGTCCTCCTCTGGTGGTCCTGGTGGCGGGCCAGATCGTCTTCTGAAGGCAATCCAGGTCACGGCCACCCCTTTCGCCAGTGGTTCAGGATCTGCTCTATGGCAGTCCGTGTTGTCTGTAGACAGTACAGGTCCTCCTCTGCAGGCAATACAGGTCGTCTGTAGACAGGTAAGGTCCTCTTCTGTAGGCAGTCTAGGTCTTCTGCAGACAGTCCAATCCATCTAAGACAGACCATTCTATTACTTAGACAGTCCAGATGCTCTGCAAACAGACCAGTTAATCAACCTAGACAGTTCAGATCCTTTGTAGACAATCCATGCCTTCTGCTAGAAATAGTTCAAGTCATGGCCACGACTTCCGCTGTTGCTCCAGGTCCTCCTCTAAGAGCTGCTTACACCCATTTGGATTACACAGAAATCGTGCGGTGTCTTTCAATGGAATGACAATGAATGTTGCTCAGAACAAGCCTTGAAGGTCAACTGAAATTCTTCATTGTGGTATTTTTGTTTCCATGGGCGTTGCATATAAAAGAAAAAGCCGTGTTATCAGCTTTATTATCAGCTTTCTTAAATTCTGGTCACTAAAAGCGCTTAAGACATAATGACGTGTGATGTGTCAGGACTTAAATATAGTTCAGGACAAAATAGCTTCTGCAGAACAAACCTATCTCTTCTGGAACTGATTGCGTTGTAATGTTTCAGACGTAGTGATGTATATGCCAGTGTTTTTTCGGGAACAAGTTATTTTGTTGAAAACAGCATTTGACACTATCCCGCAGACAACAGAATCCTATCCAATACCGAGATGTGGGGAACCAGGCTCGAACCTAGCTGATGGATTGACTGCTTTTTTTTGGTTGTATACAAGTCCATCGAAACCCGTCAGATGTTCTTTCAACACTTCCAGGCTCTGCGTCTTCGGATTTTTCTCTCGCCTTTTTACCTGATATTAATAACTATTTTGCCACCTTCCATTGACGGCACTGGGGCACTTTACTACCATGTGTACATTCGGCATCATGTTCTGCGTGACCTTTGATGCCAAGGTTATCAAAAGTCTAGGTGGCAGGCTAGGCCGGACTTAAAATTCGTATTTTCGTTTCGTGCAATGCACGTTTCGTCGCCCATTTGAAACGGAAATCCCTTAAGGGTCATTTTGAAATACCTAAATGCATAACTAGTTAAAACCTTGAAATGGCTCTATTTGACGTATACATGCACAATGCATCCTGTTGCAGTTTCAACCTCGAAACATTGTGAGTACGCTGGAACGTCAATCTGGCACGTTTGAGAGACCCTATAAGTCGATTTCGTCCATGTTGCACAGTTTTATAATGTTTCATAGCGTTGCAAAGACCGTGTCTCGGCATCAGCCATCCGCATCGCCACACGGACGCCACCAGTGTAATCGCAAAACCAAAACCTACATAACTATGGCAAAGGTCAATCCTGCAAAAATTGTTGCTTTGTTGCAAGAACCTCCTGTGGAAACTGCTCGTGCAATGCATCGCACGAAAACTCGGTCACAGCAACATCCAGAAAACATCTAATTCGAGATTTTTATTTTTTTAATCCTTAAAATTTAAATTTTAAATTTTAAAATTTAAATAAAAAAGTTAAACTTAAAATTATAAAAATCTTTCATTTTTCTTAAACATACTTTCTCCAGGTACGAACTGCGGAAATGTAAATTCGACTTAGGAGGACCTACAACAGAGCCAGAACTTTCCATAATGAGCTCCCGGGTATTGTTGACATGCGATGCAAGCCATGGTCACTGTGCAATGTGAAAACATCAGCAGTGAAGCAGTGAAGTAAAATCGTAGGCCGGATCGCAAACATTGCTGTATTTTTGCACCATCTGAATGTGGCCCACTAGTACTAGTGCTAGTTAGTACTAGTATGTGACGTTGTTTCCAAATTTATGTAAGATGACATTACTGAACATGACAGACTTCATCTAAGGTTATCAAAGGTCAAGGCTACGACCTAAGTCATGCCTGAAGTCCGTGTTATGGGTCTTTTCTCAGATGTAGTAGGACACTATGACATTGTTTTCAAATTTTTGTGAGTGAAGAAAAAAGTGTTGGGCGGTCCGAGACATCACGGTCATTCATACCGGAGATATTAAAAAAATGCGCAAGGCGTGGGGCGTTAAGCCACGGTCCCCTGAGCAAAAATTAAAAGTGCTTCCCGCGACCCGTTTACCGCCTACTGAGTCCGAACCGTAAACGATAAGACCACCAAACTTCCATTACCTGTCAGCCGATCAAATTGACACATCATGGTATAACATTTTTCCTTTAACTGGCTTGTATTTTACGGAAATTAGGAGCAAAATATTACCGTATCAGATGGTTAGCGGCCGCCCTCGTCGAACGGCGCAGAGGAGTCCTTGTTCGACAGTGTAGCTATGCCTCTCATAAAAACATAGCAAAATACACGTCATGTTGTAGGGAGTGGAAATTGCAATCGAATGGTGTTAGTGTTTTGTCTTTTCGATCATCAGGTTTTGTAACACGAGGCCAATAAGTTGATGGTCCAAATGTGTTAAGAATTTTGAAATTTTTCTCATAGCTGTGATCCATTGGATACGTAGAACTTGATTGCCGTCTGAAAATAACGTTATTCTTTCATTTTGCATCTTACAGTACTAAAACTTAACTAATCCGACGCAAACTGTAGTGCCTGTGACGTGATATACATTAGACGGACCGACCCCCAGAGCATCGTTGACCAGGTCGGCTGCCGCCGGGCGCTGGCGGGTGGCGCCGACCGAGCGCTGCTGCTGTTCGCCGACCTGTTAGCAATACAGGACGTAAGGATCGTGCTGCGCGACGTGCGTGTGAACTGTGGCCATATATCGAGCAGCACAAGGAGAGAGGAAAAGAACCGAATCGAAGTAGGCCAGGAGCATTCAAAGCGTCTTTCAGTCACAATTTTTGCCCTAACTTCACAACTGGAACTTCCGGAACTTTCCCAGACTTTCCCATGATAACTTTTTATGCACATATTGTATCACACCAGATAAACGGATGACCTTTTGATACCAGTTTTAAAGTTTTCACTCATCTGATACACTTGCTAAATCTTGGTAAACGCGTCGCACATTTTTTGGCCGTAAGTTCCGACATTTTCGTGACATGTGACGCCATTAGTCAACACAAGGCGCCAAATTTCATATCCGGAAGTGATGAAGGCACGCTCTGTCCATTGCCTTAGACATTGTGTAGAACGGACTCTTAGTTTCTGAGACAGAGAGTTTGAGGATGTCGAGTTTACTCCCCTTCCCCGGATGTGGCGGGTGACGAAAGGCTCCAGGCGGAGCCGCATTCAACCCCCCGCTCCCCCTCCCGCCGCCATTAAGTTTTTAAACGTTTTTTGTGTATAACTTGATTACTGACTGAACTGGATATCTGAAATCGCTCTTGGTGTGAGTCGGAGGTCCTGCCAAACGTCCTTCCTCGTGAGACGGGGTTCAGGTTCACCACTACGCTGCTGGATAGCCTGACCATTGGCTACTGGTCTGCATCTTTGAACTGAGATTTAGCTGCAACCGTTGAGGCTGAAAATCAGTTCCGTTTTGGCCTTGCTACTCTGCTGTGGCGCTGAGGTCGGGTTCAAAATCGACGGCTGAGAGTGGGAGATAGTAAACTGAGTCCCGCTAATGGCTGCAGTGGCTGAACAAATGACGTCTAACTAATGGCTAAATTCCACGTGTGTATGCCGTGGCTGTGAGACTTCAGTTGGTTATGCCAGTCTAACTCGCATTAGAACAAAAGACAGGGTGGCTTCTTAGCTCGCTTCCCAATTTTAAGTCTAGGAGTGGAATCGTGAGTCTAATCAATGTTGCCCTTACAAGGGTATCGGAAAAAAGATTTAATCCCAAATCTGTAAAATTTACAGTAGCATGTTCCACTTTTGTTGTAATGTGTAAGTAGACATTTCTAAAATTAAGCAATATTTGCAAGCATTGAGATGCCTAAAATGCGTGTTTTCCACCCCGCATATGCGTCTGAAGGCATTGAAATAGGAGAGCAAACTAAGTTAGAAGGGCCGAGCAGAAATCGCCCCTAGCCTTGAAAAGATGTGGGGAACCCAAATATACCCGGATTAGTTTGTCTCTTCTGATTTGGATCACTAATATCTCGAGGACAATGAAGCACTGACATACATTTGTATTTGCATGTGCTTGAACAAGCATGACTTATGAAACATTAAAAATATGGTGGGGACCTATGGAGACAGCTCATAGGGCAAGTATCGCAGCTGCCTCACGAGCTGCGAATACTGTTGACATTATTCCTATGGGATGAAAGTATTACAATTATCATTCATTTTTCTTAGATATATGTATTTATTTATCATTTAGTATACTTATCAACGAATTATTAACATGCGCGTACACGGAAAGACGCAGCCATAGAGTGGTCCTTGCAATGTCAGTTTTGGAAAGTGTACTTGTTTAGCTGAACGGCTGTGGTGGTGAGCTGTATGCCGGCCTTCTTGCGAGCAAAATGACGAACGCGGCCGTCGAGAATCATCGGAAATTTCCGTTTCCGTCAGACAAAGATTGTTGGTGCAAGCGCAACTTAATTCCCAACAAAAAACTTAACTTCGGCGTCAAGTTTCGTTTGCATCGTGCGGACCACTGCCAGCGCCTAGACGTGGAAACGAACGTGTTTTGTTTACCGACGGGACGCAGATCTCTTGGATCACGTGGGGCTTGACGACATATACTGGATACCATGTTTATGGTACTGGATACTGGATACATCAGAGTGGCACGGAGCGTTGAGCGTCGTCCGTGACCGTCCTCAGCCGTCCAGGGGCCCTCAAATGGTCTGCCTACACAGGGGCAGGCGTGGCCTGGCGGCGCCGCTGGCACGTGCACCGGTGGGGGAGGGGGGGGGGGGCAGCCGGGCGGCGCCACCGGCTCTCGCCGTGGCGCCGGCCCAGGCAGCCATGGGTTAGCCTCGGGCGCGGCTGCGGCGGCGGCGCTCTGTGCGGCGGCCGTGGCAGCCGGCCAGCGCCGCCGGCCGGTATGTGCCGGGACTCGACCCCCGGGCCCCCGGCGGCCGGCCGCCGCGCCCGCCCGTCCCTCGGTCCGGAGAGAGGCGGGTCGGCCGAGCGGGGACGCGTCGCCCCTGACCGTCGCCCGGCACGGCGCGGAGCGTCATCAAAGCCGCCGGCGCCGCCCGCGCCGTTTGCCGCGAGACCTGCCAATACAAATCACGGCGGCTAAACTTAGCCGTCAGCTGGGCCGGCATGCCGAGTCGTTACCCGTGGGCAGGCCGGCTCGGCCTACACGGCCCGAATCGCGGGCCGCGTCACGCCGCGTCGCCTCCCTCCCGCGTTCGCCGCCGCACTCGCGGGACGAGGCCGCCCGCGCGCCGCCGTGGCACGTGCCAGCTCCCGCGGAGCGCCGCTGGGAGCTCGCGTTGTTTCCGCCAGCGCCGGCTCCGGTCGGGGACACAAACACGCCGTCCGCAGCTGCCGGCCTCTGAAATACGCACCAGGCCGGCGCGAGGAGACGCGACGCGTGCCCGGCATTCCGCGCGAGCCGCCAGCCAATAGCTTGTGACTAATTAATGAAAACACCTTGAGTCAGGGCTGTGTCATCAAAGAACACCAGCTCGAGCTGGCCAAGAATGCGCGACCTTGGTGGTCATCGCCGGAACTCTACGATAGCTTGTCGGTTTGTGACGCACTGCCGTAAACAGGACACATGACGTAATGCGGGAAATTACACACCACGCCCGATTAGCCGTGCAATCTAATCCATTGCGGATATCTAATGAAAATATACTAATTGATGGGAATATTTATCGGTGGTTCTCGACAAATGCTTTAATGTTCTTTTTTTACACTTACCATTATTCTTGCTTTGAAGGCAAAGCATCTGCGCTATTTTTTAAGATTATTAACAACATTTACTCGTATTTTATCAAGGGTACAAAAATTATGCCCAGTTTAACGCAATGACACATTTTGTTTTATATGTTTTGCTTAGCGAGGCATTTCCCAGTAAATGGGTGCGAGGAACACGTCCCCAGACATCGGGAACGGTAATCTTTGAATCAGGGGTGTGGTTTCCTATCTCTTTGTCGGTGCCCCGGCACCCACAAAATGGCAATGGTCACCCACAACGCGACTTGGGCACCCACACTTAAATTATGTTTAGAAATTGAAAGACAGTTATATTCTCAATCTCATGACGTTAACCACCTACAATCAGCTTTGTAAACAATAATCGGAACTCATTTACTCCATTGTCACCCACCAGTTGCTTTTTCTCACCACCCTCCATGCAACATTGTGTTAAGCCGGGCCCTGGAGAAAGGTCCTCCATTTAAGGTATCCACTCAAATCGTGATTTTTAACTGTGCCAGAACGAATGAAGAGGACATTTTTATGAATCAAAGCGTAGGTACCATTCATCAGCGACGGCGGAAAAGGGGGGGGGCAGGAGGGGCGGCCGCCCCCCAGCCGCCAGGCTGGGGGGCAAAACTATGTTTTTGCCCCCAGAAATTTCGGTCACTGCACCAAGCAAAATCGTAAAAAATCAACCTTACGCTATCAAAAAAGGAGAAAAAATCGATGTATGAACCGAAAGAAAACGTACTCCGAATATACAAGAAGGCTTTGTGCTATGAAAAGAGGCTCGTGGTCTGAATGAGCGTTTTGGGGCCCCTGCTAGCTTGCAGGGGAATTCACTGCTGTAGACCTGTAAATTCACCCCTGTAGACCCATAAAGGACGCTTGCCAGCCTCTGAAGGAACCTCCTTTCGATCTGGAAAAAGGGTCCTGCCCCTGCCTCCAGAGGTCGACAGGGGCCCTTTACAGACAGATAGGGTGCCCTCTACAGACAGCCAGTGACCCCCCTGGCCAACAGGTGCCCCTAAGCGATCATTCAGGAGCCCCTGCTTTCCTGTAAAGATGTCCCTGCCGACCTGTAACAGGCATCCGCCAGGTCGCCAGGAACGTCTTTACAGGCGAGCATGGGCCGCCTATACACTTCAGCGGGGCCCCTTTACAAACCGACATTAATTTTAACCACATGGGACCCCACTGATTCCCAGAGTCAGACGCGGATCCAAAGGGGAAGCAATTGGGGTGACCGCCCTCTCCCCCCTGAGGACTGAGAAGGGGCCCCTGTCAGATTTAAAAGGAGCCCGTATGAGTTTCACGGGGCCTCTATAAGAACTTGACGGGCTCTTGATGCAGTCAGAGAGCCCCTGGAGAGCTAGATGACCTCTGAGACGCTTAGAGGGCCCCTGAAGCTCCCAAAGAGCTCCTGAGACCACAACAGGACCCCAACACGGCAGGGTGTCCCTGAGACAACTGAATGGCTCATAGGGCCCCTGAGACGGCGAAGATGAGGACTGAGTCCCTAGGGGGCCCTGTGAGTGAAAAGCTGAAGGTTCTTGATGTAGTCGTTAAGTCCGGGAGGGTTAATGAGACCCTGACATGGTAAGATGGCCCCTAAGATAGAAAGGAAGGGTCCTTGGAGCTCTTCGAGGGCCCCTGGCACAGCAAGGGGCCCCAACACAGCAAGGGCCCATGAGACTGCTAACATTGCCAGAGAGGCACCTGAGACAGAAAAAAAACCTTAGATGGTGCCTGGCACGGCATAAGGAGACCCTGGCCAGCCAGAGCGGCCACCTGAAAGGGGATTCGTCAGTAACCTACTCAGTCTCGAGAGGAGCCACCAACTGGGCTACATTGGCCTTTTTGAAACCTTGGAGGTTCTTGATGCTGTCAGGGGTCCCGGGAAGGTCAGGTAGTATCTGGGACGGCAAGATGGGCCTGTACACCGCAGATGACCCCTGAGACCACCAAAAAGATCTCAGGACCCCTGCGAGACAATGACAATAAAAGTGCCTCTGAGACGGTGTTTGGGCTTGACGGGGGCGCTGGGCGACCAGAGGGTCCCCGAATGTAATAAGCGGGCTCCTGGCACGGGCAAAATCCCCCTGAGACTGCCAGCGAGGCCCATGAAGTGCCAACAAAACGGCTAGAGTTGTTGCGGCTAGAGGGGCCCTAAAAGACTGCCAGATGCACCTCATGTAACAGAGGAAGACCCCTGATACAGCCATGGGGATCACTGGGGACGTTCAGAGGGTCTATGGCTCTGCACAGGGGCCCTGAAATTGCCAAAAATTCTTTTGTAACTGCCAGAGGACCCCTGAGATGGCAAAAATGTTTCCCAGAGACGATAAGAGGGTAGCCAGGACCGCAGGGATTCCACTATACTGTTAGAGGGAGACCTTTGAGACTGCTAACTAGAAGTCTCTAGCAATAAGGACCCCTGAGACGACCAGAGGGGCCCCTGAAACTACTAGAGCTTGAGACGTCCAGACTGCTCGTGAAACGGCCAAAGGACTTAGACGATTGTAAGAACCGCCCATGTCACAGCAGAGAGAGACATACACAGGGCCTTTTTTAGTGCCTGAGGGGCTCCTTAGACGGCAAAAACGTCCCAGGGACGACAGGAAGGAATCCGAGATGGTTTAAGCGTCCCTGAAACTGCCAAATAAGTCCCTGAGACTGTCCGAGGTGCTCCTGAAACTGCCAAAGGAGCGCCTGAGACGTCCCGCGGGACACATGAAACTAAAAAGGAACCTGAGACCACTAGAGGATCCTGGCACGGCCTACGGCCCGAGACCACCAAAAGTGCCCCTATAACTGCAAGAGGGAACCTAAACTAAGCTCACCTAAGCTAAATTAAACTAAACTAAACTAACCTAAACTAAAAAATTCCAGAAGCTATTTGGGGATTGGGGAGATTGGGGGCCGGACAGACGGGCTCCTGGACCAGATACAGACACGACATTTCAAATCAAGGGAGTGACGGAACCGCCTAAAATCTCGCCTTTTTTGTCATATTTCTGGCACTCTGTTCGCAAACAAAACGCAGAGTTGTCTCAAACAAGATGACGCGTTTGAATTTTTTCGTTCATTTTATATCGTAAAAGCAGAATTATGCCATTTTCCATATCTGAAGGGCAACAATGGGGGCCCCGCGCTGACCAGTTGCCTCCACCCCCTTCCCCGCCTTAGCGAAATCCTGGATCCGTCCTTGGCGAGGGCTCCCATTAGTTTCGAGGGTCCCCTTGATCCGATTTTCCTTCCCCCTGGGCGGAATCCTGGCTACGCCCCTGGTCCATTATGTCAGAGATTTGGTGCTGGCATTGTTACATTATGCGTGTGTGGGGGGCAGGCCAAGTTGATTTGGCAAGTGCTTGAGATAATGATTTCGTTCTCGTGTGATAGTCTGCAAGAGCTTTGTTACTAAGCGTCGAGTTATAATTGAATGTTGCGGGAGGAAACTGTCTTTCAACCGTTTAAAAATGTATTTATAGTGATGCTGAATTCGTGATGTAAACGCAAACATAATAACAAGCAGAAGTTTGGATCATTCGCCATTATGTAGATGGATGCCCAATGGCAAAGACCTGAAAAGTGACAATTGGTACAGACCTGAATAGAAAAATCCATGCATTTTGGAGAACACAAGTGTGCACTAGCGCCAAAACCTGGGAAAAGGTTTGCTTATTTAAATAAAAACTGGGCTACAGTAAAAAGATTGAAATTCAGTTATTTTTTCGGGATGGGGAAAGCAGGTAACCCAGATGAGGTCGGTTGTTGATCCGACAGAGCTTGCCCCCCAGCCGAAAGTGCAATCCGCCGTCCCTGCCATTCATTCTTGCCAACTTACTCTCGTTTGCTCATGTTTTACTGGGGTAGGTGAGTATGCTGGCTGCCAGCCCAAGTTTAATCTATTTTTCCCCGTTTTCTTTCCAACACTTAAATCGCCGATGAATCGAGTTAGCGTGTCATTAGCCTCAGCGATGTCGAAGCTTTCAACAGCTGACGAACACCATAATTATGACGGCGGCCATCATGGATTCAGGCAAGTACCGCTGCAGTTCCTCGAATCTCCCTCGCAGGTATGTATTACGTGAATAGGTCGAAATACGTTAGTGTTGTTTGTCAAAACAAACGTCGCTGGCGTTTGTAACTTCGTCTGGTGCAGCAAGGCGGAGTGTTGGGCAAGCATCGGGTGCGTCAAAGGTTTACCTACCCATTTTCCGCTCGCCGATTGACTCCTTTCTCTAGTACTGCGTATTGCATTTTGCCTACAGATATCACTGTCGATAAATACAGTAACTAAAATGCATAAAGTATTGGTCTAAGATGATGAAAATGCACCTTCCATTTACATGATACCCATAACCAATCGTAAAAAATCGTAATTCCTCGGAGTGCGTTTTTGGGATACCGGAAAAACTAGATATATTCCCTTTAAGGATGTCGCCGTCATAAAGCCATCTGTGATTTACGGAAGTCAGTCTTCCGTCTTTTACCTGCCGTAATATCTTTTTAACTAATTTCCCTCAAATTTAAGCACAAACGCCTGTCACGATCCTCTCCCCCCTCCCCGATACGCAATGTCTGGATGTCCCCATATGAGTTTTGGTCACCCACAGTCATTTTCCGGAAACCACACTCATGCTCTGCATAGGTTTTGCGCTAAGAAAAATGCACTTCTGAACCTGTGTGTTCTTCGAGCAATCGTTCGATGGCAACTCTCCTTGAAAAATTTCTGAACACGTGCAGATGCAGAAGCAGATTGAAGGGCTCAAGGCATTCCGCACGAACATTGATGCCAGCTACTTGCTTGCAAAAACTGTTATTCTTCGTCCTTGGGGGTGCTGTTCGCTTGGTTGTCTGATCGTCTTCTCGGTAAATGCTCTTTATACCTGTTCAACAGTGCCCATGCGGCCTTTGAACGTCGCTTCCAGTTTCCGTTGCTCTGTCGAAGCGGCCGCCGTCAGCTGGCCTGCTCAGATGCAGGTCACCGCCGTTCGCTTTGACGAGGAGGGCGAGGTTTATGTCTCTCCCGTTTGGAAAGCTGGTTTCCTTGTTCAGCGGTTGGGAGACGGATGGTTGCTAATGGAGAGCTGTTCTGCTGGCAGGTCGTTAATCTGTGTCAGCCTGGTGGGCGACGGCCGTTTTGTGTGGGGTTGTACTGTTCCTCTTTTGCTGCGCTCTTGTTGCATCAAGCTGTACGCTTTCGATGTGCCCGCTCGACTCTGGGCTTAGGATAAAGGGGAGCAAAGCGGAGACGGAGGATGATGCGCTGTTCAGTAGTTTCTCCAAACCTTCAATCTATGGTAGGTTGTATCAAGACAAAAAGGAAGCGTCTGTGTCATACTCAGCGGAAAAAGTCGCCGCTAATGGTCCTTTGCCCCTCCTTATACTTTTGTCCTGTAGCTGCAACCCTGCGATCTGATTTTTTGCCTTCGTGACATGGGACATGAATGGTAAAACAGATCCAAGCTAGAAACTCCCGTCCAGTTTTTCCTACCTGTCTTCCCTTCACGGCATTTACCGGCCTATTGTAAAATACACCATTAGTCAACCCATGGAATGTAAATTGCAAATTTCATAAAATATCTGTTCAATCAAACACCGGTGTCGGTTATAAATGAGAACACTGACAGTGCATGCATTTACATGTATCACCAGACTGCAAAATGCTAGAGTTTAATTCATAACCGCACGTAGCATTACGGAATAAAACGAAAGTAGGGCAAACACGCTGTCTAATGAGTATAAGTTAGATACTAAATACGCTAGTGGAGGTTGGCGATCATAGGACAAGATAAGAGCCCGGTGTAGCGCAAGACCTCATGCACCGATTGCACCACACCAGCCGTATCCCATCGCATCCCGCACTTCTGTTATCAGCACCAGAGGAGTCAGCACTGGCCGTCTGCGTCGTCGCACGAGGGCGACACGTGGACTGGTGCCGACGAACGGCAGCGGCAGGAGCCAGAGTGACCAATAGAGTCGTGCTCATCTCTGCGACCACTCTCCGGGCAGCCGCGGCGGCTGCCCGGTGCGATTCCCGTCGGCTGCCACTCTGCCCTGAAGTACTGCTCTCTTTGTTCTCTTAATGTTCTCTGCGCAGTAGCGCAACAGGCAAGCCAGGGCTGTGCGGCTTGGGGATGGGGAATCGGTTTCGTGCATGAAAATAAGGTATGCGGGAGAAGATTGGAGAGACAACGCGAATTCACCCAAGTGATCAAGCACCACAGTAAAACATTACTTTTGTTCTGAGCCATCGTATAGATTCACCACTTTTGGACACGCGTACCTAGTAGTGCCCAGACCACTAGTGTCTTTGAATGGTCGTCCTGGTTCGTTCAGACGAGGGTTCTGTCTCAGGTGGTCTGAGAAGATGTCGCCACGGACACAACGTCGGTGTTTTCGGGATGCCCCGGGATGCATCGATTACCCTGTTTTTTTTTCGTGTGTGTATTTGAACTGTTTATTACTAAGGGAACACGGTTTTCTTACAGTGGTTTATGCCTTGTAGATAATACATCCGTTCTACGCATCGCTTTGAATATATATATATATATATATATATATATATATATATATATATTTATGCCTTTTTCGTTAAATGATACCGCATATTTACAATTAACAGTTTTTTGGATACCCTTTCCATCACTCTTAAAGTTACCATGTTGCAATAACTTCATGCTATCTCAGTATGTCCATGCTTCATGTTACTTAGTTCAGAAGAAACAAAGCTTAACTACAAAATGAATTATATACTTCAACGTGTCGTCCTACCTATAACACATTATCAACACCAACACGAGTGTACAATGGCAAGAAAACAGAAGTAGAAAAATTAAATAGAGCAAAAAATATGTGCATTCATGAAACAATATGGACACGTCGTGCAAATACCGAACACACACGCGCACACAGACAACATACTTCCACCTATGCAACAAACTCCCATAAAACTTTTCAGTGCCCATTACACTCACTTGTTTCTTAAAAACTGGGTCAATATGTCAGATGGGCACGGTCTCCACCTCCGAAAGCCTTCGCTTGTTGCTAACTATTTTTGCAAGGATTTTGGTGTTTTCCACGATCTGCTGCCTCCTTAATGGTTTGCCATGTTCTTGGAGTGAGTGTGTCAATGGCACGCTATTCTGCACGTGCATCGTGATGCATCTACTGAGCGACGTGGTTGTCTGGCCGCATATGCCCTATTTGAAGGGAGCGCGCAGTCTCATGTTGAACATTTGCAAAAGAAGACAATGCTGATGGTGCTTGCTTCAGTGCGCTAGCATCACGTGACGCGTTGTTTTTCATCACGAGAGGTGATGTTAGTTGATCTCAGTAGTCGGCGATGAACTGGAGCGTGTCTGATGGACTGACCACCTTGCATTTTCTCCAAACAGTGTCACGAAATACCTTCTCGTCACTCTGGTAACCATGGGACATCGTGTTTTGTTTAGAGGATTTTGTAGATGTTTTTGTTTTTTGTCTATTTTTGTGATTTTTAGCACCGGCGCAGCCGGGGGCGGGGAAGCCGGCGACCGCACGTCCCGTATGTATTTTTTCCTGTTCAGTATTCCCAGCAGGCGGTTTTCGTATGATTCCAGTTATCACTAAGCTCTCATCTCCTCTTAAGAAAATCCTGGCTGCACTCTTAGTTTCTAGCCGGATGGAAATGGTTTTGTTGATCTCAGCGTCAGTGGTCGAAACTTGGTGTTGGTTGTTGGCAAGTATTTGTTGGATCCTTCGCAGTTCCTGATGTAAAAGGTACCAAGAAGATTAATTAACATGTTAACGCAATTCTTAACTACACTTGGACTGGATGTCATTTATTCTCCCCAATAGGTGCTATCATGTATATCAACTTCTTGATTAGATAGCCCGTGTGACCAGAGCGAAATGGCCGCGGTAGCCGACGCGCTGTATGAAACCCAATCGTCATCAGTAATTGCCATGTGAAATCCATTGGTATGGTAAGAAGTGACGTGTCTTTTGCTTTCAGTCTGCAGAGTCTGGTGTGCCGTCTAAAGATGCCGGGTCGGCCGCCTATCGCTCTCTGGGAAGCAGGTTATTTAGCTAAATAGGTAATTCTCGCCTTTCTTTTGAAAAACATCTTAATGTACACAACGAACATCTTTGTACCTTCGCAGGCTGGCACGCTTGCAGTTTTCACATCTTTTTTTAAAATAAATTTAACCCGAACACGCTCAAGTGAATAGTGCTGGGATCAGAGTCGAGGTCAGTTGAGCTTGTGGTAGAACTGTCACTCGGTCACCCAAGTGTTCTCAAACAGAGACTAAATTTTGATCCGAACACCGCACCAGACGGCGCTGGGGGATCTTTATCGTGCCGTCCAACTCCACGACACGGCCGCACCTTGACCGGCTGACGCTTTCGGTACCGGGCCAAATACAGCCCGTTCTGGGACTCGAACCCGGTACCTGCCACTCACAGGGCACTGTTGTCCAGCTCCTTTATCCATCAGACCAGGGCGACGGCAGGCTTGCTCGGATAGACTGACGAGAAACGTGGGAAAGGCGGCAAACAATGGACGCGGCGAACGCACGTGCTGTTCGTCGGCATTTGCGACAGGCGTTTTTGGTTGTGAAGATTTGCGCTGAGCGAAAAAAGCGACGAATAGTTGTCTGTAAAATAGGCGTGCCTTCTGCGCCAGACACTACAGGCTGAAAAAAAATGTGAAGTGAGTGAGGTCTCCGGTGCATTATTTTTTTCTCCGTTTCGGCAACAATTCATGTTTATAGTCGACTAGCGGGAGCCATCGGCCTTCGGTCGCCTTACCTCCACTAGATCTGCGCGCTTCGCGCTCGCCCACACTGTGGGTTTTGCGGTCTTTACGGTTTGCTTTCAAAAAGGAGAAAAACGTGTTTTGTTGTTTACGTCACTCTGTACCTTGATCCCTTGACTATTTGTCACGGTTCTTCGAGTTCAAGTCCAGCACCTCGATCCTGGAATGTGGTACAGTGACGACCCCGTCTAATGCCAACATCGCGCTCTGTTTTTCGACGGTAGAAAAGTTTGTTTTCGTTCCGAAAAGCCGACCAAATGCATACCGCAACCGTCCCACACCACGCTTCACAAGGAACAAAATGACTTGGACAGTCTGGTCTCCGCGAAGTTCTCACGCCAGCACCCCTGCACTGTTCGACAGTTGCGCTGCTCGCTTCAGTGTGGTCAGTGTCGAACAACTGATCGAGCTGCCCACAGCAATGCTCCACAATCGCTGCCCCGCCTACGTCCTCCCAACCCATTGCCCAACCATGTGCTTCGCAAGTTGCAAGGATGTATCGGACCCTTTGCGCGCCGTTTGCCGCGCCGCGCATTTTAATCTCTTTACGCGATCGAATTTGTCTTTTAGTCAAAATTCCGCCAAAGTTCTGATCTAAATGAAGCCAGAACCGTCCCAGGATCTCGCTGTTCGGTTCACATGGAAGAAACGGCTTCTGTCTGTTGAAAGATCTTCGGCAGTCTGGTCTCCCTAAAATTTTCGCGCCATTCGACAACTGCGCTGCGCGCTTCAGTCCGGTTGCAGTTCGGTATCATGCATTAACAGCTGATCGAGCCGTTACCAGCATTGCTCTACAATCGCGCTGCGAGCTCACATGGGAACAGCCGACCTTTGGACGTTTGGTCGCTCTCTAGGTCCTCGTACTTCGTGCTCGGACGAACGCTCGCTTTGAGAATCGTCTATCACACCGGGTAAAACAACGTTGTCTTTTCTAAAATAGCTCCTGTCTCTGTGTTTTTCCGTCTCCGTCTCCATCTCTTCCTCTGTCTTTATGTCCAGCTCTGCCTATCTCTGCCGGTTTTGGCGCAACTCTGTCAGCTTATGTCCACATTTATGTTTTGCCTTACATTTTCTTTTGTGTGTAACGTATCTGAAATTCCGAAACTGGAGGTCGTGTCAAAGCGAGCACAATGGAGCAATGCAATTTTTAGCTATGAGCTATGACGATGATGAGGAAAAAACAAAAACACCATGTCTCACGCGGTTAAAAGAGTGACGAGAAGGTACTTCATGACATTGGCAGGGCGATCATTCCATCACACCGATTCCAGTTCATCATCGACTACCGAGATCAAATGACATCACCTCTCGTGATGAAAAGCAACGCATCGCATGATGTTAGCACACTGAAGCGAGACAACATTGTCTTCTTTTACAAATGTACAACAGGAGACTGAGTGCTCGTTCCAAACGGGGCATATATTGGTCAGACATCCACCTCGTTCAGTAGTTGCATCACGATGCACCTGCAGAACGGCAGCCTATTTGTTGAAGCGTTAAAGATGCGGCATGCAAAGGAACATACCAAAATCCTTGCAAAAGTAGATAGTGACAAGTGAAGGCTTTCTGTGATGGAGGCCGCGTCTATCCGACATATTGGCCCAACTTAAAAAAAAACTAGTGAATGTAATGGGCGCTGGAAAGTTACATGGGAGTGTGCTGCGTACGCGCGGGTGAAAGTATGCTGTTTGCGTGTGTGTGTGTGGGTGTGTGTGTGTGTTTGACGTTCGCATGACGTGTCCGTTATGTTTCATGTACATTTGCTTTTTTTGCACAGTGGCGGGAATCTTTCGGCGGGACCTGCCTGTTTTGGAATCTTTATACTTGTAGCACATGTACATTTGAATTTTCTGCTTTTATTTTTGTCATTGTACATTCGTACTAGCCTTGATAACGTCTTAGGTAGAACAAAACGTAGACGTATATAGTGCTTTTTCTGTTAAAACTTTGTTTCTTCCAAACCAAGTAACAAGAAGCGTGAATATACGAAGAAAAAAATATATATATATTCATGTATGTGTACACGTGCTTGCGCGCGTGCGTGCATGAGGTAGTGCGAACGTGCGTGCGTATGTGCGTGCGTGTGTATGTGTGTGTTAGTGTTTGTTTGTTTGCTTGGTTGTCTGTTTGTTTGTTATAACGAGGTTGGCATCGAGAATAAATGGGCTTCTAAGAGTTCGTTTCCACAGTCAGATTCAACAAGAGCTAGGTTGCCCAATACCCAAAGAAAAATTGTTCAGAACCTCCAGATATAAGGGTCTGATATGGTGCATTAGATACTTTGATAAGAAGTTATGCAGGGGTAAAGACATTAATTTTTATGCCATTGCAAAAAGGTTTGCAAAGCATCACTATGTATTGACTATTGCCATTGCTTTTGGGCGTAGTATTTTATTGCTATCCTCCTCCATACTTGAAGGAAGTAACTGTGGAAGATGACAGAAAAGGAGGCGTTGTAATGAAATTATTACGTCTCCTGTCAAGCTGTGATTCATATGAGCTGTCAGCACCTCTGCGCGGGCCAAACGGGAAACGCTGTCCTCATGGGAAATTCAGAGGTGCCAGACAGATTTCATCATCACTATCTGAACGTCGTCGAGGAGGACGAGCTCCAAATGGTGTAGTAAAAGCCGTCAGGTGGTGTCAGCAGCTGGCTTATTCCTGATGTTGTTGATCCAACAACTGTTCTGATGCAATACCGCGACGTAAAATGTTTACATGCATGTCTGGCTCGGAGCGTTAAGGGTTTACCTTCTCGTAAGGAAGATACTGCATAATCTGCTGCGTGCATGCTGTGGCGTGCTGCGTGTCATATTACGTGGGTGTATACATTTTTAAAGCTCTCGTTCTTCTGTGAATGAACATTGTTATAAATCCTGGAAAACTGCTCCATATTTCTGTATATTTTATATGGATCTTAACCTTGGAAAAAGACAGCAAGGGCAAACTGCACCTGCACCTTGCTTGAGAAGTTTCGAAAGTTCTGTGGCCCTTACCTCCGGGTCTGCAATTGCAAAACTCATCTTGCCCGGCTGGCGCCAGGTCGTTTATTGTTTCTATTACTAGAGGGAGATAAAGAGTAGGAGTACGTGGGAAAAAACCTTGTCAATCCCATTCAAGCGCTACCAGGGTACGTTTGGCGTTTGTGAAACAAGACCGCATCTGGGATATATTTAGTGGCATATTTCGGAAGCGAGACCACAAAGAGCAAACTCATCGCACAGCACAGACCTCTTTCATTAGCATACCAGCTTAAACTTGGTGCAAATCTCCAGTCATCGTCCTAGGACGTCAACAGAAAAGCCCACGAGACACTACATATGACTACGTTACACGATCATCTGTGAAATAACGTTTTTGTAGTAACAGTGACCCAAATGCCCGGTGCAAGGATAGAGTTTTATGAATTTAGTGGGGGATCAGCCGCCCCATACGACGTAAAGATCGCGGGATATCACCTTTTATAATTTTAGATTTGGGAAATTTTTGCTTATTTTCGAAGCGTTACGAAAGTTGGTTATGTCTCCATAAGGTCGCGTGAGATTGCATCGAATTGCAGAATAATGAGATCACTGTTTAACGATGTAGGATAAAAGCCCCCACAAATGCTCAAAATAACACTAAGATATTTGCGCATTTCTACGTGTACACAAAAATGGCATTTCTTATCTGCACTGCAGAGGCGTTCGGCACGTTGCCGCCCTGTTCGGGCGGGAACGGCGGTCACCGCCCGGATAGTCACAGCTGCACCGTTCACCAAAATCGGGAGAGCCTGCTGGTGCCAGGAATATAAATCGTGATGACGGAGAGCGCCCATGAGGACGCTGTGCTCATGTGGGCCGCTGCCCATGCCGTGTATTGTGCACAGTTCATGGAACATCACAAGAACACGTGCCACATCATGCAAAACGCCGTATGGGGCTTTGCGAGCTAGGATAGTGCCTTGGTTCGCAGGCTCATGCCAAGGTTACGGTAAAAAAACAAGGGGAAGAGGGATAATCTCGGTGAACAGATTGGAGTCAGGTTTATCATTTGGGTCGATGCCCATGTGATGTCATTAAGACGTCTCGTGTGATTCCATGACTGTAGAAAAAGAGATGACTACCTACACATCGGACCTGAAATTAAATACGAACTTAAGTGCACTTAAGTTCGTAGCTCATACGATTGTTTGCCTGAATATTCAGAAACATTTTAGTCGTAACGGCTAATTTCATGACAGTGAATTCACTTTTGCCTTCTAAAAACGGTCTGATGTCACCCCTGAGCATAGTATATTCCTCGACGAAAAGAGAACCAATAGGATAATTTCCGACATGCCATATAGTGCATGTGATTTAAAAAGATTGTTGGAAGAACAACTCGAGATAACAAAGTTATACCGCATAACGTTTTGGGAAAAAATCCAAATTATGCATTGCCAAAACCACATTTAGGCACAAAGGGAGCACCTGCTCAGGAAGTTTCCTATATCATTAAGAGGTATCGAAATCACAAATGAACACCGGAGTGAGTTTCACTAAAACACAAAGCAACACCAGTAAGGGGGTGGGGTTATTTATGCTTTTTTAGAGGACTTCAGAAGTCATCTATGGTTGTTAAACGAATTTCATTGCTCCCAGGACATTACATAGGGGTTTTAACTAACACCCCAAAAAGGTGTTATAGTTACTGGCAGGGGGTAGGATGTACCGCATATCCCACATTTTTGCGACACCCTTAACCTATTCCGGTATCCATAACGCTAGTACGCATCTCCGTATGGAGAGGGGAGAGCTTATTCGATCCTTCCCCCGAGATCTCGAGAACTGCCCATCCGATTTCATCGCAGTGAACGGCAATTGACTCGCCATGGTGTTAACTATACTTCCGCAAAAAGAAATCTTCAAAATCTTGTAGGAAATGGATACAGTAGGCAAAAGTACAGAAAGGGGATATTTTTTTACACAATATAACTCCGATATTTTTTGACCGATCTTGATGCAATCGGCATGATTCGAGAGCTAATCGATGGTGTTTTTCCTTCGGTTTTTACGTTTAGAATTTTAATAAAATCCATAGGTGTTCACGGAGTCCGGGAAGTAGGAGGGATAATTTTCCTTGAAAACAGGATTAACATAAAAGTTTAAAATATTCTTAAGCCGTTTCTAGCCATTCTGTACCTTAAAAGCGCAAAGAAGGAAATTCGTGCGCATATTTCACGCCATAGTTTCTTGACACCACCTGACATCAACCTCAAAATTGAACAAGGGAAAACGCTGTATTAGGTGATATGGATTATGGATTTTTTGTTTAAAAATTAGCGTTAAAAATATCCGCATAAAACAAAATTTGACTTTCATATTGCCTTAGTCTTGTAAATCTATCTCAGGTCAACAAAAATATATTCGCATGCTTTTCCAGTTATTTACCTTTATATCCATTTCAAGTTTCAAGTTCTATCTTAAAACCTCTATTTTTGGCAGCCATTTTCCTTCTAACTTCAACAGTGGCAAAAATGGCCTGATGAATCTCTAAAAAACGTACCCAAGTTCCGCGCCTACGCAAGATAAAATTATACAAACTTGACAAAATACGTAGGAATAATGGACAGGAAAAGTGACTTGCTTTCGTGATGCTGCCGTCATAATCTGGAAATGGGGAGCATAAAAACTGGAGGGGGTTTTGGAGGCCCTCTCTCCCTAATCCAGGCCAAGAGTTAAGCAAAATCTAGGGTATAATGCTGAAGTCGAAAACAACCCAATTGAACGCGAAATCGAAAACTGCCCAAATACTCCCTGCAAAATGTTAATTTCGGCAATGTTGACATGGAGAACATGGAGAACATGGAGCATGGGGCATTAGAACATTAGAACATGGAGCCACCTCAAGTTCCATCCATTGTTGTTATAACCAGTCTTAGGAACGACCGTCGTCGAGCGAACACAGAGGTCGTAAATCTTACAGATGTCGGGACGCTGTCGGTGACAGAAATAACTCAGAAAACATTCTGTAGATGACGACGTTCAAAGGACTTCCGGTCTAGTCCTTGGTATGACATTTTTCTGGTATGGTGGTTTCAGCTGTTCGCGGTAGCTCAAGATATTATGATTTAACATTAGGCTCCCTTGGTGAGTACGACCTGGATGCTGAAAAACTAACTTTGGCAGGAATTATGCATTACTGTCACTGGGGATTTCTAAGCGGTTCGTAGTCGTCCGGGGACAGTCTGCGTTGACACATGCAGTTCAAACGGGAAAAACATGTCCAATATGATTCTGTACATCGGCCGATTTCACAAGCCCCAAGCCCAGCTCGAGCCTAGGAGCATCAAAGAAGACCAGAAATCTTGTCGATGTTGTCGATCCGGAACGTTGCAGTTTGCCTTGGCAAAGAGCGTCAGAACATGTGAAGCTGGGGGAATGCAAGGTAACGGTATTTGTGGTGTTCGAGGAACAGCCACTCTCTTTTTAGCTCCCTGATACGTTCTTACTATGTCATGCAGTTCAGAAACGATTTGGATGTCCTTGGATCGATAAATTAAGCAAAGAAATAGGTCAAACAGACAGCGGCCCTGCATGCCCGTAGTGGTCTGGTGGTTATGATACCGGGCAGTCGTTCCAGAACTCGCTGGTTCGAACTCAGGCGAGGGGTCAGAGACCGGCTGGGTTCCTGTGGTGTAATACATTACGATGGAAAATTGCCGTCGTGATGTATGTCATTCTTGATACAAATTGATCCATGACGCACCTGCATCATGGAAAAAGCGTGTTTGGCTCCGTTATCCGGCTTTGAGCCGACGACCCCTTGTCTCGCCTGTCTGTATAAGACTTAGGGTCGTGTTGGTGACAATTCGGGCCGGCAGTCTCAGGCCCGTGACACAAAATCATCTTCCATGACCAATGGGCAAATACTTGCTAGGTCGGCACATTGCCCCTTACGTATGTTTTGGAATGAGATACTCATCTTCTAGCCTGGGGCGGGGGTGTTGATTTCTATAAATGATTGGGGAGCCGAGCCGAGGGTCCGCCAACCTGACCTTCCCCAAATGTGGGTTTTTCATTGGATGTAGCCCACTTTATTTTAACCAACGGAAATTTATAAGTTTTTTGCTTATTATTTATCGAATCAAAATTGCATTTTCCAGTATATATATTATATAAATATATATATATATATATATATATATATAGAGAGAGAGAGAGAGAGAGAGAGAGAGAGAGAACACAGAAAGACGGATAGATACATTGCTTTAGACTTTATTCTTTACTTTCCGCCTGTCTCCCATCTGTTGCGGCCGTTCTTTTCATTTCCCTTTAACCCTATTCCCCACAGGGGGCTCAATCCGCCTCCCTCGGATTTTTTGCTCGCCAATTCCAGGGTTTTCGACGCAGCTTCTCGAAACTTAATCATCTTTCCTAGCTGTTCTTTCTACGTACTCTGACAAAACTTCGCAATGCTATTTTGCTCATGGGCGGAGCTAGGCAACGTTTTTGGGGGCACTTCAGACCATTTTCGGCCATGTTGAGGGCAAAAGGAAAATGACTGCCAAAAATAGCGTTTTTAAGATAGGGCTTAAAACTTGGTATGGATTTGTAGCAAAATAGCTTAGCAACGTGCAAATACAACTTTATTTATCTGAAATCAGTTTGCAAGGCCAGGCCAAAATCAAAAGTCAAAATTTGCTTTTATAGTATTAATTTTGACACTATTTTTTAAAATGCCAAACCTGGAGTACATGTTACGTGGAAGGTTACCCTCTACTTGTGTATTAATTTTCAGCTTGATATCAGGTCGGGTCACGGGGGTATGGCTTAAAACGTCAGTACGCGTACCCTATACCACAACAGCCGTAAAATGAAATTTTTGAAATAGAATAAATCTGAATAATTGAAAACGTTTACGGGTAATATTAAATGCACGCGACATCATTTCAAGTGATTCCAAGGCCACTGGAGGTCATTTAAGGTCAAAGCTCACCAACTGATCTGAAGAGCATGTGACCATGACAGTTCCCCCTTTTTTCATGTCCCTGGCACCGTCTTTGCTAACATTATGCGAACATTGTAATACGGCTTGTACTTTTTTAGTGTAACATGACATGTAATATAACATGTTTAGCAGAAGCAAAACAAGCTCTTTATTTTTTTTTGTTCATTCATTTGTTGAAAAACTAATCCTCCTATTTTCGAAACCCTGTGAACGCCTATGATTTTTTTTAAATTTTAGATGTGTGTACCAATGGTGAAAGTTCCATCCATAATCTCGATTCATGCCAATTTCATCGAAATCGGTCCATGAACGACAGAATTATAACAAGTTCAAAAGTGCCCTCCCATTTTGATATTTTTGCTCCCTTTTTCCACTCCTTCCAAAATTTTGGAAAGTTCCTTTTGTAAGTGCAGTTTACTTCATGGCAAATCGATTGCCGTTTGTTGCGATGAAATCGGATGAGTAGTTCTCGAGATATCAGGGGGGGGGGGGGGGCGAAGCCCCCCCTGCCGGAAATCAGCCATACCGTGTAGCCCTCCGGGAATAGAATTAAAACCGGCAGAAATTATTGGGAGAGGGGTCAAACCAGCGTTGGGTGGCTGGGATCAACAATGGGTGGGACAGGGCTCTCTCAAAAGAATATAAATCGACGCCCCTGCCCTGGAGTATTAGAAACCAAATTATAATATGAAATTCGCCTCTACACTTACAGAGATTGAAAGCGACTTCCCGTGGCTTCCCCTTGTGTCCTATTCGGCCGTGTCCCATTTGCATCTGCCTCGTGAAGTCATGAGCGGTCGTAGCCCAATGAACGCCAGCGTTCACGGGTCTACACAAGCTTGTGTGGCGTTATTTCAGCGGGTGGCTACTGAATGGAGGTTCACATACATTTTCCGAAGCTTCTAGACATATTTTCAGAACAGAATGAGGACTGGAAAATGTTATCAACGACGTCACTCAGAACGATTCAGTTTACTTCTGAGAAGTCAGCTGAGATGGAACATGCCTTTAAGCCCGTAATGATGGGTGGAATCTGACCCCCCGTTAGTGTCTTTTGAACATTGTATTGAATGATTTAATTTAATCTTCTGAAACTTCCTCTAAAACCTTTCTAAAATGACCAGCGATTCCAACGCTGTTTTTGTTGTCGGATGGTAAATCCCGGAGATATAAAGGTTCAGATCCGGTGCCAACTGTTCCGCCGCGCGTCGAAAGACGCTTAATGGCCAGTGAGAACTGTGACCTAACATCACCTGGGACAACGTTCGAGTGTCTTTCACGTGCAATTGTATCATATACCTGTGACGAGAATGGCTGAACCGCATTCAAGTTTCTGAGACTCAAAGCTACCAAAACGACGAAAAATGACGGTCATCAAAGCCGTGACATAAGTTATGTTATGCGCTCATTCGACTTGACTTGACCGAAGACACTCGCAAAGCAAAGAGCCTGGTTTTAGAAAGATCAGGAAGAATGCTGTCCAGTGGGGCCAATTCCAATCTTCATTTACGATCAGTTTGGATTTTAGAAGGTGGGTCGAACTGAACCCCCCATTTCGGTGTGTGCGAGCGAGTACGCCATCACGGGCTGGGTTGAAATGGAAGAACAGCCGCAGTGCTGCATAAAATAAGGCATGATTTCTCAGGCAACGAGCCGACAACCAAGGACGAGGCAAAGTGCGACGGACTCACTTCTGGAAAGGCCGCACGGGAAGCTGCGCCAATCGCTGAGCCCTGATCGCTCCAACAGCTGTATTATCATACAGGCGGACTTCTAACGAGTTGTCGGCGATCGAGTCCTCACAAAGCTCGGGAGCCGGATACGCGACCGAGGGGCCGACCGGCGTGGCCCGTCCTGCCGTGCCCGACTCCGACAAAGGTGGCCGTGAGTCAGCGAAAGGTCCGCGCCGTGCCAGAAGTGGTGCGGCGACGTCGGCACGCTCAGCTGACACGGCCGGGGAGCGGCCGCTCCCTGCCAAAACCCGCCGGCGCGGACCGGGCCCAGCCGGCCGCCGGCGGCAGCGGCTCGGCCCGGCAGACCAGTCACAGGGCCGTGACACGACCGTGACAGAGCAGAATACAGGGCCGTGACGGACTGGCAGACCTGGACACAGCAGTGTAATTAGTCAGGACAGTGTAGGACCGTGACAAACCCCAGCACCAGGCTGAAACAAAGCTGGGTACAAGGCAAGGCACGAAGAAGAAAAAACAAAGGCAGCTCGCGACATGGCTGGTTATGGAGCGGTGACAGACACGGGCAGGGACTGTGACTGAGCAGGGTGAAGGGCCGCACCAGAGCTGGCAGCAGGGTTGTTTCTGAGCCGAGATGTTGACCTCCCTCGGTCAGGGCTGGCACGGCCGAGAACCGCTGACCGTCGGCACTGGCGCGGCTGCTGCTTCACCTCTCTGTGTTATATATAATACATGTACAATATCATATATCACATATATACTCGCACGTAAACCCACGCACAATATGGATCATACCTTCATACATGCAATATGATAATATATGTTGTTATATTGCATATATGCCTACGTTTCATTAGAATGTATTTCATTTCATGTGGTTATTTTCACTTGTGGGGCACGACAGCTCTCATGGCGGAGTAGTTTACAAACACTGATCACATTTGAAAACATTTATTTAGCTTAAAGCATGCGGTGCTGCACCTTACGTATTTCGCACAGCAACAGCGGATAGTGACAGTTGGACACATAATAGAAAATTGCATACACGGTTTAGAAAATGGATGCAAAACATCACCACACATAACAGGATTAGCAGCGGAACTCGCTGAAGGTAAGCGCTGCGTATGGGATGTTCGCATTTCGATGGACAAGGTAACATTTTAGGAAGTCGCATGCGTTGAAAGGACTCGCTTAGCACATAACAGGACTGCCCTAAATTACTAAGGTGGATCGGGTCGTAACTCTCCAGGGGATATTTACATCCGCTCAACGCTAACTCTTTTCCCTGAACAGTTGGCATAGCTCAAAAGACGCCTCACATGAACCGCTGGAAACACGTAAATGTTGGTGTAAGTCGAACCACAAGGTCGCCGACGTCTGTACATCGCTTAGTGTTTAAAGGTAACTGCGCCACCGTTGCCACCGAAAGTAAGGTTATCAGTGGGGCTACTTTGGCTTTGCTGGCTTTTCAAAAAGGGTTGCGTGGCTTAAGCGCACGCTGTAACAATCTCACATCATATACTTATACCGACTTCTCACTTCCAAGATAATCCACATCTAGTATTGTTCAAAACAAACGAGGCATATTTTTCACAACGTACCTTTGCGCCTAAGTGCGCCCAAAGAATTTTCTACGTGGAACTGACAACTTGCCGTTCCTCAGTAGAGTTCAGGGCATGAAATGTGAAATGTTCAGCTTACCCGTACGGTACGCTACTATTATCATTATGGGGGTCTGTGTGTCGGCAACAACAACTTGCTGTTTTACTAGCCTCTACGTTGGTCGTCATCTCCTGACCACATTACCACTTTTTTGCATGATATTTTCTCCTGGGAAAGAACGACTGCGTCGTTCAATGCCGAGGCGAGAGCCTCTGCCTTACAGTTACCATCACTCGCCTTTTCCGTCAAGGCTGACGCGCACAGAAAAAAGTTCGAGAGAGTATTCTCGGGACTGGAAACTTCACGCGGTTTGGCCATGAGTCACAGAAAGAACACAGCTGTATCACACGGAACGCATCTATGGACGATGCTATCGCCACCCCTGGCTGCTGCCTCAGCTTTCCGTCAGCCTCTGGAGCCGCCACTGCTCGCAGTGTGTCGGCCTTCTCTCGCCATCTCTGAGCCGCCCCGACACCGACCGGCAAACGTCAACCCCTACCCAGTACCGGCACCACCGCCCGGGTACCGCCACCCAGCCCGGGCATCGCCACCCAGCCCGCATTTCTGCCACCCCTGCCCGCGACACCGCCACCCCTGCCCGGACTATTTACGCCCCTGTGCGGGGTAGTGTCACCCTTGTTTTGGGCTCCGCCCACTGGTGGCGAAGTACGCCGGTGGCGGCCTCTAACTGTGACCACACACCGATTAATAAGATAGTCCGGCGACTGATGC
The DNA here is from genome assembly GCA_030062745.1 of Capitulum mitella. Taxonomy (NCBI): domain Eukaryota; kingdom Metazoa; phylum Arthropoda; class Thecostraca; order Pollicipedomorpha; family Pollicipedidae; genus Capitulum; species Capitulum mitella. The sequence continues at coordinate 27,747,906 of CP099844.1, forward strand.
ATTTCTGCAAACGGACATTTCTAAATATCCCCATGCAACAACGCTGAGCCCTTAAACGTAAATGATAAGTTGCATCTGAAATGTACCATTTTTATGACACGCTTAATTAAGCAAATCGGCTTTCGATTACCAGCCTGCAGAACAGATATGTGACACTCGCAGTCGGCAAAACATGGACGCTTCATTTTTGCCCAGTAGTCTTGCTCTGTTCGGAAATGTCATGCATCTACAAAATTTATGTAGATTTGTCGAAGGAAACTACAACAAGCACGCATTAAAAGAAGCAATCGTTCAGTTTGCTTTCTATGTAAGTAAACGTCAGTAAACTTTTTAGGAAACAGTCTGTTCCTGAGAGCCTGAATAATTTTCCTTCGACATTGTCACAAAGGCAATTTTGAAGTGCACTCGAAGGTTTTCAATCATTGGAAAGGAGCCAGATGTTTAAGTGCGTGACGCTGGGGCACAACACCCTAAATCCGAACTGAGATTTTCTGGGGTCCAACTTTCTGCGGAGAACTAAAGCTGCTGTCCGTGCTGCGTCAGGTCGGTCAGAGATGGCGCTAGTTGTCAATTGAGGCCGTTGGCTGGCGTGAGCTCGTGTGAGCCGGGGTGGGCGGTGCCTCATACTTGCTGGTAGTGGGCACGCTTGGCGTTCTTGGCCAGAAGGCAGGCCAACGTAATCCCGACCACCTGGGGAAGGGGAAAGGTCAGTGAAAGGTCAGTGAAAGGTCAGTGCTCCGAGACAAGGTCATTATCAAACCTTGACCCGGCCCAAGAGTCAGCTCCTGAGCTGTGAAAATGTCCATCCAAAGACGAATAAGTCCAAGAAACCTTCAAGACGCATGTTTTCAAGCTGTCAGGAAATTACCTCTATGTCTCGCCAAATAGGTAAAGCTAAAGCTCAAAAAGGCCGAAGGGGAGTTGCCTCTTTCCATTGTCGGTGTTCTGAACCGATTAAAACGCTTTTCGTTGGCCGCTCCCGGAACATTCGAAACATTCCCTTCCGAGCACGTGTTTTATTCTGTGAAAGTGGAGACACTAGATTATCCTCAGTCAGTGATCACAACGGCTCTAGGATTAACAACAACGTCCGTCCGAAAAAAATGATGCTGGGGAGACACAAGCAGTCCGAAATACTGAAGTGATCAGTCTGACCTGGAAGAAAGCCAGACCGATGGCCGCTCCAGCGATGATACCGATGTTTGTATAGAAGAAGTCCATCACGACCTTGTAGCATCCCTGCAGAGCCCGCATAACATCAGCCGCGGATCGCATACCAGTCGGTCATAAACAAGAGCACTCAAGAGAGGCATTGCTGCACGTGGAAAGGAAATGCGACTAACTCGTTGTCGGGACAGATGCGTTGTCATTCAGTACCCCTGCGCTCCGGACGGCGGCGGCCTGTAAGCTCGCGGCGGTGGCCGGAGTGGCATCTGATGACGCTATTTTGTTTGGACGGCTCGCCGGAGGCCGCGCTGTTGCCATGCGCCAGCCCCTGCGAGCCGCTGCGCTCTTGACCGCAGTTGCCATTCCGTGCCACCGCTTCCGGCGTGCAGCTGCGGCGGCTCTCAAACGAGCGCCCTGGCGCCGCCTGCCGAACAGGCATCCTGATCTCTCTCACAACTTCAGAAGTCGTCGCCACAAAGGGAAGGCTCCGGAAACCGGAGCGAACGCGATAGCGCTGCCTGTGATCGCTCCTGCGCAGCAGTGGTCTACATCTTCTGAGATCATCGCTGTCTTGCTCAGGACTATCGTAAAGAACGGAGCGTACAGCCGAGGTCTAGCTCCCGCTAGCTTTCGTGCACTCTCCCCTCTGCGTGGAATTCTGCCAGCACTCTGTCCTACGCTTCCAGACCTCGTCACCCGACGGTATCATGACCCTCCCCCCTCTTTAACCGGAATAGTCAGGGGATTTCAAGGGTGCTTTCAAAGGCAGGTAATGCAAATTGGGTGATGAAAATGGTGATGTGTATCATCCTGAAGAAAACTGCTTTAAACATACCTCTGTATGTTCGGCTTTCGGTTGGAAAGCCACACAAGGAATCATGAATGTCGCTGCATCGTGGTGACCCCATTAACTAGAAAAAATACTAGGCTTCTACTATGTCACAAAATGAATGGCCTTGGCCACTAATTAACTTTGCAGTAAGCTGCTTGCTATTTGTTCATTGATCGCTCATGAACTTTTCAATTGGTTATGGCACATCGTTTTGCTTGGGGCGGGCGTTACCTATACCTTGGGTAATCATGCATTTCAGTCTTGCCAGGGAGTTGGTGTAGCTCTCACTGACGTTTTTTAGAAGCTGCCCTTTAACGGCAGCTTCGATGGCTTCGAAATTTCGCGCAGCTGAGTTGCCATTGCATAGCAAATGTTTTAAATTCTTTACAGTACACATTCTTAATCAGTCTTCTACATAAATGCCACCCGTAATTTGAGTGGCCTGTGCTCTTGGGTCCTCACCTGGACCAAGACCATTTCAGGTCGAAATCACGGACTGAGATCATTGATCTTGTGTTGTACTCAGAGAGGTCATGTCATAATGGGAAGTACTAAAACGTGCTGTAACGATGGTTTCGGTATCTGTACATTGCCAGTCGTCTCTCTGGACTCCTCATCTCGCCCGGGCGGCCTCCGGATCCACCTTTGCCGGGCCGGGAGAGCTCATGGGAATCCCCCCAAAGATTTCGAGAACTATAAATCCCACAGAAAAAGCAGACATCGTTAGAAGACCCTTAGCGAAACCAGAAGAAAACGCTCGTATTTTTTTAGCAATGGCAATGTTATATCTTGGGGTCACCAGAGGTCATCTTAGCTCAAATTACCCTGCTGACATAACCGAGACTTCTACCTGGCTCCAAGGACGTTTACCCGTAAAAAGGTTGCTTGATTTACCTTTCTGGGGCGTAAAAAGAGCACTTGGGACCACATTTGGCCATTTCAGGGAAAGCGGAAAATGTAGGGGAAAACTGTCCTTTTGTGAGGGCAGGAGTCTTGTTTTTTCCGCATATTTAAGCATGTGTCTTTTGCTGCTAGACGTCACAAAGTGTCAGACACGCATATGAAGTCTACAACTAACGTATTGAAGTCAACAAGGTCAACCTAGATCAGGGTATTTACGTCGGTAGTCGGGCGTTTCTGGTATCTGTCGCATCATATGCCACATTACCATTGATCAGAGACGACACATACAATCCTATAACATCGAATCATGTAATATCCCTTCCGCATTATGAGACCCGATCTCCAAAACATTCCTCACGTAAGCCACTCAGATACTGGGCGGCGGCCACGGCCGCAATGCAAAAACGTAATATTTGTCAGGAAGTTATTTTCGCGACGGCAGGGTTCTATTTTTTCCGATAAAAAATAAAAGGATCGTCACAGTACGAACTGTATAGAAGGAAGGCATGGGTTTAGTTCTTGTCATCTGTCTCCATACAAAGTGTGTTTGCATTTAAAACAAGCATAGTGTTTCAAAAGTTCAAATCCGGCCAGCCTGGGTCAAATAGGAATGAATTACCCTTGGCAAATAAGTCATTAGCATATATTAGTGCCTCAGAAGCACATGTGAAAACCAAAAAAACATTCCAAGACCATAAACCAAAAAAGTGCACTCGGTTGCGATAAAAATTCGGCGCGAAACGCGACCTGACCCCAGTTACATCCTAGTGCTTTTCACGTCATTTGGCGTGAGAATCACGAGGGTGTATGTGCAAGGTTCAGAACCGTCGAACCAGTCCCACAATATCAATAGCAAATGTCAGAAATGCCAGAAGTTCAGCTGACCTAAAATCAGCGACTTGGAAACTTCACACAGTCCCAACTGGCAAAGTTGTTCCATTTGTCATGTTCTATCAATATGCAAAGTTTCGCGTCAATTGATTTATTAGAAAAAATGTCACATCAGTTTCATTTGTCTGAAACAAGGACTTCCTTGACCACTCCGACGTCACTGACCTGAGGTGACGAGTTTAAAAGTTGACGAAAAGTGTAGAATTAATGTATGAGAAGGTTTCTAACTCATGTATTCCTTTGCCGTTCCGTTTTTTTTTGGGGGGGGCTTTAGGAAACCGGGGGATGTTTTTATGAGACTTCCGCCGGCCAGGCGAAGGCTAAAATTACCTTAAAAGGCTATTACAGAATAGAAGTACTACCCACTTGACCCAGTGGGAAGCAGGTTCAATGACATAGCTCTACTTGAAGTAGCCTTTAAATTCATATCTGCCATTTAAAACAACAAATTAAAATACACTTGTAAATAACAGATTAAAATCACCCAAATAAATATGACTGGAACCATCAGATTCTGGCAAAATAAGAGTGTCCTGGCAAAAATGACACATATAAATGGGCTTTTGACGCCGAATTTGTCGTTGACGAGGTCTCTTTAAATTCGAGAACTGCATCATTTTTCCCACGTTTTTGGCGACTTTAGCCCAGTTTCTGTTCGAGGAGATTCGGCCCTTTTATGCTAGCCTATCGAAACCGTTTGAGACAAGGATGTGAAGCTTGGTAACTTTTCCTGCTCGTTATTTTGAGCATCTCGACTCTTTTTTGGAATTTTTCCGTCATCAGGAGCCACCAGAAGGGGTTTTAGTGGGGCATATTTTACTGATTTCCCCAAAATCTAAAAGCAAAGCACACCAACTTGTCTTATTTGATGTACAATAATGTCAGGTGATAATACTTCGCACCAACGCGTTTAAATACATGTTTACAACGTACACGATTGTTGTGAGTTGGCCAGAGGTGAATCTCGGACAGTCGAAATGGATATTCTGTTCGTCAGTTTGTCGCCTAAAACAAGAAATTTCAAGGTCATGTTACGAGACTGCAGGGGCGGGCGGAATCGGCCGCCCCCTGTCCCATATTCTGGCACAGACGAGCCCCACGGGAATAGGATGAAAGACAATCTAGGCAACGTGGCCATACCAGGTCCAAAACAGGGTAAGGCCCTCACAAAGTACAGCTGATCTAGCTTTTACCAAAACAGCTGTAAACTTCCGGCTTGCAAGATGAGCCTGTCTTTAAAACAATGCAAGTATCCATTAATGCTGTGATCACTGGATGCCTTTTTATAATACAGCATTGGTGTGCGGTGAATATGACCGATACAAGGGACACCAACAGCAGGTTAATATTACGAATAGCTTCCGAAAATGTGTTGTCAACAAAGTCATGGACAAAGCAGTTGAAATGCAGGCAACGTATGAATGTACGCTGGTTGTTGAAAAATACTACGAAGCAATAGCCACTTTTTAAGAGGAGCGCTGGACCTCTGCAACAAGTCCTGACTCGTTTGCCCGCTTGCATGGGCCCAGCTCGACCCACGGGCGACTCACGTTGTCGTGGACGGTGGTGCACTTGGTGTCGTCCCACTTGGCGCAGCAGGAGGCCGGGTACGCCATGCTGGCGTGAGAGCGCGCGTACGGCGTGCTGTTCCAGTCCGACGTGCCGTTGATGCCGCAGCACTTGAGCTGCGAGCAAGGGGCGCGGTCATCGACGGCAGCTGTCGCCACTGAAGGCGGCTGTGTGGCAGCGGCGTCAGTTGACTTGTGCCCATGGTGGTTGCCTGGCAACGATAGTATCTGCATGCCTGGCACGGACGGTAGTTATCTGGCACAGATTTCAACCGTCTGGCACTTGCGATGACTGCCTTCTGCCATTGGCTATTATCTGGCACATGTGTTAGTCGTTTGACGCCGATGGTAACTATCTATTATCGATGGCAACCAGCACCGATGCTAACTGTCTGGCCCTAGTGATAACTGCATGATACCATTACTTTTGATACCATTACATTTGATACTATTTGTTATTCTCTGATGCCAACGTTAATCGTCCGGCAATAGTGCTAAATGTTACCGACGGTAACTGTCTGGCACGAATGCCGTGGACCCAAAGGTGTCCCCGGATGTTGGTGTTGATGTTGTAGCGACGGCTTTACTAGCTCCGTCATGTTTTTGTGATATCGACACATCGGGAAATTGTGTTTGAAGATGTTCTGTCGTTTAGAGAAGAGCGAGGGATTTCAGTCAGCTGTCGTGGCCGTTTGGGTAATTTATCTCTTCGTCAGACTCATCTCACAATGTACCGGTTTTCCCAGTACACCTGGGTCAACTTTAATGGTGCCTACTCATGCTTGTAGTTATATCAAGGGGACTTGTCGAACTTCGTCTCAGCAGTTGCATCCCGTGAAAATGTCGGACGTCAAACTGAAGCCAAGCTCAAAACAGACTGTTCTGCCTCGGGACGTTGGAGTTTCACATTAATCAAAGCATCTAAACCCAATCCGGAAACCTACTGTCGATTGGATGGCATCAATGGCGGCCGTCTTGTCGGCGTTGACTCCGTACTCCTGTAGGCCGTCCCTCAGGCCTCCCTGCGAAAACAAGGCCAGATGGCGCTGGGAGGCGTTCGGTCGTCACTTCTCAGGATCAAAAGTGCGACTCGAGCAAGCGGTTTATCCTCGGTCGATCCAGTGAACGACGAGCTGTTGTTCTGATGAGACACCGGCTGTTCCGCTGTTCTGTTACCAACTCCTCCACGGCGACAAGGAGCCGGGAAGTTTGAGAAGAGTATGGATGCGTCATGTTAAGCAGAATTTGAGAAGTGCGCCATAATGCTTACTGCAGTCATATGAAAGACGGCGGACATGAAGGCTTAGTGGACTGTTTGAAGCCTGGAGGGGTAGAAACCGACATTTTGATTGTGCGTAAACGACTTCATTTTCGTTCAATTTACGTCAGAATGACTTTTTTTTACTGTGCATGCGCATGGCATGAACACACCATGAGTACATTACACTGTGCACCATGAGCACATCAAAACAAAACAGTCAAACGTAGCATTTATGTTTTTAGTATCACCTCCTCTCGGTTTATATTTGCCGGTTTTACGGCTAATCCTTGACGTGTTATGTCAGTCTTATTTGTTTTGTGTATCTGGTGTCACTCACTCTGGGTATTTACTTCCATTTTGCGTGACATGGAAGACTATCACGTTTGATTTTTGATAGAATGAAACATATTGCAGCAGTGACAAATCGTTAGCTGACAGCAGAAGCATGGCATCCAGTCTCAGACTCGGCAACGGAATCACAATTTTGGGCCCAAAACCAGGTCTGCTTTGCAAAGCAGCAGCTGCAAAGCAGGTCTGGTCTTGATTAGTCTAGTCTTGATCAGACTCGGTATCAGAATCACTGTTTTGGACTGAAAACCAGGTCTACTTTGTAGGCAGCTGCAAAAAACCCTAGTCTTGATTTGGAAACAGTGATGCTGATTCCGATTCTGAATCCGGATGCCTGGAGTCCAGTCTGTACAGGCGGAAACGTGGATCAAGATATGCTAACTAATCCCGTGTTCTTTTTTTCTCAACAACGTATCAGATTTATTCTTTGAGCATGAGAGCTGTTTCAGGTACACAAGTCCATAGCTTTATTGGCTTTATTTTATATATGTGTATAAATATGGATGTAAAATGATATATATACATAATACATTATATATATAATATAATATTATATATAATGTAGAAGGTATATATATATAATTTATATATGTTATATATTATAATATGTATTATAATATATTATGTATATATTATACATAATATATAATATGTATTACATACAATACATTATATATCATATATAATATATAATATGACATATATTATATTATATATATATATATATATATATATATATATATATATATATATATATATATATATATATATGTCCACTCCGGCCTGATTGTAAACAAGCAGGCCGGGGTGGACATACGATCAGATACCGATGTGATTCATGCTATCGTGTCTGATTTTTTGCCACTCTCCAAAGTTGGTTGCGTCTGAATACTAGTGTATTCCAGAATGAGCGTAATTCTAAGCCATGTCTCGCTCTGACTTGGTGTAGTCCAAAGTATGAATCTGAATATGAGACTGACGCGCTCTGACTTGGCTTAGTCCGTGTCTGAATCTGAATCTGAGTCTGAGCCAAACTTGCTTAGTTCGAATCTGAGACCAGCATTTTGCAATGTTGTATCTCGGAAGCTCTTATGAATCCAAATTTCTCTGTCTTTATGAGTCTTAATCCAAGTCCAGGCCTGATCATCATTGTTATCAGGCATCGCAATCATCATTAAGCCCCTCTATCAGCGGTGGCATCGTGCTCGCTTTTATATTTGTGTTTACAGTATACGTGTATGTCCGTTTTTATCCTGCGTACTCATGTCCGCATTTTATTGACGTGAGGGCCATAATAACCACATGTACTGGGAATGTTTTATTTTTAATAAAGTACTACCACCTGATATATTTTGAATGAATTCACGTCAGTTCGAGGTTGGAAAGGCTTTTAAGGACGGAATTTAGCATATGTCGACTCAGACTCAAACTCAGGTCTCCTCCATGTGTTCCTAAACCCAACGAAACCGCGGAAGACTGGGAACATCAGGAGCTCTATAAACGGATTTGTTGAACATCATATGATCGTGTTCTCTCACACGTTTGCGGCCTATTGTTTGGACTATATTAAACGAAGATCCTCAGTTTTTATAGGTACTACGCTGATAATATACACGTAACGTTTAATGCTATGTTTAACATTTCATGTTTCATGTGCACCACGCGCTTTAGAGATGTTTTATTCAGAAAGTTGCTGGCACTGGGACTACTGACCTGGAAACCATGCGAGAGTTTTCGGCGATAGGCGTAAGCCGAGATACCGGCTGCGAGAACGACGAAAAACACCAGCAGCAGGAAGAACGAGTACTGAAACAAATGTGGGTAAGGTCGGGTCAAATGTGACGATCTTCCTGGAAACATTTCCACACAACGATAAGTGGACGTAGAAGCTAATAAGTACACGTATGCAGATAAGCTAAGCCATATTAATTGCACTGTGGTCTCAGATACATGCCAGTTATCGATAAGTTGACGAACCTATGCCTAGTATTATGATATGATAACACAACACCTAAGATTCCTAATCACGTTTATTTCGTTTTGATATTAAATCCTACATCTGTCATTGCACACTTTTCTACAGCCATGTTGAGAAAATTTCCGCAATCATCTTCTTTCTCATACATTTTATCATGCCTTGATGAATGCCATACCTCACCAAAGTTGTGTGCTTGAGGGCCGAATAGCACCTGTTCAAGTGTTACCCATTCACTAACCCCTTTTTCCTGCTCCTGTCCCGACCACGACATTTCGCCTCTGCGTGTTGTGCTGGCCCAGGCCCACTCACAATGTAGAGCAAGACGGGCTGGCTCTTCACGGTGCAGCAACAGGCGAAGGTGCCCAGCAGGATGATGAGGCCGCCGCAGGCGATGAAGACGTACGGCACTGAGGCCGAAAACTCGGGCGACACCTCCACGTACTTGTACAGACTGATCTCCATCCATATGCCGATGCCAAGGATGACTATGCCGCTGACCTGGGGAAGGTCATCGCGCCTTGCGCTCGAGTCATACCGACGGAGAGCCTGAAGACCCTCACGCCGTGCAGCAGGGCACACAGAGGCCGAACTGTGTCAAGGTGGTAGGAGCGTGGTTAGATTGGGCCGCTTTACAACAGGAACAATTTCTAGACCAAATAGCCTGCAGTGGAAAGTTGCGTTCCTCATTTGGAAAACCCGGATAAGATAAATGTTAGTGTATGTCATCGTGCGTGCATATTAAAACAAAACATTTAGCTACCGTTTTTTTCCCGCGTTACCTTTCACTCACCGTTCAGTGGTATCAACATTAATTTTGTCATGTTTCAATCGGTGTCGTGACAAGGTATTCGAGTAGTGCAGACAGCATCACATGACGAAAAGAACCAGCGCGTTGCCAGCTTAATATATGCAAAATCAAAATGGAAAGAATTTCGGGTCTTTAGGGCATGAGAGGGAGAATGTCAAAACAATCTTGAGGCGTAATACGTATGGTGATGCCGGATTCCAACATAAACTGATTACAATGATTTCATAACGGCAGGAAATCGTCTCAGAAATGGTGTCATACACGAACGGAATGTTCGGTTCATGCAAATTTCGGGCAGGCCACAGGAATCTAGGAGGCCAAAGAGAACACGTCCTACGCGTCCGAGACGACGCGCAATTGCAACAACTCACCCAAAAGCAGACATTGAAGAGCATCAGGAGCATCTTCATGCACGACATTGCCGCCACAGTAGTCAGCTGTTCAGACATGATTGCTTTAATGAGTGTCCCAGGTCGAAAACAATGCCTGGAAACGTGCCCGACCCGCGGCCGTATAGGGGCTCAGGAGCCAATCGATCCAGCGTGGCAGCAGAGCCATCTGTGGGCCAGGGCCAGGAACTTCCAGTATTGATTTTCTCCCGGCACCTCCTGGGATGCCATGAGTCGGATAAATGGCTTTGTCGGCCCCCCGCCTTCGGAAGGTCTCGGGGTCAGCCATTCGGAGCTCATGCATTGACCGGGCCTTTAACCGGCCTAAAAGCTACAGTAATGGTGACTGCGATGACATAGGGTACGGATGGCGGTAAAGTAAAAGTACCTAAACCTAAAATTCCGGAGATGAAACGTGACAACACCGCCTACTAAGCCCTGCGTGCTTTTTCTGTGATACGCGACAAGTCCCGCATATACATGGCTGTGAGATACACGAGACGTCAGAGTGGTAAGTTTTTCCCGAAATGTCGTATAATGCCGAACGAAACACATAGTCAGAAAAGCGTAAAAACGAGTGCAGCAAGGAAGAAAACATGTAGTTAATGCGGTCGGATGTCTAACCAGCCAATCAACCAACATTAACTCGATGGAATGCAGTTGTCTCCATGTTGTACCCAGTTTCAACCTTATTCCCGTACTCATAACGTGAAGACGCATTTCCGTATAGGAAGGAGGAAGGGAGGGAGTTTATTCGGCCACCCCTGAGATCTCGAGAACTACCCTTCCGATTTGATCGCAAAACAAGTCATTCAGTTCGCCATGACATTATCTACATTTTTAGGAAAACACGTCGAAAATCTTGTGAGAAATGGGTAAAGACGAAGGGAAAAGTCATGAGTGGGGTATTTTCACTTGTTATAACTCTGATATTTACGGGCCGATTTTAATGGAATGGGTATGAATCGAGGACAAATCAATGGAACTTCCCCTCTGACCCGCACGTGTGGAGTTTTGAAAAAGTTGATGAGCGTTCACAGAACTTGGCAAAATGGAAGACCATATTTTGTTCAAAAACTGAACTAGTATACAACCTTAAAATATTTTCATTCAACTTTTAAGTCATTTAATACTTAAGAAGTACGAGTAGGTACAAATCGCATTCCATTACTTTTGTAATGCCGGCACAGGCGGCGCCAGGAACATACAAAGGGGAATCGTCATTGCATGTTTATCACGCCAACTTAAGACCTCAAGTGACCTCAGATAATCTCAAAAGCACGTATAATGGTCTTGGCTTCATTTCCTAGTGCCTGAACACGTTTCCAGTCATTCAAATTGACTATATTTCTAAAAATCATGTTTATGAGCATTGTGATACATGGTAGCGCTCTGGCATTTTAGGTCATAGTTCCGCGACCCGATCTAAATCGACCTGAATCTTGAAACACGAATAGACGACATTGCTGAGACACCGGATTTCTTGCTTTGGAAATTAACACTAAGAATATTTACATAAAAGCAAGCTTTGACTTTTGAGCCTTGACTCCACCTATAAGGTAACCTCATGTCAACAAACAATGTTTTAAATGTTTGTTCGTTTGTGGAAGTACATGCGCATGTTGAGTTTTATGACCCATCTTAAACGCTTTATTTTTGCAGCAATTTTTCCTTCGTCTTTAACACTGTGAAAAATTTCTTGATTCGCTCCCCACAAAGCTGACCTGGCTCTGCCTTTAGGAGAAATAGGGTTATAAAAATCAGACGTTGTACGCTGGCAGAATACATATGAAAAGCGGCCAAGTTCTGTGGAGCCCCTTTAGAAAATAGCTAGAAATGGCGAGGAAAAAACAAAAGGGGGCTTCTGACCCCGTCCCCCTTACAGGAATGGGTTTAAGGTGGTCATGTGTGAGGATTTCGTTCCTCAGACACCACCTGGCTTTGTCGCAACACGAAAGCTTTTGAGACCACGCAGTGGCATGCCCAGTTCAGCGAATGGTGCAATGCAAAAAAGGGACGATACGCATTCCACCGAGATCCAGGCGCATGTCTGCATGCACCGTGTTAAGCAACGTTGCTTCTCAGTGGCTACTATTTGGCGTTGTACTTTGTCCCCAGTCAGCCTAGTGGAGACGATGGGGCCACAGCGCAAAATGTTTAATGTTCGTGGTATTATGAGTAGATATGTAATAGAAATATAATGATAGAAATATAATAAAAATCGACCATGTGAAAGATTGCTGGAAACGCCTCTTTATCTAAATTTCATTCAATGGTACGTTAGAGTGGGATCAAAGCCCACGCTAAGCGCAACTTATTGCACTGGTCCTGAGTCTCACACACGTTAATGCAACGTCATAGAACGGCTTATTTTGTGGGAAAGGTTTTACCTAATGCAAAACATGTGACGCGGCCGTTTGACTGTTAGTATAACCCTCTGTTGTCCAGCTGCCAGCTGACCCATGGGCGGAATATCAGCTTTGTTTTGCCTTGGACGTCTAAGCCTTAGCTTTCTAGCAGTCCTAATTTTCAACCATCAACCTCTGATCGTAGCATCATCTTTCGGAAGCGTAGTAACGCCATCTACCAGAAAAGTTATAATTGCCCGACTTTCCGGCTACTAATTAACAAATCAAGAGGAACAGCTTAAGCTATGAGTTAAGACATCTGCTGGTGAACGTGTTGTTATTTCAGGTCCCTAACTATTCTGTTAACCCTTGGGGCGCCGCATGAAGCCTGGGCCGGCCGGGCATTGGGGACTGATAAGAGCACGACTCAGGACATTATCCACCTCAGCCGTTTGCGGATACCGCTTGTATGCCGATCTGTGTTTGTCATTCGCTTGAATGTAATATTCTTAAGAATAAACAGCACTTATCTTCATAATCTTCACAATTTTCTAAAAGTAAAAAGCGTTACGTTCGGCCTGCTATGTGGAATAGAGGATAGAACGCAAACCGAGAGATCGTAACAACAATGACGACGCATAAACATTTTCCGAGTCAGTTCAACGGATGCCCAGACGTCCTGTGCACTCAGTCATTAATGCAAAGCCAGTAAGTATTCCTCGCTGGCTAGCACGAAAGTAGGGCAACATACAGCAGCCGGATAGCTCCCTAACGAAATGGAGAGGCTCCACACCGAAGGCTATTGAGTCTGTTCAGTTCACCCGTCTTAACTCCGACACTGATCGATGCGGGGTTTTGTCGGTGCCCGGTAACAGCATGCGTTTGAGGTGAGAGAAATTCACATATTCGTTCCTTCTATAGATAAATCCCCAGTGTTTTCCACAAAATAACTGGACAGGATCATTAACAGTGCCTTTTGCGTATCTCCAGCAATGAGCAATAATTTATGAAACAAAGAGCTGTGACAATAAATCCTGGTAACTGTAAGACATCTTGATTTGGAAATGCCAGTGGTAGTTCCATCCCATTTCATCGAAACGTTACAAACATTTCAAATAGTCATAGGAATTTGTTACCGTCCGTAATCCGCAAGTACTGTTCAACCTAAAATAAGGAGTTTCTCGTCAACAACGCCTAGCCACATTATCTGCTTCATCCGTTGCGGAAAGAATGATGGGCAATAGCCCGTTTCGTCGAACAGATTCCCCGCGTTGTATGAGGCTTTTCAGGCGACGACCTGCATGCCAGTTCCGAACATGTTGAGAATGATGGTACACCATTTACAGTAAGATGCTGTAAGAATGGAGGCTAATTAAAGATACCGGGTTTTCTCATTTTTATTTGCTGATATCATTACATTCAGTGAATGCACAATATAATACAAATAACGTAATATATATCGCAGAGCATGCTTCTGTCAACAAACAAGAACATACGGGCTTAATTAGTCAAAACCAATGAACGACGCGTATATTCTCATCCACTCGATATAACTAGATGACTGGCGAATTTTACAGTCCGTAACCCGTCGCGGGTTCGATGACAACGCCATCTTCAGGGGCGGCGCCGGCAGCAGAGGTCGCCCCGATCGGACTATGACCCAGCTCCAGACCGGGCCGCAGAACCCAGTGGGACGCCGGGTCGGCCGAACCCCAGCGGCGCCTCGGGAAACTGCGCCTCGCCGTCGTACGTGACCTCGGCCTGGAAGCCGCTGTCGCCCTCCACCGTGTACGTGACGATCTGGGTACGACCGTCGGGCAGCAGCACGCGGTACTCGCCCTGCGTGACGATGCCGTCACTCTGCTCGTCGTGGCCGTACAGGTTGCCAAACTGGGGCTCTTCCACTGCCCAGCTGAAGCTGTGCGGAATGCCCGGTCCGTCCAGCAGGCCGTCAGGGCGCAGCACAGCCGGGTTGCCGAGGTTTGCCAGGCCGCCACCAGATGGCAGCAGAGGGCGGCGAAGGTTACCTTGGACACCTTCAATTGGCAGAAGAGGACGACCGAGGTTACCTGGAGAGCCGTAAGATGGCAGCAGTGGGCGGTCGAACCGGTCGAAAACCGCTTCCTGACGGAGAGCGGCCAGACGGTCGGCGGCTGGTGCTGGGTCCAGCGCTGGCGCCCCGTATGAGATGCTCTGAGGAGCTGGTGCGCCCACTGTCACTGTCAGAACAACAGCCAGGCATATGCAAGACTGCATTATGAGCTGGAGGCTGTATGCAGTTCAAGCTAGGCGTTTAGACTGATGCTTCCCAGAAAGACGCTCGTCTTTAAATATCTGTCATGGGGTATTCATGACCGCGACCCGTGCCAAAGGTCAGAAGCGACATGGTGTTTGATTAGGGGCATACAAACCAGGTCGCACATTCATTGTTATGGTCTGAAATAGTCGGATGAACTTCTTCACCCTGCGGCATCCGTGACAGCCACGATGGTTTCCTGTCAACCATGTTGTGTCAGTATGTAGTCATCAACTCATGGAGAAAGACGTGGATGGATGACGCAATGGCTCAATTACTGACATTTAATTTTGTCATGGTCGGATTTTGCGCGCTGATTCAGTGCTGCTTATTTGGAAATGCACCTCAGAATACATGTGGCTGGCAATGTTGTGCCGGTGATGGTGAAGCTTCTTTTGTGCCGTGTGTTGTAGATGACTGCACGTGCCCAATAGATGATTTCGCTCGGAAAAAAAGTCTTTTGAGTCTTTGGTAGACAGCAATCCTCGATAATGAGACAATCGTGCATCATATCGCTATTTAAGAACATAATATAAAGTAAAGGCAATGCCTAATGGGTGAACGTTTTGTGCATTTACGAGGTATTCATTTCTTAAAGTGTTGTAAAGACGACTTAACCCTATTCCCGGAGGGCTAGACGGTATGGCCGATTCCCGGCAGGGGGGGGCGGATTCGGCCCCCCCCCTGAGATCTCAAGAACTACTGATCCGATTTCATCGCAACAAACGGCAATCGATTTGCCGTCACGTGAACTACATTTTGATAAAAAGAAATTTTCAAAATTTTGAAATTTGTGGATACAGGGGGGCAAAAATGTCAAAATGGGGGGTACTTTTTGACTTCTTATAACTCCGTTGTTTATCAACCGATTTCGATGAAACTGGCATGAATCGAGAGATTATGGATAGGGCTTTTACCATGGGTATGCAAATTTGAAATTTTGAGAAAATTCATGGGCGTTCACAGGGTTTCAAAAATAGGGGGATTAGTTTTCTAATAACGAAATGAACAAAAGAGGCCAAAACACTTTTTTAGCTTCTGCTAGTCATGTTATGCTAAAGAAGTACAAATCGCATTACAATGTTTGTATAATGTTAGCATAGGCGGTGCCAGGGACATAAAAAAGGGGGAACTGTCATGGTCACACGTTTCTCAGATCAACTTGTGACCTTTGACCTTAAATGACCTCCAGTGACCTTGGGGTCACCTGGAATGATGTCGTGTGCATTCAGTATTATCTGTAAACGTTTTTAATCGATTAAATTCACTCTATTCCAAAAAATTCATTTTTTGGCTTTTGCGATATAGGGTACGTGCACTGACATTTTAGGTCATAGCTCCCTGACCTGACCTGATATCAAGCTGAAACTTGGTACACAAGTAGAGGGCATCTTTCTACGTCATATATATTCCGGGTTTGGCATTTGAAAAAACGGCGCCGAAATTATTGCGAAAAAACAAATTTCGACTTTTGACCTTGACCTGACCTTGTAAAGTGACCTCAGATAAACAAAATTACATATGCACATTGCCCAACTATTTAGCTATATATTCATATAAAGTTTGAAGTTCTATCTTAAAAACTCTGTTTTTGGCAGACATTTTCCTTTTACCCTCAACATGGCCAAAAATGACCTGAGGTGCCTCCCAAAAACGTTGCCTGGCTCCGCCCCTGAGCAAAATAGAATTTCGAAATTTTGTCACGGCGCGTAGAAGGAATAGCTAGGAAAAGTCACCAAGTTTCGTGAAGCTGCGTCAAAAAGCCTGGAATTGGCAAGCAAAAAACCCGAGGGGGGGGCGGATTCCGCCCCCCCCTGCCGGGAATAGGGTTAAAGAAAGTATTTGCTAGTGGTCAAGCTGATAAAATTGACTTGGCGATTGCTATTTTTATACACATGAGATTAATTCTTCTATGGTCGCTGACTGCAGCTACTGTTTCTGTGTCGTTGCAATTTGTGAGAAAAACCTCTGAACAGAGTTATGCCATACATACATACATAAATATATATATATATATATATATATATATATATATATATTAGTTAAAAACTACAGCGGACTTGGCACTGGTGATTTTTGATGTGGCTTCGGTTGTTCGTACAAATCGTTTCGTTTCAAATGAATGTTCATGAAGAACGGCATCACCACAACATCCTCGACAAGACGCATAACCATGCAACTGCAGAACGGAGGTCTATTTACTCACACAGAACACCACCGTGAACACTTGACTCGCCGCGTCATCACCACGAACATAAAGATCCTGGCGAGGGCAATACATAAACGTCGCCTAGCGGCTCTTGAAGCCATGTTCATTCGGGACATGGATCCTCTAATTAACCGCCAGGTTAACGCGCATGGGACCTTGCAGTTGTTCGAAGGGCCGCTACTAGGACCTAGACTGTGAATATGTGAACAGGTGCTGCATTCATCTGCCGTGGATTATTTTGGTGCTGCTTATCTATGTTTAATTATGTATCCGAATCAGAAGAGCCATGTCTTTACCAACCGTGTGCTTTCTTTCTTTAAATCTAAACCAGATAAATGTCGTTGTCCCGTACTTATCTCTGAAGATGTCTCATCTGTAGACGAAACGTTAGATCGACAATAAAATATGATTTTTTGCTTGTTCTTTATATGTATCATGTACAGGAAGGATATTTGAAATTTCGTAGCCCAAGCAGGGACATAACCTATTAATGTCATGTCCTTTTACGTTGGATTTAAGCGATGCAACTTTAAGATTTCTCCTCATCGACTGTTACCAGCGTGCTGGCTAATTTAGGCCAAAATCATACTAGCAGAAATAGTTGGTTTGGTAACTTTAGATGCATGTTGGCATTTACATAGTCCAAAATACGGTCTAAATAAATCGTTGGTTTGTCAAATGTTCGCAATAATCTACTTTACAGCGCTAAGCATACCACTGTCAACAAACAAGGGCATGCGTTTTTAGGTAGTCAAAACCAATAAAGGATGCCTGTATTCTCATTCACTCAATGTGTCTTCTAGACCGGATGTAATTTTTTTTTTTTTTTGTAATGAAATAATGCCTAGGGAAGAACGACGTCTGACGATGTCAAAAAAAAAATCCTGTGATAGTTTATTCCTCATGACAAAGAGGGTGTTTAATGACCATGTTTGGTGCTTCTCCCAACGCAGGCTGTGGTGCAAAGCTCACTGTCTGATCTTACTTGAGAACTAAAGGTATCTTTTTATTGCAGAAATCGTATCGTAAGGAGTGGTTTAAGTCATGTCAATAAAATATGTCAATAAAATACTAACCCTGTGCTATAAAGTTTGTGGTTAGACCGTATAAAGGTGATGTGGCATGCCTTTTGTAATGGTACAATGGGGACATTTTCAGCATTATTTCTTCTGCACTAGTTTTGAGCATGCCTAGGTTCATAGTCTGGGTTCATAGTCATGCCTGGGTTCACGGTAGGTAATTAAAGACTGGACGAACAAACACTAAGAAAAAAACAACATTGTTCTCTCATTACAATCCCAGCCAGCGGGTACTATGGATCCCAGGTGTGCGTAGGATGAATTGACACAGCATTCCGAAACGGGACGCTCATTGATTAGTATTTTGGTCTTGGTGCCAATGACGCTGCTGTTTCATGAACCTGGTATGTTCTTGATTCGCGAATATGTCCCGGGCGCCCGTCGTTATCGGACACACGAGAAGTCTGCGCGGTGTATTTCTCCTGACTTTTGCGGTAGTTTAACCCAACGTCAGAGATGCGACACAGCCGTGCGACAGTTACGACAGTAGGGCGTAGGCCTCTACTGGCTGTTGTTGCCAGCTGATCTGTGGGCGAAATATCAGCGCTGACGTGACCCAAAGTCCTGTTGCTAGGACGGAGGGTTCAGCGGAAAGTTCAGACGCACTGTGCCCTCAGTCATTTCTGTAGTCAGTAGCTATTTCGCACGTGCTGACAATGGAAGCAGGGAGTCCCCGGGCAGCCGAAGTGCTTGCCGTGAAAACGAAAGATTGGCTCCAAACCAAACGTTGTTGACTGACTCTGTCCAGTTCACATGTCTCTGCAGTCCTAAGAGGATTGTTTAGCTCCGGGGCTAATCGATGTGGGCTTTTGCCGGCACCCAACCTTCTCGTGTCTCGGAGACGGGTTTGACACTCCCGTAACAGCATGCGTTTGAGATTATTCCCGTAATTCCCGCGCTCATTTGTTCCAGAATTAATTTCCCGGCGTTTCTGAAGTGAAAAACAATACAGAACTGCTCACAGCAGCTTTTTGCATGTGCTGCAAGGTGCAAGATGCATTCAGCTGGAAACAGCAGTGAGTTTTTCCCATTTTATTAGAGCTCTCTGAACGTTTCGAGTCAGTCTGAGGAACTCGTTAACGCCCGTTATCGTAAATACCGTTCAACGTGGCTCAATGCGTTTTCTCGGGAACAGCGCAATAACATCATATGTTTCATCTGCTGGTGAAGGACGCTGTGAAATAGATCGCCTTATCGAGTAGATCTTCTGTGCTGTTCGAGGGTTTGCAACTGACGGCTTTCGTATCAGTTTCGAGCATCTTGAGAATGTTCGGTAGCATGCCATTTGCAACAAGACACTATTAGAATGGAGTTTTATTAAGGCTTTTACAAGTTTCAACGTATATTTAGCTACTTCGACAGATGGCATGCCAACAATTAATAAATAGATACTATGTTCACAATAACTCACTATACGGCGCTAAGCATACTGCTGTCAACGGACAAGGACATACCTCTTTATATACCCAAAACACGTGAAGGACGCATGCATTCTCACCCACTCAATGCAAGTAGATGATCGGCGAATTTTTACAGTCCGTAACCCGTCGCGAGTTCGATGACAACGCCATCTTCAGGGGCGGCGCCGGCAGCAGAGGTCGCCCCGATCGGACTGTGACCCAGCTCCAGACCGGACTGCAGACCCAGTGGGACGCCAGGTCGGCCGAACCCCAGCGGCGCCTCGGGAAACTGCGCCTCGCCGTCGTACGTGACCTCGGCCTGGAAGCCGCTGTCGCCCTCCACCGTGTACGTGACGATCTGAGCACGACCGTCGGGCAGCAGCACGCGGTACTCGCCCTGCGTGACGATGCCGTCACTCTGCTCGTCGTGGCCGTACAAGTTGCCAAACTGGGGCTCTTCTACTGCCCAACTGAAGCTGTACGGAATGCCCGGTCCGTCCAGCAGGCCGTCAGGGCGCAGCACAGCCGGGTTGCCGAGGTTTGCCAGGCCGCCACCAGATGGCAGCAGAGGGCGGCGAAGGTTACCTAGGACGCCTTGAAATGGCAGAAGAAGACGGCCGAGGCTGCCTGGAGCGACGTAAGATGGCAGCAGCGGGTGGTGTAGGTTACTCCGGGACGCCATCAGATGGCAGTAGAGGGCGGTCGAACCGATCGAAAACCGCTTCCTGACGGAAAACGGCAAGACGGTCGGCGGCTTGTGCTGGGTCCAGCGCTGGCGCCCCGTATGAGATGCTCTGTGGAGCTGGTGCGCCCACTGCCACTGTCAGAACAACAGTCAGGCATATGTAAGACTGCATTATGAGCTGGGGCTATATCCAGTTCAAGTTAGGTGTTTAGACTGATGCTTCCCAGAAAGACGCCCGTCTTTAAATACCCAGCATAGCATATCCGTGACCATGACTCGTGCCAAACGTCGGAAGCAACAGATCATCTAGGGCTTTTGTTTCAGGGTAGGCATATCAGTCCGGTCGTTCATTGCCATGATCTGAACATAATCGGGTGAACCTTTTCGCCCTGCGGCATCCCTAACGACCATCACGGTTTCCTGTCAACTATGTTGACACGATGATCTCTTGTGTCAACAGGTAGTCGGTAACGCTGGGAGAATGATGTAGATGCATTCCGCAAGAGATCATTCGCTGACATTTGATTTTGCCTTGGCCGGCCTTTATGTTGCGATTTGTTGCTATCATAGGTGGGCACTGGTCCGTTACTCCGTTACTCCGTTACTAACGAAGTTACTTTTTTGAGTAACGGAGTAACGGACCCGTTACTTTTATTTTACTGTAACGGACTGAGTAACGGAAGTTACTTTTGTGGTCCGTTACTCCGTTACTTTTTGGTCCGTTACTCCGTTACTCTGTTACTCCGTTACTTTTTAAACTCCTTACAGACACCGCCCGGCTTTATGTGCATCGGCACACGCGATTGGCTACTTGAATAGCCAACACCCAATAGCGGCGATACAAGCGCGGCTGGCCGCGCACTCAGCTGACAATCGCGGCGTAGACTTGTTGACAATATTCGTCAGCTGATAAACGTTGACGGCAAGCTGACGGCAATGGTTCAGTATAAAGGCCAGCTGACTTTGGTCTCTTTTGGGACAAAAATATTGAATTATGCGTGTGTTTGATATGACTTAAAATAATAAATTAACCAGTCGTCAATTTTCAGACTAAAAGATATCAAAGTTATTGTCATTTATACTGGAACAGCCAGCTGACGGCAGTTTTCAATGTTGTCTCAAGTCCGTCACGGATTGCTTACCACCGCCACACGGTTCCCCGCCAAGATCACTCAAGGCTGTTGAGCACATGATTACTGCCGCCATGGCCTTGGATCTGCGATGTCCATGGGGCGATGGAGTGGTGATTGATTCTTGACTGGCCTGAAATTTTAACTACCTGACACTAAAATGTCCTATCAAGGCGTCTTTACGCCGCCAGTGGAGGTCGAAAACCTTGACTCCGATTCCGACGGTGCCTCAACTTCGGAGACAGGACGAGCCCGGTCTGGGTCACCAATGGCCACGTCTAGAAACGTACTTTGAGTTTAAGGAGGAGGGGAAAAACGTCATTTTTACGTATGTCCTGTGCCGACCGAAAGAGGTTATAATCAAGGGTCACAAGAGTAGCCTTTCAAGGCTAAAGGCACATATCAAGAGGAGGCATTATTTACGGTATTTCCAGGTGAGAACAGAATGTGCACAATAAGTTTTCAGTAGTGAAGCATAATTATGAAGCTTGTCGACTATTGCTTGGACTATTTGCCTTAACCATATTCTCTGCAGGCAGTGAGATTCACATTACCGTGGGGGGGGGGGGGGCAGATCTGCGGTAATCTACCTTTCGGCCGACGCTTACGCATAATTTTTGAAGACGCGGAAGTGGCAACACAAGTTGTGTGAACAATTTAGCCCATTCAGGTATTTTTCTAAGCACTGGCCCCTACTGGATGTGTAAACTGACTTGGTTAGGTAACTCTTGAATTTTGATTCAGTTGACACATGTTTGCCTTCAGCCGATACGAGCTAACCAAACCAAAAAACAGGCAAATTGAACCCAACAAAAAATTAGTTTTACATGGCCATCTAGGGCAATCCTGCAACCATACAGTAGGTTTTAGGTTAGGTTAGGTTAAATCATGTTTAACTTGGAGGACAGGCTACATTGTCCATGCGATTCGAGTTACCACTCCTGCGTTCCCGAAAAAAATATCAACTGGCCGAAACACCTTTCGGCTTACACATTATTTTTTGTAGACGCAGAAGTGAGGACCCAAACTCAAACATGATATGAGCCGTTGCCACTTTTGCACCTTCGAAAAATATGCATTGGTCGAAAGGTGAAGATTACCAATTCTGCCCACTCCCCTCCCCGCTCTTCCAGAGATCTCGAGATGCATTCGTCCAATGTTGATGGGATGAATGCCATTTAATATGTTTCAACGAGATCTCCTATTCCAGACCCCAAAAATTCAAAAATTGCGAAAATAGGGCGTGGGGGCAAACAAACTCCAAAATTTGGGGATTTTTGGAAGGTCACTGCTGCCGTGTTTACCAACCAATTTTCATGGGAATAACACGGTTCAGCTTGGAATGTCCTAGTCTTTTATATACCGAAAGCTGAAATTTAAAATGGAAAACCATAGGCAGTTCCAGGGAGGGCAAGAAGAGTGATTTTTGAAATAAGAAATTTCCTTTGTTTTTCTTTGTTTTGGGTGATATAAACATCAGATGTACAACTAACAAGCCAGTTTAAGTTTATATGTAGCACAGAGGTGGATCCAGGTAAACAAAATTGGGAGGGCACCATAAGCACAATAGTGTGCCCCCCCCCCATTTTTTCAGTACCTGGGTGTGCGTTCGCCTGAAAATGTGTGTGCATACGCATTGTTTAGGATGTGTATGACTATATAAATGAGTCAGTGATCTTTATTTCTACTCAGAATGTCACGATAGTGAACCGCACAACTTTGCAGCTTCACGCACAGCACATTACCGCCGAAAACGGGGGCTTGGAACCGCCTCTGCGGGACCGATTTTTTTTTGTTAAATGTTGACAAAACACATGTGTATCAATTCCATGAAATGCCAGAAAATCTTGTGGCGCTGCGGCAAACAGTGTGGGGACGACAAGCAAAAAGACACGGGTAGCAGAATCTGCCCCCCCCCCCACAGGGAATAGGATTAAATGAAGTGTTTTTAACCCGTCTCCGGCCGGGCTCAGAATGCCCTTTGCCCGGCCGGAGGGGAGCGCGGATTTCGGCACCTCCCAGGATCTCGGCTCCCATATATCGCACGGAAAAAAGTAAAACACCGGCAGAAAGGTTTTGTCAAACCGAGACGAAAACATTCAAGGGTTTTGACCTCAGGTCAATTTTGAGGCCACCAGACGCCATGAAAGGTCAAAACACGTCCTTGGAATTAGGTAAATAGACACAATACCTTGTCCCTGAAAAGCTGAAATTAAGCGACATATACTGAACCGTAAGACAGTAGCGAGTTCATTGATATCAATTTTGGCCTTTCACATGGGTCATGTCAGGTAACGTCATCGTTCCAAAATGTTCCACTTGTGAACGGCTAACATCCTCCGTTGCATCTTACTTATGACCATGTTTTTATAGCTAATTTGTCTTTTCAAGGGTGCTGAAGAGGTATTAAAGCACCTTTTTTAGTCTTTTATTTCATAATAATAAAATCCATATCAGTCATGTTTTTTTTAGTCCTTCGTCGTTTGGTATTTAAAAACCGTCAGGGATATCAGGAATCTTACCTCCACGCACGCGCTCGTACACAAACTAGTACACACACATAATTTCAAAACAAAACAAGAAGTTCGCGAGACCGAAACGAGCTCTGAACGAGACCATTATGTTCAGGGCGGATACTTCGGAGTTTTTTTTTTTTTTTTTTTTTTTTTTTTTTTTTTTTGCCCCCGGCTCCGGCCCGGTTTGCCCCGCCGCGGGGGGGGGGGGGGGGAAAGGATTTTTTTTATTGGGGGCCGGCTGTTTGCGGCGCCCCTCAAAAGGGGGGGGGGGGGGCGGCAACGGGGTGTTTGGGGAAGCCTTTTTGTTTCTTCCCTTTGTATAAAATTCAATTACAAAAACAAAAAAAAAAAAAAAAAAAAATCCCTTTTTTTTTTTTTTTTTTTAAATTTTAAAAAATAAAAAAATTAATGGGTAATTTTAATTTTTTTTTTTTTTTTAAAAAAAAAAAGAAGTAAAAAGTAAGGAAGTGTTTTTTTTATTAAAGGGAGAAAGGATTAGGGAATTTATTTTTTTTATTAAAGTTCCCCCCCTTTGGTTGCTATATATCCAAGGACGCATCGAAGAAAAAGGTTCCAAATCTTTGGTAAATAGTACGCCTCAGCTAATGAGGCAACCATACATCAAATCACTACGAAATTGAATTACGGTGTGAAGACTTAGATGAACGTCTTGTGCATTTGCAGGCAGCATTGCATGTTAAGTGGATTTCCCGTTGCTCTGAATCCTAATGGCCACTTCCTTTTTGTTCATTTGCTCTAGTTTTCGAAACTTAGTTTATTTCTTTCTGCGTAGTTTATTTCTTTCTTTCTTCTCTTCTCTTTCTTTTTATCTATTGTCTATTGTCTTCAGTCTTGAGGTTTCCTGGGGGCCTGATCGGGCGCCGCGTGGTGTCGGTGCTGATAGCGGGCCCTGGGCGGACCCAGTACAGCAAAGCAGAGCATCGAAGGCGTTCCGGCCACGTCTACACGCTTATGAAGTAATCATTGATGACTAGATTTGTCCGCGGTATGCGTGAGTGCATGGGTTTGGTGTTAAATGAAGCTGGGAAATATATCAGAGTACTTCATTGCCTTTCGGCGACCAGTTTCACAAAGGCCAAAAGTTGTAGGTTGTAACTAGCAAATCTACAACTTACAACTAGGTGTAAGTTGTAATTTCTCTGCGAAACTGGTCGCAGGTCGTGCCGAAATATTGGGTTTTTTGTTACAACAAACCATATTCTCAGAAAACAACTAAACGTCTAGAACTGGATAAAAATACCATTACAGAATCAGAGCTTTCAATATTCATTGCTTAAACGGTGTTGTAAAAACCACGTAAAGTTCGTACGTATGATGTTCATTCCTCTATGGTCGCCAACAGCAGTCACCGTTTTGGTGTCGTTACACTCTGCTGGGACCATTGCTGAACGCTGAACAATAGATGCATGAGAAATGTATACGGAACACATCAAGCCAGAAATTTTCCGTTGTTGTTCCGATGGCGCTTAACAGCTTTATTGGCGTATTGTACCACCATTTGTTGTACAAACAATAAGGTGTCTATTCTGCAAAATGTGTGGTGTCTGTGCGTGTATTCGCTGCGATAAGGGGCATTCACATTCTTTCCATTCATTCACATTCACATCATTCACATTCACACACAAGTGTAAAAAATGATGTCGTGAAAGGGATTATTGGATGCCTTGAAGAAGGCTGCTTCGCTCACTCGTTCTGACCTAAAATAGCACGTACCTTGATGTTTGACGCTGTCGTGCAGGCCCTAAAATCCAGAACAAGACAGTAAAAGTACGCCATCTAGGACAAAATAAATTGTGTTGTCTGCAAATAATTTTTCTGTCCAAACACCATAGACACCATTTCCTGGCCCATTTCCTTATTTCAGTCCGAATCGTTGTTCACTGCTCATATCAATTCGTGAATGCCAAGAAACCAAGAATGAATGGTGAATGGCTTATTAACAAATAGATCATGAGCCTCGCAATGTATCTATAATATGTCATAATGCCAGGAATTTGTTCAGGTATTGTCTACCCGAGTTTGAAAAGCGTGATGGCTTTCGCCTCAGCGATTTAACGTCCGTGTCAGAAATTAAACACACAGCAATAAAACGTATCCTAAATAAAAGGCTTCTAAAAATCTAATTTGTTTCTGCCTGAGTTTTCCTTTGCCCGGTATGGCCTGGGATATTACGCACCTTCCGTTGACTGGGCAGGAAGTTTAACGCCCCCCCCCCCTGTCTCGAAAACCTGTCGCCCGATCTGACTGATTCAGACGGTAATCGATAGGACCGAACCGTGCGGTCCTGTGGCATATACATTTTTTGAATTTTTGGGCTACTGATGACGTCACAGGTCAAGTTAAACACCCATAAGTGATCCTTTTTTTAGAGTTGCCTAATTGCAAAGAAAAACAAACAAGGCTGAAGTTGGTATGACGTCATGTCTCTGGCAGCTTGATCTCGTATTCCGAGTGACGCCTGACCCAAGGTCGCCAAAGGTCAAGGACACAGGCTGGATCACGTTTGACGTCCGTGATAAAGAGTCATTCAGTACATGCTTCCTGGCCCATTTGACAGGATATTAAAAAAAAGACACTTTTAAATAGTTTTGGGCACCACAAAAGCTTTGAAAAGGCACCAATTACCGTGCACCTGCAATATTGCGACATTTTGTAGGCCTCAAACTCGGAGCATTATGAGGAACCTCGTGACCTCCATCTGGCGCCTACGGATAACCTTATAAAATCGGTTTGTCCCACGTTGCACATTTTTATGGAGTGTTACTTAAATTGGCACCGCCTGGCGTGTTTTCGTACCCACGACCACCTGGATATGTCAAAAAGGGCAACCCCATGTTATCTCAGTATCCAGCCATGGGATCTTAATAGGTCTACCACCAACCGATAGCCCTGAATCTTGCAATTCAGAAAATGTTATGTTAGTCCTGGTCACGTGACTGATGACACAGGTCACATAAAACGAATAAAAAGGCGTTGTTAAAAACTCGCACCGGTTCTTACATCGTATCATCGGCAATACTGGTCCCAGAGTCTTCAACTGGACATCAAACGGAAGGTCATAATCTCTTGTACCAGAAGCATGCCATAATGCAAAAACGTCGGTTTAAGGTCAACCTGGGTCAGGTGAAATACTGGTCTTACATCACCTGACAAAGACCGATATTTAGTCGCAGCAGTTTTGATCCTCGTCACTAAAAGGACTGAAGCGAAACCTTCTAATATAAAAATGCGAAATAAGTTTTGCATTACTTCCTTTTTAGCCAGTCACGGCCAGCCTAGGTCAGGTCAGGTAAGGTTTCATTACGCTTCCTGCCAAAGAGACAATACTTAATTATTGGGATTCTTAACTACGTCAAATACAGAACTAAAATGGCATCTCGTGATAATCAAATCTGCTTTGTCTGCTCTTTATCGCCTCAAGATCAAGGCAGGTCAGAACAGATAGTCTTTTTTTGACTAGGAACATTAACCCGACACCGCCTGAGGGGTGTCAAATAAGGCATAACCCTCGGTTTTTCGTAAATAACTTCTGAACCAGCAAGGCCATCCCAACTAACCTTTCAGTACCTCATTATCAATCGCTTCTACATATTTTGACATCAAAACCATTTCCATGCTGGGTTAGGTCATAGAGATATGGCGTCATAAGTGAACCCTTGCATTCATGTTTTCGCCTCTTCGGGCGTTGGCGCGAACATGATTCGTTTTTTTGTAGTATTTGCGGATTTATTTCACAATAGCAGTTATTATTAAATTATTTGAAATATTACTGAATATCATTTACATTGATATGTATTTCATTAATTGTAAAATATATTATGAAATATATTTTACCATTTTAATTTTTGGTAAATGAGTGTATTATATATAATTTATATAATATGTAATTAAATATATAAATTGCATGTGGTTATTAGTAGATAAATAAACATATATAATGTAATATAACATTATTAGATAAATAAGTGTTGTAGGTATAATTATTAATAAATGATATGTGACATAAGTTGTAAATTCAATTTAATAATATTACTAAATAAGATATCTTTAAATTAATGAAATAATAATAATAAATAAATATAACAAATATCAGTTTATTTGGGTTTTTGTAGGACACAGTACCTGAAAGCATTCACAACCGATGCTTTCAGGTAACGTCTAAAGCCAACATTAGAGGTCATGCTGGGTCACATATTGATGACAATTGGACTGATTTACATTGGTGGGTGATAAAAGTGGTTGCCGCTGATCTTCCCCATCGTTCATGCCAGACCAACAAATATTATGCGCCTCTTAGCAAGGCTCACCAAATGCAACGTGATGTCATGTCAGGTCACGTCAAAGGTTGATGTGAAAACGAATAAAATGCATCGTTATCTGTGAAATGTCGTCCAGTAGCAAGTACAGTGAACAACTATTGTTCCTAGTCGGAAAAAGAAAAACGACTTCCCGACCAGGACTGGTTTGACCTTGACCCGATAAGGAGCAGCCAGGGCAGTTATAATTATCACGAAATGCCATTTCAATTCTGTGCTTATGCAATTAAAAATCTCAGCAAATCATCATTGTCCTTTGTCCAGGAAGAATAATGTAACCTTATCTGACCTGAAGTATAATGACCTTGATTGGATGAAAAGCGGGTAATGTGAAACTGATCATCAGAATGCTTCATTTCTGTCCTTTTCGTCACATGGATCAAAACGGATGCGGATCAGTACCGATCTTTGGCATGTAAAGTAAGACCAATATCCCACCCGACCTAGATTGAGCTTGACCCGGTATTTTTGTTATGTTTTTGGTATGCTTCTAATGTAGGAGAGCGTGATCTTTTGTTTGCTATCCAGATGAAGGCTTTAAGGCCAGTATTGCCGCTGATATGATGTACAAACCGGTGTTAGTTTTCCGACGTCGTGTTATGCGTTTTGCGGGACCTGTGACGTCATCAATCACGTGACCGAGGCTTCCATCGTATTTTATGGATTGCAAGACTCAGGGCTGTTGGTTGGTGGTAGACAGGATCAGACCCAACGGTTAGATCCGGAGATAACAGTGGATACTTTTTGACACCCTCCAGGCGGTCGAGAGTATAAAGCTTGCCAGGCGGTGCCGGGTTAATTGCTCACTGCTGCTACTGAACCATCTTCAACGGACAATGTTGTGTCTTATTTCTTTTTGGCCATCTACCTATGACGTGACCCGACATGACATTACGTTGCATTTGGTGAACCTTGCTTAGAGGCGCAAATAAATTTGCTAGTCTGGCTTGAACGATGGGGAAGGTCAGCGGCAATCACTTTTACCACCCAAAATGCAAATTGCGTAACACTTTCATAATGCGTGTGACCTAGCATGACCGCAAATGACGACGTGACACGGTTGTATATTCTTTTGAGGACCGTGTCCCGTGTAAATTCAAATAATCCATGCATTATATTCGCAAATATTATCAAAAACGAAGCTTGTTTGTGTCCCCGTTCGAAGAGGCAAAAACATGCATGCAAGGGTTTGCTTATGACGTCCAATCCCCATGACCTGGCCTTAAAACGCATAAGACGACGTCGGAAAGCTGGCCCTGGTTCGTACATCATATGGTCGGTAATACTGGTCTTCATCTGGATATCAAAGTCTTCATCTGGATATCAAATGAAAGATCACGGTCTTAATGCATCAGAAGCATGCCAAAATGTTAAAAGAAAATTCGGGTCATTGTCAACCTAAGTCAGGTGAAATATTTGTCTTACTTTACATACCAAAGAATCGATAATTACTCGCAGCCGTTTTGATCCAGGTCACAAAAGAACGGAAGCAAAACTTTTTGGTGATCATTTTTCTATTATCTGCTTTTCACTTAGTGAAGGTCAGTCTGGTTCAGGCCAGATAAAGTTGCATTACTTTTTCCGACAAAGAGTGATAATTCCTCGATGGGAGTCCTAATTGCGTCAAGTACGGAACTGAAATGACATCTCGCGATAATCCAAGTTGCCCTGTCTGCTCATTATCGGGTTAAGGCCGAGGCAGGTCAGGACAGATAATCATTTTTCCTTTTCTGACTAGGAAAAATAATGAATTTCTGCTGCTACTAAACAATCTTACACAATGTTGTATTTCATTTTGCTTGGACATCTACCTATGACGTGATCCGACATGACGTCACTTTACATTTGGTGAACCTTGCTAAGAAGCGCATACAGATTTGCTTGTCTGGTTTGAACGATGGGGAAGGTCAGCGGCAACCACTTCCATTAACCACAATACAAATCAGTCCAACTGTCATCATGCATGTGACCTAGCATGACCTTGAATATTGACGTGCCACGGTTATATGTCCTTTTTGGGACTGTGCCTATGTAAATCCAAATAATCCGTGCGTTATGTTTACGACTATCATAAAAAAAAATCAGGCATGTTCGCGCCACCGCCCGAAGAGGCAAAAACATGTACGCAAGGGTTGACTTATCTCCATGGCCTGACCTAGCGTGGAAATGGTTTTAGTGTCCAAAATATGTAAAATTCATTGATAAACAGCGCTAATATGGGATGGCTCAAACGGTTCAAAAGTTACTCACAGAAAACCGAGGAGGTGTCCTATTTGACACCTCCCAGGCGTTGCCGGATTAATTGCCTCGGTGTCCAGAAGATGTACTGGTACGTAAATGCGAATATAAACGCAATGCGCGTGTTACTGACACATCATCTGCGTTTACATCGTATAAAGTAATGCATTTCATCATCCGCATTTTACATCGTATGTACGTCGTTTACCACGACAGCTTAAAGGGACAAAACTCCTAGATTTAAGTTAAGCGGTATTGTTTAGTTGTCTCGCATTTCGTAATATTGCACCACATTGACGAAGTATGTAAGACGGCTACGAAGTCTGCCAGTGGAATATCTTGAAACCCAAAGACGAAAGTTTAAACAAGTGACGTTTTCGTAATTCGTTTCAGTTTATTGTCCGCACCAACAATGAAATCCCTAAATTTTTAACCGCGCGTTTTTTGGCAGTCAAGGACGCGTTTGCAACCATTAATGACACTCTTGCACTTCTGAAAGAGCCAGCCTTTCACCCATCCCTGTATTGATAAACCTAATGCAGCGAGGACGTCAGATATAAATGACGTTTGCATTCTCTAAACGTGTGCTCAAGGTGGCCATTGATGGCGCAGATAAACTCTCGGCGTTTCACAGACACTGGGGTGTGATTAAGCAGCCCGCCTCGGGCATTGTCTTTCGGGTGTATTGGTCATGTCTCAGACATGTGAAGAAAATAGGTCATGCCTGTAGGTGTACACGACTGTTTTCTTGTATACACGCCTGATATTCTGTTTGTATATGCAAGCCGGAATTGGCATGCGCACCGGTAAGCAGAGGCCCTGAATGTTCTCGCATACCTCACGTGCCGCCCTCGTTGTCAGCCCGTGTATCATCCTTCAGTGACGCGCCACACGTCAGCTGACATGTCATCACCTATGCGTCATCCCGCTGATGGTGCCGCTGCGCCCTGCCGTACGTTTCTGGATTGCCCGGTTTTCCCCGTACACGGTAACTCCGCACGTGCGTCCGTGTCGGGTGCGGGTTGGGGGAGGGGTGGGGAAGGCGCCTGACGGCGGGAGGGAAATCCTCAGTGCGGTGGGCGGTGTCTGCCGGCCTCGCCGCGGGCGGCCAGGTCGATCGCGAACAGAGAAGATCCGCTTCCGCCGCGCCTGAATCACCGCCTGCGCCGCCAGTCCCATCTGGCGACCTTGGCGTGACAAGGGCTTAAGATTGAGCGGATCAAAATGCCGTGCGTCTGTTCTTGTGCGTGCGTATCGCTGGAAATAATGGCCCGTTTCCGGTTTGTGCGGTGCGTGATCGCACCGTGACGGTAGCGTAATCCCATGGCGTCCAGTACGTCCGGGCGCGGCAGTGCGCCGGCGTAAACGTACGCGACTATCCCTCGCAAGATCTGTCGGCCCCTCCCGTCACCGCCCCTAGTCTTCCATTTCACGCCACCTAAGCCGCGACTGTGGCGGACGCGTTGCTGCAGACGTCCTAACAGTGCCGCCTGTGAGTCGATTCCCTCGTCCGGTCGGATGAGCGTGAACCTCCCTGCAGCTCAGCGGAAGGCTTAGCGTTTTCAGAAGCTTTTGGCGAGCCACAAAACACGTTCCGCCTGACGAAGAAGAATGTCGTGCTCTCATTAACCGACAGTTCTCGCCGAGGTCAGTGTCAGGCGGCGTGAGAGTCACCATTGGCTCGCCATTCTTTTTCGAAGGCTCGTGACTTCGTGCATCTGACTTCCGTGAGAAAACGAAGCATTCCGATCGTGGTATTCGCTTCTTTCAAACACTTGAGTTCATTGACCCAAACAGGACACCGATAGTTTCAATACATCGTGTGCAAAAGATCTGCCCTGCATTTGCAAGTTTTGCTCACACAAAATAATGCCGCCGAAGCGAAACAGAAATGAATTCGTGGGTATTTGATGCTACAATGATAACGATTCACTAGTGTAATTAAACGTTTTTCTAACCCACTACAGGTACACCACATAACTGTGCAGCGCGCTAATTTTTTCGTGTTGCCAGTGCGTTTTGATTCAGTCACACGTATAGCCTACTAATGTAAAAAAAAGAAATCATTCCAGTAAATTTTACACGCAGAAGACGTTCCGCTAGCTTATTCCCATCCATGGGCCGCATGATGTCATCCTGGTGGCACTCTTAAACACGGCCAAAACAAAGCCGGTTTACTGTCCGCTCTTAACACGCTCTCGTATGGATTTCAATTTGACGCCCTGGAATAGGTCCCAAACGGTGGGGCGCAGCCGCACAAAATTTGACAGAGCTGTACAAAAATGAATAGCGGATCTTTTAGCTTTAAAAACACACCAAGGTCTTTCAATATTACCAAGTTAGACCGGGTCAAAGGCAAATCATGGTCTTCAGAAATGGCTATTTTTAGGGTAAACCTCAAACTGCGGCCACGAATATAGTTTCAAAGACAGATTTTCTAATTTTTTAAGGGTGCACAGACAACCAACAGAAAAAATGCAAAGATGGTTAGGTTGATCTGATGCCAGGTTATGAGGTCAGATCGAGGTCAAAGATGAAGAATTGTTTCTAAACATAAAATTTCTGTTCTTATCATCTCGGTCAAAAAAAAAAAACAGGATAAGTAAGAAGTAAAAGGTCATTTCATCTTCTACCGGTGTACTAAGTTTCAGGTTGACATTAGGCCAGGGATAACCGAAAATGTATTCGCGCTTACCTGTTTTCTGTAGATGCCAAACAATGAAATGCTCCTAATTTGCTGTTCAACGCCTAATTCAAGGCCAAAATGGTGATGACTGCGCGCAAAATCACACAATGATGACCTCAGATAACCTCGGCTGGTCTTGACTTGCAGAAATTTGAGCCGTGAGATATTTTTGGGTGCCAAAGTCGAATTCAGCGCCAGACGTCACCGCGAGATACCACAAAACAAGATGTATGACACTTCGTGAAAAAAGAACCATATGGCTAAGTTGTGCTAAAGCACCAATCTAAGAATAAGTACTGAACCAAGCATTCCAAAATGCATTCCACCTGTTGCAATTCTGTGTGGTGTACAAAAATATACATGTTGGCGCTGTGACGGACGGTTTTCACAGGTACAAGCGAAAGTCTGGCGAGCTTCACTAAACTTGACCCTCTTTGACCCCATTTGACCTAGAATGCCACACTCTAGGAAACAATAAAACATCTACGCAAGAGGATTCCTTTAGGGTTGCATCTAAGCTGCCAATTTGGTGTATCTAATCCAGAAAGTTTTTGGAACCTTAGGGGGCCAAATTGACGCCCACCCGAGCGCGTTATATTTGACAGGCCACCCGTGCGAATGTTAAGACAAACCATCAACATTCCGCGCTCGTCGACTTCGCCATTCCTAAGAAGAACAGCCTTCGTCTAGCCCATAATTGCGGCTCCTCGCCTAAAGCGGCGATAAAGACAGCCCGCCGGGAAAGAAAAACATGGTCTGCGATTACGTGTGAAGAGGGTGGCTAGAAGCGTGCTAACAAAAACCAACCGTGACGGTAACATCGACGAATTCTGTGAAGAGTCTCACGTTTTTTGGCTCGTATGTGCGCACACAACAAACTTTTCTCGCCGCGCATCCTTGGAATGATGTTTTTAGACAACGGCGTAAGTCCGCCGTAAACCAGCTTCCCAGCTATGCACGTGCAAAACGCACGCGCGCCGTCAAAACAACAAACATCACAACGCAGAGCTCGTCCTGTGGCTCGATAGCTATGCTTGGTGTCTTAACCGTCCCGTCGTGATGCGCGCTTGCTTTGGCAGCGGTCCCGATGATCACGTTCTGACCGGTTCGTTCCGCGAATGTGCACCACACGTCGGACGCCGGCCGGCGGCCAGTCGTGAGTCCATCTCCCGGATACGACGCTCGCGGGGTCGGCGGAAGGATGTCGTACCTGGCGGTACCGAGCGGTGCGGTGCTGAGGCGGTGCGCCGGCCGGCCGGTGCTGTCCTCGCTCTCCCGCTGTTGGCGGCGGCACCCGTCTGATCTGGCCGTGACACACGCGGTGACCACAGGTGGCCGGAGCCGGCACCGAGCGGCACCGGCGCGGCGGCACGGCCGGACCCAGCTCACGGCCGGCGCAACAGGGAGCGGGCCTGTGAGCCCACGTCACGGCAGACCACAACAGAGGGCCCGTAAACTCACCTCACGGCAGACCAGAACAGCGGGCCCGTAAACCCACATCACAGCCGGCAGAGCAGGGAACGTTTCGGGAATACCACGTCACAGCCGACAGAAGGGATGGGGAGTGTTCGATACCATGGATTTGCGAATGAGTCTAAGAACTCGCCTCGCACGCGGCAGGTGATAGTACCGACAAATAAAATTACGTGTCGGCTGACCTGTAAGAAAGCACGGTCCTTTGACGGGAACCCGTCGTTGCAATTTACATCTGTCGGGACACGGAGTAGTCCTATGTAGATGGCTAGTGCTGCGCCTATCATTGCATCATCGCCAGATGGAGGGCGGTATCAAAGACGGCTACGGTTTCACCACTGCCCAGAACGAAGGGTGGTCTCTCTGACCGCTGCGATGACGTCAGGGGTGAGGACAAGGCCCTGCTGTGAAATTCCGGCGGCACCCCGCGGACTATCGCGGCGGAAATGCACGCCGCCATTGTTTGCCGGCACGGCATAGTAATGAGTAGCGCAAAGGTAAAGAAAGGCTTTTTCGCGGCACACACTCGGTCATTTGTCTACAGAAATACTTTAGCCGTTGTCCGTGGTGGCGCCGGAATGCTCCGATCCTTTGCGAGACCAGATCTCAGCGGTATGAACCACAGTTTCTTGCAGTTACCCAAGCCTTTGTGAGTTCAGGTGGTATGCACTGGTCACTGGATAACTTATATTCTGGAAAGTCTTAACGGATTTACCTTAGAAACTGCTACTTTGCGCTTGGTCGAGTTAGGAATAACCTGTCGACGAATGCCAGTTTGATTATATTACTTGTTTCATATTGGTAATACAAGGCTTTTAAAATTTGCCATGCACGAAACTAGATTACAGTTGGATAGCAAGAGCAAGCTAGGGGCTCCTCATTTGTCCGAACGAAACTTCAGAACAGAACCATGAATTTTAGACAGCTGCACGACAAAGCAACGAAAGGCTTTGTGAGAAACAGCGTGGACAAAAGTGCAGCGGACTTCGTCGCTGTCAAAACCAACTACGGTTTTCAGCGCTGCCGCCAGCAGCTGCAACGAACATTTATTCGGCATTAATACCTCCAAAATGCCCGCCTTCCACCGCGACAAAACCTTTGTTGGCCCAAGTAACCAAAGGTCAGCTGTCGACAGTTTCAAAGCCACCAAATTTCGCCGTCCTGCAACATCGACTTCTGCTTGCGAACAATGCCCTCCGCGCTGGCAGCCGGCGCGGACCGTCGCCGCCTGCCGCGCTGACTGATTTATTGGCTTCATAACAGAGCGGGCACATCGCCGGCCGCTGCCAGCTCGTCGTGCCCCGTGTGGGCTGTGGCCGTCCTGCCGGGAGGCGCAGTCGGAGGCCGGGCGGCGAGCACGCGTCGGCGATGGGGTTACCGCAGCTTCCTGCCGCTGGCGACGGCCGCTGTCTGGAGGTGGACCTGGGCGCGCCGTCGCCCGTCGGCCGGCCGCAGCGGGCCGTCGCTCGCGTCGTCATCACCAGCCCAGCTCCGGCGCCGGCGTCTGCGACGGAGGCCGCGCGCCGGCGGCGGCGACGGGAGCGGTCGACGTCACGCTGGCGCCGGCTTCGCTCGCGCTGCGGGCTGCGGCTGTGGCTGCGGCTGGTCTGGCTGCTGGCCGTGCTGGCCTGCGTGGCCGTGCTGCTCGCCAACGTCGCCGACCGCGTGCAGTCGCTGCGCCAGCCGCCCATCTCGACCGAGAGCAGCCAGGTGTTCAACGAGAGCATGCACTACCCAGCCGTCACCGTCTGCCACAGCGAGGGCTTCAAGCAGTCGGTGGTGCGCAGGTACAACCAGTCGTGGGACCGGCTGGCGGGCACGTTCCGCCCGCTCTGGGACGCGTTCCCGTGGTCCAGCGCCAGCCTGGAGCAGTTCTGGACGGAGGCCAGCTACACGCCGCGGGAGACGATCGTCACGTGCCACCTGGGCGACCGGCGCACGGCCGGGCAGTGCCCGGTGCGACGCGGCATCAGCGGCGGCAAGTACGCCTTCAGCCTGAGCTGGCGGTTGCAGCCGATGTCGGGCGGCTGCACGACGCTGCGGCCGAGCGCCGGCGTGCGGCCGCCGCCCGGCCGCGAGTACGGCGTCGCGCTCTACCTGCGCGCCGCGCCCGCCGAGTACAGCCAGCCGAGCCTGGGCGTCGGCTGGACGGTGGCCGTGCACGAGCCGCGCTACGACTGGTCCGACCTGGCCACCGGCTGGTTCGACTCGCTCACCGTGCTCGCCGGCGAGAAGGTGCAGGCCAAGCTCGAGACGAGCGCCCTGTCGGCCGTGGACCGGCCCGACGAGCCGTGCGCCGCCGCCGCCGGCTACAACATGGCCGCCTGCCACCGGCGCTGCGTGGCGCTCCGGCTGCGCGCGCGCTTCGGCTGCCGGCCGCCCTGGGAGGCCGACGGCGGGCCGGCCTGCGCCTCCGCCGCCGCCTTCGCGCCCCTCCTGCACGCGGTGGCGGCGCGCTCCGAGCCGCTGTTCGCCGAGTGCCGCGCCCGCTGCGGCCGGCCGTGCCGGAGCGACGTCCACGCGCTGTACGTGATGTCCGTCAGCAGCGTGGACGAGCTGCGCGACCGTGACGCCGGCCTGTTGCAGGTGTACTACCCGACCGGACTGGCAGCGCGCGCCGTGCAGCGCCGCGCCTACGGCGGCTCCCAGTTCCTGGCGGACGTGGGCGGCCTGCTCGGCCTCCTGCTGGGCGTCTCCGTGCTCTCAGCCGTGCAGCTACTCTGCGACGCCTGCCTGTGGGCGGCCGGCCGGTTCCGGCGCGCGCCCGACCTCTCCGGCCGCGGCGGCGGCTGGCGGCCGGCCGGCGACCAGTTCGAGGAAGAAGGCGGCACAGGCTGAAGCCGGCCCAGGAGCCATTTTGATCACAGTCCTCGAGTGGAAGCATGTGGGCGGTGGACGGCGACTGTCTGCAGTGTTGATTCATCCATCGTAGACCGATTTAAAGTTGCTCTGTCATTGTCGTGCACATTCTCAGTAGCTCTGCGCAAATGTTAAGAACACGAGTAGCTTTCGTCTCTGGACTGTGGACTTGCTGCTCTCTGTTCTAAGTCATGTTCTTAGTACAGATAGTGTTGAACGCACATTGCACTTGTCAGCGTTGGACTTTAGTCAGATATCCAGTCAGTAGCACTTTGTGTGTTAACGAGCTATGCATACATTTTACTCATACAAGCATTCCACGACAATGCAGGAACATATTGGCATCATTCACACATTGTTATACCTCTAAGCCAGGTTTCAACATGGTCTTTTACATTGCATCTATAACAACTGTCCCTTTCTGATAACGAATAGCACGATTCATTGTTGCGACCGTGTTTTACAAAGTAACTTTGGGCAGGAGACGGTTCCCGACTTTTCGATTTTGTTCCGAATCTCGGGAAAAAAAACTTTACTAGCGGAAATCATGTCTAACCATGGTAAGCAAATGCGCCCGGACGATGAGCTATTTCACTTTCTAAACAGTATTTGACATCGGTAATCAGACAAACTCCTGAGTAGTGAATTTAACCCGGCACCGCCTGTCGTGTTTTTGTACCCGCGACCGACCGTGGGAATATCAAAAAGGCGCCCCCTCTTATCTCAGGGTCTAACCGTCGGATCTGGACCGGTCTACCACCAATCGATAGCCCTGAGTCTTGTGATTCAGAAAATACTATCTGAGCCCTGGTCACGTGACCGATGACGTCACAGGTCACGGTAGACGCAAAAAAGGCGTTGTGAAAAACCCGCACCTCTTCTTGCATCGTATTCGGCATTTATTTATTTTTATTTATTTTATTATATAACCATTTATTCGGCAATACTGGTCTCGGAGCCTCCAAATGAAAATCAAACGAAGGGTCATGACGTCTTGTATCAGCAACATGCCATAATGCTAAAAACGTCGGTTTAAGGTCAACCTGGTTCAGACGAAATATTGGTCTTACTTTACATGTCAAAGGCCGATACTTACTCGCAGCCACATTGACGTACGTGACAGAAAGGGTGAAAAATGAAGCCTTCTTATGACCGGTTTCGCATCACATGCATTTTATCGAGTCAAAGTCAGTCTAGGTCAGGTCAGATAAGGTTGCATTACTCTGCCTAACAAAAAGCAAAAATTTACTTGATGAGATTCTGAACTGCCACAAATACAGGACTGAAGTGGCATCCCTTGATAATTAAATCTCCTCTGTCTGCTCATGGCTGGGTCAAGGTCAAGCCAGGATGGGGCAGGTAGTCATTATTCTTTTTTCTGACTAGGAACAATGATTGCTCTTTGCTGCTACTGCACGATCTTCCACAGACAATGCTGTATTTCATTTCATTTTGACATCTACCTATGACGCGACCTGATATGACCTCACCTTGCATCTGAATCTTGCTAAGAGGTGCACATAAATTCACTTGTCTGGCTTGAATAATGCGGAAGGCCAGCTTTTTTTTTTTTTTTTTTCTTATAATTTTTTTTTTTTTTTTTTTTTTTTAAATAAAAAATTTTTTCCCTACGGGGAGAAAAAAAGATAAAAGTGTGTGGTTTTTTTTTTTTTTTTTTTTTTTTTTTTTTTCCTTTAATTTTTATTTTTTTTTTTTTTTTTTTTTTTTTTTTTTTTTATTTAATTGTTAATTTTTTTTTGTTTGTTTGGTTTTTTTTTTTAAAATTTTTTTAAATATATAAAGGGGTTTGTTTTTTTTTTTTGGGGGGGGGGGGGGTGGGGGGGTGGCCCCCCAAAAGCGGAGTTGGGGAAGAGTTTTGGGAGGAGGAAAGGATAAACCGTTTTGGTAGAGGAACTTTAAAAAAAAGGAAAACCCCCCGGGGGGGGGGAAAATTTTTTTTTTATTGGGGTTTTTTTTTTTTTTTTTGTTTTTTTTGATTGTTTTTTGGGGGGTTTTATTTGGGGTTTTTTTTTTTTTTTTTTTTTTTTTTGGGGGGGGGGGGCTTTATTTTTTTTTCCCCTTTTAATTTGGAATTACTTTTCCTTTTTGATTCCCTCGTGTTGGAGTTTTGACGTCTTTGGTCATCCCTATTAATGCCTAAATAAATTTGGCCATGTTGGGTTCCTGACGACTTCCGGGCCATGTTTCTTGTTTGCATGAGGTTGCCAACTTGGCAATGTCAATCAAGCTATTTTTATTGTTCAAATGGCGTTGCCAACTTGACAGTGCCTATCAAAACCTGCGTTGATGTACGACGAAAAAGTCGTGGAGAGTACGAATTTTTATTTAACATTCAAGAGTAACTTAAGCGTCATCAAACATACACACTTCTACTGAACATCCAAAGGTAACGAGCACATCAAGCCTGCACTTTCAAGAAGACTTAAATGTAACATTCACATCAAGCACATGTGTGTACTGGATGCCCAAAGGAACATATACGTCAAACATATGCGTTCATTGAACAACCGAAAACAGCATGCACATCAAGCCAGAGGTGTAGCCAGGATTTCGCCAAGGAGAGGACCAGGGCAAACGCAACCCTTTTCAAAACTGAAAACTGCTGGCCTTTGACCACTTTATTTTCGAACTGCGGAGATTTTCATGTACCTTTATTTTTTTGGAACTTACAAACGTCATCTTTCAGGCTCATGAAAGACGCATGGCCCCCTTGAATTTCCTCTTGGCTACGACCCTGCATCAAGCAAGCACATGTCGTGAACACCTCAAGTCGAAAGCAAATAGGTGTGTTGGGAACATAGTCATAACTGTCAATTTGCCTTTGCTTTTGCCTTTGTGTATCTAGGAGACGTGGCACAGCATTCAGACGCAACAACCGATTTGTCCTAAACGCCAAAAATTTGCGGCATAAGCAGCTGTTTCAGTAGCCTCAGATGCCATATCGCTGTTACATAACTAACGAACTTTTTCAAAACTACCGGAAATGTTTGTCAACAAACGCACTAAAGGTATTAGATCATGGTGCTAGACACAACGCGTGTGCCGGTGGTCTCCTGAAAATAAAGCGCACTGCTGGGACATATTTTACATCCCCATCCCTTTCTTCCTTCCGATCTATCAAACATATTTCAGCGAAGTTTTGTGAAGAGCTAATCTATGTGACTGGATTACACAACGCAAGCGAAATTGAGCTTTATCGGGTACGTCTAAATCAACCGAGGACAAAT
The DNA here is from genome assembly GCA_030062745.1 of Capitulum mitella. Classification (NCBI taxonomy): domain Eukaryota; kingdom Metazoa; phylum Arthropoda; class Thecostraca; order Pollicipedomorpha; family Pollicipedidae; genus Capitulum; species Capitulum mitella. The sequence goes on from CP099844.1 coordinate 27,788,555, forward strand.
ACTAAAAATAAAAATTAATAAAAAAATTGGAAAGACAAGAAACATTGTCGTTCCCCAGACCTGTTCAAACAATCACAGCCAAATTCTGAACAAAGGGCTATGCAATGTGATGAACTTACATACCAAAAAACATTGCTCACCTAGTTGGGTTCAATCAAGGTGAACTTAGGCCAACGTTTGAGAATATTGCGTTTTGCTGGAATGGAGTAATCTACACTAATTCACTTGTTTCTTTTTTATATTAAGCCCCACCATGCTGAGATGGGCGTGGTTATAATCAGGCTTCCAAGCCTATCCGAGCTTGTTGCTTTACCCTAACCCCATCACCCAAGTGCTCGCCTATATGAATTAATTTTGTCGCAGGCATCGAGCTAGAAGGCGCTGAACGACTCTTGATCGTGCCGCGCAACTCCACGACACGACCGACCCGTGACCGAACCGTGACCGTGACCGATCGTGACCGTGACTGACCGTGACGCTTGGCTGTTTCGTTCTTGGAGCAGATATAGCTGCCCGGTCATGGAATTCTAACCCAGTGTCTGCCATTCACGGACTCTGTTGCCCGGCTTCCCATATCCATCAGGCCACTTTGGATTGCATCGACTGATCTCGAGTAGTCTGTGCTTTTGGACATATTTTTTTCATCGGGTAGTTGAATTCCCCACAAAATATACTTTTTTACGCTCCCTTTTCGAATCCTACGTTGTTAAATTTGAGTTTACTTGACCCCGATTAAGCAGAAGAGGGTCGATTTTTTATAAGCGCAAACCATCCCACGGATTAATTTCTCGCAAAGTGACTTTGAGTCGGCTGAACAGGTCTGGAGAAAACGAGCAATGTTTTTGATGCAGGACATTCGGCATCGTTTGACGTTGAGTTGCGCGATCTAAGCTTCTACTTGTGTCTTGAATCTTCGTTTACCAGAAACTCTGCATAGCCGTATAACATGCTGGCGACCGGCAGAGGCTACTCCACGCACCAAAGTCTCCGTCAGACGTCCGAACTGCGGTTATCTGATTGTCCATTTTAAAGGCGGTGATGTTAAGGCAAATTTAGCGCATTTTAAGCGGTCTCATTAGGAATCACTGCATCCACCAAGGGTACGTACAAAGGGTAGGTACAAGGGCAATTGTACCAAAGGTACAAGGGTATACACAAGCACATACATAGACCCACTTGCACATAGCACACACACACACACACACACACACACATATATATATGTATATATATATATATATATATATATATATATATATATATATGATACAACTTTCATTAAAGGGGAATGTTTTGCGTTAATTAGGTTTTTCTTGCGTTTTTAGCGTTAAATACATTCTACTGAACGGGTAGTTCGAGACATCAAGGAAATAAAGAAAGAGAAACTAATTAAAGCGACAATTTTCTAGTATTCAATAAAACCCAAAACTAATGTTCCGGCAAAATTTAACAATCTATATTTATGTATGCGTTCATTAAACGTCACCGCAGATCGGGAGCTGATAGGTGTTTTGGATAGTCTTTTGATCTCTGCCATAGTTATTACATTGCTGGCCTCATGTTCTCTTAGGATGTTCATGTTTCATGTTCCTTGGTTTGGAAGAGACAGTGTTTAACCCTATTCCCGGCAGGGGGGGCGGAATCCGCCCCCCCTCGGGTTTTTTGCTTGCCAATTCCAGGCTTTTTGACGCAGCTTCACGAAACTTGGTCACTTTTCCTAGCTATTCCTTCTACGCGCCGTGACAAAATTTCGAAATTCTATTTTGCTCAGGGGCGGAGCCAGGCAACGTTTTTGGGAGGCACCTCAGGTCATTTTTGGCCATGTTGAGGGTAAAAGGAAAATGTCTGCCAAAAACAGAGTTTTTAAGATAGAACTTAAAACTTGATATGAATATATAGCTAAATGGTTGGGCAATGTGCATATGTAATTTTGTTTATCTGAGGTCACTTTACAAGGTCAGGTTAAGGTCAAAATTCAAAATTTGTTTTTTCGCAATCATTTCGACGCCATTTTCTCAAATGCCAAACCCGGAATACATATGACGTAGAAAGATGCCCTCTACTTGTGTACCAAGTTTCAGCTTGATATCAGATCAGGTCACGGAGCTATGACCTAAAATGTCAGTGCACGTACCCTATATCGCAAAAGCCAAAAAATGAATTTTTTGGAACAGAGTGAATTTAATCGATTAAAAACGTTTACAGATAATATTGAATGCACACGACATCATTCCAGGTGGCCCCAAGGTCACTGGAGGTCATTTAAGGTCAAAGGTCACAAGTTGATCTGAGAAACGTGTGACCATGACAGTTCCCCCTTTTTTATGTCCCTGGCACCGCCTATGCTAACATTATACAAACATTGTAATGCGATTTGTACTTCTTTAGCATGACATGACTAGCAGAAGCTAAAAAAGTGTTTTGGCCTCTTTTGTTCATTTCGTTATTGGAAAACTAATCCCCCTATTTTTGAAACCCTGTGAACGCCCATGAATTTTCTCAAAATTTCAAATTTGCATACCCATGGTAAAAGCCCTATTCATAATCTCTCGATTGATGCCAGTTTCATCGAAATCGGTCCATAAACAACGGAGTTATAAGAAGTCCAAAAGTACCTCCCATTTTGACATTTTTGCCCCCTGTATCCACAAATTTCAAAATTTTGAAAATTTCTTTTTATAAAAATGTAGTTCACGTCACGGCAAATCGATTGCCGTTTGTTGCGATGAAATCGGATCAGTAGTTCTCGAGATCTCAGGGGGGGGCCGAATCCGCCCCCCCTGCCGGGAATCGGCCATACCGTCTAGCCCTCCGGGAATAGGGTTAAATACAAAATAATAGTATATTCGTCGACGATTCGTTTTACCTAGGACATTATCAAGACTAATGTAAGTGTTAAATGGAAAAAAACCAGAAGCAGAAAATTCAAATGTACACGAGCTAAACACCTTAAGATCCCACAACAGGCAGTTTCCGCCAAAGGATTCCCGTCAGTATGGAAAAAACAAACATACGCACATCACGGAACAAGACGGACACGTCACGCAGACATTAAGTACACGCACACACAAACGCACAAACAGCATGCTCTTTCACCCTCGCCCTGGTTATATGCAGCACGCTCTCATATAACTTTTGGGTGCCCATTGCGTTCACTTGATTGTTTATGTTTGGTTGAAGGTCTTGAATACACGTGGCCTCCATTACCGAAAGCCTTCGCTTTCCACTGTTTGCTTTTGATAGGGTTTGGGTGTTCACCACCTTGCCGCCTCGTCAACAGTTCGCCATGTTGTTGGAATGAGTGTGTTAATGAACCTCCGTTCTGCAGGTGCATCGTGGTGCGTCTACTGAGCGAGGTGGTTGTCTGACTAGCATGTGCCCTATTTGGAAGGAGAACGCAATCGCCTGTTGTACATTTGTAAAGGAAGACAATGTTGGCTTCTTCAGTGGGCTAGCATCACGCGATGCGCTGTTGACCATCACGAGAGATGATGCTAGTTTATTTCGGCAGCGGGTGACGAGCTGGAGCTGGTCTGATGAATTCACCACCTTGCAGTTTCTCCGGATAATTATCACGAAGCACCTTCTCGTAACTCTTGTAGCCTTTGGACATGGTGCTTCTGTAGAAGATCTTGTAGCTGTTTTCAGGTTTTTTGTCCGTTTTTGAGGCTTCTCTCCAGGCGAAAATGGCCCTCTTAATCCTAGCGTCAGTGGTACTGGGTGTTACCAGGTATCTGCTTAACTTTTCGCAGTTGTTGATGAACGAGGTACCAACAAGAGCAGTATTTGCGAGCGCGGTGGATGTACGCTTTAACGACGCTGGTTTTAGATCGTTCAACGCACCGGCTTTGCACCACTGAGGCTTGGCTCCAGCGTCAGTTTTCTAGCGATGAACATGAGTGATGAAGTCATCAATCGTTGCATCGATGTTGACGTCAAGGATACCGATGCGATGTTCAATGCTTTCTTCGACCGATACTCCGTATCATTTTCCTTGACGTCAGCGCCGATCCAACGAATGGTGACTTCGCCACTCATGTTCATCGCTAGAAAACTGACATTGGGGTCTGCCAAGAGGGGAAAGGCTGAAAGTGCGTCCTAACGATATAAAACCAGCGTCGTTAAAGCGTACATCCACCGCGCCCTCAAACAATGCTCTTCTTGGTACTTAGAACATCAAGAAATGCAAAGAGTTTGGCAGATACCTGCTAACAACCAGAACCAAATGTCCACCACTGTCGCTGGGATTAAGAAAGCCATCTCCACCCAGCCAAAAGCCACAAAAGCAGACAAAAACCTGAAAACATCCACAAGGTCTTCTACAGGAACATCACGTCCTCGGCTACAAGAGCGGCGAGAAAGGTGCTCCATGATATTATCCGGAGAAACTGCAAGGTGGTCAGTTCATCAGACCAGCTCCAGCTCGTCACCCGCTACCGAAATAAACTAACACCATCTCTCGTGATGGTGAACAGCGCATCGCGTGATGCTATCCCGCTGAAAGAAACAAATATTGTCTTCCTTTACGAATTGTACAACAGGCGACTGCGCGTTCCTTCCAAATTAGGGCACATGCTAGTCAGACAACCACCTCGCTCAGTAGACGCACCACGATGCACCTGCAGAACGGCGGCCCACTGACACACTCATTCCAACAACATGACGAACTGTTGACGAGGCGGCAGATGGTGGAAAACACCCAAATCCTAACAAAAGCAGCATGTGATAAGCGAAAGGCTTTCGGTAGTAGAGGCCGCGTATAGTCAAGATCTTCAACCAAACATAAACAATCAAGTGAACGCAATGGGCACCCTAAAGCTATATGAGAGCGTGCTGCATGGGCGAGGGTGAAACAGTATGCAGTTTTTGTGCTTGTGTGTGTGTTTGTGTTTAATGTTTGCGTGACGTGTCCGTCTTGTTCCGTGATGTGAATATGTTTGTTTTTCCACAGTGACGGGAATCTTTTGGCGGGAATTGCCTGTTATGGTATCTTTAAACGCTTAGCAATGTACATTCGAATTTTCTGTTCCGGTTTTTTTTTCACCATTTGACACTTACATTGGTCTCGATAATGTCCTAGGTAGGACGAAACGTCGATGAATATGCTAAAGTATTTAAACTTTGTCTCTTCCAAACCAAGCATGAACACACTAGGAGCGCATGACGCCAGTAATATAGTAACTGTAACAGAGATCGAAAGATTATCCAGAAAAGTTATGAACTGCCGAATCTGCGGTGACATTTAATAAACCTTGCGTATTAAATAGCCTGCATCTAAACTTTACCGAAATATATATACAGACATATGTATGAATAGAATAGCAAAGCAATAAAAAACCATGTACAATATATTTTTTATGGTTTCGACCAATTTCATACGAAATCACGAAACTAAGTGATTCAGGGAGAAATTGAGATTTTGGAAAAGGTTATGTGTACCTTCCCAATGTGAACGCTGAATCCAAGTTTCTGGAGGCGCCGATGGCGCGCTAGCCTGTCCCTTCAGGAGCCTTTTTTATTCCCTAATCACGTCAAAAGTCCAGGGGCCAAATAAGACCATTTATTACAAGTCATTCCAAGTGGTGTCGAAATTAAAATCAGCATTATGTTGGTGGCGTGGCTTCACGGGGGCTCGCTCGTGTACGGCATGGGACCATGGCTGGCGGCCGAGGGGGAGGGATGGGGAGTCAAGTCTCCCAATATTAAGGAGTTTAACATTGGGCTCATGACAATGACGGAAAAGAAATTGTTTGAGATCCGATGTGAGCCCCTCCCCGCCAATTTTCGGAAATCTACAGCCATGCATGGGACACAGTATATGAATAAAAGGACGGTAAATATTTCGCCTGAAAGAAATAGTTTTCACTCCCGTCTTTTTTCCGCGACGAACGTCAACGCGCACGACATATATTTGCCGCTTCTTTTTGTATTACGTGTTTGCTTTTTGAGGCTTGTTATTCTCCGAAAGCGAGCAGAAAATAATCACTTTGCTGGTAGAAAGTGAGGATGAAAAAATGCAACGTTTCTTACCCAGCACACGAAGAGAAACTTTTGCATTTCTAAAAGTTATCTGTCATTTAACGGCCACATGTTTTCGATAGCCCTTGCCGTGCTGTGCGAGCCTTCATTTTGAATACCTGTATGCTCATGTGGGTGTGTGTGTGTGTGTGTGAGTGCGTGCGAGCGTGCGTTTTGCTCGTTGTCAAGGCGCACGAAATCAACTGTTTGGGGAAGTAAATGTCTTGTTAATGTATGTAGCGTATACCATTGCGAAGAGTCATCGAGGACATTGCCGTCTTGCATCATTACCTGCGTAGACAAGGAACTATTTCTGTCACGGTGCTTTCCAGGTACATGATACAAAATGAGGCGGCAAACATATGGAGTGCGCGTTGATGTCCGCGGCAAAAAAGAAAAAAAGGGGAGCAGAAGCTATTTCTTTGGGACGAAAATATTTCCCGTCCTTTTATTCCTGCTAGCGCATTCCACATGTAGTTGCTCGAATATATCATACTGATAATGGTAGACTTTGACTTTTCAAATCATGCATGAAGTCGGAAAACCATTGTTTCGAACTTTTTGAAGTAAATGCGCTACTACTAACTTTTCCCGACGTTTTTTTGGAAAGGTGCTTCCGCGTAAGCCCCCTTGGGCCAGTGTGAATGAATAGCGGCCCCACCGCAGGCTGTTTCTGTATCGTGCCTCTGTGGTGTGAGTCACAGTGGAGTAAATCACAGCGACAAACGTCGACCTGCGGAAATTTGGCCACTGTCAGTTACTTTTACGCCCGCGGGTGCAGCAGAAAAACAATGACCTCCGACAGGGGCAGCGGCGTTACAAAAGCCTGCTCCCGCATTGCCAGAAAGCCTCGGGCTTCGTGGCACGAAGGTGTCACAAGCAGGTGCAGGACGTCATGTGCGGAGAATGTCAGCCCGTATACGAAGGTGGCAAGCAGTCAGGACGTGTCGCCCGCGCTGCGCGCACCCCCGTGTCCACCTTGCTGGGGTGAACTTGCGTCTGCCGGAATCCCAGTCGGGCTGTGTGCCGGCGGCGGCCGACCCCGCCGCAGGAATTTCAATGCCGCAGCTGTCGGCAGCTCGGCTGTGCTGATCGCTTCCACTGACAGGCGCGGGGGGCAGCGGCCTGACCGGAACTCGTCCAATCGTCACTGTCAATAGCCGCGTCGTATTGAACGTCGCACCGCGATCATCACCGACGTCTGCTTGTTTGTTCAGCATGCCATGCTATTGCAGCAGGCCAGTGTTTGGTTTTCTTGGCCGTTCCACGTGGAGATTCTCGGAACTGCATCCCGTGCGATGATACACGGTGCAATGCGTGGTTGACGAACTCGATCAGGCGACAACGTCGTTTTTTCAGTACTAGTGTCCTGGATCAATAGCTGGCTGCGCACGTCCTATTTAATATTTGGTGCGGATATTTATGAAGCTCGCGGTCCAAGGTGCCAAATATCGAGCGCATACGCGACTCGAACTCGTAGTACCAGTCCAGTAGTACCAGTAGTACCAGATTGAATAGACCAGACCTCTATCACAGGTCTTTTATGCACGATCACCACATAATCTTTTTGGGGGAAGTGGGCAGATGGGTCTGCAGCTTCCGCCGCGGAAATGGTGTGACATGGGATCAAAACCACATTTCCGGCCGCTTACCCGGCGCGTGATGCCCTCGCCATGACGTCATCCTGACCGGTGGGAGCCTAAAGTCGGCTGTCCGGCGTAAGGAGCGGTGAAGTCAGGGCACACAGGGCCCATACTCGATGGGCCAGGAACGGCTCATTACGGAAACTGCAGGTTGCTGGGTGTGCGCCGTCGGTCGGAAGAAGTACTAAGTCTGCGCCGTCGGTCCGATGCACGGTGAGATTTGCGTTGCCGGTCTCGAACCTTGTTCAGCGTGTGCCGCCGGTCCGCTGGCCGCCTCCGGACCATGATGCCGGACTGTTGACGCGGACTGGGACACACCATCCGCCTGATGATACTGCCCGCGGCTGGTTCCCGGTCCGACAACGCTGTCCAGAACATGCTCCTGGTCCGAGGACGCTGCGCGGGGTATGCAGTGAGCTCGGTGACGCGGGCCGCGGCCGCGCCGCCGCGACGCCGCCGGCCGCCGGCCCGTCGCCTCGTCTGCATTCCTGTCGGCGCCTGGTTTACAATGGAAACCGCCGTGGCGGCGGCGCCGGCCTTCCGTGCGGCCTCTGCAAATAAACGCCTGGCCGGCGGCCCCCGGCGCCCGGCGTCATCGGCGCCGGGCAGGTGTGTGGCGCCTGTCCGGCACGGGAGTTAGGAGACGCTCGTGACGCGGGGCCAGGCCACCGCTGCGTGCTGGCTATGGTCATCGTGCCGCGGGAAGGGTCTGAGGGATGTTTGATCGCTCTTTGTGGTCTTCTGCGAGGTATGGCCAGCTGCTGTGTGTTTGGCAACACACGGTGGTGTTTCAAGAGGTCGGAGATGACGTCATGTCGTGCTAACAGTCCACGGATGTGGAAAATCTCCTGGCGCATTTACATGGTGCGTGTTATTACCTGCACGGTAACTAAACCAGGAACGAATACAATGTGAGGGTACCTTTGTGTTATTTTACGACGTGTGTACCCTGAGCCTGATATCGTGTTTGATCTGATCATGCGTGATTGCGCAGGAAGTATGACAGACGGCATATGACCTGGGATGACCTCATGGACAACGTGTGGCCTGATTTAGCATCAGTGGACGGTGTGTGGCATGACCAGGCATCAGTATTCGGTGTGGGATCTGATCTGACACCAGAAGACAGCGAGTAACCTGACTTGACACCAGCAGATGGTGTTTGGCCTTCTGTGGCATCAGCAGACCGTGCGTAATTTGGCCTGGCACGAGTTGGCGGTGTGTGACTTGATACACCAGTAGACGATGTGTGACCTGAACTAATACCAGTAGACATCAGGACCGGCCTGGACATCAGCAGACAATGCGCGACCTAACCTGGCACCAGCAGACTGCGTGTTACCTGACCTGACATCAGTGGATAATGTGTGACCCGATCAACAGACAGTCTGTGACCTGATCGGACACCAGCAGACGGCGTGCGTCCCGACCCGACATCAACAGACGACTTGCGACCCGATCCAACATCAACAACCTGCATGCGACCTGACCTGACGCCAGCGGCGGGCGCGCTGCCGGCGGCGAGAGGCCGGGCGCGAGAGCGGCGCCGCGGAGGACGCCGGCGCCTCCAAGGCCGCTGGTCAGGCTCGGCCCGAGCCGGCCGGAGCCGATCAGACGCGGCCCGGCGCCGGACCAGGCAACACCGCCCGCCGGCCGACACGAGAGGCCATGGCGCCCACCGCCGCGCTGCTGCTGCTGCTCGGAGCCGCCCTCGCCGCCGCCGCGCCCAGCGAAAGTAAGTCCCGCGCCGGCCGCTCGCGGATCGGCGGACGGCTCTGCGCGTGGTTTTCGTCTGTTTATTTTCGTTTTGTTCGTGCCGGCGAGAAGAGCGCTGCGTGGAGATCCGACGTTCGCGCCAAAACATGTCTCTCGATTATTACACACATAATTGGGCGCGGAGGCCGGTCTCGGGTCGGGCTGCCGGGATTCCTAGGTGGAAAGTGAAACCGATCTGAGGTGATAGTCCGCGGGATCGTTCTCTGCGCTCCCGCGGCCGGGCACTGGCGGCGTTAGTAAGGTCTGCTTACCGGTGACGGCACCGCTTCCTGGCCCGTCTCTCGATCGCCAGTCCGTGTCACGCGCGGCCGGGCAGCCCCGCGAGATCACTTTCCCCGGCCGAACTTCCCCCGTCCGGCTGTCCAGATATCAGGCGATCGTCGACAGGCCGATCTCCGTTTCTCCTCTGCGTGTCGGAGGCGAGGGACCACTGGGAGCTGGGGGCGACAGGCCGGGCGGGCATCCAGAGGTGGTCCAATCTTGGGCGCCTTCCTTTGACAAAGGAGTTAGAATTCTGTCGTGGTTATTAGCATACGTTTCGCAAGGACCCTGCGCGTACGCCATGTGGACCTGACATCATTGGGATCGCTTATTGCTTTCAACGAAAAGCACTCATGCCATTGGTTTAGTTTCTGAAGCAGCTTAACTAAGTACCAGTTTGTCACGTTTTGTACGCTTCTGTATCCTTAACATGCAGAACGCGTTTAACTTCCGGACAGAAAAGCAAATCTGTGGACTGCACTGTACCAAATATATAGGGCGTTGTAGTTCGATAGCATACAAAGCAGTTATGAATAACATGCGACGAGCCTGGCCTCCTGTCCCATAGTAAGCGATTACAGCTGAAAAAAATGCATAACATCAGAAGCCTCTAACTATAACAAAGCATTGCGTGCAGGCAGAGAACATGCTAAGCCGTAAGTTCGGTGGAGTAAGCAGCAGCTGTGTCAAAAGATTATGACCATTTTTGAGCTCGGTAACGCCCGTAATTATTATTCGACAATGGGAAAATAATGTTTTGTATGTCTCTTCCTTCACGCTCCGGTTTTAAACCGCCCTCTTAATGTTCTTAAGGTTCTCTTAAGGTTCTCTTAAGACCCCTTTTCCGTTTGTCTCAAGGTGCACTAGTGTTCCGTTTCTGAATCTGGTGTGTCCCGCTTTTTTGTGTGTGTTTTAGCGTTGAGACGTGAAAAACGCAACGCCATCTTGTACGCACCGTCTGTAATGCTGCTGTTGCCTGACTTAACTTCTGTTATCACAGTGCAAACGTTTTTATGCCGTTTTTATCTTTTGCTCTCGTTGGCCAAATGGAATCTGAGCCATCCATCTCCGTGTCAGAAAAGGTGGCTGAGAGGATATTTCTTAGCACTGGTTATGGACAACACCTTCAACAACCTCAACAACCTTCTTTATGTCAATAGAAGCTGAGTTTTACCCGTAAAAGATATGCATTTATATTTGACGCCATGTTCCGACCTAAGCCATTTTCCACAGCCAAGCTCAGCTTTTTCCGACCCTTCTTCCTGACGTAAAGAAGGCCGTTTTCATAATCATTCCAAAAAGGCCGGAATTCTGATAAACACGTTGTTTTACTTTGTTATGTTTCTCCTAGCAATGATTTACGTCGTGGTCTTACCAGCCCGCTGCACCCATGCCGGGAATGCACGGAACAAGTCATGACAAGTTGACGAGTGAACGCGTGATCCTTTATGATGGACAGACCTCATTTTGAGGTCTGTCAGATCTGTGAGGTTTCTCAGATCAGCCGGGTTTCTGCGAACACCGAATGCCGTTTGAATCACTCGTGAACGATATCGGAACAATGTAGCATCAAGCAGTGTTTCCGTTCTCTGGTAGCAAACACCACCTGCTTGAGGAGGACATGGGGAATTCAGGCTAACTGATTGGGACAGGGGGTTTATTTTTTTATTTTTAAGGAGAGCTTATGGAGGATTAAGTCCGAAAACGGCTCTGTTCTGGCTATCGCATTCAGTGGGATGTTATGACAAAACACTTCGTGGGCACATGCAATATTTGCTCTTGCGAGTCCACCCTTTAATACTTCTCGCGTTAGCTTCGGCGAATTTCTCGTTGTGGACGTTTTGCAGTCGACATTCTGTTGACATATAGTGTTACGCAGTTGGTCTTATGTGTTGCATTAACACCTACGTATGTCGAAAGGTCAGCTAAAGTCGTTGAAATAATGGGTTCCATCAAAACGTGTCAGGCGTACGACAAGGTGAGCAACTCTCGCCCCAAAACCTGTTTGGCTAGTGTCGCAATCCATTGACACCGCTCGGTACTGTTGTTTGTACACGTGACTTGCCGAAACAAGTTGCAAACGACTGAATTTCACATCAGGCAGAATGGCAATCTATATCTCGCACGGAGATGGGTCGGAGACGTTTTCGCAGCCGTGCGGCGCGGCAGCTCAACTCGCTGCCACCCGATCTGCCGCGGCTCCCCATCTCCCTGTTTGGTCGCCACCTGAGACGCCACCTAAACAGAGATCAGGGGCGATGCGCCACCCATCAATACGTTGTTTTGTCGCGGCTCGTGTACTTTTTTAAGTCGTTCAAATGACAGCGATTGCGTGCGCTGCATGTTTGACAGTGACTGCGTGTACTGATGACCACTGACCCCTTGGTTTTATTATTTTTAACGAGAGACCGCAATAGCCGCGAGCCTGTTGCGGATGGTCTCAATATACGTCTGAAGTCTGAAGCCTGAACTTCTTTATCATTGCTGCTCGCCCTTTGCCTAATGTCGCTCTGTATTGGTTCTTCTGGCAGCGGCTTGGGTTGTCTTGCATTCCAAAACTTTGCCAGTCAACGAATGCACGGAGAGTCAGGTTGACATGCTGACAGCACCAATTAATGCCAAAGATTTCCTGACCCAATCGCACGCAATGCACGAAGGTGTGATAACCGCATTCCTGCCCTCCTGATTCGCTGCGATGGACGCAGTTCCTGAAAGCTGAGGGAATTTTCGAGACCCTGGCCTCGTTCGGCGACCCTCGCCATAAAATTTAGATACCTCCAGTTGGTCTGTATCGTGGATCTCATTTCAGCACCGGCGTCTTCGTCGCTTTGCTCATGAATACGTAAAACTCGCTATGAACGAGACCTTGGTACCAATTCCAACACCTTGGGCACTTTGGATATTGCGGACATACCAACGCGTGCTGGATACGGACAGAGCTTCTGGCTCGTAATCAGAAACGAATCGCCTTGACCTCACAGTCAGGACCCCATGTCGGCATGCAAAATGAACGACACACAAATAGTCGCGACATAACATTTGGCACCTCGGAAACTGGCACGCAACACGCCGCGAAGTCCACGGCCGCGGCATCGAGATCGAATCCGCTCGCGTGCGCGGAGACACCTCAAGCTCGTCGCTTGAGAGCGAGCGCCACCGCGGCCGACGTGGCCGGCAGTCGCCGGGCCGGCGGCGGCGGCAGGGGCTCTGAGCAGGACCGTGCCGCCCGGGTCTCGGCGGCCGCAGCGTTCGAGCCGCCGCGCCGGCCCGCCCGAGTCCAGGACGCGGCCATTCGGGCGGCGCCGCCGGCCGGGGCGCCGGCCCGGAACCGCCCCTCGCCGGCCGGCTGAGGTCACCGTGATAGATGACACTAACAGTGGCCAGGTGCTCGTCTGGGCCCGGTCCGGCGGTGGTCGGGCCGGCGCCGTCTGGCGGGCCGTGCCGCCGCCGCGCAGCGGTCCGGCACCTTATGTGCCGTGACGGAACTGCCCCGGGCCCCTGCTGCCCTCTGCTGCGTCACAGCGGGCCCCCCAGGGCGCCTCCTTCCTTTCAGCTGCGCCGCAACAGAGCCCATCAGCGCCCCGGCTCTGTGTACGGGGCACGAGCCGGCGCTCCCCCACCCCGCCAAACAGCTTCGGACGGCGCCGCGGCGCCGCGTCAGAATCGGCCTCATCTGGCGTGGCTGGAGGTCCCCGTGGTTGGAAGGGCCTAGACCCCCTACAGATTTCTTAACATAGCCTAACATATGCCCAGATTTACAAGATATCCTCGAATTGTTTTTGGACATGGCTTTCCGCAGCCAGAGCCTATGGTATTAACTGAAAAAATGCCCTGACATCTTATTCAACTCTTCCCCGTTCATTCATTTTCCGAAACCTCCAGTCATGCTGTCAGGACCCTTCCCCTGCTGCCGCGGGCTGGGTTTGCCGTGGCAGAGCCGGGCCCTCCAGCGCTGCTGCTTCCCTGCACAGTCCGAGCAGCTCAGCGCGGCAGGGCAAAACGGCCCGGCAGCCTGCCTCCCCGAGCGGCCGGGTCCGGCACGGCGGGACCGGCGCGGGACGCGGCCGCGCAGCTGAAGAGGGCGGTAATGAAGGGGACGGTGATAAATCGATACGGACGTCGCCACCTCCGGACGTGATGCAATCGGGAGCATCTCCCGGCGCGGTCGGCCACTGCTGGGTAATGGGATAGAGAGGTCCCGGAGAATTGGTACGTCGCAGTCGTAATTGGATTCGTTAATGGCCGCCGCACCATCAATATTGTTGTTTCATTTCTTGCGGCTGAAGTTACGGGGGAACGCGATGCTCCAGCCTTGCTTACGGGATCAGCACAAGCATTGCGACAGATCTTACCGGTGGCTTATCTCCAAATTATTGCGCATGCGCCCTGAGAAGTCAATTCAAAAGACCAGCAATCGCAAAATTTATTGGGAGATGCCTGAGCTTTTCACGTTTTTCAGCGAATGGAGCTGTACATTAAAACGCATCGCCAATTACCCTCATAAGCGGGCTTCGAACATGCTTCAGCTGCAGAAGTAATCTTTCGTAATTCACTTAGCCCATCCGTCATCCTCGCAGGCACGTTTTTAGAGCATAACGTGACGTGCCGCTAATCAGTTTTGCAACATACGTCATGTCGTCAAGCAAAAGTACTCCAGCCCACGCGACTAGTGAGAACTTCTGCCGTGGGAGTGGGGGGACGCCGCGACGATGCGCTGATGAGCTGCAGACGGTTCATGTGTGCCGCATCCTTTGCTTTTCAATACAAAGGAAACCCGATAAACGCTGGATAAAGGCGTTTTTTTTTAGGGTGAGTCCTTTGGCATAAATGCTGCAGGATCGCATTCCTTTCTGGTCAGTATGCTGTGGAATGTGAGTCACTTCAGGTGTTGTTCAAATTTCATGTCCAAAAAGGAATTCGGGCAGGAAGGGGAACATTATGTAACGCTATTAACAACGTCCCGCTTGGGGGAACTGAATGATGGGGTGTAGACATGAATGATAACATGCAGAAAGCAATCCCTGTTGGTCAGGAGATTCTTCGCACCAAACTCTAATGAGCAGTTGAACTTACTCAGACTGGCTAGGTAGCAGGACAATGCGCATAAAACGCAGGACAGCCACGCAAGCCAAACACAAACACACTTGTGTTCAGTAATGGTGCAAATGGTCCTCACGGCTCTCTTTTCCAGCGGGCGGCGACTGCTACTCGAAGACCCTGAACAGGTTCTTCAGCGTCGGCGACACGTGGAAGGAGAGCGGCTGCACGAAAGCCGAGTGCGTGGACCGCTGGACGAACGGCCGGCCCGGCGTGCTCGTGCTCGGGTGAGTCCGACTTCTGACGACGAAGATCGGTCATCGCGCCGACGTACGTACGTGCGCGCTGTCTGATGCGGAGGTCGTGCGCCGCGGCCGCCGGCCCCCGACTGACATATGTCGCCGTCAGACGTGACGAACGGCATCGGTTTAGCGTGCGCAGCCGTGGCGGTTTAACTCGCGGGTAATCCGATTCCCGACGCAAAAACTCGGTCCGTTCGTCGGGGACGACGTGACGCGGTGGCCATCTCCCGAACCCGTGACGATTTTTGCTGTCCTCCGGTCGTGACGGCCGGACGAGGCCGCGGACGGGCGGCGGCGAGGTGCGGCGTATCCGGCGCGGGCCGCGCCGGAAGCGTCGCCGGTGGCAAAGAGCGCCGCCGTCTGGCGGCCTTGAGCGCCGCGTCAGAGGTCGTTCGTCCCTGGCGCCCGCTAACGTGTTTGTTTTCCCCGCGGTCCGCAGCCGGTTTAGTAACCCGCAGTAATAGCCATGTCCCCGTGCATAAATACAGCGGTCGGGTCTGGCGGCGACCACGCAGGCGCCCGAGAGGGGCTCACACCGCCGCCAAGCCTGGGAGAGCGTCCGTTGTCGACCGGCTGGTGCCGCCGGCCGCGCCTCGCTCGGGTCAGATCTCACCGCCACCCAGGCGGGACCGCCGCCGCCTCCGACGACGACGGGCGATAACTCGCACGTGATTTCGCCGCGTCGGCGGCGCCGGTCGGCTGCGCAGCGGGGCCGCGCGTCCTGCAGGGGCACCGTGTCATTACGGCTGCGGAGAAAGGCCGTGCGCGTGTGGCGGCCGACACCGCACCGACGTAAAACAGGCGGCCGCGCGGCCTTTCACCCGCCCGGGCGCCGCATCTCCGGCGCGAGGTGACCGCTGACCGCGGGCCGTGACCCGCGACTGGAGACTGCGTTGGCCAGGGTCTCATGACTGGTGACCGTCTTGAGCGGTGACTGCCATGACCCGTTTGTGGTGACCAGTCACCGCTGTGTTTCGTGTTCGTGACTGCAGCTCGTGTATCGGGCCTAGTGCACGCTGTGACGCATGTTCGTGGCCGATGCCTCATGACTGTCGTGCCTCGTGACTGGTGACCGTCACGATTCACGTCTCGTAACCGGCGGGCGGCGCCATCCGCGGGTTACGAGAGGATGAGCCGGGAGACCGGAGGATGAGGGGGGACGGCGCCCGGCCCGGCCGTGCCGGCCGGCGCCACGCCGCCAAACCGGCTCGGCGCCGCACCGGGCGCGGATGCGGCGCCGGTGACGCGCCCCGTCGCTGAGTCAGCCTCGGACCGGCTGGTACGGCGCCGCCGCCGCCTCTGCCGCCCGACTGCCGCTGGTCTCCCCGTCCGGCGGCCGGCGACCGGGCCCGGCCGGCGGCGGCACGTCCTCGCCGGCTCCCTATTTGGCGCGGCCGTTTTGCGGACCATCGGCGCCCGCACGGCGGCGGCGGCGGTGACCCGCCCGTGCTCTCTGCGAACGGCGTCGTAATGACGCGTCCGCCGCCCCCGCCGACGCCGGCGGCGGCAGCCCTCCGCCCCCAATTACGGCGCGGCGGCGCCCAGCTTCCCGCCGCCCCAATCGCAGTTCGATTAGCGGCGCGTGACGTCAGGGCGCGGCGCGCGGTCGTTACGTGACGCCCGGCCTGCCCGGCAGGTGCCGCTACATCATCGAGGACGCGCTGGGGCCCGGCTGCGAGGTGGTCGAGCCCGAGCCGGAGGCGAGCTGGCCCAACTGCTGCCGGAGAGTCAGCTGCGGTACGTCGGCCGGCGCCCGTCCTGCGACCTTGGCTCCACTGACCGCCAGCGGCCGGTCCTCCGGCGCGTGTGACCTTGGTGGCGTGCGTTGGGGCGCCGCTGACCTGCCCAGGCTCCGGCCGCGGCCAGCTGGGGCCGGCCTGGCCGAACTGCCTGCCGTCCTTGATGCCGATCCTGTGCGCAGCGGTTTACGGTGTCCAGACCTGACCTGCCCGCTGCCCTTGATATAGATAAAGTGTCCTTCCGTCTAAGGGCTGTACTACGGGTTTTCGGCTGACGGGTGGACGGGAGATGTAAGCCTGCATCATGGGTATCCTAACCTTCCTCTTCATACTGATTTATCGTCACATTCGCCCATGTTAGCTAAATAAATGGCCAAAAGTATTTAAAATATTCATAGTTGCAATGATAGTTTCAAGCAGATAGATACAAAAACGCAATGATCCGTCCCCGGTAATATGGCATTAAGGGACACCCGCACTACTCCACCCCTCCCAGACGGGCGGGTTCATCTGCATCTTAGGAATGCTGTTTAGTTCTCCGTGTCATCACCTGCTGTGTGCGGCATAATGTCATTTGGTACCTTCGGCATTCAGGGTTGGATTCGATGTATTTTTTGTTGGGCATGAAGCACTTTGGCTGATATTGCAGCTAGCTGCCACAAGCACGATGTTTTTCTTCAGTTTTTCTCGGCATTCCTCTACTGGATCGTAAGGTCTGGTTTTTATTCGGACGGGTGTGGCGTGTCCCGCAACTGACCTCCTTTACTTTCCTTACACTGCCAGTTGTGCTGAAGTAGCTGATTACGGTTGAGACTGCAGTCTATGAGGCGTCATCAGCAATGCGCCACTGCCGTTTTATGTCTCGTTTGCCATTTCTGCAACTTCGGGTTTCAAGCATTGCTGTGTTGGGAAGTTCAGAAACATTTTGTCTACAGAAGGTTTTGCTCTGCAGCATTTCACAAAAGACTGGCAATCCATCAGCTATCCGTTAGAACCTTGTTTATTACGTTGTGTCTTGTCTGTAACGCAAGAATCGTTCCTGTTGTTGCAGAGATCTGTTATTCGCTATGTTTGCATCACTATCTATCTTACCATCATGACATTGCAAAACGCGGTATGTGGGAGCTGCCTTCCGTAGACGTGGGTACTTTCAGCCGCTGAATACGTAATAAATCCACATGCTCCGTCATCACCTGCAATGCGGGATTTTCTTCACGAACCCTTTCCGCGGGAATGTACATCCGGATATTTCCTTCTTCTTGATCCTAATCTATGGCTCCACCGCTGTTATCAGTGACTCCTTACTCAGATTCAGTTCCGTGTCACCAGTCACGCGCTTCACCAGCATCTCCTGTGACCCCAGGTCAGCCAGCCCCGGGCGCCATCGGCGCACGCAGTGTGGACGGGTCCTCAAGCCGGGTGGTGGACGTCTCCGACCTGGTGCGCTCGGACAGCTCGGCCCGCCGTCTCACCACTCGGCCGCAGCCCACCACCACCGCCGCCCCCGCCGCCGCCGCCGTCGCCGGCCCGGCCGCCGCCGTCGCCGCCGACAACTGCGTGGGCAGCGAGTGCGCGTCCGAGCTGGCCGGGCAGCCGGCGGCGACGGCTGCGGACCCCATCTCGGCGCTGCTGCTGGAGATCGCCGAGAGGGGCGAGCCGTGCGAGGGCGCCAACTGCCCGGACCTGGACGCCGTGGCCGGCCGGCGCGCGGCTGCCGTCGGCGCGCTCGGCCCGATGCCGCAGCTGCTGCTCGACATCGCCGCCATGCCGGAGCGCGAGCGGCCGCCGTTCCAGTGCGCCGGCGGCCGCTGCCTGCCCGACATTCTGCGCACGCTGGCGCGCGACGGCCAGGGCTGCGTCGGCGACGAGTGCGCGCAGCCGCGGCTGCCCGGCTGCGCCGGCGGCGACTGCCGGCAGGCGGCCGACGCGCTGGCGGCCGACGCGGCGCCGTGCACCGGCGCCGGCTGCCTGCCGCGCCTGCTGGTCGGCGTGGCGACCATGTCCGACGCCGAGGCGGCGGCGACGACGGCGGCGCCCGCCGCGGACGCCGAGGGCGCGACGGAGGCCGCCACCGAGCCCGTGCCGACGTCCACGGCGGCGTCTGCGGAGACGACCGTCGCCGCGGTGACGGCCGTCGCCGCCGAGCCCACCGAGCCGACCACCGAGACGCCGTCGGCGACGGAGCCCGCCGACTCGGCCGCCGCCACCGAGTCCGCCGTCGAAGCTGAGCCGACGACCGCCGAGCCGGCGGCGCCGGCGGCGGCGACCGCCCGCGGAGTCGAAGAGACGTCGAAGGCGACGACGACGGAGACGGCGCCGCGGGCGCCGCTGACGACGGCGCGGCGGCGGCGGCCGGCGGCGGCGCGGGCCATCGCCGAGCCGGGCCGCACGGCCATCGTGCGGCTGCCCCTCAATGATGACAGCAACAGCTGCCTGAAGGGCAACGGCGGCTGCAGCCACCTGTGCACCAGCGACATCTCGGGCATGGTGCGCTGCGGCTGCCCGGTGCAGATGCGCCTCTCTCCCGACGGTGAGTGTCGGCCCGGGCACCGAGCGGTCCCTCCGTGGTCCCACGAGGGACCCTCCGGTCCGGCCTCCTCCGGGCGGCGTCGGCCCCACTCGTGAAGAAGTCGGTGACAGCGCCGGGAGGCGGTTCTGTTGTCGGTCCTTGGGTTAGGTGTGACTGTCGTTCTCCCGGTTGTTTTTCCCAAAGTCCTGGCTTTTTCTTCAAACCCGTTCCCCAAACTCTGACATCCAGTCGTAGGTATAACGTGTAACCACTATGTTGACTATAACCCACTGTAAGATTTCTCTTCTTCACTTATCAACAAGAACATTCCTAATTCGGATCAAGAACTTTCCATAAAATTCCGTGCTTCCACCGGCGCAGCCAAATGGGAGGGGGCGGAGGCCCGCCCCCCCCCTTAGGCCCGCATTTTTTGCGAAAACCATTGTATGTCGTCTTCCCAGCGGTGGTTTTCGTATGGCTTCAGGCCACACTGAACTCTACCCCCGCCCCCTTTAAGAAAATCCTGGCTGCGCCCCTGCATGCTTCAGTCTGCTTCCGCCAATGGATGGCTGGGAACGGATATCCAATGGATATCCATCTATCCGTGGATATAACAAGCCGAATTCCCACCCCCATAATCTACTTATAGCAACGAATCAACGAATGCTCGACGTTCCTTCAGGCAGCGAGGGATGAGCTCCGTTCCCACGGTGTAGCACATGTGCTGCACGAGCCTGCAGCGGGTTTCCTTGTCAGCGTCATTCCACCGCAAATGTACCGTTGCGAAGAGGGTTTCTCGACGCACGCAGTCACGAACGGTGCAGTCAGGAAATATCAGCAGGTCTTTCGAAGAAACGCGCCCCTAGCGCGGTAGTTTGACGACTTGCCCTGTCAACGAAATGAATGGCCCGCGAAGCGACCGCTGGATAAGCGTAGCGTCACGCTTACTCCACTCCCTGTTATCAAGTGTCCGCCAGGCAAACGACACCGTATGCTCGCCCGGTCTACGCCCAGCGCCACTCGCCAGCTGGCTGAATCATTGAGTAAAAGCGAGCCACGTGGCGATAATAGCGCACGTTACTACGATTTGACCCATTTATGTGCCAGCACGTGCACCGGCAGTCCGATCGCTTAAAATCCACGGCATAGTTCCCGTCGATGGGTCCCGCCGCCTTGTCCAAAGCAGTAGCCCAGTCACGTAAGTGTGTTTGCCGACATCACGGCTTCGTGACGGCACAGCTCCGTGAGACGCCGGCTGCCGTGGGGAGCCTTCGCCGGCGCCCAACATGGAATCGCTTTCGCCGGCGCGCTAACTCGCGTGCAATCGCGCCGATTTGGCGCGGTGACATCAGCGGAGCGCGCGCCAGCCGCCGTTGGGCAACGATGACCGGCCCTCCCGCTCCGCCGCGCCGTCCTCTCTCCGACCGCCGAGACGTCCGGCGCTCTGCCCGTGATTTGTGGGATCCTCCGTGCGGCCGAGGAAACGCATGACCCCCTGTCCAGCTGTGGAGATGCGTGACCCTCTGTCCAGCTGTGGAGTTGTGTGGCCCTCTGTCCAGCTGTGGAGATGCGTGATCCTCTGTCCGGCTGTGGAGATGTGTGGCTCTCTGTCCAGCTGTGCAGATGTGTGACCCTCTGCCCGGCTGTAGAGATGTGTAACCCTCTGTACGGCTGTGATGTGTGACTCTGTCCAGCTGTGGAGATGTGTGATCCTCTGTCCGGCTGTGGAGATTATGACCCCCTGTCCACGTTTGACGACTCCCGCCCTCCTGTCCGTCTGGGGAGGTGTGTGGCCCCCTCCCCAGCTGGGGGAATATGTGGCCCCTGCTCGGCAGTGAAATGTGCGCCCCTGCTCGTCCGGAGGCTGCGCTCAGTCATCCCGCTCGTGACCGCTCCGTGTGCCGAGGGCCCCGTCCCGGCGGCCGAACGTGACGCCGTGCCTCGGCCGGATCCTCTCGTGTTTGCCAGTCACGGCTGCCCGACTCCAGCTGCCGGCTAGCCTTGTCCGGGGCTAATCATGCCCGATCGGGCCAGTTGCTCAAGCCGGCGCCGGCGCTCTTTGGAGCCCGAGGCAGCACTCCGGCAGGCGGTTTTCCGCACCGGCGCCTTCACCGGATCGGAATGGCTTTCCATCATGAAGGGTCGCGCCGGGTCACCCAGGAAACCGTCTCCGCCGCCTCACGGATCACGAGTTAGCCAGAGGCGCGTCACGGACTCCGAGGTCGCGGCGGGTCGCGCAGTGGATCGCCCTCAGCAGCGCCGGCACGTGAGCCGCGCGGTGCCGTCCCGAGTGGCCGTGCCCTCCGGCCCCGGGAAGCGTCCGTGACCGCCTTACCCGTCCCCAGGCAAGACCTGTCTGATGGACGAGGACCGGCCGCGGCTTCTCTTCTCGTCGCGCGACGCGCTCCACCTGATGGACCTGGACGGCTCCAACGAGGAGACGGTGGTCAGCGAGCTGACGAACGCGGTCGGCGTCGACTACGACTGGCAGAGGCAGTGCTTCTTCTGGACGGTGGTCCGGTCCACCGGCACCATCGACCGCAAGTGCCACAACGGCCCGCCGGAGGTGAGTGCAGTGCTCTCGTGATTAGGCAGACTGTCAGGTGTCAGAGGCGGGTTACTCCGCTCGTGATAATACAGGCCGTAGGAAATGACTCACTGGGCTCAGGTGATAATGCATATCTTAAGCGGCGACTTGTTTGTTTCGCAAATCGGCTTCTCAGATTTCATTCCTGGCTCCCTTGGATGACGAGAAGTTAGGCAGATTGAGGATCGACAAGTAGCATAAGCGTCATGGTTCACTCAGAGGATTTCCGAACATTCCACTGACCTTTGCATTCATGGGTGTAGAATTGGGAAAATTCTTGGTATGGAAAAGTAAATGTACCGCACCCTAAAACCTGACATTGATGGCGTGTTCACAGGACCTTGTTTTAAAAGACAAGAAAGTACGTTACTGGGCCAAAATACTGGTATGGGATTTCATACTAGTAATTCCCTTTGGCATGAACAGCTCCTTACCAAAGGAATACAAAGTTGCATCCCTGTTTGAACTGCATTTGGCCGCAATTTTCCGACTTGTTCGCTTGGAGTACCCCGTCTCTTGACGGAATTCGTTGATTTCGCAAGAGCGGCAGGCATTCCTCTTAAGTACCTCGACGAACCGCCCGCGAAACACCGCTAACCCGACGGCGTTAAACGCCGCGAGACGCCCGCGGCTGTGTCACAACTACCCGCCCGCGGGACGGCATCGGCAGGATGTGTCACAACGGATTCGCCGGCGCTGATCGCACGGCCGCGCGGGCCGTTTCACAAGGGCTCGGCGGCGAGGCGGGGCACGCGCTGCCTCCGCAGACGGCGGCGCCTCGGTAACGCCATGTACGGAAACAGGTCCGGCCCGGTCCGGCCGTGGATCTCGGCACGGGCCGGCCGGGGCCGCGGTGAGACAGGGGTGAAGGTGCCCGGCTCGCCGGGCTGCACCCAAAGCTCCAAACGCGGCGCGAAGGACGGCCGGGGGAGAGACGGGCCGGCCAGCTCGACTGCAGATTCGGACTGAGTGGCGCCGAGACAGCCCCACGATTCGCCATCTACCTTGACCCGCGATCGTCCGAAAATCATGGCGCTGTTCGTGCCAGTGTTATGGGGCATTGGCGGAATAATTGCCTGACCCAGTTAAGCGTATGCCAGCCTCGCTGCGCCGTCGGTGGAGGAATCCCTACTGACCCAGGGCTCGTTGGTCCGCTTCAGCCTAATGGGTGGTCAAATGCTCGTCCGAGTTTACGGCTGCGTTACGCAACTCGGGATGCGACGAAGTGGCCACTGCACGCATTTTAGTGTGCCGTAAACCTGGACGAAAGTGCGAATTAAACAATGATGACGAGCCATTTGGCAAATGTGGTCACACGTAACACAAACGGTCCGACCTTGGGTTAATGCGCGAGCCGTTAACTGCGTTTGAATAACAACATTTGATTTGTAAGTGTGTTATTAATGCTCCCAAAAACGTTTCATTTGAGATCCACGATCACCAGAAAAGCTCCGTTAGAGTGCCTCCCATTCTAAATGACAACGGGTGTAACTCGAGTGCAGCTCTATCTGTCGCAATTCGTGATTACAGACATCTTAAAATCAGACTTTAATTCCATCTATTGCTCGTTGAGTCTTCGCAGATTTTTGTTACAGAATCTCAGGCTTATCTTTCTATTTTTACGAAACAAGACGCCTGATCGGCATGATTAGCCTGCAAGTGGACCTTAAGTGATTTCATGTCATTTGCTTTTTACCACAAATCCGTATTCGCGTACGACACCGCATGCTTAAGGCCGGAATTGCCCGCTGAAATAGCCTTCGAGAGCGCACCGTTTCGCAAAAAAACCGTCTCGCCGGCGCGGCGGTGCCGCCGCCGCCCGCCGCGGCTCTCGTCTAGCCAATTACAACACCGGCTGTTCTGACCAGCGGTCCGCACGGCCGCCCTCCAGGCATCACGCTTTGCATCACCTGCAGTTCACCTTGCACCCTCAAACGCAGTGACTTGACGATGTATAAGATCATGTGATAGGATTAGGCTGCTTCCCCACAAACTCGATATCGTTTACAGCACATGGACTGGTTGAGTCCACTGGATCGCTTTCACTTCGCTGACGTTTGTGGACTTAGCCCCTTCTGCCGCTCATACCCTGCCACTTTGCGACAATAGGCCAGGAGATCATGTTGCAACCTCCTGCACTTTTTCCGAAGGGAATCCGGCTACCTGTCCGGAGTCTCCTGCCCGTCTATGTGACCTGAGCCTCGCTCCTTTCTTCTGGTTTCTTTTGATGAATAGGTCTTCACACATTCGGTTTTTCGCGCACTGCCTGGCACCTCATCCTTCCACGGGGTGTCACTGCCGAGTCGCACCACTGAATGGATCCCCGCCACTTCACTAGGTCGCCGAGCGCCACATGCAACCCGTACAAACACGGGTCACCGCCGACTGTATTCCCCTCACGTGCGGGACCGCAGGCGACTCGTCGACACGCGGGAGACGTCTGGTGGACGCCCCAGCTGCGCCGTACCGCCAGCCAGAGCCCAGACCACCTCCGCTGCGCTGCCCGGTCAGCCCCGGCTCTGGCTGCCTCCTGTTCGCTGCGCCATCACCCTCCCCCCCTCCCTGGAGACATGTGTCGTGACTCGTCGGCGCTGGACAGGGCCCATTATGCAGATGCTGCGGCGGCTCGTCCCGGAGAGGTGAATACGTTCGTGACGAGTTTGCGGCGTTTTTAGGCGCGGACGCCGCGGACTCTGAACAGCTGTTTACAAAGGATCCTCTCTAACAGACGTTTTTGGGAGACGACAAACGTTTTTGGCGGTATGAATAGTTGCTCAACGTGAACAAGCGTGAGAGGCTGCCGTACGTTTCAGGGTTGATGTCGTTTTCTGTGAGTATACTGTAATCATAACTCAACTACCGTAAATGCATGATAATGTCACTTGGCCAACATAATACTTATATGCTTATGCACCATCTTATACTTATGCACCATCTTGTTCTCAACAGGACTCGTCAGAATTAACGGTCATTGTTTACGTTAATATGACAGCTAGAATGACACCTAACTGTCCCTGCTAGCAGGACAGGTCAGAATATAATTCGCCGCGGAACATGCAACTTACCGCAGCCGTCGGGCCGCCATGGGGCACGCGACGTCTTTCGGGAGCGTGCTTTCTCCACGGTGACCGTTGTCTGACCTCGGTCCGACGCCCACTGACGCGGCGCCGCGTCGTCAGCGTCTGTTTTTGCAGCGCCGCGGACAACGCATCAGACTTCGCCTCCCCCGGTAAACAGCCGGGCAGTGAGGGCTGTCGGTCCAGACTTCGCCTCCCCCGGTAAACAGCCGGGCAGTGAGGGCTGTCGGTCCAGACTCCGCCTCCCCCGGTAAACAGCCGGGCAGTGAGGGCTGTCGGTCCAGACTTCGCCTCCCCCGGTAAACAGCCGGGCAGTGAGGGCTGTCGGTCCAGACTTCGCCTCCCCCGGTAAACAGCCTGGCGATGAGGACTGTCGGTCCAGACTCCACCCCCTGGTAAACAGCCTGGCGATGAGGACTGTCGGTCCAGACTCCCTCTCCCCTGGTAAACAGCCCTGTAGTGTAGTAGTAGTACTGGGGACCACTACTACACTACTCTACTACTACTCCTACTCCCACCCCCTGGTCAAAAGCCCTGTAGTAGTACTGAGGACTGTCAATCCAGACTCCGCCTTCCTTGGTAAACAGCCCGGTAGTGAGGACTGTCGGTCCAGACTCCGCCTCCTCTGGTAAACAGCCCAGTACTGAGGACTGTCGATCCAGACTCTACCTCCCCCGGTACACAGTCCGGTACTGAGTCGGTCCAGACTTCGCCTCCCTTGGTAAACAGTCCAGTACTGACGGATGCCAGAATGGACTGTGTTACTGGCAGGCGTTTGGAGTTATTAGTTACTGGAGACAGCGGTGACTGCAAGTTGGTTGGGGAGGACGCGGGGCGGATACTTTCCACGAGACAGGTGTCTGGACAACGTCATGAGAGGAGTGTAACTATTTTCTGGAAATACGAAGGTGATCCCTGAACATTACCAAGCGGTGACTGGTTCGGTCCTCGGGACGAAATATTGCCCCCTTAACACTACCAAGCGCAGATTCCGACTCCATTCCTAGCAGTCTTCCTGGAACAGGTGCCTTTTGTTCATCATTGCGTGCCGTCGATTGCAGGCTTTTTGTACTCGGGGTAGAAACTACAACTAGTGCTATTCGTGACCAGCGCCTTGTTTCGGTGCAAGAAAATTAGTCGGCTCTTTATTTTGCGAAAAAGAGTTATCCTACCATTGTTCATTCATACTTCTCGTTGTATTTTTCCTGGCTTTCAATCCCAGCGGCCGCCGGCATGCCTTTGGCTTGCAAGGAGTGGACTCTGACCCTCAGCGCTGCTATCTGTGTTATATTTATCGGCTATCTCTATAGGGAACAGAAAAAGAAAACAATAGGACTTGGAGAACATGTTCCCATAAGCAGAAAAAATTAGATTTCTCGCCTCGTCAGCATTGCTATTGCGAACAAGACGATAAGACGAGGTCTCATACTTTGAGTCGGTAGCAATGGCTTGTGGCTGTTCGTTGGCATCATGTCTTCAAGATCATCTTGCAACTCACCAGATCGCACACCACGCCACCTTTTCCTGTACTGTTCATGTTAGGTCTTGCAACTATTCCTCCGTGATCGGCCGCTGACCGTGACGCATCCGCGACTTTCCTTACATTTGTCCTGATGTTTGACCTCCCTTGTGGCCGCCTACGACCCCTCCCTTGGTTGGCTTGTGCCCCGTCCCCCGGCCCGCCTGTGGCCTGGCTCAGCGCCGCTGACGGCGGCCGCCTCTGTGCCGCAGTCCCTGCACTCCGGCGCCGACCGGCCCGACAACCTGGCCGTGGACTGGGTGACCGGCAACCTGTACTGGACGGACGGCGGCTCCGGCGCCATCCGAGTCTCCGACCGCGACGGCAAGTTCACCAGCACCCTCATCACCGAGGGCCTGCGCAAGCCGCGCGCCATCTGCGTCGACCCCGAGGCAGGGTGAGTGCCGGGTTGGGCGTAGCGCTGTGGCAACCCGAAGGACTGGGAGGACGACGGTCGTAATACCTTGACGATGGTCCAGCTAACTTTGGACGATTTTAACTTGAGGCCTATGGTGGTGGGTGAACTTGGTTTTTTTTAAGAAATTGCGTAGAGGTACTTGTTGACCGGTCAGCTTCGGAAACGCGTCCACGACGATGACGCCGGTGGTCGGAGCGTGTGTCCTCAGTGACCGGATGGTCCGAGGAGGTTCAGTACGGACGGGAGAGGGCGCAGGAACCCCTGGGACAGCGGTGGCGGCTGGGCGCGTGTTGTGACGGATGGACGGGAGGTCTGAGTCTGGTGACCGGAGATGGCTCTGAGCAGGTTGCCTTCTTGTACGGTGTTTACTAGTCATAATGGGGACTGAGTGATTACCCTCCTTTGTGCGGAGGCAATAATCACTTCTGTGCACGACACACTGCCACCGTTTTTTCACGCCGCAATTTTTTTATCGGTATATTTTTGGTAAATGAAAGTTACTGATGTGTTTGATTTTCAATAATATACTTACTTAGTAATATCCTTACGATGTCTCTTATCCTGCAGTTGATTATCACATCGACATTGGTGCCTGTGTTTTTGTCAGTGATCCAAAGGTCAATCAATGTCTTTGCCTGTACTGTTTTTGCGGCTCCTTTGCGACAGCCACCGGACCGCACCCCCAACAAAACCCCAAGTCGAACGAGTTAATTACTACCCAAAGCATGGTGCAACTCCAGTGAGGGCCCGTTGAGGCCAGCAGGTCCAGTGAGGACGCCCCGTGCCAGCTGAGACCGCGTAACCGGCGGCGGCCCAGGAGCCGGGGTGCGACCCGTGGCCCGTGTTTGTGCTGGCGGGACCAGTTTCGGTTCGGCCCGGCGGTCGTCGGAGCACCGGTCGGCCTTGTGCCTGCTGTTGGCCGGGGCGACCGGCCCGCGGCACCGCCGGCCGGCCCGGCACCCGTGCCTGCCGCGGCCCTCCCACGCGGCGCCGGCCAGGGGATCGGAGGCCATCTCTGGCCTCGATAGTGGCCGTGTGGGCCGGCCGGCCGCCGACGCCGCCCTGAACTGGCCGTCTCGCGACGCGGGCCGTGATTCAGACGGGCTCCGGTGAGGAGCGGAGCGTCGACCTTCGCCGGGCCGACCGCTGCCTTAACAGGATCTGGCGTGTCAGCTGACAGCCTGTCGCTGGCCGGTGATGCCGCACGCGAGCAGGAAGGGATAAGCTGCCCACGGCGTCGCAGTTGGATCTGATGTGAATCCTGCGATCGATGGGACCTTGTGGAACCCAGATGCGTGCGCTGTTACTGTGCGGGCCTTTCGTTGCAAAACTTGTTTTGAAGAAAAAGGAGTTGATGAAATGCTAGTCCGTCATGTGGCACCCGCGCGCGATTCTAGACACGGAACCCCATTTTTAAGGAAAGCGGCTGTCTGCTGATTTTCGAGCGATATTTCCTTATCTCGAAATCGATTTTGGAGAATAATCAACTAACAGCAGTTTGGCTTGCGGCATTATGTTAATACGACCAATAATTTGGCCGCCAGCGTTATGTTAACGCTATCAGTCTGTTTGACTTTGAATGCTGGTAAGCTCATTGGTGCAAATTGGGCATTTTATCATCCCGTTACCGGGCTGAGACTATTTTTTGGCTAACAGCTGGCTGGATTATTGCATATGGTGCCCTGTCCCTTTCCTGTTTCTGCCGTATGCGTCCTGTGGTGACCACAAATTCTCTGCGTGGGCCTGACCTCTGGTTACATTGTCGTGCCACCTGATCTGTCCCTGGTGTCCTTCCCCTGCGGTTGTCGCAGCCACTTTACCTCCCTTAAACGTTCCCGCTGTCTGTTCTTTGTGGCTGCCGCGACTAACCTATGTTCGGTGCATACCGCTGCCATCCGTCCCATGCGGTCAAGGCAGCCACACTGCATGCAGTCCCGACAGCTGGCTGTTCTGTCTTGTGCTGTCTCCTGTTCCTGCTATCTGGCCTTTTGGTGAGCAGAGGCCCGTCGAAGTGTTGGCAGTCGACTGTACTGTGTTCCTGTCGCTGTCCGTGCCCTGCTATGACCACAGTTGTGCCTGTGTGTACCAGGAGCCGGTTGCACTGTGTGATCCTGCCCCTGTCCGTACCCCTCTGTGACGGGAGTGCGTCTGTGTGCGGGCAGCCGGCTGCTCTCTGTGGTCCTGTCTCTCTCCGTGCTCCTCTGTGACGGGAGAGCGTCTGTGTACTGCCAGCCGGCTGCACCCCGTGGTCCTGCCCTGTCCGTGCCCCTCTGTGACGGGAGCGCGTCTGTGCGGGCAGCCGGCTGTACTACACGGACTGGGCCGAGCCGGCCTTCATCGGCACGGCCGGCATGGACGGCTCCCAGCCGCGGCCGCTCATCTCCGGCGGCCTGGTCTGGCCGAACGCGCTCACCATTAGCCGCGAGACGAGCCAGCTGTTCTGGGCCGACGCCCAGCTGGGCCACATCGAGGTGGCCGACATGCAAGGCCGCAACCGGCGGGTCCTGCTCAGGAGTCCCGAGGGTGAGTCCGGGCGGGAGTCCGGAGAACGGGCCTAGCTCATAGGAGTCCAGTGAGCGAGTCAATGGGTGGATCCTTCCCAGGAGTTCTGAGGTTGGGTTTAGGGTAGGAGTCCACAGGGAGAGTCGAGATGTGAGTCTTGCTCAGGAATCCGGAGATTGATTCAAGGTTAGGAGCCCAGAGAGCAAGTGAGGGCATGTGTCGTTTTGATAAGTGTTGGATAGGAGTCAAGGAAGTGGGTCCAGGAGAGGAGTCCAGAGAGCGAGTCAAGGGGTATGTCCTGCCCGGGAGTCGTGAGGTGGGTCCAGGGCAGGGCAGGACTCTAGAGAACGAGTGTATGGCTGAGTCCTGCTCAGGAGTTCGGAGGTTGAGTCCAGCATAGGAGTCGGGAGTACAGGGGTGAGATGTGCTCAGAAATCCAAATGGTGAGTACACCCCACGAGTCCAAGCGGGTTAGGATTTGTACCTTTGTTTGTATTTACTGAAATTTTCCGTGGATCCTGAGACGATTCAGTCACCAGATATTTACTGCTGATGACTGCACGCCATTTTTTTGCGGAGGTTTCCTGCACGCGCCCGACTGGTTCGCTGCAGGTGTCACCATCCGTCCTCTGCTGCACATCTTCTCCCTGGCCATCTACCAGAAGGAGCTGTTCTGGTCCAGCTGGCAGACCAACAGCATCATCAAGTATAACGGCACGCACGCCATCACCCTGCGCAACTCCAGCAGTCTGCCGATGGGCGTGCGCGTCTTCCATTCGTCGCAGCAGAAGCCGCGTAAGTGATCCGCCTCGTGAAAATGCAATGGCCGGTGCCTCCGACTGGACAGTGAAGTCTGCCCTGACGTCATGAAATGGATCTGACTGCACTCCTTTATTTTTTTTTTTGGCATTTTTGTTGGCCGGTATCTGAAACCTTATCTGGCTCGAGAATGATTCCCACGGATGTCATCCGTAAGTTCTTTCACCAGTAGCGGAAAGCTTTAAAGCCAGACTGACCAGCCGTGGCTAGTTCGTTCAGGAATGACTTACCGCCCAATACGGATAGTGTTGGCAGACGGATCTGACATCGTTTCTGAGAACTCTGACCGATCATGATACACTGTTCGTGTTTTGTCCGGTGCCAGCAGCATATTTCAAAGCCGACTGTTATACTGTCTTGTTTTGCGTTCAGCCAGATGTCACTTGAAACCGCACTGAGGTCATCGCTCCAGGTGACCTCGCAACCAGCTCTCGACCATCTCTGAGCGCCTCACGTGACGTTGCATGCCGTCACGGTCCTCGGAAGGCGTCGTTCCCGCGATGTCTGCCAAGGATTCTCAGTCCCGCCCCCTCGGTGGCGCAGTTCCCACTGCGCCGGGATAATCGGGATTAGGCTGGCTCCCGTGCCTGGCGGTACCAAACCGACCAGCCGAATTCCGGCCGCAGCTGGCGACGCGCTTCCCTCGGCTCGTTCTGGCGCGGCACCCCGGGGACCGTCCCGGCCGGACAGACGGTCCCGGAACTAAAGATTCTCCCGCTCGGAGCCGCACCCAGCCGCCGCGAGGACCAGCCGGTTTCGGACCGCTAACCCACCCCCCCCCCCCCGTACGGAACGTCACGTCAGATTTGTCCGTCCGAGTCATCAGACATCATGGTGATACCGACTGATCTTCCTGAGCGATGGCTTCGGAGTTGCGCGCTAACACCAAGTCCCGAAATTCGCCCGTTTTTGCTGTCGGGGTATTTTTTGCGAAACCCGGTTGCCAAATAAGCAGAGGCTTTGGATTTGAAGAGATTATCGCTGTGATATTGGTGCGTCTGTACAAAATGATGATTGGCTGACATCAGATGACTGCCAATCACAAGAATCAAGGCCAGCTGCCACCTCGGGGCGGAAATTTTACCCGCATAACACGTTTCCATACAAGGCGCTAAGAAGTTTCCATTTACAATCTTTTTTAAGAGCTGAGGATATGGCCATTTTTTAATCTGCTCCTCAGCATGCGGCGCATTCTGGCCCATCTCATCTGGTCAGTCTCTTGTCTGCTGTCTGTGGTGTGGCCAGTTTCTATCCGATGTCTGTTGCCTGAGCAGTCTGCCTACTGTTCCAGCGCGAACAGCCTATGCACGCTGCCGTGTGTCTGACCAGCCTGTCTGTAGTCATCTGATCTGTGGGCCGCCTGACTTGCCGCTGTCTGTCGGCTGTCTGCCGTCCGTCCGTCATCCGACAGCATTCTGTCGGCCGTCTGTCCGCCGTTTGACCTGCCTCTGTCTGTCGACTGTCTGCCGTCCGTCCGCCATCCGACAGCATTTTGTCGGCCGCCTGTCCGCCGTCTGACTTGCCCCTGTCTGTCGGTCGTCTGCCGTCCCTCCGCCATTCGACAGCATTCTGTCGGCTACCTGTCCGCCGCCTGACCTGCCTCTGCCGCCTTGCCGCCAGTGACGCGGCAGAACCCGTGCGGCGAGGCCGGCGGCGGCTGCGCCACGCTCTGCCTGCTGCGGCCGGACGGCGGCCGCACCTGCGCCTGCCCGGACCACTTCCACTCCGTGGACGAGGGTGCCACCTGCACCACCAACTGCACCCGCGACCAGTTCATCTGCAAGGAGACGTTCAAGTGCCTGCCGCACTGGATGATCTGTAATGCAGAGGTACGCATGCCGGAATTTGGTGTGCCCTGCGAAAGTCCTCAATCAAAAACGGTGCACTTTTTAGTACTGCTATTTTTCTAAGGATCGAGAGAATCATGCTAAGCTCCGACCAGTTGCATTAAACGTACTTGACAAATGTGACAGCCGGGAAGAGTTTGCTCGACACTGAATGGTTTCTGTAGCCGAACATGTTGCTTAATCTGCCGTGAGTTTCGGCTGTCGTCATTGGTCACGGGCTCGGCTGGAAATATTTTCTCCAACCGCCGGTTTCTCTGTTCGACCGGACGCTGTGCATAAAAACAATGTGTGACGTCAGAAATAACCTCGATCCTAAAGAGCAGGTTAGTTTGTCAATCGTTGACCGCGCTACACGTACCGTCGACGCCAGTCACAGCAGGCAGGTCGTTGACCCGCGTGGCCCGCGGCGGCCGTTTCCAGGACGATTGCGGCGACGGCTCCGACGAGCCCGAGTTCTGCCCGCCGTTCAACTGCGCTCGCGGCCAGTTCCAGTGCCGCACCGGACAGTGCATCCAGCCGAGCGAGGTGGGCCTGGCGGGCAGCGGCGACCCGCGGGACGTTCACTTCAGTGGCAGGTCGCCGGCAGACAGCCGGTGCGGTCTTCGGATCTGTCACGAGTGGGACCTGTTATGTTACATCGCGTTTGATGGTTATGTGAAGCTAAAATATTTTCTCGACACCTCTGAAAATCATAAGAGTTCATGTCGCCGATGTGCTCTGCACTATGATTTCGGCGGCTCCCCGTACGTTGAAAACTGGTAGGAAACTGGTAGGTTGAAAACTGGTAGGAAACTGGTAGGTTGAAAACTGGTAGGAAACTGGTCGGTTGAAAACTGGTAGGAAACTGGTAGGCCTCCCCGGCATCCTTGCTGCGTTGATCTGCCATCTCGTGAGTACGCGTACAGTGGCCGTGACGGGTCTGTCACGAGCGGTGGCTGTGTTGGCAGATTTGTGACGGCAGGGCTGACTGCCTGGACGGCGGCGACGAGCTGAGCTGCGGGGGGTCGTGACGTAAGTCCTGTCGTGACGTAAGTGGCCGCTGGCCTGCTGAGGCCGGAAACGTTGACTTCGTGCTCCAAGCGTGGTGTGAGCCGGATCTGAAAACTGCGTGTTTTGGATATTGGAGTGATAGCTGAGTGAGGAAATGTGTTGGTGCACGCTACGTCTGCGTGGACTTCAACAGTGGAATGTCTTTTGTCATGCGATTGATCTTTGGTTGCCTCAGACATAACTGCTTCTGTGCAGGCTGGCTGTTTTTTTCCTTTTTACTGCAGTGAATGAGTGAGCGTCCGCCGCCGGCTTTCAAGAGATGTCGCTGACGTCCGGCGTCGTTCGACGCTCTTCGCGTCGGTGCCGCGGGCCGCTCGAACGTCACGGCCCCCTTAAGGGAGCGCCGCTGATCCCCTCTGTGTCCGTCCCGCAGCTGGGTCCGGACCGAGACGAGGCGAGTCGACGCGTCGCAGCCAGGCGGCCCCCGCCGTCCGCCTCGGCGGCGCCTGAGGAGCAGAGGCGAAGCGCCCTCTGGAACGCCCGCGGCGTCCCGCTCCTGCCCTCTGTCGGGCGGGGACCGGACCCCGGCTCCCGGCCGAACCGCATCATTGTAAATACGTCATATCATGCAGCGTTTGAAGCGACTCGCGGGAACTCCGGTCGCGCGCGGAGGTCACGCAGGGGGCGGATTCAAAATGGCGCCAGACGAGGACCGCTTTTGAAAGTCACTTACGTTGAAATAGTTCCAGGGATCTTGTCAAATCGCACGAAGGTTGTCTGTTGCGAAGAATTAAGGAAAGCTGCAACAGGGACGTAATGCGTAGCAAAATGGATCTATCTTTACAAATTTTACGATTTTTTAATGTTCTGTGAACGTTGTTTGTATATTTATGTAGCTTGTTAAGTCTAGAGACCCTTTTTGGTCATCATGTGTGTGCCGGCGTATCTCAACTTCTACAAGGATTCCTTTTAAGCATGTCAACGTGTGACATATGTTTGTCACAGCTAATACAATACACAAGAAAACCCAGTCATCGAGTAGTCAGGAAGCCTCACCGTCGAAGTTCGAGTGTTCAGGAAGCTTTACCGTCGAAGCGGCATGTCTAGTATTGCTACAGAACTCTGGATCGGCAGCACTGTTACACTGCGGAGCCCGAGACCCTCCGTCACGTGGGCGATTCATTTCTTCCGCAAGAGGAGATGCATCTGTTAGTCACCCGTCAGACAACGCTGCGAGATTTACCAACAGAACTTATTAGGTTTGGTTTAACCTGCAGGCTGGAGACCAACGCGCGGTTGTGGCCACATGGGTCAGGACCTTGGAAACACTGCGTGTGGCACCGACGCTGGGCGTCGTGACTCGACCGAGTTATTGCCGGGTAAAATATTTAGATTAGGAGGTACTAGATCAGCTTCAAGAAAACTGTTTCAGCGCGTTTTCTTATGACTGCTATCCGCAGCGAGCATCGTCATTTTCCCGTAAGGGGCTCTAAAGTTACCAGCGAATAGTTTTACATAGTGACTGAGACGGAGAGATTGAGAGGTGTTGGTATAAGCATAAAAAATAGCACATGAGACAAGAACGACAGTCCGAAAAATACCTCCATCTGTAACACGGCGACTAGAAGAATGACAGGAACAGGATCGTTTTTCATGCTTACGTCCTCGTCATGCCAGGCCCACATCCCGTCAGACCGCGTCTTCCCGGTGCAGAGATCTTCTCAAATCTAGCTTCTTAACCCATAGTTCCGAAATAATCAGTGCTTGTTGGAAGAGGCCTTAACATCACATAACCAAAACAGACCAGCATCAGCTTTTATCCAGGCACTAATAATGTGCCGCTCAAACTTCACTCGTTAATCCAATAGCTCCGTAATGTTCAGAATAGATTGAAAGAGCTCTGGCCTATAAACCAGCTAGGCGTGAAGTCAGGCGATCTCGTAGACGTCACCTTGCAGCATATATTGCATGCTGTGGACTAGAACAGCACCTCTCACCGACCAGTCGGCTCGCGTTAATAATATTCAGGGAGATTATCGCACCCGGGAGGTTCGCACGTCGACCAGAGGTTCCAGCCTACGCTGATGATGGCAACAGAAGCCTCTGGTGTTGGACATATGAGTCATGGTAAGAGGATGTCTTTAGCTTTGATCCACTGGCCGATCAATGGTGGCTGCGACGCGCCCGTTAAAACCGTAGCCGGTTTGACCAGGAACGTAGGAACATCCAGGACAACTGTAGGGTAGGAAAAAGACGTTTTATCTTTTAGGGCTAGTTTTGATAGCCTGACTCATTTACAACAGCGCCAACAAATTTGCTGTATCCACTTTAGGGCACAGATTTGGCATCCCTACGTCGGTGGCAACAGGTGTGGAGCTTATGTGGAACCCGGGCTGGAAGATACTTTGGAGAGGCCGATATGGTATTTTTAACTTTCAGTCATCTGAATTCTCAGCACAGAAAAGTAGAAGTCCACACAGACCTGATGGAACTTTAGTCTGTGTTGCGCTTAACGAAAACTGGAGGGACCAGTTTTGTATGAGCGGGTCCAAATAAAAAAGAAAGAAAATTTGGCATGAGGGATGTGATGTGCGCCATTATACGAGGGACGCGAGAGGCGGCACAGGGACGTAGAAGCATCCAGAAGAGTGGGAGGGGAGGGCAGGGACGTTTTTCCCCATAGGACCAATGTTAACTTTCCAAGCATTGGGGGCCATGGGCCCCCGCCCCCTCATCTTCTTACTTCCGTGGACGGGGGGAGCAAGGGGCAGCTGGCCGCCCAATTTTCTGAAGTTTTAAATTGACACTCCTGATGTTAAATGAAGAGAACTCACCGAAAATGCTTCTTCTTTACCCCCCCCCTTCCCCATGTCCCTCCAACTGTCGAAGAGTTTCCGCGCCTCTGGCTATATTAGCGCTGTCTAGCAATGCAGTAAATATTCCATTTTTCTTTTTCTTTGTTTGAACACTCGTCATCAACCTTTGCCATTGCAACTGTGTATGCAGATGATTTCATAGAGCTCAAAACAAATTTTGTGTTTAATTCATCAGTTTAATTTCGCCAAAACGCATCAATATCTGATGTTTATCATACAAGAGACATGATTACAATTTAGCGTTGGTGAATTTCAATTTCTCTGTTTGCGTCGAATTCGTCGTTGGTGGACAAATGCGGCAAAATAGAAACAAAAAAGGACAGGTGACCTTGTTTACTGGAATTCGTAGGACTGGTGAGGTGGCGACTCGCTGAAGCAAGTCAACGATTGGAACGCGCAAAGGTGAGTCATGGATTTGGATCTTTCTAGTAGGCATTTATTACTGGTGTATTTGTTAGTGAAATGTGGATGTGGCTATGTCTACTTAATTTTTTTCCTTGCGTCATCGCGCTAAAGGCTGCATAACTGCCAGCATTCTCCCCGTGTTTTGAGAGTTTTTCTTATATTAGGGAGCAAGATTAACCATGTCTGATGACTGCATGCTATGTTGAAGCACCATTTCATTGCAGGCTATATTTCAGCGTTGATGCCATAGCCATTTTATAT
The DNA here is from genome assembly GCA_030062745.1 of Capitulum mitella. Taxonomy (NCBI): domain Eukaryota; kingdom Metazoa; phylum Arthropoda; class Thecostraca; order Pollicipedomorpha; family Pollicipedidae; genus Capitulum; species Capitulum mitella. The sequence goes on from CP099844.1 coordinate 27,825,141, forward strand.
TATATGACTTTATGGTTGGGATATGCTAATGAGAGATTAAGCATAAAAGATTTTCCTCTGAAAGGATGCATCACATTCCTGTACTCTTGTTGCTCTACCCTGTGTTGCCTGAATGTACAAGTGATGAGATGAGATGGAGATGTGTAACTCAGAATTTCATCTCAGATGCAAAGATTGCATTATTGTAGAAAAGGGATCCAGTACAGGATACATTTGTCACACAGAGACATTCCTCCATGCTCCAACATATTTAAATTTCCATGTGAAAGTACATTTCAGTAATAAGGAGACTTGTTACTGGTTAGATCCTGCTGGTGGGCTCCTGGATCCCATAACTGTGACTGTGCCAGAAAAAAATGGCTACAGGTGTCTACCCATAATTCCCAATGCTTTGATGGAGCAGGCCACATTTTCAAACCTGGATGCCACTTTCTGCTATACAGGTTTGGCTGGAGATAAGACCTGAATCTGTCTACCTTGGTTAAGTGCCAGGTAAAATAAATGATGTTTTTTATCTCAGTAATTGTGCTCTTCACACTTCAGAATAAAATGCAATATCAGACCCTTTAGTGCACTACTGATGCAAAGGTGCGTGACCATTGACTTAAGACCTATTGACTGTTAAGACCTTGTAGATTGCATTTCATTTGTGTTATGCTAATTATGACAAGGCTTGTTAGAGCTCACCATCATGCATTGACAGTAGTAAGCAAATGGTATCTGTTTGCTGTTTTGCATAAGAAAGTTCAGCTGTATAAAAAAAGAAACAGATGTACACCCCTGATGTATAGGGGTGTACATTTGTAGCTGGTAAGTTAAGGTGAAACAGGCTAGAAAATAAAATGATTTTTCCCATACAGGGAATTTCAGAAATTATAAAATGCTTGATTGGTATGGTTGGCTCTCAGTAGCTTCCATTCAGAGTTGCCTCATGTCATATTTGTGTTTCTTCATGCATGCTTTATTGAGATTTACTTAATTCAGCAAAGGAAACAGATGGTAAATTTCAAGTTACTCTGGGTACAAGGTCTTAACTTTGTACGTGTTTTTCCATGCTTTTATTTAAACTGATTATCCTGTAAAGGCATTTGTACATGTTGCATGAAAAGCAATTGATATTTTATGTTCAGGGCCAAAATGTAGTACTTGAACTGAAACATTGCCTGTGTTGCATGTGAAAGGGAAATATCCCCAAATAGTTGCGTCTTCTTTCCCTAGTGACTTAAAAGATGTTTTTACACTGATGCAAGTGTACTCATGTGGGTCATCATAACATTACTGGTGCATTATTGTGATTGGTGGTCTTTCAGGCACAAAGATTACAATGGAGGATATAAGAGAATCAGCAAAAGAGGCTGCTACCAAAGATTCAGTAGAATCATCTGCTGAGGAGGCCAAATCATCTGTTTCAGCTGCAATGGAAGCCAAATCTGATAAGAGTCAGACAAAAACTGATCCAGAGCCAAAGCCTGAACAGGAGGAAAAAAGGTGGACTCATTGTTGTCATAATGATACATTTTATTAAGGTCTAATAAAATGATTTATAGAACCTTGTACCACACATCAACATTTTATTTGTGTATTTGTAATTCTCAAGAAAAATATGTTGTCTCTTACTTTTCTTTGTAGAGTGCTAATTGTAAGGTGTCTGAAGCCATATAAACAGATCAGTTTCTGAAACATTTGCTGTGTATTTGATGGGGAATGTTTTTGAATTGGCTCTGATGTTTGACAGTGTGGAAGATATGGTGGCAGGACTAGCCAGTGCTGCCTCTGGATGGCTCTCTGGGTGGATGAAGTCACTGGAGGTTGCCAAGGATAAGGTAATAAAATGCTGTTATTCTGGCTGGGATATTTTTTATGTTAAAATGTTTTCATGGTTGTTAAGACTCTGATGCAAATGATGTATTTTTCATTGCAAAGATGTGGAGCAGGCAAGTGTTTTATCATGAATAGAAAAGCAGTTGTAGTATTTGAAACAGGGTTTTAGGTCACCTTTGATGTAAACTTGTATACGTATGGTAGAAGATGCATAATACAAACCATATGTAAAGACATTATGAAGATTTATGAGATGTTAATGGTTTGTTTTGTTTCCCATCCCAGAAAAATGTGTTGTAAAGCCAAGGTATTTGCAGTATGGTATTGTGCTGATATAAGTCTCATAATTTCAATGTGGTGTAAGTGATGAAACAATAATGTTCCTGGTTTTTGTGCACCATGTCACAAGGGCACTGTTAGTGGCAGTGGATATCATTGCATACAGTATAGGTGGTCTTCATTGATATCTTGTGGTATTGACACTGTGGTTGTATTGATGTGTGATTCTCCCTTTTGTTTGGTTGTGACAGGAAATATACATTGCAAGAACACTTCAGCTATATTCTCTGTCAATTTTGGTGTTTTATGACATCTGCATAGTATGTGTTAAGTACATGTATCCAGGCAGCGAATAATATAGAACATGTGTATGCTTCATTGTCTTGCTTAGACAAATCAGTTATGTAATGTCATGTATGATTAAGACAAAAGCTTCAGTATGCATGGCCTTTTTTCCAGAAGCTTGAAAGACCTCTCACCTAATCAGCATGATTCATATTTTTGACTTTTTCATTTTACTCTATTCATATATTCACAAACATACCAATGACTAACATATTTATCACTGAGGATATTGGGCTTCCATGAACAAGCTGCAGACAGAACCAGAGCCTTCTCCAGCTGGTTCTGTCCCCGTTGACGTAATGACTCCGCGTGACCGTCAACATGGCCGCCTGCGGCCCCTCCCTCTTGACGTCGCCCCGTGCCGCAGTCGGCCGAGGTGTACGGCATGGTGAAGAAGGACCTGAGCGAGTTCACCGAGGCCGTCCAGACGGAGACCAGCACCATGATCAGCTCGACGTCGCAGACGCTGCGCGAGACCCTGCAGGTGGGGGGGGGGGCGCCGCGACTGCTGTGGCCAGGACGCGGCCGGTAACGTGTGGAGCGGCTCATCGGCCGTCTGCCGCAGTACTGGGTCGGGTGCCCGTGTTAGGGGGGGCAGCGCTGTCGTCCTCTCAGCGTGGAATTGACGGCTGTCTGATGGGGGGGACGTGCCGCCGTTAGCTGTAGAGGTCTGCTTTGGCCTGCAGGTAGCTTGCTCTGCCCCAGTGACTCGAAGTGGCCTTCTTTGACTTCAGTCCCACCATCAGACCTGACCTGTCGTACCACACTGTGGTCTGCCCAGACTGCCCCACCTTAAGTCTTAACTACAGTATCTACTTGGATGATTCGTTGCTCAGTAACTGTGTCTTGGTCTCATGTGGCTCGGAATCGGCGCGGACCTACTGTGGCCCATTCTGACCTACTTTGACCAGTATTTTGCTCAGCTTTGACTCGCTTGGGTCCGTATTGACGCACGGCTACCATGTCTGAACCGTCTTGAACTGTATTGACGCGGCACGGCCAACTCTGACCCGCCGTGACCGTTTTCAGCTGCAGGACGAATCGTCGACGGCGGGCCAGGTGAAGAAGTCCGTCTCCGGCTTCCTGACGCACGTGCACAAGGCGTTCACGCCGGACACCATGGAGGACGATGACACCGAGGCGTACGTCCTGCAGGACGGCCAGCCCGTGTTGCTGGACCGGCTCCAGGTCAGTGTTTTGAAGACTGGTCGAGTTATCGGATCAACGTGCTGACGACTTGTCCGGCTCCATCGTATTGCTGTGGTGACTGGACCGGTCTGTGTTTGATGTTGGTGATCTCTAACTCTCTTAGGATCGAAGCGAATTTGACCTTGTTTTCGTGCGGCAGATGCGAAATTGAAACTTCCATTGGTGCTTGAGGTCGGTGAAAGTCGGCACGACCCCTTCCCCATTGATCGGTTTAACTATTGGACCGATTTCGATGAAACCGGACTGAAACGAAAGCTTCGGTCCAAACAAACTTTTGATGGAAGTTAAAGTGCCTAAAAAACGCCAGCGGCGCCTTGAGAAGAACAAAACAGAAAAGTGGGCAAATGGTCCATTTTCGTCGCCTAGCATAGGATATTTGATTTACTTGATTTGACTGGTATTCATGTTTTAGCACTAAGTTAGCCCCAAATCTTGGTTGAAGATTGTGTGTGGAGAAGTGACGAGTTCAGGGCTCCGAACAAGGATATTTACCTGTAAACTTGTGAGGTTGCACTTCACCTTTTGACTGACTGGATGGGCCGGTTTTGGTAAATTTGTGTAAGATGATGTTTACTGTCTTTCGGAAATGGTTATTGGGGCCCGGGAAAACAAACCAGGATGATTATTGTGCACTTAAAGCATCAGTGGTGTATTCAGACATTGGACGCATGGACGCAAGTCCTTATAAATTTTCTTGCTTATATCGCTTACTGGTCCTGGATTCGGCCGTGCGAATGCGTCTCGAACTATAAGGTCATTATGGGGCCGAATCAGTGAGTCAGACTATCGGTACTTGCGGTTCAATGAGAAAGCATCTGGAATTTCTTGATCTGGTTCCCGGCCCTTGAACCTTACTTATGTTCAATCTACAGAAAATGTCCTTCGTGTCAACGTTGTAGCATGCAAAAACGTACTGATCGTACTTTGCTTTGTTTTTAGGCGGAAAGCGCACTTATGGATAAGGCGTCCTTGCCACTATGATTACTCTGATGACTGTGACATTTCAGCGCGATAGCGCAAACGGTTCGGCTTTGGCCTTGTAAAAACCGCATGGGGGGAACGGGTCGCCAGCTGAAAATAGGGTTGCTTGTGTCGCGATGAAAGCAGTGCTGCTTGTGTGGCGTTTGTTGAATTGCATGCCATTTTCCGAGACTTCATCTTCAGGCGCCTTCTCATCCCATTGTTTCCTTGTCCCATCTGAGGACCAGTGTTTTCGTCTCTGTTTCGAGACAGATCCGCGCCGGCTGAAGTCATTGTTGCATTTCTGGCGCCGGCCTTGCCTGTCTGTGTGCTGCGTGTGTGTTTTTATCGTTCTGTCTGTTAACCGCTCGCCATCACTGTCGGTTTTCTGCTGCTCTCTCGGAGGCAGCTCGGCCGTCGACCGTCTGGTCTCAGAGTCCGCCGTGTCCTGCCCGCGGTGTGTTGTCCCCGCCGTGACCGCGTGCGCCCGCCGCCGCCAGACGGAGCTGCACCGGCTGGCGGCCGACCCGCAAACGTACCTGACGGAGCCGCCCGAGTCGGAGCTGGTCCGCTACGAGGTCTGGAGCGCCGAGCTGGACCTGGAGGCGCGCCAGGCCGAGCTCAGCGACCTGCTCGCCTCCAACAAGGCCGTGCTGGAGCAGTACACTCGCCTGGTGCCGGCCCAGGTCAGCCACGTGCTCTTCTGGCACCGGTGAGTTCACGACACCTACTCTGTGTGCCGGGTGCGCCGTTGTTTATGCTCGTTTGAAAGATGCGCTTGTAGATAGTGACATCGTTGCTGGCGTTCTTCGTTGCGGGAGATGCTAACGTGGGTTTTGTTGAAAGAATGGTAGATAAGCCACTTATTTGTATACATGCCTCTTATGGCTTTTTACTTTGGTTTTCCTTACGCTTGTAGTCTCTGTTTCTGATTAATGATTTGCGTGTATTCAACTAAACGTTTCATTTGCTTCATCATGTTGTTGGTATGAGTACACATAATACACTTGATAGGGAGCATTTCACCAGCCCTCTCCCAAAATCAGTTTCATTCACCCATGTCATAAATCCTTGTCACGTTCCTTTGTAGGCTTTTATCGGTCTTCGCTAGTACCGTTCGCTGTCACATCTGGCCCTCGTGTAGCCCTGGTTCTTCTGCCGTGCCAGATACCTGTTTCGCGTGCACCTGGCCGAAGAGCGTGAAAAACAGCGGGAACAACTGCGGAAACGTGCCGACCAGATGACCTCGCCCGGCCAGGCCGAGAAGCAGATCACCTGGGACGAAGGTACGACACCCGTGACACTGCCGAGAAAGTAGCCATATCGGGGAGTGGGCCATTTGTGAGGAACGTGCAACAGTGTGCGTTTCGGAGCGTCCCACGGCTGGGGTTCGTGGTGGGGAGCAAGCCATTTTGGCGGAAATCCCACATCCCGAGCACATGCGGCGAGCTGATCGTCTGTTGGGTGAGGTCGAAAAGCGGATCCCGTAGAGGGATCAGCAGCGTCTCGAGTGTTGCCAAAGCCCTGTTGGACAGAGACAGTACCTGGTATGCAGGCGCCACGACACCTCATATGTTTGTAGTGTAGGTACGCGAAGTAACCGGGTATTAAGCTTTACTGACAGGTATTGTGAAGTACTGTGAATTATTGCGTGTGAGTGTTGGGCTCAGGGTTTGCTTTAATGGATGGACGTCGATTTGATTGGATTTGGCGCGTTTTGACTCCATTCGAAATTGTTGCGCACCAGAGGGATTATTTGGCACACGGGACACCGCTTTTTTGTCTGCTTATAAAATACTTCTCGTAATTTGTTCAGAATGTAAATCTTGTGATGATGATCCATGAAGTCGAAAACAGTGATCCATGAGCAGACAATGTTGGTCCTTGTGTTGAGTAGGGTCTCATGGATTTACTGCTTCGATGTAGAAATGCTGCGAGTTGGGCACGAGTTGATGAGTGGCTTGGGTTTTAATGAATACTGTCGAACTGAACGTCATGGGCTGTTTATTGCAGGCTCTTATTGGGTTTGTCTCTGTGGTGTCTGTGCAGACCCCTTACGCTTTCTTCTTGTTGAAGTCGATCTCTAATATTCTCCCTTTTTTGTCTTGCGCAGACTCCGATGACAAAAGTAAGTCATGGTCTCCTTTTCTGTAGGGAGGTGGTACTTGGCTTCCATAAAACCACTGTAGTTGTTTCCTCTTTTGAAGGGCTGCATGCGGTCTTTTACCACCTGATAGATCCTATGGTTTATTTTGCCTTTGCCTTACCTTCGTGTGCTTGGTTGGTATCACTATTGTCTTTCCTATTTTCATAATTGCCTATTTGTTCGTGGCTCGTCTTGTTTTGTAGAGCTTTGTGCAACAGCTTCATCTTACCGCAAAATTTATATGTTGTTGCTGTCATGTGATGTTAGGGTTCCGAAAGTGTCTTGGCAAGAGATCGGTAAACAACATACGCCTGTTTTACATGTTGTGCTCATATTCCGTTCTTTCCTTACGAAATCCTGTTCCGTCTGAATTTGTTCTTGAGATGAGGCTGGTCGTTTTATATTGAGCTGCAGCTGGCTGATTCGTTGGCGGGGCCAGAACAATTCCCGTTTGTCTTCGTCCAACGCAGTTAGCTGTTGGATAGGCCCATCCTGGGGACTCACGGAACATTTAATATGGCCACGAAGCACTTGGCTACCGACAGTGCAGCACCGTATTTTAATAGCAGCGTCTAGAGCATGCATGCACCTGAAATGTAGAGATGAATAGTGATTGAAAACGCTTGCGGATAACGCAAAACTAGTGTCGGCTCGGTACACCTAGTTGATCTGCGACCGTGTCACGGTCCCGCTTGTATTCGTGTGCGTTGAGGGACCTGCCTCCATCCACTGTCCCGGCGTCCGGCTGTTCATGTCCCCCCCGCCCCCGCCGACCCCCGGCTGTGCACGGGAGGGGGCGCATCGAGGCCCGCCTGCATCGAGGCCCGCCCGGCCGGCCGCACCCGTCATCGGCGCCACCATTGTGCGGTACAGAGGACTTCAGCCACCACGTGGAGGTGACGGACGCGCAGGCCGACCAGCTGCTGGCCGAGTACGACCGCGAGTGCCAGCAGCGCTCCCAGCCCGGCTCCCAGACCGGCTCCGGCGACGAGAGGACCGGCTCCCGCTCGCCCGGGCACGGTCAGTGGTGCGGCGCCGGCTTCCGCGGCGGCGGTCAGGGGGCCGCCGGTGCGGGGGGGTCTTCGCGGAGCATGGTAATGCTGCGGCGTGTTAGGTCCCTGAGTCGGAGATGACACCTGCTGTGATCCCGGCTGTCCTGTGTGTGGTATATGATCGAGGTATTGGACTTGAAGAAGTGAAGGACGTTATGTTGTACGCCGAGTACCTGGTTTCACAAAAAAAATTCGCATCACTCACGGAAAGCAAAATTTGCATAATCAGCATTACGAATCGTTCTTGTTCTCCACTAAACTTATCTGGGGATGACGTTTTCCCGGTTCTTGGAAGCTTCAGCGCCAGAAAATAGTGAAGGAAGGATGAAATGAGGATTTTTACTTTTTATGTTATTGTATTGTGATATTTTTACATAAATATTTTATTTTGTTTCATATTTCATATTTCACGGGCGCTCGCGGCGTGTTTGCCCACTGAAACCACACCGTTTTTTTCAGCGTCCAGCAACGACGACGATTGGGTCAAGGAGGACATCGACGCCGAGACCAACAGCAGCGTCGGCAACGACTGGGAGAAGTGGGACTAGCAGCCGGCGGGGCCGACATCGCCGCGGACCGATCGCGGACGCGGGACGGTGCGGTGATTCCGTGCTCGACCAGGGACTGGACCTCGTGGCACCCGGACGGGCCTGGGACAGGACTGTGAGGCTCCGTGAAGTGGGCCCAGACCGGACAGCGAGGCCCTGTGACTTGGCCTGGAGCTGGACGGTCGGGGGCGTTCCTGAGCATGGCCGGGGCGAGACGGCGAGGCCCCGTGACGCGGCCTCAAAAGCACGGCGGGACTGCGGCCTGGCCAGGACCAGGACGGCCCGGTGGTCCCGTGGTCGGCCCGTGAGACCTGAAGTGGCCGTCTGGGCCGGGGCCGGTGCCCGGTCCGGTCCGGCCTGGGTGTGGACCACCCAGGGACGCCCGCACGCCGTGGGCGGTCGGCCGCTCCCGGCCGGCCGGCGGTGCCGTGAGTTCTCGTCTGTCAGTGCTGGCCAGCGCGGGCGCCGGCCGGTGGACGCGCCGAACTCGTGCCGGCGGTGGAAGCCCGCCCGGGCGGTGACACACGGCACCGTGACCCGGACGGTAGTGCTTGCCGGTTGTGCGCGGCCCCGTCCGGCTGAGGAGGCTGTGAGGCCAGGCCTCAGTGCGGTGGAGTGGGTTACGCAGCCGGTCAGCCGGGTGTGAACAGCATTTACCTGTCGTGTTGTGAGGTGCCGGCTGCCCCGCGAATCGAGGCGTGACATCCAGTCGTTTATTTTGATTAACTTGGGCGGCATGGCGCCCGCCAAGATCTATATATCCATGCGTGGGTGCCGGGACGTGTGATAGTTATGAGACTGTTCGGTAGTCGGAGGCGCCCCACTGTCCGGGGGTGCCGGCGCTCTGAGAGGTCACATGCTGCCCCTGGGCGCGCTGCGGCCAGTGTATCATGGCTGGGTCGAACCGGAGCGATGCACACTACGCCTGCCAGTGCTCCGTCTTTAGATAGCTGCCACTGCGCCGGCCGCTGTCTGGCAGGCGGACGTCTTGAGGCGTGGGCTCGGCGGCGGGTCGGTGCCGGATTTCGGTGTCCCTTTGTGGTTCTCCCCATCATGACCATCACCTGCACCACTGCACGGGTCATTCCTGCTCCACTCGTGGTCGCCGGGGGCGAGATGAGACAGTCTAGCGAGCGTCGCGCGGCGTAGAGTACGTGTGGCTGTATTTAAACCCGTAGCCGTTTCTCGGGTTGGCAGAAGTGTGGCCGTCGTCCTCTTGGTTTCGCTGAGTGACTATTTTTGCAATGGGGCCTGCGCTTTGTTTGATGGTGCGCGGCGACGGCAGCGGACGCCGCGCCGGAGGTGCACACGAGGTCACGCCGCTGAGTTTTTGCCGTCTTTGCAATATATGGCACGGTGGTACGAGCTGGTGTGAACACTGCGCAGTAATTCGCAAACTCTCAGCGCTGGGCCAAGTCGCGGACAAAGCTGATGATCATGGTCTTCGATTTTCGCCGGAACTCAGAGGCCTGCATCGATTTGAGTCGCATTTCACCAGCCGATTCGACTACAGTACCGATCGCTGAGTGTGACGCGAAAATAAAAAAACACGATATTACGCCTTTCGGTAGTGACCATCACACAAGGCTTCCCGTCCAGGTCATCACAACATGTCCATCTCAAACCGAATGCGGCGCCCCTTCGTGAAACTGCAACCCGGCGCGGTGCGTTCGGCTCATGCGTGGCCTGTTATCCGAGGCGCCCAAGCCGTTCCGGCACGGCAGCTCGATGCAGCTGTCGACAAAATGCTTTCTCGCGTCCCGCCTCGTCACGCTGGGCTGGATCGTAGTGGTGTCTTGAGCCAATGGCGCGTGGCAAAGCCGTCGTCGCAAGTCAACGCCGACCGCGTGCAGGACGGGTCGGGACAAGATCGGAGTTGACAGAGGAGCACGGTCTGGCTTTGGTCGGCGAGTCCACGTTTCTGGGGCTTTACACGCGTGTTACGGTTCTTTGGTTTCGGATATGTACCACTGCGAGCGGAATGGTTACGTGTGTGCCGTGTGCCTGGTGTATGTCTCCTGGTGTGCCGTGAACACCCTAGAGGCTTAGTGCGTAGCCTCGTTAGTGCTTTGAAAATACGTGCCCAGCGACGAAACGCAAACAGACAAACCTTAAAAGTTACCCTGCCATCGAATGTGGTACCTAGCGTAACGTCATTGACGGAAGGGGCAAAAAACACATTGCCCAGGTTATCTTTCGCACTAATCAAAGGACAATGTCCCTCAGTTTTCAACAGAATACTTAATAAGGGGCTGGTTGAAATAGCACAATTGCGAGGTAACCCGGTGAATCGTTCCCTGGGACGTTTCTTAAGAGCGCTGGAACAGGCTCGGTCCCACTCACTGCTCGGCCCGATTCAATGCTCGTCTCCGGGTCACTGCAGGCAGTGGCCGTGACCGCCTCTGCCCCACAGTTCAACGTCGGACGGCCATGACCGCCCAAACGCCCGCGTGCCGAGCACCAGATGGCGCCGGTTGCACGGTTTGCTCGTTGGGTTCCGTCGGACGCGACCTGAATTCGGAGAACAATGTCAATTAGACCGTCAGGCATGTGGCCGCCGTTAGGCACAAGCGTAACATTTACGTAATTGTACGTACAGAGTGGGGCGTTGTGATGTGCAGCAGCGCAGGTTAGACGACCTGTCTCAAGTGCGTATGGTCCCTGACTCAGCCAGTTAGAGTGCTTGTCTCGGGTTCATAGGATCTGAGCTCAGCACCTGTGACGGATTTTCAGGGTTCCAGATTTAGTTGTTTCCAAGATGATAGATTTCATCAAGTACCTCTCGCCATGTCTCAGCCTAAGCAACTCCTGCGCGCAGTTGATCTCTTGCATTTGCGAGGTTTTTCGTTCAGTGTTGGTCGGTTTTACAAAACATGCCAATTAAAACCCTGAAGGAGAGCTTGGACACCAAAATAGATATCAATATACAGTTAAATGCATCCGTTAAGCCATGGGTGTCGATCTGTATTCTTTTGAGAGGGTCCTAGCTCACCCAATGTTGACTTGTGTCCACCCAATGATCGTTTGGGCCCACCCAGAATTTTATGCCGGTTTGAAAGGATTATGAGTAATAATAGCGAAAAGAACGGCCGCAACAGATAAGAAATCCGCAGAAAGTAAAGGGTAAAGTTTAAAGCGGTGTATCTGCGTATCTTTCTATCTTCCAGCTATATATATATATATATATATATATATATATATATATATATATATATATGTGTGTGTGTGTGTGTGTGTGTGTGTGCGTGTGTGTGCTTATATATACCTGTATACATCGCGATAAATGCAATTTTTCATTTGATAAATAGTAACAAAACCTATAAATTTCCGTTGGCCAAAATAAAGTGGGCTAAATCCGCTGAGAAACCCACATATGGGGGAGGTTAAGCTGTTGGACCCTCGACTCGGCCCCCCACCCCCAATCATTTGCAGAAATCGACATCCCTGCTTTGAGCATATATCATTGAGATGATAACGTGTTTGTCTAGGGGCGATATTAACCCTTCAGTGCTCAATTTATATCCTGTAACATTTTGCCAAATTTTATGCCATATTTATTAGGTCAGTACTAGGGCAAAAAATAGCTATAGCACCTGAAGCCCCCCATTCGCCGGTTAGAGCTCAGTAGGGGTCCATATATATATATATGGCCATGGGCACCTGGGCGGTCGAAAATCAGCTAGAAGTTGGGGAAAAAAGGTGTCGACAACAAATGACAAACAGCAAGCGTGTATTCTTGATCAGACAGAACACGAACATTGATATGAGTCTGCAAAACTCACTGAGGATCCCAGTCACGTCCGTCAAGTTCTCTGGACCCATGTATCCCACCCTACATCCCTTCGGTGTAGAGTGCGACTCAACATCCAACGCACAGGTGCACATTACAGTTCTGGCACCCTGTCTTGCGGGTGGCCAGATCAGGCCACAATCTAGCACTGGCACACGCATCAGGATTACAGTAAAAATCCCAGTCCCGTCTCACAAGTCCCACAGGACCCTCCAGTACCCAATCTACGACCCATCTGCGGTGTGGAATGGGACGAAGCATCCAACGCAGAGGTGGACTTGACACTTCTGGCATTCTGTCTTGGGGTGGCTCTTGCAGCGCAACTTGTTAGCGCAGGTCCCCTGTTTGGGAAGGGGGACCACGAGGTGGTTGACCCCATCAAACCAGATATCCTGGAGGACCCGGACAGCGGCCGATGAGGAGCTGGGACGCCCAGACGGCGGCTTGACGCTCTCTGCCATGTAGGACTGAACGATGGTTTGGATGAAGTCCAGCTGGGTTTCTGCGGGGTGGTGGCGTCGGTGGATCAGCCAGGCGTTCTGCATCGTAGCTCCCAGAATCCAGTTGTAGATGCATCACCAGAACTTCCTCTGCCGGATTCCGATCCGGTAGCACCCGATGTTTTGGTCCATGCTATCTGTTCCTCCCATCCCACGGCTGAACTCGTTGATGACCTTCGGCTGAGACACACTGATGCGCTTTTTCTCCTTCTGGGACCACCGCTGAACCTCGCTGGTGGGCTTCGAGCCATACACTGTTGACGCCACCGTGACGGCGGATTTGTCTTTCCACCTGGCGACATTGATGCCCACTCTGGTTTCTGTGGCGACGGAGGTCTCTCCCCTCGGGGCCTTTTTCATTGCAGCAAGGGACTTCAGAGGGCGTCCTTTGAGTCAGTTCTGGCGCATGGTCCCGGTGGAGCCTATGCCTTCCTCCTTCAGGGACTTCATCAGAAGAAAACTGGTGAAGAGGTTATCCATGAAGACATGGACCGAATCTTGCCGCATCTCTCTTGGCATCCTGTCGACGAGGATCTTCACAGTCGCTCCGCACTTCCCGAAAGCGGCTTCGTACTCTGGACGCTTGATGATCCCGCCTGCTCCCTGGTATACGTCGAATGCCAGGAGGTACCCGTCCGGGCTGTTGAGGCACCATGCCTTGAATCCGAACCGGATGGGTTTTCCACGCAGGAATTGCTTGCAACCATGCCGGCCATAGTAGGGGACCATGCACTCGTCCACGTCAAGGTCGGTGGAGGCCGCGGGCCTCTGAAAACCCTGGATGAATTTGTCCTGGATGGCGTCGATGAGGGGACAGAGCTTGGCCATCTTGTCGCTGCGGTCGAGCCGTTGGTTGCCAGCGAAGTGGAGGACCGACAGGATGGCATCGAAGCGGTTTCGCGACATGACTCGGGCCACGAATTCGACGTGCAGGTCCGGATCGACGGACCAGTAGTGACGACGTGCTGCGACCTGGTGGTAGCCCGAGAAGAACTGGATCGCCAAAACGGCTTTCAGCTCGGAACTGACGGCTCCGGGACGTGCTTCCCACTCCACTGGCTGTACCGGCGGATCTCGTGCTGAAGGTGTCGGAAGAAGGCGTCGTCAAAGAAGAACTCAAACACCTGGACAGGCGTCATTTTGGAGAAGTCCTGCTGGGGGTACGGGCACTGCTCCACCCGCTCCTTGAGGAAGGAAGCCACCTCCCGCTTCCCCCATCTGAAGCCATCTGAGGCTGCAGCTGCGTCTTCTTCCTTGTCGGAATCATCTCCGCCGCGAACGATCTCATCCTCCACTTAAAGGAGGTTGCGATTGAGGTTGTCGACCGTCCCGCAGCCGTCCTCATCCCCTGAGTCACCATCGCTGTCCTCGCGGACGTCAGGAGGACAAATGAAGATGTCGGTGTCATGCTTTCGATACTTTTCAGCGAGATCTTGGAGGTCCAGCAGCTTCCCACTTCTGAAAATAAGAATAAATTGGAAATGCGTAATATTCGACCACCCGACTGTCCATGGCCATATATATATTGGGCTGTGCAGAAGCCTGCTCAGTTGAGGCGCATCTCACTCTAGGGAAACTTTTTCATATCAGGGAGTTCGAGAGTGATTCTGAGGAAACCACAAAACAAAATCTAGCTTCCACCATGATTTAGACGCTCCATAGACTCACCGGCGTGTTTTCGACATGTAGGCGTAGATCCGTGTAAAGAAGGATGCACGATATAGGTTGGACACTCCGACCCAACACACTCACAGCTCTTCACTAAACCCGCGGGATATATTAGAAGTCCTTTTAGTGGCGGTCACTCCGCATCGCTCCGCGCAAAATGATCTAGAAACACCGTTATCAATATATCGCTATGGACGCTAATGGGTTAACGTATCTTTGACAGTTTTGTCCTCTGTTGGTCCTATTGCCTGCTTAGCATGCCGACCTCAAAGAACGGCAAACGGTTACGGAACGTGCTCCTAAGACAAGACAGGATGAAAAGCAGCCAGCCGGGCTAAGTACTCTGCTGCGTAGACGCGGCTGCACAGTGTTCAGCCCGCGAGCTCCTCGTCCTGCGGAAAACCGTTGTTTCGCGGCCGTCGGTCGGCCAGCTGGTGCGTTTTCGCCGGCGGGATTGATGGAGGACTCCTTCGCATCCGGGCAGCTCGCTGTCGCCACACCTGCCACCGCGCCGTGCCTGCCGCCAAGTTTGGGTTAATCACTGGCCCGCGCGTGTGACGGAGCATCCTGCCAATTTGGAAGATTCCAGGCCGAATTGGAAAGCAAAGCGTGAGGCCGTTGCGGCGATGCTCGGTGCGGCCCTGCGTGACCTTCTTCCTGGTCAGAGCGTCACAAATTCCTGCCGCACCACCTCCGGCTGTCTTCCTTCTCCGGACGGCGTCACGCCCGCGTCACGAGCCGTCACGTTACGTGGCGCACAGGAAGCGCAGCCCGGTTCAGTGGAGACCGTAAGGGCGGGCGGGAGGGGGCGCTGCGCCGGCGGCGAGAACTCCGGTTCCGGCTGCTGAGTCTCCCGGCGGCTGAGCCTGTGCGTGTATGTGCTGGTGACGTCACACGGCGTCTGCGGCGGTCGCCGCTACCGATTGGGGTTGACCATATGTTCAGTGGCCCCGCCACGTGAAAACTGAATACGGCCTGAACATTAACGCACATTTCTCGGGCTGGAATGAAACTCGACGACACGCTCGTTAATCACCAATGGAAAGTGGAGACCAGCGAGGCGTTGGTCCTGGTCAGGTTTTTGCCCGGCTGCCACTGCGTGCACAGACATCCTGACGGAAATGCCACCACGCTATTCGTTCAATTTTTAGATGCCGACTTTGTGTCTCACGAGCAGTGCGCATCCTCGATCCGACTATTTTCTTATCGGACACAAGAGGGGGTGGCATGGGTCGGCCGATGCGTGACATAATACGACGCCCCCTCCAGTTTTGAGTGGTTGGACTCTTGCCGCCATGCCGAAATAAACTGCAACACACGCAATGTTGTCTCCTGTCGTTTTTTGTGGAACTTATTCAGGTGTTTCTACTGTTCATGTTTGTATCTCGTAAGAAAGGAAATTAGTTTAGTTGTCCATTCACGAGACTTCCCTGGAAGAAATAGTTGACAGTATTGCTTTTTTAATTTTCGCCGCATTGCTTTCATTTAAGCTTTTCGGTCCCTGCCTGCGGGACTTGTTGGAAACTAGCTCCAAATTTGGGCCACGAACATTTATTGCCTCTGGCAGACCCGACGTCACGCCGCGGAAAAACGGCGTTCAGCCGTTTCGAAATGCAAGGCAATGGCAGAACAATATGTTCCACAGGTTTGGTCAGGCCTGAAGACGACCTTGGCAACTAATGATTGATTGACGTGGCGCGACGTGGGCGGCGGCCAGATGACCCATTTGATTTTATGTCTGTTGCGTTTTTTATGTTAGTCATCAGATATACAGCTAATTAACAGAGATGCTTTGACTTAAGGATTTTATTTTTGCACCGATCTGACCACAAGAACATATCTTGAAACATTCTGCCGTCTCCCTGCTCAGAAGCAAAAAACCTTGGTGTTATCTTTCACCGGCTCCTCTCATGGGACGATCACGTGTCTGTTCCACCACGTAAATGTTTCGGCATCCTCACCGTTCTCTCACACATCCGTCATTACCTCCCTTCCGGCACTCTTTTTACACCTGTCTCTGCTTTAGTGTTCTTGCATGTCAATTGTCTTTTGGCAGTGTATGGTCATGGGTCTGGCAAAAACACGGCTGCCTTGCAGAAAATATTAAATTTTGCCGTTCGTGTCGTCTCTTGCAAACGCAAATTTCATCACATATCAGGCGTGCGAGAAGATTTGGGGTGGCTGTAGGCGCCGGACCTCTCTGAACACCAAAGCTTCACATTGCTGCACAGGATCCGTCGAACTGGTGAGCCTCAGTCAATGGCTGCACTGTTCATTAGAAGCAGCGAGCGACCAGGCCGTGCGGGGAGCACAAGGCAGGATGACCAGTTAGCCTGCCAAACATCAGGGGCTCCGCCACCGGTGAGAGGCAGTTGGTGTACCGTGCGGCTTCTTTGTACAATTCCCCTCCGTCTGAATTCACTGATGTGTCAGTGGCGTGTTTCAAACGCGCTCGGAAGAGGTGTCTGGAGACAGCCTCGAGAACTGCTCGATGATGATGACGGTCCTGTTTGTTTATTTGCTCTTCTGGGGTTCTTTTTTGTGCCACGATGCCGATCTTGCCGTATCACCCCGTATACATACATTTAATTGTACGCTGCATGTTACGTGCGCGCCTCCACCTTGACTCTTCCTTGACACTGGGGCTCGTAGCCCCAATGACCTCGTTCATGGCATAGGGTTATGCATCCGTTAGGTTGATTCAAACTTAACTTTTTGCCTGGTATGCGTGTCTGCGAAATGTATGTACGTAGTGTAATCCGCATTGATACCATTTAATATATACGTTAGCAGAAATCGAAACCGCACAACAGCGTAATTTTTCCTCACGTGAGTTTGCTGCGAGATTTGTGGGCTACTTCCTGCTCAGGGTTCTGCAGCCGCCATCAATTTTGCGACTCTGACGCAACTCTGATGTTGAAACACTTGACCGAGATCCGTGGGGCATGGCAATGACAATGCTTCTGTAGGCGGCGCATACCCGCAGCCTGACGGGCCGGCCGGGGCGCCGCACTGTGCCCGAAGCGGTGCCCGGTGCCTCCGACGGTGACCTCACGGGCCGCCGGCAGGGGCGGGGGCAGCGGCGCCTGGCAGCGGGGGCTGCCGTCTGCGTACGATGTGTGGCGTGTGCGGCGTGTGCGTGCGTAGCCGGCGAGCCGGCGAGACGGCGGGCGGACCTTGGCGGCGGAGAGGTCGAGAGGGAGACCGACTGACGCCTGACGCGACACGGGACTTGACACAAGACTCTGGACACCTGGGCCGAAGAGGCTGCGTCTCTTAGCTCACAAGAAAATGAACGAACAAGATCGAGAGGGACCGGTGCCGTGACAGAGACCGGCTGGGGGTTCCCGGGGAGCTAACAGGAGAGAGTAAGAGGATTTTCTCAGAATCTCAGGCGCCTAAAATTGACAAAAGGAACACATATGTACCACTCAAGCCCGAATTAGTGGCAAATGGGAACAGACCGCAGCTTAGGTGGGTTAGTTAATCATAGGTCTCCCCCGGTTATGCTGCCGATTAAAACAATATCATTTTTACTGTTGATCCATTCATTCAGCTCTCTCACATAAGCTGCTGCCGTCACCAGTGCGACCAGGACCTGCTGTTTTCTTCAGTCCCACAGTGAGATGATACCGTCGTTAGAATGACCGTGAGGTGCTGCCGTTACCAGCCCGACCAGGACTTGCTGCCGTTGCCAGTCTGGCAAGGACTTGCCACCGTTACCAGTCTGGCCAGGACTGATCGCCGTCACCAGTCTGACGGTGAGATTCTGGAGGTATCAGCTTGTCCGTGAGGTGCTGCCGTCGTTAGTCTGACGGGGAGGAACGCTCCTGCAGAGGAGCGTCGCGGCCCTCTCCCGGGTGGACAGTCCGCCGGCGGCTGGCGCCGGCCCAGCCGGCACGCTCAGTGTGTCGCCGGCGCCGCCATCCGTGACCGGCCGGCGGCGCCGCGCTCTGCCGCGCTCCCGCCGGCGCCGCGCCCCCTCTGCCGCTGACGCACCTGTCGGGTTTTCACCGGCCGGCGGCGGCGGCGGCGGCGGCGGCGGCGGCCGGTCAGTCGACGCTGCGTCCGCCGCCGGTGCGCCCGCCGCTGCCCGCTCCGCCCACTCCGAGCCGCGCGCCGCCCGCCACCGCGCCACCCGCCGCCCGCGCCACGATGGGCTCCAGCTCGTACCGCATCGGGGACGGGTGCTCGCTGTCGCAGGCGCTGCGCTGCGGCCGCAAGAGCCGCTTCGGCTGGATGCAGCACGTCATCACCGTGCTGGCCTTCGTGCTGTTCGTGAGTAGGCCGACCAGCTGGCCCTCGGCCCGGTCTGCTGGCAGTGGACGCGCTGTGGATTGTGCTGTAGCGCGCTGGCCACGGCCAAAGCTCAGCCACGGGTTTGGGGTTGCGTTGGTTCTTTCCCATATAACCAAAGAGCTTTGTCTCTTTACTTGAAACTCCTAGAAGAATGATGGTCCAATTCGCGAAGTCTGGAAATTCGTTTCCGGACCCCATCAGCCGAAGCCCATGGACCACACCATGATATGCCACACCATAACGTTAGGCTAACGTCATTACAATAGACAGATCCATGGCAAACAAAGCTCCGAGTCGTGGATCCTGAACGAAAATGGGAACTCATTCACCAACCCAATGATAGCCCGTTCAGCGCAAAAGGAATTCATTCCAAGAATAGGTAACAAACAGTACTAGGAGCACAAGTAAAATGCCTCACCCCATCCGAACAATTGTTGTGATTTCTTTTCTCGCACTCGGTTGTTATGTTCTGAAAGCTGCTGATGTTGTTCAGTGACGCGGCCGCCGTCGGAACCTGTGAGCATGGTTCGGTGGTTCCCAGCTATGTGCTGGATGACGCTGCAGTTTGCCGCTGTTTGGAGAGTGAAACGTATGGCGTGGTGGGCCCACGTTTTGCACGTTCCGCTGCATCGGAGAGTCCCGAACGACTTTCGCTTTTTTACTAATGTTTGCATAAACAGAACGACTATACTGGAATATATTGCGCCGAGGATCTTGGGTCGCGTCACCATTCGCATCAATTTTCGTGTGCTAAGGACGTCGAATTTCCGACATTCAGGTCTGATTTACGATGAATACATCACATTTGGATAATAGGTTTACACAGATGCCACTCTAAATATAGAAAAGATGTAATCCATTTTCCGAATGGCCTGTTACCCTGTCATTAGTGGACTTTAGTGTTTAGTAAGCGAGATGGAACGGTACGCCGATGAAACAAAATCAATAAAAAGGAAAGCCAGGTTCTAACTCGGACCGACCATTTCCGCTCTATTTCAGTCTCGGATCAAAGACGAACCTTTCCCTGCGGCCAGTCCTGAATTTTCCCCGTCCCCGTGTCCCCACTCGACGCGGCTGCGCCCGCCCTTGCCGGCCCGGAAGTGCTCAGTTCCGGCGGGCCGAGTCGGCCTCTGATGATGCCGGTACAGAGGTCGGAGCGGCGCTCGCTGCCGCCCAGCACGTGACACCGCTGCACTGTCGGAGGTGCCGTCCCGCTTCGGTCCGGCCCGACACGAGTGGCCCAGTTATGTCGGAGAAGCGCCGGCGAGTCGCGATCGCTCACATGGCGTCCACGGTCGGACAATTCAGAACGCCGGTCCGTTCACCTGTGCGTCCGCGTCCTCGATTGCCGGGCTCGGAGCAGCCTTAGGTGACGCTCGAAAGCGGGAGCATGTCTGCGTTTCAGTTTCCAGTAATATTTCATACAATCTCGGACAGGTCGTCGCCGATGGCGCTGTTCACCCCACCGCGAAGCAATGCGGCTTTTGGGCGCCTTTCTACTTTAAATTTATCCCCGCTGCGTTGGTTTGTTCTACTCCCATTCCAAGGGAAAATGAGCCTGGATTACTACAGCGAAACAGAAAGCTTAGAAACGTCGGGAAGTTTCGGATCCGCAAAGCCTGTCCTCACATTATTCACCGAGAGATGCGCACCTAGCGACACACTTCCCGCCGTTGTGCGCGCTGCCGGAGTTACTCAGGCGCAAAAACGTCTGCCCGGAGTGGAACGCTCCTAGTGAAACCGGGCGCAGCGTCGCAGACCAGAGACGCCGGGCGATGCTGCGCCACCGAGCCCGCAGCGGGCCGGAAGGGGCTGGCAGACGGTCCTGGCACTGCACGGCGCGACCGTCCGGCGCCCGAGGCGGTGTTCTCGAGTTACCAGGCCGACGATGAAGGTGTCCACGTTGTTACGAGGTGCCGGTTGTACTCTGGCACGCTCCCGGCTTCAGGCGTTTGGAGTACCGACCAGCACTGTCCGGGGACATTGTCAGCTGGCCACAGAAGGTGTCATGTGTATATGTTATTTCTGACGAACTTGAGACCCGGGTCAACTCCTGGTGCGGTGTGACACCGCCAGAGTAACACTTCACGGCCTCTGCTGAACGGCCATTGTCATACATTGCTCACAACAGCTGCGAACACCGGGGAATGAATTCAGGGAACACCTGAGGACCTAACCTACATCGTTTACCAAGGGTTTGCCAAGCTGTACTGCAACTTTTTGACAAAAATCCAGCGCACACCAGAACGCCGTTTTTATTCTGCAGCCTTTGATTCAGCAGAGTCTCGGCCGCTGTATTAGTCAGCAGCCTTGAACGAATGTCTGCTGCTGCAGCTGCGAGTCACTTCCCACTTCACCACTTCCTAAGACCTGTAATAAACTACTGCGGCCGCCGAATCAGTGGCGACTCTTCTTCCGTCCAGGCCCGTGGCCTGCTCGGGTCGCACGCTGGCCAACACTGCAATCGTCAATCTGCACCCCGTGGCGACTCAGTCCCTGCATCGGCCCGCTGCGTCCGCCGGGGGAGAGGGGGAGGGGGGGGGGGCGTCGGCCCGCGCGGGCGGCGACCGGGCGTGGCTCCTCCGCCTCGGCAGGGTCCGCTGAGCAGGCTCAGGGGCGGACCAGGCCGGACCCACCGCGACCTGCCGGACACTGGCCGCTCACCTCTGGCCGCGCGGCTACTGCCGCCTTCACGCCAGGTGCTCGAGAAGCTCATCAACGGAGTCCATAAGCCAAGGGGTGCCCGAGAAGCTCATCAACGGAGTCCATAAGCCAAGGGGTGCCCGAGAAGCTCATCAACGGAGTCCATAAGCCAAGGCAGGGACCGGTGATTTCTCGGTCTCTGGACGTGACCGCTTTGTAGTCTCACTGTGTTCTCGTTCCTCTGCTCCTATATATGATACCAGTGCTCGCGCCTGTAATCATATCTCGCCATTTCGCAGTGTTACGACGAGTTGCCCTGATTGTTACTCGGTCTTCATGAAAAAATTCAATGCACAAAACGTACCGTTGTGGTAGTAAGCGCAAGAATCAGTTTACTTCATAACGAGATACGAATACTGTGGCATTAGAGCATTTCCTCACAAGTTGTGGGCACATGGAAGCGGCACTGAGCGCAAAATGTGCCTTTCGGAAGCAAGGACAAAAGACAAAAGGCTCATTCCGACCTTTGTGTCGGGCGAAACACCGGCAAAAATGACGCCATGTTTTTGCATGCCTTGCGACTGTGTCAAGCGCCACGGCTGCCTGCACATACGTGGGACAGCTGACAATGGTCTCGGCAGTAAACAAGGCTCTCTTGCCGCGCCCTGGTGACTGTCTCGGTGCAACGCGAAGGTGGCAAGGGCTGTGGGTGGACTCTGGGGAAGAAACTGGTCATGGATTGGAAGGCCTCAAAAGTTCTGTTTCCAGGCACCGAGTCCATTTACTTTCTCACGCCTGTGCGTTGCAGCTTGCCCTCACGATACCTCTGCAGTGCTTGCATTGTCGGTTATCGTCAGAGGAAAAACTCAGTGTTTTCTAAAAGCCAAGAAATTGAGCAATTTGATGTCGCCTGCGACCGTTGATCTCACGGTGACATTCATAAACGTCGGCCCGTTGCATGTCGTGGATAAGCTGTAAAGCCTACAAACGCTTTATATGGGTGTTGCCGGAATGCATGGGAAAGCAAAGCTGATTCCTTTACTTCATGGTGAACATGGTTCCATTATAACGTTTCTGAAATGGCGACGATTTAGTGCTGCATATTTAGAGAAGCCCTTTAAAAAGACGTTTAGGTACTGTTCATTCTATTTCCAGCTTCTGCATACGTTGTATAACCACATGGTGTCAGTGACAGGGAAAAGTAGTTTGCTAATCAGTGTATGGTTATATTTGAGTTGCCTTCCACTACGATGAGGTCAATAACATCAATTTCCAAAAACTGGTAAGCGGCTGGAGCCCAGAAAAAAGACAAACTTGACAGGCTTTTGCCAGCCTTGTCGTAGATAAAAGACACCTCGACCATACGTTTGAAGCTGCTTTCAAATCAGACCTATGTTTTATTCTTGGTCTAAACTTGACAGACCTGCTTGACCACTTTCAGTTCAGCAGTTGTCATGCTACTCGAAGGAAAGTGAAAGCTTTGACTTTGTGACGGTGGCCCTCGGAGAAAAAGCCAATCAGATATGTTAGATCTGGTTTATCTCATCCAACAGTCCACCAGCCCTGTGGGGGAAAGTGGGGCTGCGTGTTTGGTGGCTTTCAGACTGCTCTAGCACTCTCGTCACGTGCCATGGGGGCGGGTGTGGACGGCCGAGCCCCGGCCTGCAGGCGGTGTCGCGTTCCCACGCGTGATGATGCCGGGTCGCACGGGCTCAGAAGCCGGCGCCGTGGCCGGACGGGCGCCAGATTCACGGCAACGCTGTCATTCAGTATGATGTCAGCCCCACGGTGTTATGTATCCTGACTGGAGTCAGACGCAGCGGTTCTTATCAGCGTCCCTTCTCTGGCTTCGAGGGACACCGTCTGATGACGCAGCTCCCGTGCTATTGCCCATTATATTTTCGCTGGTGTGCGTGTCCTCGTTTGCTGAGCTGAGTCGTCTTCGCCGGCCTGCGGTCCTTCCGTCGTCAGAAGGCGACTTTTACCGACGAAGACGTCGGCTCGGTCCCGGACTTGACAGGGAGGGAGCTGGATCTGTCAGATCCGATGACGCCTTTTTGCACTTGGCTGGCTGGCCGGTGTTATGGCCTTCATGCCCCGTGACGCCTGGCCTCCCCTAGCTGACGTCCGATGACGTCACGTCACGCGGCTGCGTCACAGGGGCGTCGTGAGCCTCTGGCACGGCCCGCCGCCTCGCTGAATGGCCTCCCACTGACTGGAAAGTCGAGCGCCAGCCCGTGACCGACGTGAAAATTAGTCCGGAGATCGAGAGTTGTTGAAAGTGCGAGTTTCCACAACTGCAGTGTTGCGTGCTTGGAATAGTGAGCATAACAGCCTTAGGTGCATCGGTCTCGTATTTGATGACTGATGGTTTGGGGCCACGAAAGCGTTAACTATAGCACTATTAACATTCTCGTGACTATGTGCTTCACCGTTACTCTGTTAGCTCATCCGACCGATCATCTTAATGGGGACTCATCTGTGGGAAGCCCTGTTACCTCTGTGATTTATCTGCCCTTTTGGAAGGCTCAGTACTTCAGTGGTTATCGTCCCCAGTCTTCAGGCAGCCATGGTCTTCCGATCTCCAGTCTGGGGAAGCAAGGTAATTCAGAAGTCTTGGTTTCCTAGGGCGGACAAGAGATGGGACATGGAACACATTGTGGACCCAGGATGGGCAGACGCGACTGCAGTCAGCTACTGCAGGTCCAGCCAACTATCCTTGTCGGCGGTCGACGATGATCCTCTCTTCTTCAAAACCAGTCAGCTGTCCTGGTCGGCTGGCAGAAGCGGTTCTCCCTCCTACAGGACCAGTCAGCTGTCCTCTTGCAGAGCCAGACAGCTGGTCAGCGGTCGGCACTGGTTCCCCCCCCGCAGGGTCGGCCAGCTGTCCTGCAGAGTCAGACAGCTGTCCTGGTCCATGGTCGCACTGTTTCCCCTCCCGCAGGGTCGGCCAGCCGTCCTGCAGAGTCAGACAGCTGTCGTGGTCAGCGGTCGGTGCTGGTTCCCCCTCCCGCAGGGTCGGCCAGCTGTCCTGGCCGGCGGGAGGCGCTGGTCGGGGCGCCAGCTGACGGTGAGAGCCGCGGCCGACCTCCGGTCCCCGGAGGCGCCAGCCGCGGCTCCGACCCGCGGTGGAGACGCGGTGCTAGCGCCGCGGCCAAGTGGGACGTGACGGGGCGTCCCATCGCGTGAGAACGGCTGCCGTGCCGGCGCCGCCCGTCCTGCCGCAAAGAGCTGTTATAAAGCGCAGCCAGCAGGCGGACCGTGGCGGGGAGGACTCTCCACTGAGTACGGACTGCCGTTAAAGGGTGATGAAACTGGGAGTTGTGGCGCAGAGCCTTCCAGTGGAAGATGGCTAGAGGGAACTGTCCTAGAGAGGAATGAAACGGACGACGGTGGCAAGTAACTTTACGGCTGGATGTAAAATGACCCTTAAAAACGAACGAAGGAAAGTATCAGAACGCTGTGCAATTGATGACAACACCAGAAAAGTTCAAAGTGGATTGTAATAACACGACGCCCCGGCAGGAGGGCATCCTGATGAACGACGAAATGCAATGAAAGGACCTTCAAAATACATCGCTTCCGTCTCCTTGAGCAAAGGTTTTTGTAGTGCTATACGTGCGCAAAGCTCGTGGGCACCAGTGCTGCTGCGAAACTGCTTGGAAATGGTTCGTAGGTCAGACTGTCGATGTACCAGGCGGCAAATAAATTTCCAAAAATCCCATGAAAACCAATACAAACCGTAGCAACGCCGCACCGAACACTTCCGCTGTAAACAAGCATCATAATGACGCTATCAGATGGCTTGACTGTTCGCAACATAGCCCCATCATCGGCAGCTCGTCAGGCGACATCTCGCTGAGGAGCGTGCGTCACTCTGCCGGACGGGGAGAAACCGGCCGTAAACGCGCGACATACATACGCAGCGATTAGAGCCGGCCGACGGCTGACGACGACGCCATAGCGGGCCTAACGACGCCGCCGAGACTCGGATCTCCCTGATAGCGGCGGCCGGCGACCCGGCGTGCCGGCCGGGGCTCGCGTGGCGCCCCGGCGGCCGGCACGCCGGCGGCAAAACGTGGCGACGCTCTCGATTTCTTTTGTCGGCGCGTTCCAGCTTATTGTTCGCCTTGCAGCGGCGTGCGGCATGGGTTCTGTGGTGTCGAGAGACGAGGTAACTCGGCAGCGGCGTGCGGCATGGGTTCTGTGGTGTCGAGAGACGAGGTAACTCGGCTTTTGCCTGGTGCTGAGTAACGGAATGCACCATTTGTGCCTAAGCAGCCTTTGGCCGTCAGGTGAATGTTGCTAGCTTTTCAGTAGAAAGCCGATTACACCACATGATCATAACACAGTTTATTTGAAAAGCTACGATTTTGAGAGCCGAGGTAAACTGATGATAAACTTAATCATTTTTACCCGTCTCTTGTCGATCCACACTGTGAGCATCCATGGCCTGCGAAGTAAGCCAACATCAGAAAATGGGAATCATTGACACGCTGAGTCTGTGACTGATCGCTGGCGCCAGAACCAGTATTCTTTCTTGAGGTACCTGCTATTCACATGCTTCACATGCAACTCACACAGGTTTGTTTCGTTACTGACTGCCGAATAGGGCACATAAAGCAGAATACTATGAAAATGTAGACGTCACGATATCATCGCAAGCAATTTCCATCATGCTTTCCGTTTAAATCCTCTCGGCTTCTTTGTACGTTAGCCGACAATTTCATTCGTGACCAGCACCGCGGAGAGTCTTCCATCAGCTGAGCTTCAAACCATACACTTTGATAAAGTGGTCGCTGATGTGATATTGGCATCGCGAAAATTGCCGTTAAGTGAGTACTAGCCCACAATAAAACGCTTGTCCAGTATCTGACACCAACGCATACGATCCACATCCTGCGCGGATGACAAAGCAGCGGCCTCGCCGCCTTCGCTTCTTCCGACCATGTCCGGAATGTTCCCGGCCGGCCGCCGGCCGCCGCCGCTGCCGTCCTGTGTAATTGGACGGATCAATGGGCCGGCGAGCCGGCGGCGGCCGGGCGCGCCGTTCCGGCTACAGCGGGCGGGTCCGCCCTGGCCCGCAGCGTCACTTCCGGCCGCACCACCCCCATCCCCTCCCCGGCTGGCCGGGCGTGGCCGCCCGCTGACGCTGCCCCTCTGTTTCAGGTGGTCGGCTGCACCCTGATCGGCTACATGGGCTGGGTGCTCTCGACCTCGGTGACGGTGGCGCGCTTCATGTCGGGAGAACTGGTCAGTACGGCCGCGGCGCCGGCCGAGTAGCGGTATCACGCGCCGAACATCCGGCCACTGCTGGCGCGCGGACCCGGGCGTACGCCCGAAACGCGCCGCGTGGCCGCCGCCCGCTGCGTAACGACTGCGTGGCGCTTATACCGGCGCCCCTGATAGAGCTTCCGTGATCTGACCGCTTACAAATAGCGCTCAGCTGCGCCAGCGCCGAGCCGTTGGACGATTATCGGGGTTGTTTTAGCCCGGCTGCCTGTCGGCGGGGGCTGAAGGCCACTGGGCAGGTGGGGGCGGCGGGAGTGGTCGGGGTAGAGTTTAGTCAGGGCGGCGTGTGTTGTTGAGTCACTCTGTTGGGCTGCAGAATACCGTCCCCCCACGGCAGACTGGCATCGGGGAAGGGGGGGGGGCGACAGCTGAGTTTTGGAGAGATTCCCGCCAGCCGAGTAGAGATGTTTTTTTTTTAGCGTTAAAAATAGCATGCTAAGAAATAATAAGAGGCAACTTTTTGTTAAAAATGGTGTAAGGAGCATGTCGAAGAAAACGGTGTGGATGTCGGTTCAAAAAAGGTTATTTTTAGCCAGGTTCCTCATTTCGGGAAGATCTTCCAGATCTTGACATACATGTAACCAGCTTTTGAAAAGTCGCCTATAGTTACATCGTTTGCTTTCTATTTTCACACGGTATTTCGTTTTTGCTTGTCAAAAGATTCGTCACATGGGCAAGGAAACAATTTTCGTTTCGAGGCTTTTTTGTACGAGAAATGGCAAACGTGGAGATAAAATCCATCCCATGACAGAGCATTTCTGCGGCCAATAAGACCTGTGAAATGGAACGTAAAACCGATTCGAACAAAGCCGTATAAACGAAAGGAGAATTCTTTCATTTCAACCTTGCACCCACACGGCGGTCCACAGCCAGTGCATGGCAATGCATATCTGGCTCCGATCAAATGCTTGAACCTTTGTACGGTCGATCAGATAGCCGGGTTTTTGCTTGCCTCCATACCAGTCCCCAAGAAAAACTTGTGCTACGTATGTCAAATCAATTATTGTATGATGCAGTAAAAAATTTTACTACTCAATTACTCAATTATTATGTGATGCAGTAAAAAAATTAAAGCGCTTGTGCAGCTAGCACGACATGTACCAAAAGTCTGCCTGCAACTTCCTTATGATTTCTTTTTTATGGTTTTCTGTTCGGAATTTCTAAAGCCTGGGTTAGTAGGTTCGTTTTTAAGCAAAACCTTGCTTTTGGTCTTATGTTGAATTCCTGCGATAATCGGGCGATGTGGTGTTGTTCCAGGTCTTTACGTACGTTATAGTAGCACTAGGCTTCCTCTACTTCTTTTCGGGGCTGGTCGGCTGGGTGTCATCTTTCTCCGAGAACTACTGCCTGCTCAGACTGGTGAGTAATCATCCGATGAACTGCTGGATGTATGTACTGTGGTTGTAAGTGCACCGTAGCGAATTTGATTGTCAATAACCACGGTAGCGTGTTTCCTTTTTCTCCGTAAAAAAATCACGCCAGATATTGCCAGTCCAGACGCCTGATCGAATCCTTCGCCGCAATGTCTCACACTGACAATCTCCTGCTACGATACTTATCGTCATCCTTCTGGTGCTATATGTTTGTGAACGAACAACCTCCCAGATATCTTGGTATCTTGCGTGGAAGTCTCCACGGTGTGTCGTGCTAAATGCTGCCTGACTCATACAATTAATACAACTATTATGCTGTCTGGAATGGAAGCTTGACTTCTGGTTTCACCACCAACGTCGCCATTTTTGCAGTTTATGATCCTTGTTCTGGTGATGATTGTCGGAGAGATTGGCGGGCTCATCACACTGTACGCCATGCAGTTCGAGGTGAGTTCAGGCTGTCACTCATGCGTCACTACGGTATTCACCTCGGGTTTGGGTGCTCTTGTGGCAATTACTGTGTGCAACCCACCTAGAGCCTGCTGCCAATGAAGTTGTCTCTGTTTTCTTTTCTGGAACCACATAGGATTTATGGGGCTGACGACCACTGGCAATGGAAGTGTTCAGATGCACAGAACACTTTCAGTGTTTACAGAATTTTGTTTGCGTAAAACACCTCAGGTCTACGAGGAATTCGGATGAATACGTAGAGCGGGACCTGCATTTAAGTTTGCTGTAGATAGCCTGGTATAATGTTTCATACATCCTGTTACGTTAGAAGAGGAAAGTTTCAGAGAAAGAGAGGCAAAGGGCTTAAATAACCTCAAAGTCTACGTATCCTAAAAGAGGATGTGTTTGTATTAGACTCAAAAAATCAGTCGATACTAGGGCTATCGTCACAAGCATTAGATAATCGGCGACACCATATACCAAAGCTGTTCAGGTTAATAAATCGTTTTTTTCTTTCCTTTGCCTAAGCAAACATCTACCTGCGTAAACGAGGTTACTTGGTATTTCTTCATCGTGCTTCAGTCATGAAACTCATCAAGACTGTCCACTTGGCCCCATCAGGTGCCGTACTTAGCATCAGCCTTCATCCATTGAAGCGTTTGTTCCGCTTCTCTTACTCGTCCATGTTTGTGTCCGCCTGGACGGTCTTTAAACGTTTCCACTTGACCGAGCCCACTCCAGACCACCTGAATCGCCCTCCCGGGGCACGCCAGGCTCACGCCGCGGTAAACTGTCAAAAATTAGCCCAATTACGGGGTATCAGCGCCGACTGGGAACGGTGCACGCTGTCGCCGGCCGCGGGGCGCCGCCGCCCGGCCGGCTCCAGCGTGAGAATGGGTCAGCGGCGGAGGAGCAGGCGGGTGACGGCGGCCGGCGGCTGGCGCGTTTTTCTCGGTGCCGCGGCCCGGCGCGGGCAGCGCGTGCCGGTGCCATCTGGCCGCTGCGGTTCTATCCGACCGGGAGGGAGTTAGTCGGCGCCGATTCGGAGAGAGTCACGTGACGCGGGGCCGGGAGCGAGTCACACGGGGCCGGACTCGGAGGGAGTCACGTGACGCTGTGCCGGGAGAGTCAAGTGGTGGTGGACCAGGACGGAGTCATCCTGCGGGGATTTGGGAGGAGTCGCTCGGAGTCGGGTAGCGGGGAGTCACGTGATAATGTCACACCACGGCCCTGTGTTGCTAGGGTGGCCTCTGCAGGACTGACTCGTCTCTCTGTTGCCATTTCAGCTGGCTGATATGCTGAGGGTCGGCTGGATCGAGGTGAACCAGGACACGCGGAATTTTGTGCAGAGCGCGGTAAGCATGCATTGGTGCGCAGAAGCTCACAAGTGCCCTCATAACTTGAGCGTAGCAGGAATGGTAAAGAAACGTCACTTTCATTGGCGTTTCTTTTTTCGGGATCAGGTGTACATGATGAGACTCTTCTTTGTTTTGATTTTTTTATACATTTTCACCTCAGGCTAAGCTGTGAGACAAATCTGAGACTGTAGGCACTCTTAAGCGGCCTCCCTTCTTCACATGACAAAATTTTACCATTTAGGAAGCAAATGTATCTACTTTCGGCCTGATGTGTTCCTAAATGTACTACTGCTCGAACCTTCGCGACGCTATGCGTTGATCAGCATCTATCGAACGAAAGCGTGAGCGCGTTCCTGCGTTCCCGTTTATTTACAAGTATTTTCGCGCCGCGCGGCGTTGATGACGCTCAGCCGCGGGCGGCGCGCGGGCACACTTTCCGGCTACCTCGGCTCACCCCGACCACATGTCGTGGCGTTTTGTAGCCTTAATTTGGCGCATTGTGGCCCGCGGCAAGATCGGCGCCGCCGGCGCCAACTGACTGCGCGGTCGGTCGGGCGCGCTCGCGCGAAAGCTGCAGCTGGCGTCTGTCTGGCGCGGCGCGCAACTATTTGTCTCGTGCGCTACTGGAACAGATCGGCGACAAAGGAGGACGAACAAAAGGGCGCCGCTGCCTTCAACGGGCGGAGAGAACTCTCGCAATGCTGTAATACAGCGACTAGTTTGTACTTCTACGGCTCTGTATTGTGTTTGACACGGGCTGTGCGCAAGGTATGTTTTGAGCTCCTTTGACGTTTTATGCGGTGCGGCGATGTTAAAGGCAAAGATAGTAAAATTACTTTTGACATCTGGAAATGGCATTTTTCATTCAGTATGACTGCATCACGGTCAGAGAAGAAACCAAAGGACCGATCCAACATAACGCCAAATTGATACCGTTATGGCTACCCATAGACTTTGTTGGAAAGATTAACCCTATTCCCGGCAGGGGGGATGAATCCGCCCCCCTCGGGTTTTTTCCTTGCCAATTCCAGGCTTTTTAACGCACCTTCACGAAACTTGGTGATTTTTCCTAGCTATTCTTTCTCCGCGCTGTGACAAAATTTCACAATTCTGCTTTGCTCAGGAGCGGAGCCAGGCAACGTTTTTGGGAAGCCATTTTTGCCATTTTTTCATTGCCATTTCCTTCATGCCATTTTTGGCCATGTTGAGGGTAAAAGGAAAATGTCTGCCAAAAACAGAGTTTTTAAGATACAACTTAAAACTTTATATCGATGTATAGCTAAATAATTAGGAAATGTGCACACAAAATTTTGTTCATCTGAAATCACTTTACAAGGTCAGGTCAAGGTCAAAAGTCAAAATTTATTTTTTTGCAGTAATTTCGGCGCCGTTTTTTCGAATGCCAAACCCGGAATACATATGACGTAGAAGGGTGCCTTCTACTTTTGTATCAAGTTTCAGCTTGATATCAGGTTGGGTCACGGAGATATGACCTAAAATGTCAGTGCGCGTAACCTAGATCGCAATAGCCATAAAATGAAATTTTTGAAATAGAGTGAATTCAAATGATTAAAAATGTTCACAGATAATATCAAATGCACACGAGATCATTCCTGGTGACCCCAGAGTCACTGGAGGTCATTTAAGGTCAAAGGTCACGGGCTGATCTGAAGAACGTGTGACCATGACAGTTCCCCCTTTTTCATGTCCCTGGCACCGCCTATGCTAACATTATACTAACACTGCAATGCGATTTGTACTTCTTTAGCATAGCATGACTAGCAGAAGCCAAAAAAGTGTTTTTACCTTTTTTGTTCATTCAGTTGTTGGAAAATTAATCCTCCTATTTTTGAAACCCTGTGAACGCCCATGAATTTTCTCAAAATTTCAGATTTGTGCACCCATGGTAAAAGCTCTATTCATAATCTCTCCATTCATGCCAGTTTCATTGAAATCGGTCCATAAACGACGGAGTTATAAGAGGTCCAAAAGTACCCCCCATTTTGACATTTTTGCCCCCCTGTATCCACAAATTTCAAAATTTTGAAAATCTCTTTTGATAAAAATGTAGTTCACGTCACGGCAAATCGATTGCCGTTTGTTGCGATGAAATCGGACAAGTAGTTCTCGAGATCTCAGAGGGGGCCGAATCCGCCCCCCCCCCTGCCGGGAATCGGCCATACCGTCTAGCCCTCCGGGAAGCAACGTAAAAACATTATTTACAATTCAATGCTGTTCATTTGCATGAGTTGTGCATACTTACAGAAAACCTAAATTTTTCTGGTCTCTTTTCCACTATGCCGAATGGCGTTTCACTCAGAGCTTGAGGTGCTAAAAATTAATAGCAGGTAACCGGCGTTTTAGTCTCCTTCAGCTCTGTATCTTCCGGACTGTGTCAATAATGCCAATGTGGAGGCAAGATATTAACTTGACAAGATCGGGAGCTCCCATCATTTTGATTCCCAAAGAGCCATGCTCCGCACAACTGATTACGAGTCAAGCAGCCGATCATAAACTCATTAACTAGAAGGATCAATTACCTGCCATCGCTTTCAGATTCCCCTTTAGGTCACTTTGTCGCGATCTTCCGGTTCTCGTTTTGGTCCGACTCCGGGCCTTATTAGAGGTCTGTTCACAAAAAAAACACACACACGGGCCTCAAGAGAAAGCTGTCTTGTTAATGACACGGCCACCATCATCCACGTGTCCTGGCATCTCTCATTCGGGTCAATTTCCCTAATTTTCCACGGAATATCTGAAGATGAACAGGTGGCAATGATTTCAACAGCTGTTCATGCGGTCGAGAAACACTATCTGGATGCGTTTATGTTCATCGACGAAATTAGGACGGTGTTTCCGTAGGCTTATCAAGTGTCCTCGTTTCCGCAAATTGCGCTATTAATTTTGAAAGAAAAATGTGGGTAAGAAATAGGAACAGACTTGCGCTGACCGAAATGTGCGTCATTCCCCGCTGTGATTGTGATGTAATCTCCCTTCCGAATTTCAATTAGCTTCATCCCATTCGATTTCTATTTTTCAAATAACCAATCTCACTAATTTCACCCCTATTGGTCTGCTTTGTTCTATTCTCGTCATAACATATGCTATTTAAGTAACAAGGCTGAGCCATCGCGACACTGAGGTCTGCCAGTGCACGTATCAGTCTCAGCGTCAACACCGACGCCCGCTCTCTGATCGCTCCCGGCCGTTGTGATAACTCCTTTACGCCACTTTTCAGCTGGAGTGCTGCGGCTTCACCGGCCCCAAGGAGTTCGCGTACACCAATTACCCGCTGGATAGCACTTGTTACCAGGAGCTGCCGCAGGAGGGTGTGTACACCAGCGAGTCGCGAGACCAGACCGTGCAGGAGCTTCGGCAGGTAAGCTTCAGTGAAGAGCGGGAAATAGGTGGCAGCACTTGTCGTAATGCTGGTGGGAGTGCGGACTGAAATCGCGGCTGCTGCCGGAGATGACTTGAAGATGGCAGCACTGACTTGGCTGAGCTTCAGCGCAGGAGCCGTATAAGTAAAGCCAGCCTATTGTTTCGAGGGCATTAACAATCCACTGTACAAACGTTTATTTATCACGGCCCAGTGCATCATCGTCCAGTGGCATAGCAAAACGTTAAAACATCCGCCCCTCATGATGTGCCATGAGACAGCGCGCTGCTTGGATGTTTCTAGTGACTGAAATGTCATGGTTAATCTTCCTTTCTGCGGTCAGTGTACAAAAAGGGAATCAAATAACTCTTATGAACAAAAGGACAAATTACGAGCGTTCTCTACCGCGGTGCACCGTTCTTTGGTCCTTTGGTCCTTTGCCTGGTCCGCCGCATGGTCTGGGGCATGGTCCTACGCCTATGCCCGCTGCTCGTCAGTCCTTCTGGCTGCGGAGACCGGCGGCAGCTGACAAGAGTGCGCGTCGCCCGCAGGACGGCTGCGGCATCCGGATGCAGTCCTGGATCGAGGCGAACAAGGTGACCTGGGTGCCGGCGCTGGCCTGCCTGGCCGGCCTGCAGATTCTCACGCTCGGCACCGCCATGTACGTCGTCAAGCGGAAGCGCAAGTCGCACAGGGGTTCCCGCTCCAGCTCCACGAGGCAGCTTCACGACTACCTGGAGTAGCGGCCGCGCCGGCGCGCCAGACGATGCCCTGTGGGGCGTTAGGACCACGCCGGCGCGAGGTCGCCAGCGCCGGCTCACCGTCAGAGGCTGGAGTCTGCTCCCGTCGTCCCCGGCAGCCGGAGTCTGCCCGAGTCTGCCCGGAGGCGGCTGACGGTCTGCCAGTCTGCCGGTCCGGCTCCTGGACGTCTGAAGACTGATCGAGTCGGCTCAGGATCGAGCCAGCTCGTCATCCGAAGCGAGGACGAGGCGCGCCGGCGGCCGATCTTGTGCCGATCCTGAGACAAATGTGGCGCAGCGGTGCTTGATGAGGCGGGCCCAGGCCGTGGCCGGCGGACTGTCGATGTGTAATGAAGACGTCCTGAGTGGCGGTGGTGTCTCCGCGCACTGGGCCTCGGGCCGAAAACCTCAGCTCATGCATGACGAGGCGCCGGCGAATGTTTACTGGTGGTGCAATGAAATGGAATAGTGATCCGCTGACATTGGCGACATTTCGGCACGGAACTTAAAGCGAGAACGCTGAGGCGAAACTGACAATCTGTTTTTGAGAAACAAAAAAGGTTTTAATTCAGCAAACGTGGCAATGGTACTGACATTATGTAACGTGTAAGTGATGTTTAACTGACAAGTCTGTTTGGCCGATAACCTCACTGAACTCAAATAACAAGTAATAGTTGGTTCAAAAATCGTCCGCAGTTTGATGCGAGTTATGTTGGAGTGTACAGTATTGGCTAAGTGTGAAGAGTCTGCCTTTGAATACTTGAAAAGAGCAAACAAAGAACCGTATGTGTCTATGTATAAATAAACCATCTCATTTTCACCTATCCCTTCCCATCGAACCCCAACGAAAACAACACGCATTCATCGTGAGAGAAGAATGTGGAGAAGGAGTGAGAGTGGAATGTTTCGCGTTACGTGAGTGTAATATATTTCCTCCTGATGTGACGTTGTTCTGTTCTTGTTGGTTCCCTTCAACGAGCGGTAACAGGGAAAAATGTCCGTTTCTTTTTCTCATGTCTTCACAGGCTTTAAAATTTAACCTGGTCATGCACTGTTTTGCTAAATCGAACTACATTTCAGTCAAGAAGCTGCATGCATATCACGGGTAGGATTCAGTCGATGATTCCTCTCCTCGGTCGTGCGTCGAGTTTTTCTTTCGGGAAAATCGTTACAAGTATCTGCTGAAATGCAGGTAGTTGATGACAAGACCTTGCGTACGTATCTCATGCGGCGTTCGATTATTTTACATGACACACGGGTCTACCCAGGAAGGATCAAGTCAACAGTAATCGCAACGACCCATTCCAATACGACTGTCACGCTATGATTAACCAGCAGGCCAGGACGGCCAGCAGCTTCGTCTCCCGAGCTGCATCTCCTCCCGGAACATCTATTATGGTACACACCCAGAGTGGATGTCTTGACCGGCTCGCCGGTCCTGGCCTCGCTGAGTCGTCGGCTCGGAGGTCCGGGTCTGTGGTTTATTTATCGCCGCCGTCGGCCGCAGACCAATATCCCGCGCCCATCCATCACGACACGGACTTCATCCGGGCGCGCGCGGCGGCTGCGCGCCTGCCGCCGACTGGCCGACCGGCAGTCAGTCGGACGGTGCCGCCGTCTGAAGGCGGACTTACCACTCTCGGCCGCCGCTCCGACCGTCGGCGCGAAGCGCTGACCTGCCGCCTGCCCGCGGCCGCTTCGGCTTCCGCCGCCCGCGGACCTCGCAGCAGGGCCCCGACAGAAACGCCGCCGTTTTGCGTGTTTTATTTTGGTTTTGTCTTTTGCGCTGACCCTTCTTACCGCGATCACTAGGGCACTTCTCGTACCGGGAGGAGGCGGTCCCAGCCCGGCCCGAGAGGCAGGCGCCGGGCCGCCAACCTGACCACCACACCGGGCTGACCTGGCCAAACGCCGCGGGCACTCCTCCGGGTGGACACAGCGAGGGAACGGGGACCGGCACCGCGCAGCTGCGGCCAACGTCAGCGCCGGCTGACAGGAGTGGAACAGGCAATCATGAGCAGCGACATCACATCACGGATTGTCAGACTGATAAGGGGTGTCGAGTCGCTGCTGCTGCAAACACATCTAAATGTTTGTTCCTGGGGCATTCAGGTTTAGCTTTTGCGATACGGCAAGTCCTAACAAACGTTTTCAAAGACAAAATAATGGAACGCAACACTGCATTATCCTGGGTGCACTGAACGTGAAAACACTACAACGTGGGAGCGGATAGATGCATTTCTTGTACCGAGAACACAGGAGCCTTCAGTATGACCACTAGAAACTAACTAAAAATACCCCTGCTATATTCGTCGGCAATTCAAGTTTAATATTCACTTCCATTCATCACGAAAAATGCTCCCAGAATCACTTCTGAGTCCCCAGAAACAACACCTATGATAGAGCTCAGCGTAAACCGAATGCATTGCCCGACCTGGCAACAGCCGAAAGTCTACCAGACCGCACGGGCACGACCGTCCTGGACAAGATCGGCGCAAAAATCCATAACCGTCCGCTGGGCGGGGCCCGACTGAGCGAGAGAGCGCGGGAGCGAGTCTGCGGCGCCGGCTCAGCGGCCACCTGACGGGGGGCGGCCGCCACGGCGCCCGCCGACCGTTCGCCGCCACTTTAGCCGCTCGTCCGACTAATCAATGGCCAATCAGCTGGGCGGCGGGCTGGCCGCCGTCCCGCGGCCACCGCCCGGGGCGGCGGCGGGGGGGGGGGGGGGATGTCGGGGTATCGACGCGCGGCGGCCGCGGCCCGGCCCGTGAGAGCGCCGGCCGCCCGGAGAGAGGTTAGGAGCGGACCAGTATTGATCGGAGCGGGCCGGCGGCTGGCA
Source organism: Capitulum mitella (assembly GCA_030062745.1). Classification (NCBI taxonomy): domain Eukaryota; kingdom Metazoa; phylum Arthropoda; class Thecostraca; order Pollicipedomorpha; family Pollicipedidae; genus Capitulum; species Capitulum mitella. The sequence continues at coordinate 27,861,832 of CP099844.1, forward strand.
CCAGCCTGCCGAGGCGCCGGCCCCCTCCGCAGCGTGCCGTCCGGAGGCGCCGCCCGGTCAGTGCCGCGGCACCGGCCGCACCTGTTGGGGCCGTGCACCGGCCGGACCGGACGGGCGGGAGAACCGTGCAGGCGGCCACTGAGGGCGCGGGGAGGGAGCGTTTCTCGTGCTTGCCTAAAACAGCGCAGGCAAGCAGTGATGATCTGGCACGATCGAATATGTAAATGGGCTCCAAGCGTTTATCTAAAATCTGCCTCTTATTGCTTGACACTTTCTCAGAATGACTTACCGAACATGGGACGAATGGAATATCTAATATGGGTTAATTGTGTTATCTTCTTTCTGAGCCTGAACATTAAGGACAGCAGTCTTTTTGCAGGTCACGACCCAAAACGTTAGGACAGGGAAACCTTGCTCAAGAAATCGGCGTTACTTGTGCGAGGGAAAACTGCACAGCTCACCAAACCGGCAGATGTGTAGGAGTGTTTCAGCGTTTGGTCAGGCCTCGGTCCAGCTGACGATGACCACGGCACCCAGGTGCGTCTCATCCCTCAATCTAGCTCACCTTAAATATACAAAGTACACAACGGAACACCAAGCACTCTATAGAGGACACCACAACATCGCACACCATCACATCCAACAGGGGAAGACTTGATTGCACTAACTCACAACGCTGGAAGACGTAATCGGGCAGCGTGGCGACCAACGCGGCGCGTTTGCACCAGGCGCGCCACGGCTGCCGCGCGGTGCGCGGCGCGCGACACCGGCGTGGAAGACTCGATTACCTCGCGTGGAAGACTCGGTAACTTCGCGTGGAAGACTCGGTTGCCCAGTATGGAAGACTCGGTTGCTCCTTGCAGGAGGCGGTACCGCGCGCTCGCTCGGCGAGCCGGGCAGTTCGAGGTCGCGGGCCGTCAGAACGGGAGCCCGATGCGGTAGGCTTCGACCAGCGCCCGGCCGGACGTGTAGATGCCGCACAGGCCGAACAGAAAGCCGAGGAAGATGACGAAGATGTCGTAGCCCCTGGTGAACCAGGAGATGGCGTCCCACTTCAGCTTCAGGTGGAAGTAGCACGGCCAGATGAAGCTAAGCATGACGCCCGTGATGCTGCCGATGAAGCCCATCAGGATGGCGAAGTGCGGGATGATGACCGCCATGATGATGGTGAACACCACCACCAGGACGCGGAAGGCGAGCCCGAAGGTCCGAAGCTCGCCGTCCAGAGCCCAAATCGAAGGCATCATCGTGTAGGGCCGGCCCTTGAAGAAGGTCCTCTCGAGTAGCTCGCAGGCGGCGTAGTACGGCAGGGGGTACGACAGCAGCGCCTTGACGACCAGGAAGAAGTTGATCAGCTGCTTGAAGCTCTGCGACGGCAGGTTGTTGGTGATGACCTCCTGGGTGGCCTCCTGCCAGGTCAGGAAGCCGATGTAGCCGAAGAGGGACTTGAAGGCGGCCGCAGCGATGTGCGACCAGTCGAGCATGCACTCGAAGCGGCTGGGGTCGCGCATGTTGCCCTCCAGCGACGGCAGGAAGATCTGCGACGTGTAGGAGAAGACGATGATGCCCAGCCCGATCGGGAAGTGCAGAAAGTCAATGCGGAGCTTGACCTTGGACCAGCCCCACTCGCCGGCCCAGGACAGGCAGTAGCCGAAGATGAAGACGTTGATGACCAGGTGCGCCATGGTGCACCAGAAGCTGAGCGTGCTCACGTGGTGCAGGTTCTTGAGGAAGCCGCACGGGATCAGCAGCATGCCGCAGAGCATCATCCACGAGCGCGTGTCGATCTGGCCTTGCGGGAACATGCCGATCATCAGGTCGCCGCAGAGCACCACGTACAGGATGCAGGTCATCAGCAGCTCGATCAGCTGGGCCACGTTCACCACGCGGCCTCCCCAGCGCGGCCCGAAACACATCTTGGCGATGCTGACGTAGCTGTCGCGGACGCGCACCAGCTCTCCGTCGGCCGTCTTCTGCGGGCAGCGCGGCCGGTCGGCGTTACCCACCACTCCTCCGCGCAGCACGCGCACACATAGCCTCAGCAGAGCTGTCAGCGTCAGGTTGAATGAAACAGAGGTAAAATCGGTGGATATCATTTCACACTTACAAATTACAGGACTTGTTTCGCCTTACATAGCTCTTCAGCAGAAAACCAATACACGGTTAATATTACTTTGTGGAGCTGAAGTTCAAAGACAAATGCACGAAATCAACTGAAACGTAAAATGCGTCGTCGACAAGAATAACTTTTCGCCCGTACGGATAATTGGATTTCAGTAATCGAAGGTAAAGCGAGAGCAATGGGTTGCTGCCTGCTTCGTCTCAGTCCCGGACTTACCTCGTACAGACAGTCGACCAGAATTTTGCCGGTATAGCAGCAGATGTGGGCCACCCCGATCATGGCCACGATGGCCCAGTAGCCTCCGTGCAGCACCGTGTACGGCAGCGACACGATGAACATGCCCTGCGGCGGAACAGGCAGAGGCTCGGATCAGTCCAATGGAGGCGTGACCCGGAGAAGGTCACCGGCAACGGAACATTTCCGAGAGGCTTGGAGGACTTCTGCTACGCTGGCATGAGTGAGGGAGCCCAGGGGCAGGCGGGGCCTACAAGTTTTGGGGAGTTTTAACATATGTCTCATGTGCGATTTGCAACAGCTGTCTCAAAATGGACCTGATCGTGGTAACTTTTAACACGCTCGTAAGCCTATGATCACTGGTACTGCATAGCCGTCTTAAATCACGTCAATTTCGCAGAAACTAGCGACAGAACTAATGTCAGAACATTGGATCTAAGCCTGATAATAACATGTAATAAATGTTTTTTTTCCTTTTATTTCTTCCCGGAATCGTCAGTCGCCACGTGCCCATGGAGTCGGTGCGATCCTAAGTCCTACTGAACAAGCAAACAAGAACCGCTAATACCATCTAAATATGGCCACCGCCCAGCCCCTGAGCCGGTCCAGGCTCTTCTGAGGCCGAACTCAGAGATGCTTTGCGCCCGAATCCGGGATTCCGTCCCGGGCCTAAAACGAACGCGGGTCCTCACGGGTCATTGTCACGGCCCGTGAAACACTGCCGCAGCTGATGATTTCTGAACAGATAACAACGCCACTTTCATGTCCATTCTTTCCATACATCACCTTGGGCCGAACGCTGAACTTCGGAATTATTGTTGTCGCATTGGCAACGCCAGCAGTAGGGAAGACCGGGGTCAAATGTAACACGGGGCAATTGTAACAGACGCTTTAACTTCGAAACTTACAAATGGATGACGCTGGAGGCACTACTGGACATGCGCAGTAAGCTGTTCCTTTTCTTCACGAGGTTTCAGGCCGGTGCGGCGGGTGAGTCGATTGTGCTCTTCACAATTGTGTTTTTTACAGTGTATTGTAACTTTGTTTATTTTTTAATATGATCAGCTCATTCACGTATCTTACTAGACACGGGTTTAAGAGTTTGTGTGGGGTGGGTGGGGGTATCTGGTCAAAAAATAAGTGCATCAGTTGCCGCCCACGCCGCCTTGTTTTGCGTCATTTTTGTCTGAAAGATGGCGTGGCGTGTCGGGGACAATTGTGACATTTTTGCTGGGATCAAATGTAACAGTGTTACAATTGACCCCTATGGCCAGACAATTAAACCTAAATTTATGTAAAATATCAATGCACTTGGCATAAATGTAACCACTGGGGGCGGAGGCTATGGAAACATGCCCCGTCCAATTAATCAACATGCAATTTTGTCCCCAAATTCAATATCAATATCATTCAAAAATCATACTTACGGTGTTATTGTCACCAATCCCTGATTTACCTCTTAGGTGCTGTTTTATCAGTTTTAATTTTAAGACGTGGTTACGTTCTTGGCGGCTAGTCACCGCGTCTTACCGTAGATGTTTCACCTTCACAGCGGACTTATTAAGATACTTTACTATTTTATTTATTGATTATTTTATTGATTAAATAATTCTGGTTTGACTTCATTTGGATATTTCTGGGGAAAGTATGGGACATTTGTATATAGTTTAATTTGTCTTCCTCTGAATGTTACAATGAAAATACATTATTATATCCATGCATCATGGATGATATATATCATGCATCATTCCTGCAGGGGCTGATACATTGGGGATCGACAAGCCTGGTCCATCGGGGATCGGACAATCTCGTCCATTGGGGATCGTCTCGAAGCAGCTCACCCCTGAAGCGATTCGGCCGCTACCCAGGGCGGGTCCAAGAAAAAACAGCCGTGCGGGTCGAAAGTGAAAGGCTGCAATTCTGACTGACACTCCAGAAAAGAGAGCGATAGAGCTAAAAGAGAGTCGAAAGGATTGCAAACAAGCATCGAGAAAAGCTCAATCTTGACAAGGACAAGCATGAAGAGAAGAAGACGACGGCTGGTGGGAAGAGGGCTCGGAAGACAGCACGCAGGGAAAATTGCAGTGATGATGAAGAAGTCTTCTGCTTTTGATGAAGCGTCGGTTATTGGCCTGATAAAGGTAGAGCTGTTATTTAATTCAGGAAAAGCTGCTGGAGTACTTGAGCTTTACGCCGTTGCGAAATCGTATTTTTGTATTGGAGCTGCGATTTTAATCCAGGAAAGGCTCAGGATGTAAGAGACAATGTTGTTCAATAAAGGCTGTTTTCGACAAAAGTGGCTTTCACTACACCACTACACCATTCGCTAACATGTTACATTTGACCCTAGGTGCTGTTACAATTTACCCCGTACCTGGGGTTAATTGTAACAGCTGAAGTGACTTTTTGAAATAGTAATTTCGATACCTTAAAGTCGTTATTTCGGGATCTTGTCATATCCACTACAAAGGCAAAATATCAGAGTTTGTGAAAACCCGAGAAAATGTTCTGCAACCCAAAATATTTTCGTTCCAGGATCGAAAAGGTAAAAAAATGCAACATTTTTTTACCAACAACAATTTTTATTAACAACAACAACAATTTTTATTAACAAATGACCCCGGTCTGCCCTACAGGAGATTCCACCCGTGGTCGGAATGTGACGCTCGAAGTGACCTTCCCTGCATTATCATCAGATGCTTCTTCTACGTCACTGCTGTAAATGCTTGGAACGCCCAAAGCACAAATCCAGTCGTAATTTTCTCCGCCTCCAGCAAGCTTTTCGCGCCAGGTAAAAAAACAAAAGACTGTGGCCGTAATTAGCCTTTCATGAACGGAAAAGTTGCAACATTTCAGTGGCACCCTTCACGAAAAAAAACAATCCCAGGCTTACTTTCACTCTAACATAAATTCTTTAGCCTTTAGAAGGCCTCAATTTTAGGAAGCAACTGCAAGAGCAGTAGTGGATTCAGGGTCTCGAAAAAGGGAGGGGGGAGGCTTTTGGGTTGTTTCTCATTCACTTTAGTCTCATTCACTGGTCAAATTTCCATATACTTACCAAAAATGATTGTTGCAAGCTACTGCGAGAAACATCATTGAAGAGTCCAGAAAACTGAAACAGGATGATTGTACCTGGCTGAAAATGCAAGTTTTGTGTTGCCAAAGCCAAATCGTCTTTTTCGTTTTCTTGTTTGCCCTTTTATTTTCCTTGGATCCTTTCCTATCAATGCATGTATATTCCTGTACACTTTTTTCCACAAATGTCATTGTTGGGTTGAAATCGGTGATTCAAGTCATTACTACATGTGGATAAAAGTTCATGTTTTCCAAATGTTTGTATCTGCCTCTGCCTTTGATCCTTTTTCATGCACCCTCTGTACAGTAGGCTATTCCTATAAAGGCTTTGGCGTATTGAAACGTTTACTTGCTATCGAGCCCCACCTACTTGCGTTGCATTATCCCATACGACGCCCCTGAGACTCCCTTTGGGAGTGTCTGGGCTTTCTGTAGATGTCGTGGATGCTTAATTACCATAAATGTCATGCATTCACATCATAATATTGTTAAACATTGGCTAACAGCGACGATATGTCAAAGAATAGCATTTTAAGGAAACAACCGCAAAATGATCTGGCATGGCTCTCGAAAACGTACCTTGGAGCCGCTTCTGTTACAGGCAGGAGGTTGAAATTTTGGTGCGATTTGGCAAAAAATATGCAGGAAAAGGCGCCAGATTTCATTGTCATGAAGCAGACGGTTAGTTTTGGCATCAGAAAAAACTACCGTGGAGACCAAATCGACCCCGCTCGAAGATTGGGTTAACGTCCCGTCCCAGTCCCTAAAACCCTCATTTATACGGGATCAAGTCTCTCTTAGGTTCAGACCTCTCTCCTTGATACCAGATTTCTGAATTGACCCGAAAGAGTCGAAAAGTTTTAGCCAACGCCAAACCATCAGGTGTTACTGGCGCGGATCCAAGGATTTCCTCAGGGGAGTGCACCGCAGGTTTTTCAACATTTTGTGACTGATTTCTGTACAACTGCGCCATTTCATTTTCGGAGTGGGGAGGGGATCTCCCCCCAAATGGCGAGGATTTCAGCATGAGGGGGACCTCCGCCACCCCCTCCCCCAATTTCTCGCACTGTGCCCCATTTTCCAAAACCCCCTATCCGTGCCCGGGCGCCGGCGCCGCTCCACTGACCTGGATGGCGTTGGTGACGTTCCAGCCGGCCTGCCACTCGTCGATCTTGTCGCCGGCCTGGCCGTCGCACGGGTCGTCGGGCCCGCCAGCAGCGCCGTTCGCGTGGCCGCCGCCCTTGCCGGCCATGGCCGCCAGCTCGGTGTCGCCCGGCCGGCGGCCATACTTGGCGAAGTGCAGGTTCTCGTCGGCGCCGGACAGGCACGAGTCGGGCAGCGCGGCGCGGGCGCGCGCCCAGGCGGCCGCCACGTGCGGCCCCAGGTTGGGCAGCAGCGGCATCTCTGGCGCCGGCGGCCGCTAGGTGACCATGCTGCTGCCGCCGGCGGCAGCGCTCTGCGCAGGGCGCGGCTCGGTCGCCGCCGCCGCCGCCCGTCTGCGCGCGGTCACGATCGATGCTGTTCTGGGCGGCCGCCGACGCCGCCGACGGTCGGGGCAGTTCGGACGTCGCCGGGTGTCGGGGCAGTTCAAGACGTCGCCGACGGTCGCAGCAGTTCAGGACGCCGCCAGATGCCAGGGCAACTCTGGACCACGTCAGACGCCGGGAACACATATACCCGTGTATCACACATCGACGGCTTCCTAAGGCGCATATGTGACTGTATTAAACACCTTTTTTAGCGAACCGTGACAGCTTACACGCATCGTTATCGATGCAAAACGGAATATCATGTCAAAGTTGATACGGGCTCAGCATTCGAGAAGTCCCAAACTTACAATGGCCCCCAGGAACAGATCCAGCGGATCGGTTGAGGGGGGGGGGGGCAAACCAGAATTTGCCGGGTATGGATGGCAGGTCAACGAATCGGCGACCGGGAGGGAGGGGAAAGGGAAAGGGAGTGGAAGACACTGGCCGTGGGCTCGGAGAGTCCAGCGACTCCAAATTCTGGTTGTGTAGTAGTCACCATGTGTTTGTGTGTGGGGGGAGCAAATGGCAATTTGGCCCCCATTTATCGCTTATATATATAGTGATGTACAATATAATATATCTAATATAATATATGTAATACATGACAGCAATTTGGCCCTCACGTATCGCTTATATATAGTAATGTACTATATAATATATCTAATATAATATATGTAATACATGACAGCAATTTGGCCATCACTTATCGCTTATATATAGTAATGCACCATATAATATATCTAATATAATATATGTAATACATGACAATCTTTAATAATAATAGAACGTTGGGTGAGAGGTATGGTCGAGACGCCTCCCCCCATTCGCCAATCATGGCCCTGCGGTATAAGGCTAGTTCACACGAGGAGCCGTCGCATCGCGATGCGACACCGCTGGGCAAGTGGAGGTTCCGCCCACATCCGCCTACTCTTGCGAATGACGTAGTAATGACGTCACGTTAAGCTCCGCCCCTCGGTTTCGGCCGGTGCGTCATATGTCCAACGTCGTTAGCGCCCCCGCGGGAAGGAGCAAGCGACGTTCAGTGGCAATGAACCGCGCTGTTCTGTCTGAGGCGCGAAGCCTTGCACCTTAAGCAGCTTATTAGGGACGTCTAATGAATACTTGTTTGAAGGCTGCTCACCCTAGTTTCGTTTACTTGAGTCCATTTTGTTTGAGTGGGTTGGGCACTGATGGAGAACTGAGATAAATTCGATGACCAAAGCGTCATTGTAAAACATCCTGCCGATGGGCGCAGTAAAATGTGTCTTTTATTGACGAAGCTGTCAATTTCATGGAAGCGTTACCTAAACCTTGGCTGTTGAATGCACACCAAATGAACGCATTGGCGGAAACGTCAGGCGCCGTTGTCAGCTCATCAGCTGCCAATGCTCGCCCGTGTGGAGCTGTACCTTACAGCACAAGGGTGGCGTCGAACGCTTCCCCGAAATAAGTGACTGCCTGCCGCATCAATAAGTTGTTGATGTTGAATGCTGACATCTGTTGCAGAACATTTAGGTCTTGCTGATGGAGTCACGAGGGAGAAGTCATATTGCTTTTTGCTGCTCTTCGTAGAATTCATTGTTATGGGATCAGTAGGGTATCCGGGAGGGGATCAGAGGGTTTTAACTGTCCCCGCTTATAGCCAAAGACTAAAATCGCTGTTATTACCGATCATTTCTTTGAAAGACAAAATCATTTTAAGAATAAAAACTAACCTATTTTTCCTTTCACAACTTTACCTTTCTCTACTTTTCTTTTCAGACGTTCTGTTTGATACGTGATATTTCCCCATGTTTGGAATAAAATGGTTAAAGTAAAGACGTTTACAATTTAATGAATATGAACATTAGGGGAGGCGCCACGGATTTTTGGACTGTGGGGCATTACCAGGGGCGCAGCCCAGACGATGAGCTCTTGAAAGTAAACTCTCTTCGAAACTGGGACTTCACTTTACAATGTACGATCTTAACCCGCCCCCGACTGGGGGTTTGTTGACAGCCCCCCTGAAGTTTTTCTGGGATTGCGAGAAAACGAACAAACACAGAGCCACGAAACTTTGTGTACCTTTTGCTTCATCATTCTTACATCTTGTGTCAAAATTTTGATCTCAGGCCAGGTCAGGTGCCTGACCCAGGTCAGGTCAAACAGACCTATGTCCAATAAAGTTAAGCGCCCTGTAACTTTTTCGGAAAACAAGATATCTCTATAATACTTTCAGGGATTAGTGATCCTGATAGATGCAACAAATCTGCTGTCTCAGATTTTTGGAATTTTCCGGGTGATTGATTGGTCAAAGGTTAAGCCATTTTTAAGACATGTCGTCGATTTTTCGGAAACTGACGGAATATTTTATAACATTTTTAATGTGGAGTGAAGCAGACATCTAGTTACCGTCATTGGGCAGAGTGTCAATGACTTCCAGCCATTGACCTGAGGTCAGGTCACGAATAAAATGTAGTGAGCTAAAATGTACCACCGTCAGAATCGGGGATGAATTACTCAGAATGGGTAGAAAATGACAGAACTAGCTTGCACAGACGGAAGTAATACCAGGAACCTCAAAAAGTTTGAAAAAGTAGCATATTTTGGAAATAAACAGGCTCTCACGAATAAAGCTCTGCCAGTTGTGTAGATTGATAACTAATAAATTTTCCCAAAATTTAACCCGCGCACGACCGTCGGTCCGTTACGATCACACGCGACTGGAGGGGGGGGGGCTGTTGGCCGTCCCCCTCTAACTCGCGAACGGTCGGTCGCACATTAAAAATAAACGCACCGTTGGAAAACTTGTGACGAGTAGAGCTCGAAACTGGTCTCATTTTTAGTTTTAAATAATATGTAAGCTAATTTACGCCCTAAAGATGTTTTCTCATAGCCGATTGCATGAGACCGAGAAATGGTCTGAGTCTCAAGGGCTGTGACTAATAACGCATAAATAAAGGCACCTGCGCACAAGTAAAGGTTCGCAAATGCCGATATACATCTTATTTCTCAGATTTGTTAAATATATACGCCGAAACGTCGAGTTAAAGACACAGCAATTCTCGCTCCGGCTGTCGGCGTGCGCCGCAGCCGTATGCAGTGACAAATTGACGGGAACTTATTTTAGTGTTCTTTTATTTTGGCGAAAAAAGCCTATCCATGTAAATTTTATTGATCTTACTGGTTCTTGTGATGGTTTCCCATGCTTAAATTTTGGGAAAATTCATTAGTTACCAGTCCACACAATGGGCAGAGCTTTATTCGCGAGAGCCTGTTTGTTTCCAAAATATGCTACTTTTTCAAACTTTTTGGGGTTCCTGGTATTACTTCCGTCTGTGCAAGCTAGTTCTGTCATTTTCTACCCATTCTGAGTAATTCATCCCCGATTTTGACGGTGGTACATTTTGGCTCACTACAGTTATTCGTGACCTGACCTCAGGTCAATGGCTGGAAGTCATTGATACTCTACCCAATGACGGTAACTAGATGTCTGCTTCACTCCACATTAAAAATATTATTAAATATTCCGTCACTTTCCGAAAAAACGACATGTCTTAAAAATGGGCTTGACCTTAGATCAATGACCCGGAAAACCCCGAAAAATCTGAGATAGCAGATTTGTTGTATCTATTAAGATCACTAATCCCTGAAAGTATCATTGAGATATCTTGTTTCCCGAAAAAGTTAGAGAGCGCTAAACTTTATTGGACATAGGTCTGTTTGACCTGGCCTAGGTCAGACATCTGACTTGACCTAAGGTCAGAATTTTGACACAAGATGTAAGAATGATGAAGCAAAAGGTGCACAAAGTTTCGTGGCTCTGTGTTTGTTCGTTTTCTCGCAATCCCAGAAAAACCTCAGGGGGGCTGTCAACAGCACCCCCAGTTGGGGACGGGTTAAGCATGGAAAACCATCACAAGAACCAGTAAGATCAATAAAATTTACATGGATAGACTTTTTTCGCCAAAATAAAAGAACGCTAAAATTAGTTCCCGTCAATTTGTTACTGCATACGGCTGCGGCGCTCGCCGACAGCCGGCGCGAGAATTGCCGTGTCTTTAACTCGACGTTTTGGCGTATATATTTAACAAATCTGAGAAATAAGGTGTGTATCGGCATTTGCGGACCTTTACTTGTGTGCTGGTGCCTGTATCTATGCGTTATTAGTCACAGCCCTCGAGATTCAGGCCATTTCTCGGTCTCATGCAATCGGCAATGATGAAACATCTATAGGGCGTAAATTGCTTACAAATTATCTGAAACTAAAAATGAGACCAGTTGCGAGCTCTACTCGTCACCAGCTTTCCAACGGTGTGTTTATTTTTATTGCGCGACCAACCGTTCGCGAGTTAGGGGGGGGCCAACTGCCCCTTCCAGTCGCGCATGATCGTAACGGACCGACGGTCGTGTGCGGGTTAATAAAAAATTTGCCGCTTATCTGGCCGAAACGACTGTAAAATTGGCAATCCACTTCCGGCACGTAGCCATGATTTTTCTCAGTGATAGACCAAATCTCAAATTTTGTCACATACTACTGGCATATGACAAAATTTATAGGGAAAAAAGCGACAATTCTATGTAAATTACCTCAGATTTAACAGACAGGAAAAAATATAATGCTTGCTTTTGTAGCAGACAGACGATCACTGCTCCGCATTGCTGCGAAATCGCTAAATATCTAGTGTTGATGACTTGGCTCAGGTGGAGCCATGGTCTCATGTCCCCCCCTTGACTACGTGCCTGATGCATTTACAGAAAATTTCCTCACCGGATTTCTTTTATAACACGAGTTGCGATTTTTGAGGGGGACTGGTTATAACCAGTACCCCACAATCAAATGAATGTGGGGCACTGGTACCCCACGTACCCGATGGTGGCGCCGCCCATGATGAACATGGATGTAACCACGTTCCAGAAATTAAGGAGGGGATCGGAATCGGGGGGAGATCAGACCAAAATCTTGTTCATCAACATCAAGTGCATCAACATCAAAATACAAAATGTTCACTTTCCGACCAAAACTGGGGGAAATGAAGCCCGTTGGCCACAAACGGAGGGGCAACGCCCTCCTCCCAGTGGTTACACCCATTAACATGAGTCAGCATGGACCAACCGAAGTGCAACGTGCAAAACCGTTAAAACCAAATGTGTCCTGCCTGCGTCCATGGCCTTGTTTATGTTCTTATGAGTGAGTGATGGCGTCGGCAAAGGACAAACATTGGATGATAAACATGGTGGTTCCTTTGGGCCGCCTAGTGGGCAAAATACTGCCAGTTTCTAGTAACGTTTCCTACCACGATTGAGAACTAAAGCGGTTCTATGACACACAAAACTCGATAGCTTACGAGACGAAAGACTAGCCTTCATTGGCGGCAGAAGTGGGGGAAAGACAACCACCGGCGCAGCCAGCAAGGGGGACCCGGGGTCCAGCCTTCCTTAGGCCCGCATGTTTTGTGAAACCATAGCATATCGTCTTCCAAGCGGCGGTTTTCGTATGATTTCAGGTCACACTAAGATTCATCCCCTCCCCCTGAAGAAAATCCTGGCTGCGCCCCTGGGGTAACGGGGACGAAGTGCCCCTCCCCCAGCCGTCAAAATCTAACGTTAAATCTATGGCGTTACATGGAAAGAAATAGCTCGAAAAGTAGCCTTCTTCCCGGAGCACGTTCCGCCGCTGCTGCTGGCCGTTGCCGTTGTCGCGCGACAGGAATGAAACTATTTCTAATTCCGCGGCTGTTGCGCTGTCGTCGGACTCTGAGCGCTCGGAGCGCCGATTGGCCGGACCCAAGTCCAAAAACCGTGACGTCACCACATGGCAGCGCCTATTGCACCCGGTACCAAAGACGGATTGTACGGTGTGCAACGTGGCTCGCGGTGCTGCGTCGCGCCGGGACTATTTCACGAGTGAACTGGCCTTGCTCTGATCCAAATCATTTGAGACGTGATAGACTCGTTTATTCCATCCAAAACAACTTACCGATTATTTGGTCTGGAATGCTGGAATGTATGTCACCTCTCCAATAACCGCTGCACCGATATCATGGAATTAAACCATTGACGTGGACCAGTCTCAATTTACTTGACCTATGTAATTTCCATCGGGGCATGATAGACCTTATACGCATCGATAAGACGCCAAAAAGGCTTGGGAGATGAGAAACGACAGGGATTCAGCTTGGACCGGATAAGCGCGGAATGATGTAAGCTTACATTTTGAACTCTATCTCGTCGTGCTGTTGTGTTGCTTCCATAACAGAACCCGTTCTTCTACTGTTGATTGTTTTGGTCATGACAAGGCTGCTCCAATGTACACAGGCAGGCAAATTTTCTAAAATTATTGGGATGCACGCTTCATTGCGAGCCCATGCTTCCATGCAGTTCGATGAGCGTAATATTAACTCTTGCCTGAGGTTGTCACCCCATGACGTCTTTCTGCGATTACTGGCCAACGGCCCTTGTCAAGAACTTGAAACTTGCTATGGCTGCATTTACATCCATTCCGCATCTAAAAAAATCCCAATAAATGAAAAATGGAGAATAGATTTTCGTCTCGCTAGATTTTGCCCAAACCTTATCGAATTTGCTATCTCCCTTACCTAATTCAGTGATCACCGTTCTTTTGTGGTGATGTAAGTTCAGTAAATTGCATTTTGTCTGGCGTGTCTTAAGCTGTATAACTTTCTTCATTTCATGCTAAGCGCAATTGAGTTTCACAATGTCATTCAACGTTTTCGTTTTCTAAGGTTAGCCAATTTCGTTCCGTGCTAATTAAACCAGGGGTTCTGTTTTTCACCCGCCTTCTAAATTATCATCTCGTAATGAGTTCCACACCGCTGCTTCCTGTTGTTCAGGCTCGTAACTGCCCCTCCCAAAGAAGATGGTTCTTGATTTTCCGCTTGGCCTTTCATGAATTATAAACACCGTTGGAAAGTAAGTATACCCCACTCACATCCTGAACGCGTTTTGGAGCATCGGTCTCTCGGAATCAATGTGTGGGATTTGCTCCCAAAATCTGGTGACAGCGGTGGGATCCTCGTTTCCAACTGGTTGATAAGAAGGCAGCTATACCGGATACGCCCCTTGAAAATGTTGAGCAAATTCCGCAAAACGCTGAATCAATTTTGGTTTGCTCGTGCTCCAAAGAGTCTGCATTGGATTCTTCAGAGACCGATGATGGCGACCCACAGCCCTTGTGCTACTGCTGCATGCGCAAGCGTCCATACCGTGCCTGACGTGATTTTAAAGACATATTATGTGGCAGCTGTGTGAGAAGGGGCAGCATCCGCTCCAGCAGCACGGGAGGCCGGTCACATGATGGTCAGAAGAAGGAGACGGGCAGCATTGATTGTTGAAAGAGAAATGTTCACTCTTTTATCACTTGTTTTCCAGGTGATGCTGTTTATTGGTGATGTGCCACACACTACAATGTAAATGTCGGTACCACACAAATGTCTCTCTTTGCAGTAGTGATTAGGATAAAGTATGTGCGTAACAATTTAACGTTAAAGATTTAGGCGCACTGTTCTCCCCTTTACACGGCTTCGATTTTGTCCGTGTTGTGCACATGCATTGCAGCATTCTCTTTGGTCTCGCACTGACTTGTATTAACTTACTCTTCGTCACATTGCCTAAGTCTCCCAGCGCCATATGGGTACGGCCTGTCCTGCTATCGGAGTCTTTCTGCACGGCGGCTTGTCATTTGACCATCGGAGACGCCTCCGCTGCTGATGCAGCGGCGCCAGCCAGGCCACCTTCCCGTGGCTGAAGGCGCCACTCTGGAGCGGCAACATCCAGACACCTATGGTCCAACCGTCAGACGAGCATCAGCTTCTGGCCCGCTGCCGGCGACCGCGACCTACAGACGAGCTGTCTTCCCGTGCTACATCGTTGGCCTAGCACGACGGCAACTCACCCTTCTTCCCGTGGCCAATGGCGGTCTGATGCATCGACGACCTACCATCCACTCCGCAGCAGTGGACGCACTGATGGAGATGTCCATTATTCGTCCACATTGCGTTTCCCATCAAGCTGGACTTCAGGCCACCGGACGTGCGCCGTGCCTGCCGTGCGCATTGGTACTTTGACCGTATTATCAACGGACTGACATCAGTTTGGGTCGGGACGATGGGCAGTACCATCACGCGTCACTTCATCTGCCCAGACCATCGCATGTGGTCACCTGTCTTCTGTGGGTCCAAAATGAAGTGTGCAGTGCTCATCGCGTCGCGCCGTTCGCCTTTCTCTGGATGACATTTCCCGGCAGTGCCTCATCTGAATGAGAACTCCGGTGTGTGGAACTCATATACGAACTCGTTACCCTTGAGTCATATTCATATATGCATATGCCATATGTACGTGTTATTCTTCGCCTCGTTCGCGCTCGGCTCCGTGGGGAGAAGCATATTGTAGTGATGTAAATTCGGCCCATTGTATTTCGTCTGGCGTGCCTTATGCTGTAGGGTCTTGCTCATTTCGTGCTGACCACAATTCATTGTCACAATATCGCCCAACATTTTCGTTGTCTAATGCCATGTAATCTCGTTCTGTTCTAATTAAGCCAGGCGACCCGTTTCTCACCCGTCTTCCAAATTAACATCGTTTGATGAGTTCCACACTGGTGGTCATTGTTGTTCAGGCTCGTAATTGCATCTCCTAAAGAAGCTGGTTCTTGATTTTCCGCTTGACCGTTCTACAAGTATAAATGCTGTTGGATGCAGAAATATACGTCACCATGCTCCTGAACGTCTTTGGGTGAGCATCGGCCTCTCCGCACCATTGTTTGGGGTCTTCTCCCCACATTTACCTCTCGCCTCATTGTTTCTGCTCATACCTCACCTTTCCCGGATCTAGTGTGTTGCCGGATATGGTCCAAGCTGCTTATTCACTCACCGAAATTTCTCATTAGATCACTAGAATTATTCACCGTTTGCTTTTCAACGCCATTGCACCATCGCAAAGGCTGGTTAAACGAGATGGCCTTCAAGTCTCGCGTGCTGGCACGCACGATACGATGACAAAATACCAATTGTCCTGAGTGCTCTTTTATCGTGTGTTTAGTTATCTCGCCAGTGTCTAGTGACGGGCATGTCGGTCTTGCAGCCTAGTGACGGCGTCGGTTACCGGACAAAATATTGTATCGTGGGACATCAAACAGACAAAGGTCGAAAGCGAAATATCAAACACAGAATAATGCCTGTTGCTATGCCGGCCTGTTACGCGCAGTACCGCGGCTGCAGCGCTCCAGCCGGCTTTCCCTAACCCACCAAGTCCACCTGACATCAACCCAGTAAAGCGCACATTTCCCCATCCTTGCCCACGTTGTCCATCCTCTTCTGCCCCCTACTGATTCCACTTCTCGTTTCCATCGCGACGGTACGTTAATAGCCTCGATGTCCGGAGGATGTACCTGTCTGTAGATTAAAAAAGCAAGTAAATAAATCCAACAGGCTTAATGTTGTGTGGCGAAAATATGGAAGAGCAATATCGAGTAAGGATAAATATCAAATGGGCACATTTATTGATATGAAAAAATATCATGGGACGAAATAAAAAGTGGGAAGTTAACGAACAAAAGATATCGAATTCCAAAAGTACTGACCAGGATCAATGGAAAAATAATTTGGTACAGGAGCGAGCACAGAAGGCAAACTTCCCGGTTTGTCGTAGGCGTCGTAATCGGTTTGTCGTAAACGAAGTAATCGGTTTGCCGGAGGCAAAGTAATCGATTTTCCTTAGGCATAGTAGTCTTTGCCCCGTAGGCAAAATAATCAATTTGCCAAACAGTTACTACCGATCTGGCCACCCGACGCACGATATTTAGTGACAGCGCGGTTGCCCAGCCATCTGGCGAAGGAGAATGGTGAAGAAAGGAACGGCTGGTGGCCGGCCAATTTCAATGCGTGGGCGCACGGGAATTACGGCGTTTGGAACCGCGCGATCTGCAATTGTGCTTCCATCAGTTCTGAAGATTTCAACATCATTGAAGAAGACTGGCGTTTTCCCTTTTCTGTATTACAGAGTTTTATTGCTGGAGGCTTGAGGCGGTTAGGTTCTCTCTTGCATATACACGGGCACTTTCGGTGGTCTCGGGCCGCCTACCGTGTCAGGGTCCTCTGGTGGTCTTAAGCTCTTTTTACAGTTTCACGTGTCCCTCGGGGCGTCTCAAACGCTCCTTTGGCGGTTTCAGGGACCGTTTTGCAGTTTCATGGACCATTACGCCATCGCGAGTCCTCTCCTGTCGTCCCTGGGGAATTTCTGCGGTCTGAGGAGCCCCTCAGGCAGTGACAAGGACCCTCTATAAGTCTCTCTCTGCCGTGACAGAGGCAATGATCTAGGCCCTTTGGCCGTCTCAGAAACTCTCTAAACGTCTCAAAGTTTAGAGGCTTCAGGGGCCCCTCTCGTCATTTACATTTCGCATTAATCCAAAATGTTAGATATACGTTTTTGAACTGTAGCTTTTAAAGCAAATGATGCAGCAATTCGACTGTATGCCCCCCAACAGTGATGATCAATGATCCGCCCTTGAAACGGCAGACAATTTTCGCCTGGGACGCTGGAAGCGCACAAATTCTGAATATTTCCGTTGCGTGGATTCGAGTGGACGCCCAGTTTGTTCTGGGTTTCTTCCCGCACAACGTGGAAGGTGTAACTCAGGTCACCTTGCCACATGGCCTTGTCACCCTGACACAGATCCCCTCGTCACATGCTGGCCAGGCGCTTTACAATGCGAAGGGTCTTAATCAACAAATGCCACCTCCTGGTGTAGCAACATTTACTCTTTAACCGCCTGTCACGCGGTAATTACTGGCAATCGCGAACGGAATGAATGTTCGTTCACCGTAGGACAACCTCAGCATATGATCTCACGGGTTTCATATATACACCAGTTACAAGTAACAGTTACGGAAGCGTTGCAGCAATTTTGATTTTCCTAACGATACGCTCGATTCAGACACCCACAACCACATCCGTTAACTTGGCACACATTGATAGCTGTATTCAGCATACGCCACAGATTTTGGCTATATTATCCTGTTTGGTCAACCTGTCAACCTTATCCTGTTTGGTTTGATCAAGGTCCGTCGTCAAGGTCACAATCAAGGTCAAACGATGGAGACAAACATAGCTGCCGCCCTATCGAACCTATGGAACCTATTGGGTCTACGGTACCCATGGACCAAACTGCATAAAGAAGGTAGCGGTAAAGGCCGAAGTCCGTCGTAAAAACCCTAATCAAGGTCAAAGGATAAGAACAAGCCTAGTCGCCGACCTATGCTACCAGCTATACAAATCGAGTATGACACCAAAGAGGAAAGCCATGCTAAAATTTGACCACCCAAAAAGTCAAGGTCATGGTATATCGTAAGGCCATAATGAAGGTCATATAAAGCGGTCAAGCACGGTCGCCGGGCTATATATGGCACCACGCTTTGCAAATAAACTATCACACCAAGTAAGGGAATAATCCGCAACTTTGGTGCTAACCTATGGCACCAAACTGCACAAAAGACTTGCCGCACCAAAGAGTCCGCAACTTCAACGACCCTGTAGGTCAAGGTCAAGGTCCATCGTCAGGGACCTAAGCAAGGTCAAAGGACAAGGACAAGCTTAGCCACCGACCTCTGACACCAAACTTTGCAAATGAGGTATCAAACCCAAGAGGGGAACCTTGATTACGGCCTTTGAATAGACCATAGCCTTGACCTTTTGCGCTGCCAAAATTGTGGACGGTTTCCCTGTTTCATATGATGCCCCATTTTTACAGTTTGGTGCCATAGGTCGGCCTATGCCTGTTCCCATCATTTAGCTTTGATCAAGACCTTTCTACTAAGACGTACGCTTTATGGAGTTATGCATGGGAACCATGCGAGCACCTCAGAAGTATCAAAGAGATCCGAAACAAAACATGGGGCCCTCCGTTTTATCTCAAGGAAGGGGGCGACCTTTCCCTCGTCGCCCGCTTGGCTACGTCCCTGGAGCTCGCTGAGCTCCAAGTTTTATGCTGTTGTGCATGGTTCGGTAAAGGGTCCTTGGTGTGTTATTTATTCCTTTTCTGTATTTGGCTCCAATATTTAAAAATATTTATTGAATGTGAAAATCAATTTTGGCTATTTAGCTTTGTCATTAATATCAAAGTGGCGTTCTATTATATAATATTTAAACCATAAATCTTCAATCAGAGATTTTGCGAACGGAAGAGGATTACGAACCCAGGAATAAAGCCTCACATGTTTCCTGGTGGAGAAACGTGACCAGCCTCGACATGTTGATAGGGGATATGGGTGCCTGATTAAATGCGTGTTATGCATGGATAAGCCCGTGTAAGACATGCGAAGACTATGTATATGGCCTCCCAGATTCTTAACATGTGTGAAAGGGTCAGATAGCACAAGCTGTAAAAAACTGTAGGCCTGAATCCTCGAGAGACGTCCATAAAGCGTTAGGAGGTGTGCGCCTCAGGTGAGACTTGATGTTATTTTTAATTTGGGATGCATTCTTGATTGAGATGCCTTTTGGTGTGTGCTTAAGAGTCTAACTGATCCAGTTGGAAGCACTTAGTTGTGAGAGAAGACAAATTTACATTCTTGTGCACACATCATCTCATCAAAACAGTTATTTTCTTACCATGACAGCTGTTGAATATCTGTGGCAAATAATGAGAAGCATTGTACAGATGTTTTGTTGATGTGTTGTAGTTTAAGCTGCTGCTTCATTCTTGCATATCATTCACTGCAGTGGTAGTTCTGTTGTCTGTCCTGTTAAAAACTGCTAGTATGTTGCCTGGTGTGCTACTAATCCCTGTGTCTGATTTTTTTATTCACTTTGCTTTGGGTCTCAAATAGCCCCACCCAGGGGCAGATCCAAGGGATTGGATGGGGGTGATCCCCCAGAGAGGTGTCTCAAAGGAAGTCCCTGAGAGGGGCACCTTCTTAGAGTCTGAGAGAGGCCTCAAATCATATTCAAATGGGCCCCAAAGGGGTTCCTTGTGAGCTTTACAGGGCCTCCTTGAAAACTTAATGGTTTCTTGATGCAGTCAGGGGGAATCTGGGAGGATAAGATGGCCCATGGGACAAATAGAAGGGTCTCTAAAGCTCTCAAAGGGCCCTGAGACTGCAGCAGGGCCCCAATACCAATGTGACAGAGTGACCCTTAGACCACCAGAAGGCTCATGGGCCCCTGAGATGACAAAGATGATGACTGATTCCCCAGGACTGCAGAAAGGCCCAATGTTGAGCCCCAAATTGGGTTGATGGACTGGATTGCTCTGAGATGGATAAGAGGACCTCTGAAACTCCAGGGACCCCTAAGAGTTCAGAGGGGCCCAGTGCAGCAAATGGTCCATGAAACTGTTAAAAGTGCCAGAGAGGCCCCTGAGATGCCAAAAAGTTAGAGCATGCCTTGCATGGCATAAGGAGACCTTGGCCAGCCAGAGAGCCCCAGAAAAGGGATTCATCAGTGACCTCAACCTCTAGAGAGACCCCAAATGGGCTACACTGGTCTTTTTGAAAAGCTATGAGGTTCTTGATGCAGTCAGGAGGCTCCAGGAAGGTAAGGTGGGTCCTGAGATGGCAAGATGGGCCTGTATGTAACAGAAGGTCCCTGAGACCACAGAAAAGTTAGAAGGATCTAGTAGTTGCAGAACCTCTGGAGATGGGAGAGGAGGGCTCAAAGGCGATTTTTATATTGTTTCTTTCCATGCACCACCAAAGAGTTAATGTTAGATGTTGCCTTAAGTTGGGGGTGGCTGTCCCCTCTTCCTCCACACAACCCCAGCTTGAATGCCCCTGGATGGGCTATTGCAAGGGCAAAGATGATAACAGGGCCTCTAAGATAGCATGGGGACCTGGGATGTCCAGGTTCCCAGAGTGTGGTAGATGGGCTCCTGACATCAAAAAGGTCCCACTGAGACTACCAGTGATGCCTCTGAAGCACCATCAAAGGCCCTGAAATGGTGATGTGTGCCTGAGGACTGCCAGGCATATCCATGTAACAGAAGAAGGCCCCTGGTACAGCCATGGAGACTGTCAGACACATTCAGAAGGCCCAGAATGCTGCACAGGGGTCTTGAAATCATGAAAAGGCCTTTTTAACTGTCAGAGGGCCTCTGAGATGGCACCAATGCTCCTGAGTGATTAAAGGGGTACCAAATGTAACAGGAGCTTACTGAGACTGCAAGAGGGGGTCTTTGAGACTGTTAACTAGCAGTAGGGGCCCCTGAAATCCTGTGTTTTTTTGTCTCATTTCAGGCACTTTGCATAGCAACAAATTTCTTTTTTTTTAGATAAGGTGATGTGGTTGAATTTATCATTTAATCTGTGTAACAAAGACACAAAATTATATTAAATATATGCCCAGGGGCCTATGCAGATCCAAGCTTTTTACATGTCTAAAGAGTAAAAATAAATGTGGGGCCAGCCAGGAGGGGGTCTGCACTGACCATTCACCCCCCCCCCCTCCTGGCAAAATCCTGGATTTGCTGCCAGCCCCACAACCACAATAGCTGCTCAGGTACCACATGACTACTCTTTCCATGGCAGCTGTCCACTGTTTTCATTACAGTCAGCTGTGGCAGAAAATACTGCATCACATGTGTTGAGGCATAGTGTATATTTCAAGTATTTCATTGCTGGAGGTGACCTTGAACCATGCCACCTAAAAGAAATGTGGATTCATAAGTACACATTGCTTCCTAGTGAGTCTTTCCTATCAACCCTTAGCCTTTATGAAAAGCTGGTACCAGAAATGCCCTAAAAGCAGAATTCAGCAGTAAACCTCTTGAATGGTTGTCAAAACTCCTCCTGTTGCACCTTTTCCATGCTGTTTCCTGGTTTTCCCACCATTCCTTGGTTAGTTGCTGCATATTGGGATTGGGAATGACAGCTCCAACAACATTTGAATTCCAGACTAACAGAATCCAGACAGTTGTATTATCTTTCCAGACTACCATTATTGAGATATTTGTGTGACCTTTTCAGATTACCAGAATCCAAATGTTAATATTGCCTTTATTTCATGAAATCATTATTTTTTATTTTAGCCCTCATATTTGCCAGTTTTGGTGCAATGATTTGTACACTTTCACCTCTCATTCTGGCAGCAATCTGACATTGTTTATTTGTTTTGATTCCATTGCCTGCATATTTTACTTATTTTTGCTTTGCCTTGCCTACATATTTTTATGATGAGATGATACTGCATGTCACAGTGTGCACCTTGAATTTTCATGGTGACATTATGTGTCACTTATCTCATGAATGTCATGTCTGTCTCAAAACTTAACATGACAACCCCATGACTGTCACATAAACCATGACACAACAGGACAACCTCATTACTGTCTCATAAATCATGACACTGCTGCCACAAATGTGCTATGTAGTGTCAGTCCAGTGCAGGGCTGGAAATTTGTTTTTTTTTCTTGGTGTCCGAGTATGTTTTTGTTTTGGAGTACAAAACTTTGCAAAGAGAAATATTGATTTAAGTTGACCTTCTTGTTGTCAGTCACTGATGACATCATATCTGCTTCTTACGGAATGGAGACAGAGTCATTTGTTTGCAGAGTTATAAATGTGTTAACCTGGTTATAATGTAGTTTTTTTCGTGGGGGCAAAGGTTAGCCTTTTTGAGTATAAGGTATTATTGGAGCACATATTTCCTGGTGTTCTTCAACACCAAAAAACAACACTTTTTCCAACCTTAGTCCAATGTGTGTCTCACTGTGTGGTGGTGGGCCTGTGGCCAGCGGACTGGACACAGACCAGACCTGACAAGTGGCCTGGCCTGCTGCGATGCAAACGAGCCCGCAAACGAGTGGTCTCGTTTGTGACGATGATCAGCCAATGAGGCGCCTTTGCAGTGAGCCATGTGCGACATTCCAAGCGACACCAAGCAGTCCACCATGGACAAGGACTGCTCCGAGGCTGGCACCTCTGACAACCGGGACTCTGGCTACGGACCGTCCACCAACAACCAGCAGAGGTAACCCCCGCGTGGGAGCCACGCAACGTCCCTGACATCACGATCTGGGGCTGGGCTCGAGGTCCGGTCTCCAGCGACCGGACAGCTGGCAGTTAGAACCAGGAGCGGTGGAACCTCGTTGGAGATGGGGTAGGGCAAACGTGATTTTTACCTGGTTTGTGTCCATGCGACGTCATCGGTTTAATGTTAAATGTTATCCAAAGTTAGGGCGAGGGAAGTGCCCCCTTGCCCCCCCTTCCTCCGGTTCTAACGCCCCTGGATAGAACGGACGATAGTTGCGCTGATCTCGGTGTCGCGACTCGTCCGCGGACAGTGCTTCCTCACTCGCTTTATTTACGTTGCCTCGGTGCGTCCAGCACGTTTCCGCCTTGAAGCTCCGACGTCGGGAATGGGACGAAAACTACCCGATTGCGTCGATCCTTGTCGGGCGAAGCGATGTTCGCCGAACAGCGCCACGGCCGCGAACCCGCCGATTCTTGGCCAAAGCGTGCGATGGCATTTTCTGCCCGGATGGCGGGCGCGGGACGGTGGCGCTTACGGCGCGGGCGGCGCTCCGGCGCTGACCCAGCTCCGCCGGCCGTTTCAGCACCACCGGCTTCCAGCAGCCGGGGATGCTTCTCCCTGGAGAACAGCCTGCCGTCCAGCGGCAGCGAGACCAGGTCAGTGGCCTGCCGGTTACGGCTGCGGCACGACGGAGCGTGACCCTCCCGACTTCAGGTTGAAGCGTCATGATGCCCCTTTGACGCGCTCCCGTTGAAGAGTGTTCGAATCGCCAATGGGTCGATTTAGCCACTTCGCTCGGATTTTTATGTCTGTGGCGTCAGCTCTGCTGTGAGCCATGCCCGACGTGACGTCGGCTGTTTTTCGTCCTCGGTGTTTTAGTGTTGTCGTGCGTCTCGCAATGTTGTTGTGCTTCCGCGTGTCACATTAGATCCAATGGCAGCCTTGTTGGAAGTGATGATCTGGTTTCTCTTGACAAACTGTTAATGTCATTAGGTGGTCTTAGATTGACTGTCATCAGCTATAGCAGATTCAAGAGCCTTTTAAGACAAGAGTGGCGCTGCGGTTTTGCCCCAGTTCTGCCCCTGTAAAATATCGTTCGCACGACTCACCATGTCGGGCCTCCCGTGTTTCCTGGCCCCGGTCCGGTCCGACCCGTCCGGCGGTTCGCCGCGCCCGCCGGCCTTCAGCCGCCTCCTGTGCCGCCAGCCTGCGCAGCAAGCACAGCAAGGCTCGCGCCGCGGCGGCGGCGGCGGCGGCGGCGGCCGCAGGCGGCGCTCCGGGAGACAGCGCGCCGTCGTCCGCGTCGGCCTCGGAGAAGCCGGGCAGCCGGCTGATGCCGCCCAGCGCGGCCAACTCGGACCTGGCCTACGACAGCAAGAGTTCCGAGGAGTCCAGCCAGGTGGGGCGTCCTCTCACCACGTGCCGACGCTCTCTGCGCGTCGTGTGACTGTGTGCGCACGTCGTCGCTGCGGCCTCGTTGTAATTGTCAGCGACAGATATTTTCGCGTTGTCGCTGAGAGATTTATTTGTCAGAGCGGGCTAATCCGTAGTGTTAACGTTTGTGCAGTGTCGCCGAGACTGTACATTGGAAAATGTTTAACATTCTGGTGGTCTTTTGTGTGCAGGCGGCTCTTCAGAAGGAGGCGTATCAGCATGTCATGTCCTACATTCGAAAAATCGTCGAATGGGAAAAAGGTATTTTGGGGCGTTTAAGGACTGTTCGTTTCCAGATGGGCAATAAAGAAATGTTTTTTTTTCGCTGCCATGTAAGTGGGCACTCCACAGAAATAACGTTTTCTTTATTACTCGTTCGAGAAGAGTGGCGTTTAGTTTGTGTAACTTGCGCTTACCTGTACCGTGGCAAGATTTCGTTTCGTGGTATCACGGTCGGCGTTGTGGCGCGATGGCCGAGTGTTGCGGCACCAGTGCGGGTGCCGGGGGCGGTGACGGTGTCTGGGACGCTGTGGATAGGGTTGGCAGTGCGTGTATCGGAGACAGCGGCCGTGTTGCAGGGTCGAACCAGGCGCGGGTGTCGGCGGCCGACGGGCCCGACGACGCGGACGTCCCGGCTGCCAAGGCGTCGGCCGCGCAGGTGAGTCTGGCCTTGCCGCGAGCGCTTGGGGCCACCGGAGGGACGTCTTCCGCGCCGGCCCCGGTGGAGTCTGGTGTCGGCGACTCGTGCGAAGCGCCTGCTCAGTGCTCGCGTCACCCGAGGCGTCCTCCTTTTCTTGGATGCCGTCGCTGTGGCGTGGTGGGCGCTGAGCCGGGCAGCAGAATCCGGTGTGAAGCGGACTCTGCGTTTGGGTCTCGTACTGGATGTCATTGGCGTGAGGTTGGAAGACGCGACAGGCACGAGGCGGCAGTGTTGCGGAGGCGCGTGGCGTGATGAGGTCCTCAGCGCCACAGTATGTGGAATGTTGTCCACAACGTTGTTTCCACGTAATGCGGAAACAAGATTGTAACGCACTCGGGGATCGCGTGACAAGCTCGATGTAAGGAAAATTCGTAACAGTTTGTACTTGATGACATTCGGGGTATGTTTACGTACAACACTGTCATTGTAATGAAGCTGGTTCTTAAAGTCCGCAAACGTCGTTGCTCTCCGCTGGGCGTCGCAGGCTCCACTGCAAGGTGCGCTTAGCCCCGACCACAGCAATATGAGGTACACGCGGGAGGGGGCCGACCGTGCCGAGGCCAGCTCTGGGTAGTGGAGCTGAGAATTCGGATTCGGATGATTCGAACATTCGGTCGAATATTCCGACTTGGCGGATGTTCGAATCTTGATTTCAAGACTGGAGTATTCGGCGAGTATTCATTTGGCCATTTTTTCATCCGAATGTTTCCCATGCACTGGGCATTCGAATACTCTTGCGTTTTGCTGTAGAATCTGAGGAAAAGCATGGGCCATATTATACATAACCAAGCGGCATGCTTATCAGGACATCGCCTGCCGTTGTTTTGGTCTCTGTATGTTTTGTGGCTAGTCCATTCAAGATTCTTCATGCTATTCTGACCCTGACACGTAAATGTTGCTTCAGGTCATGCATTCTTTGCTTCGCGTAGTTCGCACGTCCTCCTACGGATACGTGCGGGGCGACCACACCCAACGACCGCACTGTCCAAGGCTGCAACAAGCGCCACTAAAGTACTACAGCATAGAACAGGTGTAACAGAACACCGCGACACGTCTTCCCACCTTCGGAACTTGGCGCGAGCCAGCTAACATGAACGCCTCTTTAAACAGTACAGATCCAGTTTGCCCGACGGGTTGACAGCACGACCTGACTTGGTAACCGATCTCGGTTCCACGGTCAGCGATGCCATCGACCTGGTGAATGCCGGTCTCGCTGTCGGCGATCCTGGCGACCGACGCCGGTCCCGCGGTTGACGATACCGCCGCCGGCTGTGATCCCCAGGGCGATGCTTCTGCCGTGCAGGTGTCTGGGGCTGGACTCGTCTCACGACTTCGGCGACGTAGAGTGGAGAGGTCTGATGACAGACTGGGCCACCGGCTCGAGTGCGACTTCCTCTGCCTTCTCTTGGCGAGACTCAGGCGTCCCTCGCGCAGTCTTTTCAGCACCTCTGCGCGGATGGTGGCAGGGGTGGCCATTCTTTCCCGGAGCACCAGCGCGTTGTCAAGGACGCTTAGTTCTCCTCGCACGCCATGCAGATCATGAAGCGCTTCGCCCACATCTTCGTCGGGTCACGCGTTTAAGGTGTGGTCGGTTGCTTCTGACCAGTCGGCGTCTTCATGCTGCTTCCTCCGTAGCACTTCGTCAGGCGTTGCTGGCAGGCTTGTCATGACGGCGTTGACGTACGACGTCAGGCCACTGGATTTCTCTCTGCTCCTCGTTTCCGAAAGACTTCATTTGGCGTAGATGGTGATACGTTGTGTCTGCCACCACAAGCTGGCTTTCCGGCACTTACTCTGCCACAGACAGAGTAACTTACTTCTTACGCTGCCAGAGACAGAGACAGAGTATCTCAGCAGCCTCATGAGGAGGCGTTGGCACCTGAGGAACGTTTCATACAGATCCTTCTTGCTGATAAGTGGCACCAGCGGCCCGTGGTCAGTCTGAGGTCTGATTGAGTAGACAGGAACAGGTGGAACTTGTCATGGCTCCACTCACCTGCAAGACACTCTTTTTATCTGCGCCCATCGGCATTGTTGAGGCGAGGGCGGTCTTGAGCAGTGCGTCACGGGCCTCCATGCCTGTCGGTGTCGCTGCGTCAGGACGCTTACCACTCCATACGAGCCGCTGTTTGCAGACACAATGGTCTCACGATTTGGCTCGAAGTAGGCGAGCGCTGGCGCCTCTGATTTGATTGACGGCCTCATCTTGCGGCGATTTCCATGTCCACGTGGTATCGGAGTTCAGCAGGACGTTGAGTGGCTCCAGCACACTGGTCGTGGAGGCAGGAATTTCGTCTTACAGTTGAGCATGCGCAGAATTCTTTCTGCCTGTGACCACTGTTGGAAAAACTCGTTTTCTGGTGTCAGGGAGCACCAAAAAATTTATATTCCAAGAAAAATTTTGTACTCCAAAATGGTTATTTGCCCCCAAAGACATGAATATTCCTACTCAACCAGAGTTTGAAGTTGCCCAGCTCCCCCCCCAGTTGATGGTTTACCATCCATACTCGGCCGCTGAAGTACACTCCAAACCCATGGCCAGCCGCCTTCTACTCCCCCCCCCCCTCCCGGCCAACGACTCCACTGACGTATCATGTAGACCCAGGAAACTAATTTGTTGCTCCCCCAATGGATCCGCTGGATCCGCCCCTGCTGGTCACCTATGCTTGCAAAACACCTAGTTGGTGTTTTTCACATAAACGCATAACATTTTGTACTCCAAAAGAGAATTTGTATTCCGACACCAGGAAGGAAAGCCAGGTTTCCAACACTGCCTGTGACCTGTCTCTTGACACTTCCGGGCTTCTGATTGCTTCCACCTTCATGTCGCTGATCCGCACACCTGTGTCCCAGGAAGTTGACCTGGCTCTGATTGAAACGACACTTCCTTTCGTTCAGCCTCAGGCATGCCACTCGAAGCCTTTTCAAAGCATCTTCCAGGCGTTGATCATATTCTTGCTGCGTGGTTCCGTAAACCGTGACGTCATCAAGGTAGCACACGATGCCCGGTAATCCGTCGAAGCAGTTCGGACATCTTTCTCTGATAGATTTAAGGGGTTATGTCGATCCCGTCGGCAGCCTGAGGGCCATGTGACGTCCAAAGGACTTTATGAATTGTCGTTTGGTCCTGCTACTATTAATCGATCGTGATCTGGCAGAACCCTGCTGTGGCATCCAACTTGCGGAGGATTTTTGGTCAGGTATTTTGCCAAGGCTGCCAACAAGCGCCATTAAAACACTGGAACATAGGACAAGTGCAGCAAAGCACTGCAACACATTTTCCATCATTGTGGATGAGAACAATGCTGAGAGCAACATTACGGAGATGTACTGTATGTACTGATGTACGGAGATGTACCGCCCCGTCCGCACGGTGGCACTGGTCTGCTCAGCAGAGTTCATGGGAAGATGAGAAGGCTTGAGCATAATCTGACGTTTGTTCCGTGTCTGGCAACGACGGGCGAGACGCCGGGTCGGTATCAGTTGACGAGTGAAGCTGGGCGCTACCGTAATATGAGCCTGCCTCTTATTTCAGTCTGTTGAGACTAATAAAGGGAAATAGCCGGTCTCTGAATACTGATATTGGTATTGCGCATGCAGTAAGCGTTTGCACACATGCTGATCTTCCATCATCACGGACATACACTGGTCCGAAGTTGAAGATGGAAACTCCGGCACCGGAGTCCCTCACATTGTGTACGGGCGAGTAAAATTTGAAATTTTCCGTTACGAAGATGCGCGCATTTTTTAACACATTGTGTTTAGCACGACCTTAACCACGTTTAACTGAGGCGTCTTTGAACAGAACCAAAAATGTGTTGTAGACCATTTACAAAGATCACGTTGTGCCGCCGATCCTGGAAATACGTGTTACGGAGTGCTTAGGAACAATACCGAAGGCCTAGCGGGCCTTGTGTTTGTTGTGATATTGTTTGTTTGGGTACGGTGGCAGGGAGCAAGAGGAGAGATTCCTGTCAGTGTTAAGTGTGGGGTGGGTGCTTTCCCGTTTTCCTCTTCTTAGAAAAATCACTCCGAAGTGCCGTATCGTTTGGGCTTGGTGGTTTGTACCTCGGGCTATACAGCAGCGTAACTGCCAATCAGAGCGCCCTGACCGGATTGATTGGAGGGGCGTGTCGCTGACGTCATGCCCCCCCCCCCGCCTCGGCAGCGCCCGGCCGCCGTCCGCCCGGTGCTCGACGCCGGCCGCAGCGTTTAAGTTCTGTAACTTGTTAATGCCATTGCGAATCAGTCTGGTTTGTAAGTACTGTTCCAGTAGTAATTTTTGGGACGAAGTGACGCAAACTTCAGAAGAACCGAGTATCCGATCGGAGTATTCGAATGTACCCATCCGAATATTCGAATCCCGTCACCTCTCCGAATTCTCAGCACTAGTAGTGACGCCGCGCTGTCCTCGTGGTCGGCGCATGGCGCGCCATTGGTCGTCCACCGCACTCAGCCCGCCACGGGAGCGCGCTCGGCGGCAGGCGCTGACGGCGCGCCCGCCGCCCGCAGCGGCTGGAGGTGCTGGTCAGCCTGCGCAAGGGCACCGTGGTGGAGACGTCCGGCACCATAACCGAACTGCTCGGCTACCCGGCCGACATGTGGGTGGGCCGCAGCTTCATCGACTTCGTCTACCCGCGCGACCGGGCCGCCTTCACCAGCAGCATCAGCACCATGGGCGTGGACGTGGACGGCCGGCTCAGCAGCAAAGGTGGGTCCGGCGGCGGGTCGGGCCGGCTGCACTAGTCGGAAGGCTGCCTTACGGGCCCGCTACGGCTTGGCCGGCCAGGAGGGTCGGCTCGTTTGTGCATGCTTTGCCGATGTCTTCGTGCTGGTTTGGTCTGCTGGTGGTGTCGGCGGGATGGCTGACGCGCAGCCGAGGGCCAGTTTACTGCAAGGATGTTGTCCTCTGTTAGTGGGGTGTAGGTATCAGGTCTCTTAAACGAGGCGACAGAGCGGGCGTACTCGGTTGGCGCCCTTAGCTGTCATTCCATCGCGCATGCGTTGCCGATGGAGCTATTGCCAGACGTCGCTCTGGCTGGGTGGTTGAATTCTTAGTATGCTAATTGTCCAAGGAAAAAAATTTAAACCGATTGTCATGTGATTTTCATCGGCACGCCTAATTCTGTATTTGATTGGTACTCATGCTGGTTAGGCCGACCTTAAATTTCGATATGCCTTGTGAAAGGTAAAGGAATTTGTCTGTCATCATGAAGTTTACATGGTTATGCGCAGTACGTTACATATGTGCTAGTTTTTTTTTCGTGTGTACTTGTAGTGATGTTTGTTGTGTTAATGTGGGAATTGGTGTTTCATGTGACGACTCGTGCGCTGTGACGCATGAGCCGAGTGCCTCAGTTTTTGAATCGGTGTGCCGTCCGCGGCCGCGCACCTCGCAGTAACCGCTCGCTGGGCGCAGATAACGCCACCTCCTGTCAGCTGTTCTGCCGGCTGCGCCACTACCGCGGCCTCAAGTCGGTCGGCTTCAACGTCGTCAGCCGCACGCACATCTACAAGCCGTTCCAGGTGAGCGCTTGACGTGCGTTGGCGTCGCCGCGTCCCCCGATGAACATCTAACTGCTGCTCGTCCGAAGCCGTGTCGCGGACGACGCTCGGTGCGTATCCGGTCCACGTGCGCGGGTCCTGCTGTGTTCGGTGCCGCGACAGGCATGTTGTCCGGCGTGCCGGCTGGACGGCTGGCGGCTCAGACCAGCCGAACGCACGATTTCGTGCGTTGGGCTGGTCTGCGTCAGTCGGGGCAGGCCGCGAGTGTCGTTCGCGGTGTCGCCGCAGCGGCCGGACGGTGCCTCCCGTCGTTGTCCGCGCGTGGCGGCCGCGACGCCTCGACGACGCCGGTCGTGACGCCTGCCGTGACGCCTGAAGTGACGGGCGCGCGCGTTGCGGACAGGTGCGCATCATCTTCGGGGACGACAAGATGGAGCCGAGCGCCGGCGAGGGCCCCTGCTTCCTGGTGGTGGCCGAGGTGCTGCAGTCGGCGTACCGCACCACGGCCGGTGAGTGAGAGCCGCGCCCGCCGGGACGACGCAGGCGGGTCTTTCCACGGAGCCCGGTCCGCACGACTGCGCCGTTTGTGGAGGCGTTGGGCAACGAGTTTCTCCGATGGGGGTCGAAGCGCGCCGCGCGTCCGCGACGTTGGGTTTTTCGCGTGTCGAGAACAGAGTGCCTTGACGGGTGTGACCGCTGTCCGCCAGCTGACTGGCGCAACAGCTGACTGACGATCGGCTCCGGACTGGCAGACGGGGTCGACGAGGCGTACCGGAACATCGCCTTCTCGATGCGGCACACGGCCTCGTGCCAGGTGGACCAGTACGACTCGCAGGCCATCGCGCTGCTGGGCCACCTGCCGCAGGACGTGATCGGCCACAGCATCGTCGAGTTCTTCCACCCGGAGGACCTGCCGGCCATCAAAGACGTCTATCGACGAGGTGAGGAAGTTCAGCTGCGCACGCGACCGGCAGATGGCGGCGTGGGACGGACGGGAAAGTCAGGGAACGGCTTGGTTCCTTTCGCCTCACCCAGTGATTCTTATCGTTGTCATGTGCCACTGCCGATATATGTGCCCTCATTTGGACAGTGCTACCGGGTCAAGGGTCGGCCGCCGCCGGCGCGTGTGGCCGCTGACGGCTGCCGATTGGTTCCCTGCAGTCACGCAGCGGACGGGGGTGCCGTTCCGGAGCCGCCCGTACCGGCTGCGCGCGCACAACGGCTGCTACGTGGGCATGGAGACCGACTGGAGCTGCTTCGTCAACCCGTGGTCCAGCAAGATTGAGGCCGTCATCTGCAAGCACCGCGTCATCAAGGTGCGGACTGTCGCTCGGCGGTCGGGACTTGATCCTACAGCATGTGATTCTTCGTCTCCACATAGGGCCATATGGTTGCCAGTGTTCCATCTTGTGCAGTTGTTTTACGCTTTTGTTACTGAAAAGTGTTAAACCCGTCAGAGGTAGCGATGAAAGTCATGGTACTCGTGTTCCCTCGTGCGTGGAAGATGTGATATCGGGTACCCTAGCGCGTGAAATATGTATCCTGGTATAACCGTTGGTTTATACCAATTCTGTCGATTGCCTTCCGGAGAGTCCGTCACCTCGGACGCCACTCCGTGCGCCGGGACTGACCGCTGTCGTGCATCAGACATCGTGCTTACCTGATACCACGATGTTGTCTGTTGCAGGCTCCAAAAAACACCAACGTCTTTGAAGAGGACGAAGATAAGTCGTCGGAATGTGTGGAGAAGTTGATGCTCAGTAACAGTCACAGAGTCGATATTGAAAACATACTGTCCAAGGTGCATATGCATTCCATATTTCCGTTGTGAAAAAACTAGTTAAGCTACATTTCGAACCATGGTACAGCTTACATTGACAGACGTTTGCAATCGGGCAAGTTACTGTCAAACAAATCGCGATACGGGTATCCAGCCGTGTCAAGCAGCCGTGTGGTGAAAGCCACACCACAACCTTTGCCCAGTAAATTCAGTTCTCGCCTGGGCAGCTGTCGTAGAATCGCCTATCGAAATCTCGGTGCCAGTCAGTCGCGGCGGACCCGCCTAGCGCGTGCGATCGGTCGTCGCCGGCCGCCTGACTCCTCCGTCCCTGTGCGGGCAGTCGGTGGCACCGTCCAACTCCCGGATATCGTGCACCGCCCAGCGCCGGAAGCGGCTGGTGGCGCTGATGGAGAGTCTCATCACCGAGCTGGAGACGGTGGAGCAGCCGCCCACGCCGGATCGGGTGAGCCGGCGGCCGCCTGCCGCGGGATTCGGAGCGGAAGCTCCGACCAGACACGGGCCTGGATTCCGACGGAATGCGGGTTATCCCCGTTTTGTATTGAGCCCTTCGCTGGCCTGGATCTGTCGTGGCGTCATCTGGGGAAGGTCGTCGCGTCCCGCCAGTGCAAGGCGGTGCTGATGTGACGAAACGCCTACCTTGGTCAACTTGGACTCGGACGCGAAACGAGGGCTTTCACGCAGCAGACGCAGCACGCGATCTGCGTTCCGTCGGGATCGAAGCTCATGTTTACTCTTTCCTGCCGTTTGGTGCTAAAGGACGGGGAAGCGGCACCTTGTCCAGTAGACCGCTCATGTGATCAGAACTCGCCGGACCATGGGTGCGTGTGACGCGCTGTCCGCGCGCGGTGTGGAGCCCGCGGCCGAGACGGCCGACCTGACGCCGCCGGCCGTGCCTGCTGCCAGGAGACCTCCATCTCCGTGCCGAAAGACGTGTCGCCACACACCTCGGAGAGAGCTTCCCCGGCCCCCGTCAGCGTGACGCCGCCAAACTACTTCCAGCTCAACTACAAGGAGACCATCGACAGGTGGGCGGCCGGGCACCCGCTTCAGTTGGTCGCAGACCGGGCGTCTTGCGCCAGGATCCACCGCGGTGAAAATGACCGGACTGAAGGGAATGGCCGTTACCGGAAATGGGACGGGAAATGCGCCGTTCGGGTGGCCGACCGGCCGGGTGACCTTTGCGGTTGATGTGACCCGAACGATGCGCCTGTAGTAAGCCGTCGTCTTGTACGAGTTGGCTGTTCCTTGTGCTGGGCCCTGCTCAGTGCGACCGCGTATCCGACGGAACCGTTTGTGATTTTCATCCCGATGCGTGGTGCTGAGGGCGTTGAAGTGGGCCGGCTGGTGAGAAAGGCCGCGGTGCGCTCCGTCACCTCGAGCGCTACCCCGGGCGCCGGGACTGACCGCTGTCGGGGCCGGCAGGTTCTTCCAGTCCCACCCGAAGACGACCATCGGCTCGTCGGACGAGTCGGACTCGAGGAACGACTGCTCCGGACCGAACAAGCTGAGCGCGGGTCAGTGTCCGGCCGGTCCTCCGCCGGTCGGTTCGACTCGGCGTGCTGTTTCCGAGGAAGGGAGGGGCTGCGTGGCCTCGCCCTGTTCAGTGGCGCTGTATGCGTCGGGTGTGCGGGGCTGTGTGATGTTTGGGGTTGTTCCGTGGTGTTATTAATTGCTCACTTTGTGCACTGGCGAAACGTGCGGGACCAGATCCACTCTGTGGACAAATTTTTTGAGATTGCCGTCGGGCAAATATCTGCTTTCTCCTCATTTATCATTCGGCATGTTGCGGAAGGGGGACGGAGGTCCGACATGTGCCGGCGGCGTCAGCGCCGTGCGAGGACCGTCCGCCGGCCTCGGTAGCGGCTGTACGGCCCGCGGTACTCCTGCAGGCGGCGGCCGACGCGTCTGACCGTCCGCTTGTGAACAGGTGCGCTGTGCGCCGGTCCGGGCGCTGGGCCCAGCGGCCTCGCCGGCAGCCAGCTCTTGTCGGCGCCGTCGGCCGGCGACGTGCACCACCCGCAGCAGCAGGCGGACGCGGCGGCCTCCGCCAGCTACCACCACCAGCCGCTGACGCAAGCCATGCTCGACCGGTGAGCCTCGCGGCGGCGGCGGCCGCGGCGTCGCGTCGGACGACGCAGGGAGAGTCTATTTAGTCTAGCTTACGTAGCCCGTCGAGAGCCAAAGAGAGCTCCGGTCTATCACTTTGGGCGTGTTGCCTTATTTCCGGCGCGGTCTGCCGTGTACCGATGCATGTCACGTGCGTCGTGTCTTGTGCAGCGTGGAGGTGTGGGCCGGTCCGGGACGGCGCCCCGTGACAGCGCTCCCCGTCTGCAGGCACAACGCGGACATGGAGAAGAACATGCGGCAGTCGCACGGCACCAAGAAGCTGGGCGGCTACGACAAGTCCAAGCACGCGAAGCGCAGCTGCTACCCGGAGCACACCAAGGTGCGTGCGGTCGGCCGCCGCAGCGGGAGACGGCGCGAACGAGGGCGGGGATCGGTTCGTCTTTCTCGTGCGGCCGCTGACGTGACTGGCGTGATTTTGATTGGTGTGATGAGTGATTTGGTCCGACAGTGCGGCTCTGCGTGTCGCCGAGTCGGGGCGCTGCTGATGTGTTGGCCGGACGGCCGCGCGGCCGAGCGGCTTTGAGCGGGCGCCGGTGACCGGCGCGTGCGCCCGTGCCGTTGCAGGACACGGACGAGTTCGAGCAGGAGCGGCGCCGCATGATGAGGGACACGCCGACCTGGCCGACGCCGAACGTCTTCTGGCCGCCGTTCTCGGCCTACCATCCCGGCCCGCACCTGACGCCGCCAGAGTACGTGTGGCCGCGCGCCGACTGGGCAGACTGGCCGGGCGTTGACGGCGGCCTGACTGGTCAGACTGGTCTGGGTGTGGCGGCGCAGACTGGGCAAACTGGCCGGGGTGTGGCGGCGGGCAGACTGGGCAGACTGGTCTGAGTGTGGCGGCGCAGACTGGGCAAACTGGCCGGGCTGTGGCGGCGGCGGCCGGACCGGTCAGACTGGTCTGGGTGTGGCGGCGCAGACTGGGCAAACTGGCAAGGCTGTGGCGGCGGCCAGACTGTTCAGACTGGTCGGGGTGTGGCGGCGCAGACTGGGCAGACTGGCCGGGGTGTGTTGGCGGCACAGACTGGGCAGACTGGCTGAGTTGTGGCGGCGGGCAGACTGGGCAGACTGGCCGGGGTGTGGCGGCGGCGCAGACTGGGCAGACTGGTGTGTTGGCGGCACAGACTGGGCAGACTGGCTGAGTTGTGGCGGCGGGCAGACTGGGCAGACTGGCCGGGGTGTGGCGGCGGCGCAGACTGGGCAGACTGGCCGGGGTGTGGCGGCGGGCAGACTGGGCAGACTGGCCGGGGTGTGGCGGCGGGTAGAGAGAGCGGGACGTGCTGGCTGCCACGCGGGCACGCCGCGGCCCGCTCGCTGGCCTGTTGCGGTGCGCAGGACTCAGGGAGTGGCGGCGTTCCCTTTTCTTTGGGAACTGGTCTGTTTCGTGTACGTGTATGCTGCTTGAGGCAGGAAGGGTGCTGAGTTATTTCATAGACGATAAAATGAAGGTTAAAAGAGTATCTCACTTATCATATTAAGTCGGGGGAAAATGCATCAGCGTTCTTGTAGCGCCCACCTCGTATTCGCATATTTTTGGTGCACCGTCGCACATTGACCGTCCTCGTCCGCTGCCTGTCGCCGGTGCTGGCTCACACCCGCTGACCGCACGTGCCCTCTGCCGGCCAGTACCGGGTACGGCTATTGGCTGCTGGATCCGGCGGCGGCGGCGGCGGCGGCGGCGGCGGCGGCGCAGGCGGCGGTCGCCCCCATGCAGCCCGGCTTCGTCGTGCAGCCGGCAGCGAGGCCGAGTGAGTCTGTCGGGGCCGCGTCGTGACACAGTGACTGCGGGCGAGCTCGGGCGAATGTGCGTCCCGCGTGACACGAAAGGCCAGAGTTGTCCTGGTCGGGAACGAGGCGTGCAGTGCGGCGGCGTCGGCGAGGTCGGCGAACGGCACTGTGCCCGAGGCTGGTACTGGAACGGTTAAATGCTGAACGTTTGTTGCACGGCACTGCACGATGTATCCTGTGTCGTCTGTTGTACAGCCCTCTACTGTGCGTCCTGAGTCGTCTGTTGTACTGCTCTGTACCGCGCGTCTTGTGTCGTCTGTTGTACAGCCCTCTACCGTGCGTCCTGTGTCGTCTGTTGTACAACCCTGTACCGCGCGTCCTGTGTCGTCTGTTGTACAGCCCTCTACTGTGCGTCCTGAGTCGTCTGTTGTACAACCCTGTACCGCGCGTCCTGTATCGTCTGTTGTACAGCGCTGTACCGCTCGTCTTGTGTCGTCTGTTGTACAGCCCTGTACTGTGCGTCCTGTGTCGTCTGTTGTACAACCCTGTACCGTGCGTCCCGAGTCGTCTGTTGTACTGCCCTGTACCGTGCGTCCTGTGTCGTCTGTTGTACAACCCTGTACCGTGCGTCCTGTGCCGTCTGTTGTACAGCCCTGTACCGTGCGTCCTGTGCCGTCTGTTGTACAGCCCTGTACCGTGCGTCCTGCGTCTCGTCTGTTGTACTACGCTGTACCGGCGTGCTCTGACTGCGTCGACGCGTGTCGCAGTGCTGATGGGGCCGATGCCGAGCGTGTCCGGCCGGGCGGCCGCCACCCTGGCCCACCCGGCCGCCCTGCACTTTCCTCGCGCCGCGGCCGCCGCCCACCGCCGCGACGCCAAGGTGTCGCCGCCGCGGGCCGAGGGCGTGTCGTCCGGCGACCAGAGCGCTGACTGCGCGGCCGCCACCTCCGAGGTCAGCGCCGGCGGGCAGCGCGGCCGCCCCCGCCGCCCGGGCACTGGTGACGTCAGAGCGGGGAGCCTGTGCGCGACACTGGAATGTTTTGGCGTCGTTTCGTCGTCGTTTGATTCACGTTGAATGCGACGGACTCGGGTTTCCACCGATGTGAGCTAGGTCATTGCGTGGGTAAGGTGACGTCTTTGTCCCGTCTTTTTCCTGTCCTCGCTGCTGGTGCTGACTGAACCAGCGGGTCCGGGGTTTTCTTCACGTGGGCCGTCAGGCGGAGTCTTGCATTTCGGAAGTTGTGTGTACACCTGGTGGATGGGGGCAGCTTTTGATGTAAAGCCACGGTCAGCTTTGTCGGAGCGACATTGTCACGCGATTTCGTTCTCTTCATAGAGCCTGCAGAAGATGAACCTGGATGGAGACGAAGACATGTCCTCCAAAGACAAAGAGGAAAGCGATCTTAGCGTCAGCGATTCAAGGTAAATCTTTTCCGCAGCTACTTGTATTTTTATGATTTGCCCGCAGATGGCTACATTTGTTATACGTGGTCGAATATTGTGCCATCGATGGTAGATTGGAAACTGTTGCAGACCTGGTCGCACCGTGCCATGTCATGTTTTGCAGAACATCTGCAGGCTCGTATGTCCGGTCTCGATGCCCATTGGTCATCACCGTGTGTGTGTCTCGGCAAAAAGCACGCTCACTTCGCGTGTTTGCGCATTCCGGAGACGTTTACACGTACCAGGTCGCACGCATCACACACCGGCTGGTTTCGCGGACCCAATTTTTTTAGGACATTGGCTTCTCTGTCGTCTATTCGCCCATCTAGCGGTGGCCGATAGTCTGTGTTGACCAGCTTTCTGTAACCAATCTCTTTTCCTTTTTGCTGCCTACATGTTCTGTTGTCCTGAACCCAAAAGCTAGTTGATATGATTTTCGTGACTGCCCAGTAAAACATTTATTATGGGCGCGATATGACCATGCAGTCGATGCGCCCTACAGCCCAAGTCTCCACCGTCACCACTGTTTCGCGGGTGGCTGAATGCCGTGCCGGGAGACGAAAGTGACGCGCCTTACGCCGGCGCCTCGTTTCAGCATCTCGTCCCTGCCGAAGGACCTGGACGCCAGCGGAGACAGCTACGGGACCGGCTGGCCGGTAAGCTGTCGCCGCGTCCGTCTGTGGACGCGGTGTGGACGTCGGACGCGCGCTCTGGACGCCGTCCTTACGGGATCCAGGTCGTGTCAGGGTGTGACCTAGTGGGGCTGTGGGCTCCCGCGAAAGGTGGCGTGTGAGCCGGTTTTGCCGCAGGCTACGTCGGCCGGTGTGATGCAGTGCGAGGTGACGCCGAACAAGCACGGGCGAATGTGAGCTGATGGAGTGTTGGGAGCCAGCTGTTACCAGTGTTGTCGCTCGTTCTCTGTCCACGAGGACTTGTTATCTAGTGGCAACGTTTGTAGCCGTTTTGATGGGCCTGTTAGTGGGGCACGGCCGTAGAAGTGGTGGCATAACATTGTCAGTCACGTGACAGCCGACGCTTCCACTGGAGATGGTCTGCTGTTACAGCACCGCCTCCTCTGGGCTACAGCCAGGCTCATGTCAATCGCAAACCGAAAACTCTGCGTCATCGCGCACGACAGCACGCGCGACGAGACGAACCGGCTAATAGCGTGGTGAACGTGCGACGTGATTTCGCAGAATGAAATACCGATCACGATGTGATGCGAGACTCTGCGAAGCGTGTTGTCAGTGTGCCGCGTGTGGTCTGTGTTCCCGTGCTCTGCCGTGCCCGTTGATCCCCTGGCGCGGCCCCGTGGTGTGCGTGACCGCCGTCCGTCGCGGGCGACGTCTGCGGCGGTGCGCGACCTCGCCCGCCCCCTGACCGTGGGCGCGCCGCGCCGTGTGTTCGCAGAACAGCAGCGAGGGCAACAACCAGGCGGCGTCCGAGATGGACGACTCGGAGCAGCCGGGACCGTCGTGCCGCGTCGGCGCGCGGCCGACGCGGCGGCCCGTCCTCATGGTGAGCAGCCGCGGCCCGGCCGGCCCGCTCCGGCCCCGTCCGTCGGGAACGGCGCCGCTGCCGTCGCGGCCGACTCGGGCTTTGTGAGGTTCTCTGGTCGGCTCCGTCACGCTGCTGAACGTCTGACGCTTGCGAGACGGTGTCGCGAACAACACACGGCGGAGCGTTTAAGTAGTAGATTTCATTTGTATCTTGGCAGGTTCGGAGGCGGAATGTGGTGGATTGCAGAAAACTGCCCAGCCTGGATGTTGCACGACTCCTAAGGCGCCTCAGACCATGGATTGTGGGAGTCGCAGAGTCGAAAAATAAGAGTTTAAGCACGGAACATGTTTTATGGTTGCAAGGAGTTAAAATTCTAGCTGAATTGACACAGCTTTACCTCCGTCATCTAGTATTATGAGTTGCTAAGGTTTTCATTGGAAATTTTACCAGTAAGGGACCTGGTGGGGCACTTGAAAACTTAATATTTACCTAATTTATTTTCCTTTGATGCGTTCCGCGGTGCACTGTATATTGATAGGTCTATTTCAGTAATTCAATAATCCGAGAAATTACAAGTTGAAACGTCATACGTGCCCATGGTATTGCTCGCTGTCAGCACTGAGCGGTTCAAACACATCCAAGAGCACAGCATCACTCCGGGTTATATCGACGAGATATGTTGCGTGCGTATACCTTCCGAACGCAAACGCAGTTTTTTTAAGAAATGAACTATCTTCCGGTAATAACTGTTATTTTAGTTCTGTGATGATTTGTAACGATCTGTTGTTTTAGGTTTTGGGAGTGTGATAGTGTAGCAGCCGAGCGAGCAGGTCTATTGTTTCGAAACGCAGTTCGCCGCGATCTGAACATGCTACCCGATATTTTCAGGAATGACTGCCATGAACGTATTCATGTTTATGTAAATTGTTTTGATGGATTTCAGATTGAAGGTTTGCTTTTGTTCTATGGTATTTTTCGGTTTCGTCATGAAACACCAAGACATTACCCATCATACCAGTTCTGCGGATTCTCCCGAGAGCTGGTCTGTGTGGTACACTATCTCTTGCAATTCGTTCCCTAATAAAGCATATATCACTAATAAAGCATAAATCACGAACACATCACCAGCGTCCCCGTTTCGGGTGGGGCCAGCATGCGCCGCGAAACACCTCCGTGGCGAGATGAGTGTGCCGGCAGCCGGCCCGTCAGCTGTGCTGGACATACCCGGTCCCGGCCCTCTCTGTAAGGGTCATAGGGGACGACGGCGTCGGCCCTCTGAGCGCGCCGCAGCACTAGCTGGTGTTGTCGTTGCCCGGTCCGATCAGTGCGTGTCGCCAGCTGCCTCGGCTGTTGCTCGCAGGTCGGTTCTGGGTCACCTGTCGCTGATGATTCAGTGATGTTCACCAGTCACCAGCCATAGACATGTATATGTATGCATAGACATGTATGTACTGACTGACTGTACTGACTGACTGTACTGACTGACTGACTGACTGCACTGGCTGGTGACAGGTGACTGGTCCTGAATGTTTGTGTCACTGAACACTCCAGCAGATACAGCCGATGTTTGATTTGAATGTCGCAAGCTGCGAGCGGCCGATGACGAATTCCTTCGTTGTTTATTGTCAGTCGGGATATTGTTTGCCCTGCCGCGGTCTCCTGGCTCTGTATGGTACGCCCCGTCCGACTGGCGCGTGCCCGTTGTGTGACACTGTCCCGGAAACCGGCGGAGTGAGCATCTCATGTCCCGTGCGCTGTGTCCTGTCTCTGGCACTGGACCACTGAGCACCGACAAGGTGTGATGTGTCCCATGTCTCCGTGTCTCCGTCAGCTGACTATTGAACGCACCATCGGCGTGTGATGTGCCGTGTCTCTGCCGGCTGACTTCCGAACGCACCGCCGAGGTGTGATGTGCCGTGTCTCCATCAGCTGACTACTGAACGCCTCGTCAGGGTGTGATGTGCCGTGTCCCCGGCACGTGACCACTGACCGCCAGGCTACGATGTTCCGTGTTCCCGTCATGTGATCAATGAACGCCGGCGCGCGCTGCCCCGTGTCTCGTCGCGTGGTCCGTTACGTGACCGCCGGACCCCGGCAGGACCCGCCGTGGCTGACGGGCGTCACGCTCTCCGCCGATCTCACCTACCGGTACCAGATGGAGCCGCGCAACATGGAGGAGGTGCTGGAGCAGGACCGGCAGACGCTGCTGAACATGCCCCAGCCGGCGGTGAGTCTGCTCACCCCATCCTGTTTGGGCCTCCTGTGGGGCGGCCGGGCCGCCGTCTGCTCGCGGGGGCTCGGAGGGGTCCCCCCTCACCGGCAGTGGCGCACGGTGCGGTTGGTGTGAAGAGGGTGTGGATGTTATGCCGTTTCCAGCTGCTGGTAGATGTTGCATAAAATTAAGAACGTGTTCCAAATGTGTTACAACTAGCGCTACTTTTTTATATTTGCTCTAGAAGTACGCCGACAAAGTGGTACATGACAATGTTGCTGAGGTAGTAGTGGGGAGAATGCTGTCAGTGTTATCAAATGTATCAAACGTTATCAAATGTAAGGCTTTTCAGACGGGCGCTGTAACGTTACGTACGTATGTAGTCGGGACAACGCCTGTCTCGACTCGCTCACTCACTTAGCCGCAAACCGATGCGATATGCGCAGGGCCGCAGCCCATGGTATGTGGTCTTCCTGGGAAGCATTGCTGGTTTTCTCAACCGGCAATAGTCAGTCATTTATATGACGGCGTAATGCTGCCGGTCTGCGGCGTGCTGCTACTGATTCGCTATGCGCGACTGAGCCCACTGTGCGACGCCGAGCCGGGACGGACCAGGGCGGCCGTGCGCTTCCTCCGCTCCGGGACCGGCCGGTCTGCCGCCGGGCGCGGGCGGCGGCTGAACGCGAGCCGACGCCGCCTGCCGGGCCGCCAGATGCTGTCGGAGCAGCTGAACCAGCTGTACCAGGACCTGGAGACGGCCGGCGCGCCGTCCGTGATCAACCTGGAGGAGCGGGAGGGCACCAGCGGCTCGTCGGACGATTCGGCCGCCATGCTCGGCAAGAGGGTGAGTCGGCCGCCCGGGGGCCGCAGACCGGCGGCGACTGCGGCGGGATGACCGACGGACGCGCGCGTAAGCGTGGTCACGTGAGGGGCGTGGGGCGCGACAAATTGTGTCGAAATGTCGGCGTGGTTTGATGTGGGAGAAGTGAGTCGTAATGGGTGTAAGTTGGTCATAATGCAACAGTTCGCCATCCGAACTTTGGTCACGCTTAACCCGAGTGACGCCTAGGCATAGTTTCTCACGTTCACCAGAACTTCAAGGAGTAAGGCGGTGAGGAGACCTGGTTTCCGGACCGGGCGAGTGGATTGCTTCGTTGTCGGCGTTTCAGCGTCACGACCTGCGACTATGTCCTCAGATGAAGAGGAGTCGCCGCGTGCGCGAGTACGACCGGCTGACGATCGTGTATTCGAGGAGGACTCGCCGATCCCGCCGCCGGACCTGCCCACCTACCACCAGCTGCTGCAGAGCACGTGATGTCGCCGGTCCGCAGGCTGCTCCGCCTCGGGGCCAGGCCGGCGGCCGCGGGGCCCGGCGCAGGACCGGGCCGGGCGCCCGTCGGTCTGCGGCGGCCGCTCCGGCTGCTCGGTGTCGCGAGGCGCCCGCGGCTAGGGGGCGGACGGGCCCGGTGCGGTGCGGGCTCCGCGCCTGACGGGTTCGACGCGGTAATAGCCGCCACGTCGCCGCGCGTCCGTGTCGCAGAAAGACTGGGGACAACGTGGTGGTGAACTGCGGAGCGACAAGTTTCACATAGTCCGGACCACGGTGTTCTGTGACTGTTAACGGTACGGAAAACGAGGATCTGTTCTCGTATATTCCATCATCATGAACTGTCCAATGAAAAAGTGAACCAGGTGTTCTGAAAGGAAAACATTTTCGCGACGCTGCCAGGGTTATCAGGGTCAGGGTCAGGGTATCAGGGTTGCTTCTTGACATCCATACTAAAAAGGAGCCGTTCTCAGAAATGATTTGCATTGAAATATGCGGGCGTGTTTCGTCTTCACCTGGTTCAATATCCGAAATCAGACCGGGAACCTTATTGTTTCGGCATGGACAGTATTTCTTTTCGATGTTTGTGTGCATGCTAGCCTGCGTCACCTGACTAAATCACGCTAAGACCCTTGGCGGGGTTACCGTAATGTAGCTTAGCACTGCACCTGTAGCCGTGAATGGTTGCCGATTGATGTCTTTAGGTGGGTTCTTGCGTGATGACTGGTCGCCTCGCACTGTGTGTACCCGAGTAACGCTCTTGGGGCTTTGAGCCAGCGGTAATATCAAGCTTGTAGGAGAAGCGAGGCTTCCTGAAAATGTTCTTGGATGTGTCTTCACGTTGCAGATATTGGAGCAACGGCAAGCAAAATGCTAGCTCAAGCATACTAATGCATTCCCCGGGCCCATGCAAGTCGTTTTCTGTGCCTGCCAGCACCGTGAGGAATAGAAATGAAACCGCTGCACCAGTTTTGAGATTATGTGTATAACTTTAAAGCATGTCAGGACCAAGCGTGTTCTATTGTTAGGAGCTTGAAGGTTAACAACATTGTAACCGGATATGACGCTTTATAAACCAACGCATGTTGGATGTGTTGAATGTCTGTTGCCACGCCAGTGGAAAACGTCCCGTCGGTGGATACGGGGCAACCGCCGACAAGGGAAAAATCATTTCCAGGCTGGAGACGTTCCGCATTTACAACACTCCCGCCCTTGCGGTGACGCGCTGTGCCCAATGTCAACCTTGATGTACTGGTGGGCATCTCATGGCACGGCCCCGATGTGTGACTGGACCGGGACGCCCCTCGCGGCCGCCTGCCATTTGTTGCAACCCTTCCCGTCCGCGCAGATCGGAGCCTGTGGCAGCACGGTCTGTCTTGACACGTGGCACCCAGGATGACCAGGCGTGCGGAGGGAAAGGTTTGGAGAGCGTCGCGCGAAAGTCAGGTCTGCGAAGGACACAGCCGTGGACTGAGCGGTGCCGCGTGCCGCGCGGAGACGGCGTGTTTTCGGGTGAAGAGTTTAATGTTTGGTACGCTGCTGTTGAAGTCGATATCCGCTGCCCTATCTTCATCGATGTGCCGTAATAAAGACAATCGCTCGTCGCTTTGTGTGTGAGGAGTCTTTATTTTATTTTTTATTTCCGCCCGCTG
Organism: Capitulum mitella; assembly: GCA_030062745.1. Lineage (NCBI taxonomy): Eukaryota > Metazoa > Arthropoda > Thecostraca > Pollicipedomorpha > Pollicipedidae > Capitulum > Capitulum mitella. The sequence continues at coordinate 27,906,181 of CP099844.1, forward strand.
AACAGAGACTGGGCACTGGCTGTGCTGGCCAGCCACGCCGAAGCTGGGCAGTGGTGTCGCACCGGGGTCTCGATCGCGGGACATATTGACCGGTCAAGTCCATGCGGACTAGCGGCTGACCGGTAGTAATCGTTTGCAGGCGGTGATGTGCGACAGCAAGCTTCGGTTCAGTGGCTGGCGAAGCCGCCAATCAGAGCTCGTTCTGCTGAGCGCTTGATGCTTCCTGCGAGGAGACCGGGTTTCTCGTGGGCCGCTGGTGCCGAAATCCCTCGGGCTTGTACGGGGATCTTGAGCACCGAACGAGCGCGTGATGCTTGCTGCGAGGAGGCGGAGTTCCTCGTGGGCCGCTTGTGTTGAAATCCTTCGGACGTGTACGGGGATCTTCAGTATGAACGGCAGTATTGGATTAGGTATTACCCGGAAACTGTGATGACGCGTTTCAAAATCCTTGGGGACCTGATGTTCGTGGCTATGTGGTCAGGTCTAATGACGGTTCGTTTTCTTTGGGCCTTCAATGGCAATGATGCCAAACGAAATTTCCTCTGCGATGCAGTCAGCAGGCGCATTCGCGATGCTTCAGGGGCATTTCTGGTGAAATTCCGTATAACGCTTCTAGTGAAAGCGAAGTATTCCGAAGTAAGATGAAGCTAAATGTAAGAAAAACTGAAATGTAATAGTCACCTAACATATTTCAACGTAAATATAAAAACCAGAAGATAACACATGAAAGCAAGACCATGGGCCGAACCGAATGATGAAATCTGCGTGTTGACAAGCATACGGAAACACGGGGATACGGACACAGAGCGTAGTTCTCCACTGGAGCGGGGGAGCGTAGTTCTCCACTGGAGCGGGGGAGCGTAGTTCTCCACTTCCGCTTTTAATATTAGTACAGCGTCGCAAAGAAGAAATCATTAATCATCTGAAAATCCGCCTCTGACCGTCTGACTTCTCGCAACATTTCCACGTCTGCAGCACACAGCACACGTGCACAGCCCGCAAGTACGTCATCACGCCACCTGTTGCGCACGTGCTGTGCCGTCCCGGGCGCCTTCGGGCCGGAACCCGTCCTCTGCCGATCCCGGGCGTCCCACGGCGGGACAGGCTTGACAGCCCCTCTGTTTGCGCCTGCCAATCTCGGCCGGACGCCCTGCCGCGGCCGCTGGCCATAATCACGCACGACTCATTAATCAATTACTGGGCTTATCGACGGACGCGGTCGGCCGGGCCCGCCTGTCCGCACCATTTGCGTCCGTCTGCCGGCCGAGCGGGAGGGGGTGCCCCGAGGAGGTGCTCCTGTCCGCCACGGCGGGCGCCAACACCAGCCCTGACAAATGAGGCCCTATTTGCCGCAGCGCGCGTCAGGTGGGGTCGGCCGGACGGCGGGGGGAAGGCTGAGCCGGCCGTCAGGTGGGCAGGACGGACGGGACGGGACGGCCGCCTGTCAGGGTCAGGGGTCAGTCGGCTGGATGCGGCCGCCGGGGACGGATCAGGGCGAGCGTGCGGAGCTCAGCGGCACGATGCCCGCCGGCCGGCGGCTGGCGCTCGTCTGCGTGGTCTGGAGCCTGTGCGTCCTGCTCTCGGAGGCGTACGTCTTCAGCCTGCTGCTCTCCAACCCGGTGGTGGAGACCGCCGGGGACCTTGGCCGTGACGGTGACCTCCGACCGGCGGAGGAGGACGCGGAGGAGCGTGAGCGTGGCCCTGACCCGAGGCCCGGTCACCCCCGGCTCGGGAGGGTGGAGCTGGACCCCGTGCAGCGGGACCACGGCGGTGACCTGAGGTCAGGTCGCGGCCGACTTCGGACGATGGCGTCGCTCGACGACCGGCGGCCGGGGACCATGCAGGAGCGGGACGCCGACGTGGACGTCTCTCTGCAACTCGCCGTATCGGTAAGTCTGAAAACCTGCGCGGCGTTTATGTCGACAGTCAGGAACATTTTGTATCTCTGCGGTCATAATGACGAACCCTTCCTTCGTCTTTTGTCTGTCGGTTTGGCCTGAAAACGAAATATTATGTTTAAGTTCCCAGTTAGTCGATTTTATAGAAGCACTTTTTTGCAAGGCAAAGTTTAAAAATGCGTCACGATGTCGCTCATGGCATACCCATTACCGATATCCTTGGGATCTAGATGACGTTAATGGGGGCTCCAGATGGTGACGTTATGACTGTTCAGTTAGCAGTACACCAGCTACTGTCGATGGCATGAGCACATTATGTAACAGCGGCGTGCTATGTTGCTGTTGAACAATTATACTGCGTTATAAAGACAGAAATGGATGTTTCCACCTCAGTATGTTAAAATCTTGCGCTGGAAAAAGGGCCACGAACCAAAAGAGTATGTTTTGTGTCCCTCCTTAGATGTCAAAAATACATCTTAGAAGATGTGGCCCCTTTAGGACGATCAAAATCGATTACGTTCGCGAACGTTTATGGTTATCTTTCAACGAAATCTTACATCGCAATATTTTCTGTTTGTCCATTCCACCATTAAACACATACGAATTAAGATGAGTGTGATGTGGTAAATCATTCATTGCAAAAAAGATGGAAGATAGGGCAAACCCATTTTGTGTCAAACACTGGTACTAAATAAAATGCACCCGAAAAATATGGAAAGTCCCTTCGTTGTTCTGTTTTCAAGATTTCCTCAAAAAGGAAAAAAAACAGACGAGGTATGGGTCCACTGACAGGACCCCTGGCAGACCGCACTGATTGGTCCCACTGATAACCCTCTGGATGATTCGCGCCCCGATGGCGCAGATCAATTAATGACAGTAGTGATTTAAAAAAGTCAACACATCTATGTAGTGGAAAGGGGTTTATGGTTGAGAATTCATCTGTTTATAATACGCGATGGTGACAATCGTTTGTCCATAGTCTCTGGCAGATTGCGCGACTACAAAGTCCTGCTGTCCGTTACCATGGAAAAGTAGCGTTTGTACATACCATTTGATCCCGGCCCCAGCGAAATTCGGAGGAGGGCCAACGTCTAATCTGCCGGAATCTGCCCGTGACAGCCTCATATCAGGGTAGGCCCCTGACCTGTGACCGCTCAAGGTGACCTTTGGCCTGTGTCTGCATGACCGGTGTCTGCCGCAAGAGACCTAGGGGCTGTGTCCGCCCAAGGTGACCTCAGGTCTGCATCTGTCCCAAGTGATCTACGACTCGTGGCTTCCCGGGTGACCTCAAACCTTTGTCTACCCCAAGTGGCCTCAGACCTGTGTCTGCCCCAGGTAACCTCTGATCTGTGTCTGCCGCAGGTGACCTCTGACCTGTGCTTGCCTCAGGTGACCACAGATCCTTGTCCGTCCCAGGTGACCCCTGACCCGCGTCCGCCGCAGGTGAGCTCAGACCGGGGTCCAGCCGGCGGCGTGTCCCGACCCTCGTGCCGGACAGACCGGCAATGCGGCCGCGGCCACTACTGTGACGCCGAGCGGCAGCGGTGCCGGCGGCGGGCGCGGCCCGGCGCGGCCTGCTCCAGGGACGCCATGTGTCGGGGCCGCAGTAGCTCGTGCCGGCAGGGCCGCTGCATCAGGCGGCGACGGCATCACAAGGACCCTGGTGAGCACGCAACCGACGGCTGAAGAGGACGGGAGAGGAGCCTTTGGGAGTGACTGTGTGTGTGGGCTAGGAGTGACGGATCCAGACCTGTGCTGTGGATCCGTGCTGCGGCCCGTTTTGTAATCGGCCCTTTGCAGACTGAGTGTGGTCGGCTACCCCAGTGCGATGCTGCTTTCTCAATGTGTATGCTACGTGCTGACCTGGCTGTTAAGGTATAATTCATGTTGTTGCATCATTAAGTTATTGCCTTGGGATGGAAAACACGCTAACGCCAGCTTGCAACAGGAGAGTAGCACGAATCTACGAAGCTTTCAGGAACATGCATAACCTGCATAACCTTCAACTTTGACGAACTGCATCTCTGTTCACGAAGGCTTGACCAGATTACTTCCGTAACGGTCCTTGAACGGCTTAATACGAAATGGGCTCACTATGCACCTGCAGCACAGTTCTGTACCACGGTCAGCGAATGTGCAGTCTGACCCATCGTTTTTGTCCATGCGTTTGCCTCAGATTAATGTCCTGTGTCCAGCAGTGTCGCCGTAGGTTTGTCTGGCCGATAGCCTGTGCACAGCAGTGTCGCTTAAGGTTTGTCTCTGACCAGTATCCTTTGTCCAGCAGTGTTGCTGTGGATTTGCTGCGACTGATATCCTGTGTCCAGTAGTGTCCCTGTGGGCTCGCCTCTGACCTATATCCTGTGTCCAGCAGTGCTGCTGTAGATTTGCTGTGACCGGTGTCCCGTGTCTAGCGGTATCGCTGTCGGTTCGTCTCTGACCAACATCGTGTGTCCGCGGTGTCGCTGCAGGTTCGTCTGAACAGTGTGCTCTGTTCGGTTTGGTAGAGCCTCATCTGATTCGTCTCCGCCCAACACCCGATATCCGGCAGTGCCACAGCGTCGCCGTGAGTTTGCCTTTGAACTATGCCTTTCGTGTCCTGTGCGCTGTCGCCGTGCTGCAGTGAGCTCGTCTCTGACCGGCGCCCGTCTCCGACAGTGTCCCAGTGTCGCAGCGACGCCGACTGCGACGCCGCCTCGTGCTGCGCCCGGCTGGACAGCGGCACGGCGTGCCGGCCGCGCACGCCGGTCGGCCACCGGTGCCGCGCCACGCCGGCCGACCTGCCGGTACCCATCTACGCCACTTGCCCGTGCGTGAGCGGCGCCCGCTGCAAATACGTCCACCATCCCGGGTGAGTCCGCCAAGGCCCTGGACGGCCGTCTGCAGAGGCGGCCGAAGGCGGCCTTACCGAGGCCGCGCGAGTTCTGTGCAGACGTCTCGTGCAACGACCTCCCGGGACTTCGTTGGCGAATATGTCTACAGTTTTCCGGTCCCTGTAGAGCAGGTTTTCCTCACAAATCCTGGTCCTAGTTCGTGCTGCAATTCGCGTGATGGACTGACAAAATAGCAAGACGAAATAGCAATCTCTCTTGCAAGCAAAGCTTTAAAGCAGGACTGGTTCCGTGCCGGTATCCAGCAATTCATTCGTAATGAGTATGTCCCATGACAGTGAATTCGTGCAGTTTGCGCAGACTTATGAGAGGCATTCTTAGGTTTTCCCTTTTAATCACTTTCACTCAGGCAGGTGTCGTCTAGTTCCTGTGACTCTGAGACATTTGATGTCACAGTTGGTGTGTTTCTCTGTACGGTTTGGTTTCCTAACGTTTGGTGTGACTGCGTCCGCCCGTGGTTCACGCTGTGGGAACGCTGCGGCGGTTGGCTCTGACAGTGACTCGACACGGTGGCCGGGCATAATGTTGCGGAGTTCCCGAGCCATCTCGTTACCAGCGTTCGACAGCGGGTTCTCATACCTGTGCCGCCTCAAGGGGCAGCCCTAGGTCCAGAGACCCCGAGATGGCTAAAAATCAGGTTGCTTGGTTGTTTTCAAAACATGGCACACCTTGTCGTTACATGCAACATGAAATCTGTTTATTTATCTAAAGTGCTTCACTTAAGTTTCGTTTACGTTCCAGGGAGACCTGGACGCTGTGGACAGCTTACGACAACCTCCGATGCGTGAAGAAGGAGCCGGAGGTCGAGGACCTTTGACATTTTGACCCGGCGTACACCGGGGCCCATTCAGTCTAGTCATTTAAGTGCCAGGACTCTGTTCAGATGCGTGAGGTATTTTGTGATAGAAATGTTGTGTGCTGAGACGGCATGAGCGTTCGAGTTATGGAATTTTTATTTCTGACGTACGGTAGTATTGTTTTGACGTATACTTTGCCAGCAATGAAGGAAGCCGCATGAACGGTCATGGAATGTAATTACACAAAACAGAAGTTGAGTCATTACGCTTCAGTTCACGCAGCTGAAGAATGCTACGGAGAGCCCGGCGTTGAGGTGAAACCCAGTTGCCATGTTTAAGCCCGGTACCATGTCAACTGCGTTACCTGACACGGAGGAGGATCGGCCGCGTCGTGGCCAGACGCCAGCCGCCAAACGTTCATGGAACGCCGTGGTGCTGTGGTCAGTTCACAATCCGTTCCTTTCTCCGTCCGACCGGAGAAATGGCACAGTGCTGTTTTTACGCTACAAAATGCGACCTGCATTACCACAGTGTTGACCGTCTCTTCGTTACGCTTCATAAAAACCAGGGAAATCACCCACTAAAGTCCACAGCAAAACTTTCGGGCAAACCTCATTATGTGCCGCACGACCTTACACATCACACTTCTTGGAGGCGAAAACGTGTAGGTCAGTGCAGAGGCTCTCACCACAGAGCTGCGGCGCTTCGCCTAGTCTGCACACCGGGAAGTTCCGAAAGAGTAACCGTCTATGAAGAAAGTGCTTCGTCCGGGCAGCGCTTGGAGAACTGCGTTTCACCACGACAGTGTAAGATCACATCGCCCCACTCATCTGAAGCGATTCAATAACCCACCTTAGAAACATGATACGGTGCGACGAAGCCGCGACAGACACAGAAACGAAGCATTCTCCGCCGGGGAAGCTGCAGGGTCGCTGCTGAAACTGTGAAATGGTTCAGATGCGAGGAATTTAACAGCTGAAACGCTGTGGCACGACTCGGCGCCTGCGGGATCCCCTCCCGAGAAAGCTCAGACTGAGAGGTCCACCTCTGAGACAGTCATCCGCCACACGCTCTACTACTCAGCTGCTGGAGGTCATCCTATGAGATAATTTCGGGTGTATTCCACGGGTTCTACCTCTGAGACAGCCCGACCACGGCAGGTACCGCCGGTGACAGAGGCTGACTAATTGCCTCCGATGGCCGGCGGCCGGCGGCGGGCTCCTATAGCCACTCCGGCCGGTCGCAGCAGTCACTTGGGAACGGACCGCGTCCGGCGCCCGCGGCGGGCCCGCCGGCGGCTCGGCACGTGGTCAGCTGAGCGCCAGCCGGCCGGCCGCTCGGGCAACGGTGAACAGCTGATTCACCCGCCGGCGCCGCCGGCCCGCTGACTAGGGTAAAACACTAAGCTTCGCAGAGATGTCTGAGGTGTTAAGAGTCTGTTGAGATACGGGACTCAGGACGGAATGTTGGCAGGTGCTTGAGGTGTTCAGGCCCTTGTTCAACGAAGTGTAGGCGTTGTAACAAACGGTAAACTTTGTCAGGATGAGTTTGTGTGTTCACGGCAAGTGTGAAAGTTTCCTCGCAAGGAAAGCGGGGAGTCCGTTTTGTTCGAAGCAAAACTGAAGATAGTTCCCGTTGGATGGCACGCCAAGTAGCACATCTTCAATGGCTGAAGTGTTTGATATTGTCGAAGGAAAGCGCTACAACCAAACAGTTTTCCATAGCGGCTGGACCGGAGAAGATGACAAGATAGGAGGAGAAGCCATCGTTGCACTCCAGGCTAATGTTCCCGCACTCTCCTCTGTGAGGCGTTTTCACGGTCCCATAAAAACTAATGCTGCGGAAGCACCATGGATTTACGGTTATTGAACTGTGACATGAAGGCTATCTAATCTGGGAGAATAAATCAGCATTTAGTGGCGACGACGGAAGTACGCAAAACATAATAAAAGAAACTGTGTGAAGATGAAGCAAGACAGGGAAAGAGAGGGAGAGAGAGATGGAGGGAGGGAGAGATGGGTGAACAGAGGAGAAAGAAAGAGTGGGTCTACACTATGCAAATCACCGGCGCTGTCGGGAATTCCACTGCAACTTTCTCAGCCTGACCAGCCAAACCGTGACGGGCACGGACCGCGCATACTGTCCACCCCCCACACCGCAACTACGCCAGGAGAATGTCCCAGGCGGCGGTTACACTCAACCCTGCGACAGCAGGCTGTTCAAGCCCGCACCAGCCGGGTCACCACCAGCGGGCGACACCGTGTCCCCGAGGACCAGCCCCCGGCTGTCTGTCCCTGCGGTGACACGTGCGCCTCCTAGGCAGGCACCTCCCAGGCCGTCTGCGCTTACCCAGCGACACCGCGCCTCCTGCACAGGCACCTCCCCAGCTTTCCACGGCGCCCTGACGGCAGACATCGATCGCAGCGCCGGCCGTGTCGCATCATCACTCGGCCGACCGGCGAAGCCGTGGGAGCGGAGCCCGCCGGTGTCCCAGCGCGGCCGGCGCCGCCAACCGCCGTGCGAGCCGCCGCCGCCGCCGGCACGCCGGCAGAAATGCTGGCAGACGAGCCGTCGCCGCGGACAGGCGACAGAAAGCTGACAAAAATGCCGGCAGACGAGCCGATGTCGCGGAAAGGCGACACAAAGCTGACGGAATCGGCGGCAGAAGAGCCAGCACGATGTTGGCGTAACAACGCTGTCCGTGTGATCGACACTTGGCGCCGCCACTTTGGGTGGTCTTTGGCCCTCATAGATCAAACGTTGCAGCTTTTTGCGGCTGTGATCTGAGGTTCTGCGGTCCGGGACGTGGTGTAAGCTTTACACACTGTTACGTCGAGGCTCTGACGCCGCCGCTTTGCTCACCTGTGGTTCGACGTTGCCAAATCAACTGTTGCAAATGTTTTCACATTAAGTCTGAAATGAACACTTTCCAATAGACGTTTTTATGCTTATGCAATGCGCGCTTCGCTGAAGGCAACCACAATAATGTCGACAGTGATGACATTGCGTGACGGTAAAGTCGGTTTATTTGTTGGCGTTTTTTGTGGCGGACCTTCGCTGTTTACTGGTTTCCAAGCTACGAGTCTGCTGCTGTCTGTGGTCACTGTGCTTACAGAAGATGGCTTTACGTTGGACCCCAGATTGACCGCAGTCCCAGGCCTTCGCCCGGCATTGGGAGGCGGCCGCCCGAACAGAACGCAGGTGGTGGTTTGTCGGCTGTCTGAGATTTATATGACCGCAACATCCTCTGCCGACGGTGCCTTGTATAATTTTCGACCATCTCGCCGCTCGGGGTCCGCTCACATTTAGTTCCCTGCTCTGGCGCACACAAAGGCCAGAAACGTGGCATGACAATCGCAGGTATTGATATCAGACGACATGAACGGCAAGGAAATGACGCGAAGGCCCCAATGTTTCATGTTTCAGGCAGATTGTTATCGATTGGTTTTTAGCAATTTGTATACTCTGCTGAGTCGTTCGGGACAATTCATTGTTCTCCGTCGGCTGCCCAGCTTGATTTCCCTATTAATTGCAAGCTTACGTAACCGCTGGCAAGTTAGGTTTCAGATATAATAATTTTTGGTCATAGTGGATGAGTCAAACAGCGTTTGGGAGGTCCGGACGATGGCGATTGGCTCGATCCACAAATGTAACGGCCAACCTGCATAAAGAAAGCATTGAGCAGGCTGGGCTTCTGGTAATGTGGTGCCGGTGGTGAATGGGTTAATTTGTCGACAGTATGATGTTGCAGGGGTAATGCTGAGCGGGTCAGGCTGTTGGTAATATGGTGCTGGAATTGAGTTGGTTACCTTGTTGGCAGTGTGGTGTTGCAGGAGTCGTGATGAGTGGGTTGGGCCGCTGGTAATGTGGTGCTGGTGGTGAGTAGGGTAGTCTGTCGGCAGTGTGATGTTGCAGGGGTGATGATGAGTGGGTCGGGCTGCTGGTAATGTGGTGCCGGTGGTGAGTGGGTTGCTCTGTCGACAGTGTGATGTTGCAAGGGTGATGATGAGCGGGTCGGGCCGCTGTAAATGTGGTGCCGGTGGTCAGTGGGTCAATCTGTCGGCAGTGTCGTGTTGCAGAGAGGTGGCCGCCGCTGACGGGCGCGGGTCGGCCGCCGGGTGAGTGGGTCAGCGCCGGAGCCGGGCCGTCTGCGGCCGGCTGAGGTCGGCCAGAGGCCGCCCGTCCGCCGCCGAGCGACCGCAGGCCGGCCGTCCGACTCAGCGCCGGCCGCCGCTGCCGGCGGACTGGTGGCGCGGCGGGGCCACCGCAGGGCTGTACTCATGGGTCCAGAGGCGGCACCTGTGGAGCTGAACACACGGGGCCGGGGGCGGACCTCCCGAACTGTACGCACAGGGCTCTAGGCGACACCTTTAGAGCTGTGTGTACACACGGGGCCAGTGGCAGTGCCTGTGGAGCTGTGCACAAGAGGCCAGAGGCAGCACTTGTAAAAACGTACACGCAGGCCGGGAGAGGTATCTTAGAACGTTGCGACTGGGTAAAAGACTGTGGAGGCAAACTGACGGAAGCTCCAGGTCGATTGACGGGCGTTGAAGGCCATTTGGCAAACGCTGAGGGCCGATTGACAGAAGCTGAGGTAGCCTGGTTCACAGCTTGTGGGTTGCATGAGTGCCTTGCCAAAATTCGAAAAATAATGGCCTGGTTGCAGATCTTGAGAATCGGGGAATAACCTCTCACCTAAGCAGAGACGTAGCCATGGTGGCCATGCTCCCCCTGAGCCAAACGGTCTATACCAGATACATAGCGATTTCGCACGAATGCGGAACAGTGATCATATATATGTTGCAAATGCAAACATAATATGTATTCCTGTGGGTTAAATATGACGTCAGTTACACAAAATTACTGCTTTCTTCTGTAAATTTCGTCATATGTCAACGACATATGACAAAATTTGACATTTGCCCCACCCTGGAGAATTCTAGCTACGTGCCTGCACCCAAGATGCCCATGAGTGGGTAAATGCTGTTTTTTTTGTCCAGTTTAATATCAGCATGTGTATCTTATTTCATCCGCCCCTTTTCCATTGTTGCCGAATCCATAATGTCATTACCAACAAATATTCCCGTTCAGATCGACGTATACCCCATCCAAAGATGGTCGGTTGTACGACAAAGCCCTCTGGAATGCCCGCGCAGTAAATGCGATTGTGGCAGTGACTGACTGACATGAAAGGTAGATATACATACTGTGCAGAAAACAACAAGGGATGCACGTCACAGACAGCGCTGGATCTGTGATATTTTACGTCTCGGATCGTCTAGCATTAACGCCATTTTGGAACGTTGCAAAAACCTCATCAATACGTGTCCTGTGGTGTACAGCTTTAATCACGTGATCATGTTCCCAGGACTGCTTTTTTCGCAAAACAAGGGCTATCGCTCAGGTTCAAGAAAAGAAAACCTCCCCACCGAGTGACAAATGCCATCGCAAGATCGTGAATCCGTCGATCTATTGACAAAACCATTTTAAAGGTTTCATGATCTATGACGGCGTGAAAAAATAGAAAAGTCCTGGACAATTCAGATAACAGACGAAGGCGTACTTCTTAGACGGTCATGGGACCCATGGTCTACGCTTTGCAGCTTTGGCATTCTCGATAAAGCCTACCCGTTTGTCGAGTGCTCCTTGATTGATGTGTATAATGCGTCAAGCACCCTCGTTATTTCTCTGTCGTCGATTCTCAGAATGTCTTAGTCAGCTGCACTTATAGACCTTGTGGTGGGTAAGGGATAAACTCAATCAAGTAAGTGGGAATGAAATCGCAGCCGGTAATCGTAATCCTTTCTGATTATCTAGGATTACCATAATAATCGTTTTTCCGTGGAATTTTGCGCATTTGTAATTCTTATTAAGAAGGCCAAACTGCGCACCCTTCTGCGGAACTAGACAAGACAGAAAGATGGCACAAAATCCAACCCTTGCGAGATGGTTGAGTATTTCCACTTGGCGTCTGTGCTCTGCTTCATGTAACCGTAGACACTGCCAAAAAATAAGTGTTGCTTTAGAATCTTTATTGCTCATCTGTCTAGAAGGCTTAGACAATTCGAACACATACAAACAATAATGAATATATGCAATCAGTTCTCTTGGCATTTATATTTTCATAGTGCATCCTGTTCAACGACAGCGACGAAATCACATCTCACAGTAAACTGTTTCCCACCCTCTCTTCACAGTATTGATAAACATACAGCATGCAGTCGCCCAGGGATCTTCACTGACACACTGAATAGTAAACTTTCAACGTGTTATTGCCATTACCCTTAGATCACTGCCGTGATCAATCTCGTAACCCAACAACAAACCGGCGCTACAGGAGCGCTCTTGGCCTCACAGTTTCGCGATGGTTCACTGTCTTGAAATCCTGGATCTTGCGGTCACCTGGAAGTCAATATCTGAAAGCTGACTTGCGCTTGATTTCCAAGCCATCCGATCACCACCACTTTTCTGGTCTCCGCTCGAGACCATTTTTTTTTTAATACCGACCGCACGTAAATAATGTATATCTTAAGCACGCCCGATCAGAGCTGTATTTTCACCGGACACTTACAACCTTCACGATGAACAGCTGCTAAATATTCGACGAACAGAGCGTGAGTCTGCCTTCAAGCTGCGCGCGTGGACGGCACGGTGGTCTGAGTCGGCAGCTTCTCCGAACGTCTCGATCATCTTGGCTGGTGCTCGCTGCCGGACGGAGCTCGCCGGGATCCTGATCCCGCCCTGCGGGGGGATTTGACCGGGATCCGGACCCTGCGCTGCCGGGCGGACCTCACCGGGACCCGGACCCGGCGCTGCTGGGAGAGCTGCTGGTCGTCCGGGACAGGGACCGCCAGCTGTCCGTGTAGTCGAGCCTCATGGGGCCGCGTCGAACGGCCGTAGGGCCCCGGCTCAGGGTCACGTGACAGTTGCCGGCCAGCACAAGCGCTCCCGGAGAACCGCTGGTGGGGAGTGTCCTGTGCGTCACAAGTCACGTAGGCTCAGATACGATAAAAAGAAGCTTAGATTTGACGCTGTTTAGGAAAGAACAACTCGTTTTGGTAGGAATAATGATTTGAAGTGCAATAGAAATGGCCGTAAAATTCGTAAAAATCCATGGATATCCCAAAACGCCAGTTTAACAAAGGATATTTATTACTGGTTTCTCACATTGTAAAGAAGGCATTGCATGATCTAGCTTTCTAGAAAACACTTGGATTGCCCTTTATTTTTTATCGTGCGTAAACGAACTCAAATCAGCCGATTCCCTTTCCAGATGACCTAGTCATACCTGGACGTTTTGTCTTTGTTCGCCGGGACTCGGGGCGGCGACGAACGGTCCGAGAGCAGTTCTTGGCTGTGGAAGTGCGTGTGTCGGCCGGCTAACCTCTGGCCGGCAGTTTTGTCTTTGGACAGTCGAGGAAGCAGTGTCCTGTGGGAAAGAACCCGTGCTAGATCGCATTTACTGAACCGTGGCTATCGCGAAAAAATGAAAGTATGGTCCGTAAGTCTCTGATTTTGTGATTCGCCTCCTGCAGCCAAATGATAAAAAAAAAACAGGAGGAAACAATACCAGTCATCTTTATTTCCCGTGTAGAAGGAGTTGCTGTGTCCTGCCCCGAAGCGCAGACTCAGCTAACGCGAGGGGCAGGTAACGGCGAAAAGGCTACGTCTGTCCTGAGGCGCTGGTTAAGCCAAACTGAGAGTCTAGATACGGCAGAGAGTCGTAACTGCGCTCTAATCCGAGACGCTGGGTCAGCTAACGTGCGGGTAGGGACACGCTGGGAAGGCCTTACTGCGCTCTGTCGGGCGGCGGCGAGCCGGCGGCGGTCCTCCTAGGCGGCTGCAGACTGCCGGTGGCCGAGGCGGCCGGCAGCTCCGCCGACCTCCTGCCGCCCGCGCCGGCGGCGACGGCCGGCGACGGCGAGCGCAGGATGACCGTCGGCTGCAGGCAGTTGTCGCACAGCTTGCTGGCCTTGCCGAGGCCCTGGCAGCAGCAGGGGTCGCGCAGCAGCCGGTTGGCGCGGTACAGCGAGAGGTACTGCGACTTGGGCACCATCACGTACTCGATGGCGCGGTGGTCCCACGGGTCGAAGTCGCCGCCGGGCCGGCCGCGGCAGGCGCAGGGCGCCGGGAGTCCAGCGGATTCCGGTCGGCGCCGCGGCTGGCGCGCGGATTCCTCCTCCTCGGCGTCCGATCCTGCCGGCAGAGCGTCCTCAGTCAGGCGGAGAGAGAGACCGTCACGCAGGCCAGGCGACTGTCACGAGGACAGGATGATTGCCTCGAGGACAGCGTGGCTGTCGTGAAGACACAGCGACCACCATGAGGACAAGATGACCGCCATGCAAACAGGGTGGCTGCCACGGTGACAGGGTAGCTGTCACAAGGACACTGCGGCCGTCAGATGGACAGCACGACTGCGTGGCTGCTAGACGGACAGCGGGATCAATGGAGTTCGACTGTCCGGTAGAGCGAATGCCAAGAGAACAGACTGCCTGTGGTATGAAAGACGTATTTGCCAAAGTCACTGGTGATTCGAATGAAGCGGGTTCCAGACAGACAGAGCGACTGTGCGTTGTAAATTGTGATAGCAGCCTAAACGATGAGCAGCAGTTGTTGAAAATGTGCACGAAACATAAATGAAAAAGTGCGGAACAGCTAAAAGCAGCTTTCTCTGCATCATAAAATTGGCACCGCCATGCGGCCTTCCTGTGTTGCGTGTGTATCATGCTTCCCGTAGCTCTGGGACGTTTGAAAATGTGTTCAAATAAAAAGTGGTTGTGCTTTTTGATGGCTTATGCAGTTGATGCTGCGCCAAGAGGAAAGTCGGTGGTTGACGGGCAATCTGTAACACTTTCCCCAGGCTTATGTCTTGTTTTATGTCCTGTGTCGAGCTCCGATAACAGTTTTTTCATGGGCTACGGAATTGACCGGCATGTAACCTACTCACCAGACAATCAAACTGATTCTATGTAGAACCTCCTGTGGTTTTTAAGTCGGTGAAAAGTGGCCGAACAAACGTCCAAGTCGTGGATGCCACTTTTTCGTCGTTGAGCCGAAATACGGTCGCACCACTCTATTCAATAATGGCGCAAAAAGAAACAAAAAGATCTACAGAAAGAAAATTGAGAAGAGAGTGGTGGTCTTACTCTGGGCTTCAGTAGCGGTCGTGCTCACCCGAGCAGAGCGGCCACATTTGGTGCTACTGACTTGTTTCCCGTTTAGTCCTGCGTGCTACTTTCTTGTGGCGTAACGCATTCACCAGCCCATCTTACGGTCAGGCCGCGCTACGGAATGCGAAACTGCTTCATTGTCACGTACACCATTGCCAGAAGTGTCACACTAGCACTTCTCCGTGACAGCCGTCATTGTGGTGATGAAGGTAAAACTGCAACTGGAGTACGCGCGTTTCCAAACGAATAGTTTCCTCAACTGACACCTTGTGAAGTCCTTTGTTCACACGACGTTGGCTGGGTTACGGGAGAAACTATATAGGAATGTATGAAGGAACACTCACAGGAACACAGAAACTCTGTTAGTTATCGTGGAAAGTGATTTTGTAATATGGGCCATTCGGAGTCATTCCATCAGTTTACCTTCGAAGCCTCTTATTTCCGGAAAACACTGTCGCCAAGCGTTGTCATTGTTTGCGTTTTATACAGACGGTTCGCGCAGCTCATTTCCTCCCATTGACTGTAAGAACGGTCCAATCAGCGGTTGTTCTACACGCGCTTCGCCAATCATGCGCCGGCAGCGTGACGGCACGGCAGCTGGCGCTCTTCAACTGCAATAGCGCCGCACGCGGCCGGTCAAACACCGGGTGGCAGTGGCAGGTTGTTCACCCATGAGCTGACAGTAATGTGGTCCAGCGACAGGGTATCCGTAGGTTTGCGGCTCTGCTTTAGCGAGCCTCCCCATTTTGGGAACACTCAAGAGAGTGTGTATCGGACCAGTGCGACTCTAAAGCTTCTGAAACGTCGTGAAGAAGGTTTTGAAACTAAGAACCACTTGACAGGGTATAAACGTGTAGTCTTATGGTGTTTATCGTCATGTTAGACTAGGCAGGTGGTTGTAATGCCTCCGAGCCCGTTCTTGCTTGTGACGTGTGGGAAGCGAATCCAAGTCCCGCTGCCGGACAGTGACGTCCAGGCCTGGGGCCCGGCCGACCTGCCCGCCGTGACGACCGCGGCACACCGAGCAGGTTGGCGCCGCGGCCGACCCGTCACGCCCGCGGCCGTCGCCGTCACGTGACCTGTCCGGCGCGGCGCGTAACGTGACGGACGGCGGTCACGGCCGGCGGGAACAATGCGCCCGGATCTTTGTCGTCCGCGGAGATACTGGAAACCGGCGGCGGCAGGCCGGACCGGCTCGCTCGTCCCCTGACCCAGAACGGCCGCGGAGCGGGACCCGCCGGCGCTGGCCGGAGTCCGAGGCGATCTCGGGCTGCGGCGGGATTGTCTTCACGTCTGGGGAGGCCGGGTCTCGATTATGGATGCCTCGATTGTCTTCACGTCTGGGAGACCGCGTTTCGATGGTGGGCAGGATTGTCTTGACGCCCGAGGGAGTCCAAGTGCTGGCAGCCAGGATAGGAATATGGAACGGTCAAAACATGTATCGGCCAGAAAAATACTATACGACGTGCTTGTATAACGTAGTTATATCATCTGAACCACTGGCTGTTCGATTATGTTCTGCACTTCCTGACTTCAGTCTCTTTCATTAAGCCCTCGATGTCACACAGAATTTAGCTAATTTTTTCTGTCTGGCACTTCGTTACTGGCCTCCGAATTTATACCCAACAATTATTCGTCATAAAAATGTTTGCTGCCAGTCCTTTGAACGACGGATAAGTGGATTTTCTAGTGCCACTTGCGAGTGAGCAGTGAAATCATCAAAACACATGCCATTCTTGGTTTTCATGCATCTTTACCTGTCGCACTAAGTCTCCTTCACTTGTCTTCGGGTATTTCCATGTTAATGTTTTGGTAAGCACCTTAACAGAAAATGAAATAGTATACTTTCGTAGTCATAGACATCTAATGTTTCGTCCACAAAGATAATATTTTCATTCAGGAAAAGAATACGCAAATAAATCTGCCAAATCTTTCAAAAGCATCTTCAGCGTTTATGCGGCCTATTAATCGCCGCAGAATTGCATCTCGAAGGCGGAAGTCGTCGCGACTCGCTGGCCGCGTGATTGAGGATGGCCCGAGATCGATTATCTGCCGCGCTGCAGAGACGCTTCCTGGACGGCAGCCGGACCGTTGCGGGAGACACACTGTGGCTGCCCGTCTCCGTGACACACTCGGCCGCTTGTCGGCGGCCGCAGGGTCCGTCTGCAGGGGCGGCGGATGCCTGCGCGTTGGTCCGTGGCCGTCCCTGCCGAGGACGATGTCCGATACACCCCGGACAGTGGTCAGGGTGCGGCAAGTAGCGGTTCTCAGCCGCCCACGGCGGCGGAACGGCGTCTGCGATGGCCCGCGCCGCGCCGCTGCGGCGCTGATGGTTCGTACAGCGGTAACGCGACACTAATAGCCCGAAACAATGGCAGGGTCGGTGTGACTGTGCGCACAGAGGTCACGGCGATCTAGACATCCTGAGCTGAGATCACATGTAGCCAGGCACCCTGGACAGAGGTTAAAATGATCTAAAGATCAGAGTCACCCCGGTATTTTGATCAACAGTCTGAAGGAGTACCATCTTTGCGGCATTTATAAACCCGGTTCGAATAATTTTCCGGAGTGATGATCGAGATCATAGCCTATGTTAACCAGACACCGTTCCGCCGAACTCTAAACCTTGCAATTGAGCGCACAGCTTCAGAGGCAGCCCCAGTGGCGGGGGTGTCGTGATTCAGCGCACCGGACGGGCGCGTGTCGGCGGAAAGCGCGGAACTCGCCGGATGCCGACTGCCAAGGTGCCGGCGCGTGCGGCTGGCGGGGGTGGAGGGAGGGGGGCGTGGAGCCACAGTCAGACGGCGGCGCGCGCCGCGCGTGAAGTCATCGTCACGCTCCGTGTCTGGTTATCGTCCAGGCGGCGCGGCCGTGGGCTGCGCCGAGGAATCGGCAGTCACGCTCGAGGCCCGGGCTCTGGAGGCAGGGAGGAACGCCCCCGCTCATCGCCTCCTCGGCTGCCCACTGTTGGATCAAGTGGGGGCACGCGACGGGCGCTGACTAGTGAAGGGAGGCTTAAGGGCCACGGTGGCCTCATTGAAGCCAGCTAAGTCGCAGTTGCGCCACTGAGGCGCGCGATTAAGCTGATGAGGCTGGTTAAGATATGCTGGAGGTGCAGCACCATGGGAGCGGGTGGGACGAATTTAGACATCTTGTTTAGGGACTTCGTTTTGCCGGCGCCGTGTCGACTGTCCAGACTTTTCATCATTGTACTGGTCGTAAAGATCAAAGGATGGACGCCACATAATGTTCCAGAAAAAGTTTAAACACGTGCCTCCTGACAAAAATATCTCCAGGGTGCAAATAAGCAACAGCTTTCACTGCTGGGTGGATATAAGCAGGGTTTAGTGACGACAGCACTGAGATTTTTACAAAACGCGTTATCTTTTCCACGTTCTTCGGAATACTTGTAACCTCAAAGGTTACCGCTCCTACATACGTCTCAAAAGTCACAAATGCAGTCTTTGGAAAATATATTTTAATAACATGGACCTATCACGATGATGAAATTGATAAAGAAGGAACACGTTGATTAAAAAGACCGTTGTATTTCTTTCATTGAAACGCGAGTTAAAGCAAGCGAACGGGAGCACGGGATAATAGCTCTCCATCCTTTAATCACCCGAGGAATGTTGATTGTTCTGTTTGATTCAGGACGTCTGGACGCTATAACTCTGCCAACAAAGCCGCTATTACAAACAATAACCGGCGTGGCCGCGGCGGTCCGTTCCGCGCCAACGCACGAGCGGCGCCCGCCGAGGCGTGGGAAGAACGCCCTGGCTCGAACGGCACGAGCGTACCGACGGGCCGGCCCTCTGGCGGCCTCCGGTCGGTCGGCGGGAGAGATCGAACCCCGCCGGCGCGTGCAGTGACCGAGCCGCGATGAGCTGCGACAGCCCGCGCGACCGACTCGGCCGGGTCAGTGCGGAACGAGGTTTCTCACGTGAACGGCTGGGCAGGCCGCCGGCTTCCCACTGGCGGCCGCCGCGCGCCGCTGGGGCCCACGATCGCCTGGAGGGGTGTCTGTAAATGGCACCGGTTGACTGTGCCGGGGCTGCACGCGGGCCGGGGCGGCCTCTGGAGTGCACCGGGTGTCGAGATGTCGGAGCAGTGACATATCCGCCGCTGTTGTTAACAGAGACACTTTTTGCACCTGTACCAGAACAGCACACCGGTGCACCGTGGTTCCACAAGTAACTTTTGCGCCTGTTCTCTGGAATCACGGCCTGGTTCAGTGTCCCTGCCAAGGCCTGGTTCAGCGCCCCATCCCCCGGGATGTGAGGGAGGGGCTTGCTCGGCACCGGGCCAGCGGCCCCGGCCACGGTAGAGCGAAGCGGCGCCCAACCGCTTCTCCTGCGGCGAAACAATCGATCCGAGCCGGAGCCGTGAAGGCCCGGGCCGTTTAAATGGTCTGTCGCCCTCTGCCGCTCTGCCCGCACTCAACGTCAGGCCGATATGAGCTCAGTGGTGCACAAGGGCGTTCACTTCCATAGCGCGCAGGCGTTCTTTTGGGGCAGGTAACATCATATAACGAGGCTCCCTTGCATGCGTAAATGCAGTTTTGCGCTGAGGTTCGTGGCATACTTGAAGCAGATTTGTGTTAATTCCATGGGAAGTTTGTCAAAATACGTACCTGCATCATGTGTTGCTGTTGATTTATGAGGGAAGGTATGGAAAAGTGCTTAGTTTGTGTGGTTTGAGATTGAAATTCACGCAAACATTTTGAGGGTTTCATTTATGCCAGGGAGTGAGAAAACGTAAAGAAACCACGTTCTTCTTCTAATGGCAAAACATTTGGCTCCTTTTTGGTAAGCGGTGAGACAAGCGCAGCGAAACGACCAGCGCCGTGGACAGGCGACTAGGCCTGTGAGCGTGACTCTAAGGCATATGTTTTGAGCAGATGCGAGGACAAAAAGAAAGCATAAGATGTGGGACAGATGTTACTAGCGGTGGGGAAAGAATGTGTTTATGTCACAACGAGGCCGTCATATTTATGCTGGTAAGTCTTGTTGTTTTCTGAAAAATTCATTGCCTTTGCGGTGTAACTGCATAGTTCATAAACGGGCGCCTGTTCATTTCATTTGTCTCCATGGGAACTCGCCTCACTTTCGTAGGCGGTTTCAGGCCTCAGTGACGAAGACGATTGTACAAAGGATACGCAAAAAAAAAAACGCTGCGGAACATTACTAGACCATGACTATTACTGCTGTGGAGTGTTTTAAAGAACGCTTAAGATCATCAATGATGTACACAATCCCGGGATGCCTTATCTTACATGTGAATCTTATGCACGTATATTCAGAAAATGTATCACCAAATCTTCCCGTTGACAGTTTTTCCCCCTTTTCTGCGTAGCAAGCTTGGAGCACCTTGAGGATGTTCCTGAGAGAAAGGCGACCCCTTTCATCATTCCGTTCGTGCTCACTGACCCTCCCAGCCACGGTGACCTCGGTCAGTCCGTGCCGGCCTCCCCGTAATGAGCCCTGGCGTGAGAGCTATCGACAGTGCCAGTAACAGAGACAGTGCAGTGGCCTGAGGTCACGTGATATCGTGACCGGCTGGCCGGCGCGTGACCGTAGGCAGCCCACTGGCCAGTTACCAGTCACCAGTTACTGACGAGCCGGTGAGATGGCCGGTGAGACCATCCCCCAGTCCCCGTTCTGGAGCATGGCCTTTGATCGGCCGTGGACGGCCGAGATGCGTTTCTCGCGCAGTCGCCGCCGGTTTCTGGATTCATTGACCGAGGTCACCCGCACGTGTCGGATCCATCGGGCGCGCGTACTCGGAGCCGTGATGAATCGGCGATCTGATACGAGGGCCGCTTCCTGTAAATTCATTGGCTTCCGTTTCGCGTTTACGAAAGTGATCTGTGATCGAGATGACTCCGGACCTGCTGCTGGGACATACGGATAGCATCGCATCAGCTGAATGATGTTTCATTCAAACGCGGAACCCAAAATAGTGACAATCGTAGATCGCACATGGGGACGCGATCTGACGTGCCACAAGTACGGCGTGGCTGAACGCATTTCAAGTGCTCCAGTCGGAGAACATTGGCGATCATTGTTTGGATATTGCCAGCGGTACGGCAGCGACTCAACAGATTCCGACTGGTAGACTCAGGATGTAGAGGGACAGGACGAATCTTTCATCTGGAGACCAAACTCCGGCAAGGAGCCACGTCCGGCGCGAGCCGAGGCCGAGGCCAGCCACCGTCGGGGCGAGCGACGGTCAGATCGAGTCATGACCAGGGCGAGTCACGAAAAACGGCCCCATCGAATCACGAGATCTCGGGCTAGGCTGAGACCTCCCTGAATGGAGGAGCCGAGGGGCTGAACGCGG
Organism: Capitulum mitella; assembly: GCA_030062745.1. Classification (NCBI taxonomy): domain Eukaryota; kingdom Metazoa; phylum Arthropoda; class Thecostraca; order Pollicipedomorpha; family Pollicipedidae; genus Capitulum; species Capitulum mitella. The sequence goes on from CP099844.1 coordinate 27,927,276, forward strand.
CGTGACAGGCACCTGACGGCCGTCGTAGACACACCGGCCGTAGCCGGCTCCAGGTCCACGCCAACGCCAAATGGACCGGTAACGGACTGGAGAGGGCCATTAGGAGCCGGCCGTGGACATTCCGGCGGGCGCGGCCGCGCCATTAGCGATATGACGCCCCGCGAGCTGGAACAGCCGACCGGGCGACCGCCTGGGAAACTCGGCTGGATCTGAAGTGCCACTGGGTGTCAGTAGTGCTTCAGCTCTGCTCTGTGACGTTTGGAAACCTCAATCAGATTAAGAAAGCCAGGTTTGAAAAAATGATTCAGTTTTTTTGTCGTAGCGGGAACCGGATCTGCAACGTTTGTCATCGGTCTCCCTTCGCCACGTAAACCAAACTTCGTGAACAGCGAAGGACAACGGTTTTTGTCGAAGGAGTGTCAGGAGTTAAGCCACGTTTTTAGCCTAAATGTCAAATGACGTGTTCTTTCCCAGGCATGCAAGGTGTCCAAAGAACTAAAACTGTGCATTTGAAGAGTTGTGCTTTGGGAAGGGCATGTTCAATTTACTGGAACCTTCCCTTGAGACCAGCTATGAACAAAAATTGCAGTCAAAACCCATGCAGTGTACTTTCCGCCTGCACGTCTGAACATCGCAAATGCTCAGTTTTCCTGTCGTCGATGTTAGCGGTACAGCTGGGTGTCAGCAGCCGTCCGCTCCGGCGCGGTGGTTGCCTCATACATGGCATTTATATTCAATGAGCGATGCGCCCGCACCTCGTCACCCGCAGCTGACACCAGACCCCCGACCGGCACCGGATAGACGGTCCGAACTGGTGACGGCGGCCACAGGGCGACCAGCGACGAGCGCTGGTCTGCCCGCACCAGGCGCGGTCACGCAGACCAGACCACCAGCCGGCACCTAATGGTGGCTCTGGGGAGTGTCAACCGCAGCGGACCGCAGCACGCGATTCAGAAGGCTGCTGGCACTCCGTCCAGCGGCGTAACGCCCAGATACAGAATCGACGTTTTAAAGACTGCTGGACGGGCCCTTCACTCTCATTCTTGCTTACGTTGCAACACCTGAATGGCGTTTAATGCCGACTGTAGCAGTTGCAACAAGGCCTCACAGAGTGGCATGGTTAATTTTTTTTGCATTACCAACATGTCGAGCCCATGCTTATGCCAGTTAAAATACCTATTCAAGAGAACCTTCGCACACTGTCTGGCTAGATTACGGTCTACGTGGCAGCCAAAATCGCCGAGTCATTAACAGACTTTTGCGGCGGCAGCTGCATTAGCCAGAGTAATGAAAGGTTGGCTGCATCTTCCGACACGCTAATGGAGGCTAACACGACACGATAAGGTGACTGACACCACTGGCAAGGGAAGCCGCACTAGCGCTAGCAAAACGGCATGCTAATTGCAGAAAGATGTACTATAAGCAGCCATTATATATGCAGATAAACAGCCATTATAAAAAGGCCGGAACAAAAAAGGCCAGGAAAGTTTTGAAATTGCAGCAAAATAGATTTAATAAAAAAAAACAGCAGCCTGATGATATGTTCCGGACATAAGATGCTTCTATCGATTCCGAAACACCGACCCGCGTACTGGGTGGTAGCCCTGATGTTATTAAATTCAGCCGCAATAATTAATGTAGGTCCTCCAAACCGTTAAGGCTACCTCACACCCGGGCTTGCTCTGCTTCTGCCCGCTGTAGGACTGTGAGTAAACCCAGCCGGGCGCCGAACGTACCGGAGGTGCAGTTCCAGGCGCTGGGCTTGCGGCGGGGCGGCATGTCGATGTAGATGTGCGATGAGGGCACGGGCGAGCGGCCGGCGCCCTGGCTGTTGTCCTCGGAGCTGTCCGAGCTGCCGGTCTCGTGGCCGCCGGCCGAGCTGGGCTCCTCCGACAGCGGCGCGCCGGCGAACACGGCCTGCCGGAGCGCCGGCCGGCCCGGCCGCCGGCCGGCGGGCCGAGAGGCGCGCGCACGGCCGGCCGCCGGCGGCGGCGGCGGCGGCGGCGGCTCCGCGGCCGCCTCGGCCGCCTCCTGCTCCCCCTCCTCCGGCAGCTCGACTATTTTGGCCGAGCGGTGCAGCGTCTCCAGGTAGGAGCCCATGCGAGTGACGCCCTTGCCGCAGAGCCGCTTCAGGCTGGACGACTTGGAGGCGCGTTCCAGCGTGCGCGCCTGCTGGCGGTCGGAGGCGGTGCCGGCGGCGGCCGGCGGTGGTAGGCTGGCGTAGCCCGTTGCGCGCGGGTCGCTGATGGACAGCGTCTCGATCTCCAGCAGGCTGTGCGACTGCGAGTGGTCCCAGTAGTGTGACGGCGGCGCGAACGACGACGACCAGAAGTGGGAAGGTTTGATGTGCTGCGACGGTGCCGTCGGCCTGCCGGCGCCCGGCGCCATCCTGACGCCGCCCTGCCGACCTCCCTGGGTGAGGCTGACCGCGCTCACCGCCGCCCTCCGAGCTGAATCTTTGTCGACGACGCCGCAGTCACGTGCGCGAGCACTATCCAGGCTTGAGATGACAGAGTTTACCCAGTTTTTTTTTAATCGACCCCTCCTACCTACTCCTCTCTTACTCCTCTTCGAAGTCACCTTAGCAGCGCTTCAACGGCGTCCGTCTGTCCCCGAGACCGGCGCTCACCTCTCCTCACTGACTGCGCGCGCACTGACGACGCGGCGGCGGCGGCGGCGCGGCCGGCTCGGCGGCGGCCGACTGCACGACTGACGCGCCGCCGCCGCCGTCGGCCAGCGCGCCGTCGCCGGGGCCGGTTCCGGGCGGCGCGCCGTCGCCGGTCGGCGCGGGGCGCACTCCAGTTTCTCAGCGGTGCCGTTAAAGCGGCGCCGGTCGCGACGGCGGCCGCCGGCGCCGTCGGAGCGCGCCGCGCCGCCGCCGGCGCCGGCCGGCCATTAGCGCCACTTCCCGCGGCTGTGGACGGACTCGCCGCCGCCGGTGTGATGTCCGGTCGGTCCGGAGGGCTCCGCTCGGCCGCTGGCGGCGGGGACCGGTCCGGTGCGGGCCGGACGGCGGCTGCCGGCCGCGGCGCCGTGCTGACAGCTCCACTCCGGAGCTGTCGGAACAGGTGTGACGACCGTTCGGCCGGCGTAACTGAAGTTGAGGGGCCGGACGGGCGGGCATTGTGCAGCTGCCGGAATTACGCGGAGTGGAATCTCCGGTGGCGTTGGAACTGGTATTCCGTGCACGCTCCAAAGCAGTCTGTCCATTGCAGCTAAGTGCGCCATCAGAGAGGGCAAGCTAGTTTGGTCACAGATGTTACTTCACCATTTTTTTCCAATGGCGGAACCTGATGGACCACGGAACAGGCCTCAAAGTCTTTTGTAATGTTTATTCGAGTCAATAATTTCATCTTCTGTGGCACTTGTGGCATGTGACTTAGCCAAACCATGTTCAGTGTGTCATTTTAAGTCCCACATTTAAATGGCAAGGTTTATTTGCAGCGTCCCCAATAGGTGCCCAATACGCTGTTCAGGTGGTTTTCGGGAGACGGCGAGAGATCCCTGGCACTCACCGAGACCGAGAGATACCGAACATTCGCCGAAAGATCCCTATGCTCAGCAAGTGCTGATCCTTGTGAGGCGCCGAGAGGTCCCAGTAGGCTCCAAGAAACTCTCAACAAGTGCCGAGAGGTCCAAGTGAAAAGTCCCCCGCAGGCCCAAGAGATCTCCAGCAGGCGCCGAGCGACCCTCAGCAGGCGTCGACAGGCCGTCCGGCCGCCAGACGCGGCGACGCAAGAGACGGCGGCGCCTCTCCGGCCGGCGGGCGCCGGCAACGGCCGCGCGCCATCATCGCCGTCATCAGGCGTGCAGCGCCGCGCGTCCGGCCGGCCGGCGCCGAGCCGATCCAGCCCGGATACGATCGACAGGACCCCCGGCCGGCTCCCCGCCGCCCCCCGCCGCGGCCGGCGCCCCTCCCCAACTTGTCAGCCGCGCGGCGGGGGGGCCCGCAATCGTATCAGCGGGTTAAACAATGGCCGAGGGCGCGTCGCGGCGCCGGCTAGTGACGCGCACCCGGGCTCAGGTAAATGGACGACTCGAGTGCGGAGTCGTGTACGGGGGTGATTACCAGCTTCTGCTGATTAAAGTCCCCCGAGTCGGCTGTCCCCTGCCCAGGGGTCGTGCGTACGGGGTATCACGGAGGGGATAAACCTACGCCGTGTGTTACGACGTCACGGGCTGACAAATGATGACAGTGCCAGGTAAGGCAGGTGGGCCTGAAAGGAGTAAAACGGCAAGAGGCTTCAGTTCGTGGCTGCAATCAGTTCTGGCTAAGGCATCCCACACTTTGCGCTGTGCGCACTAATTGACAATGGCTTAAGCGGGAGCCAAAATCACTCGCACTTCTCCCCGAAAGCCTGCCTCGGCTTTGGTTGCCATTCGTAGATGTCACAGAAAGATTCGGAAGGCTCGTTTTGAGATACAAGTATTTTCTTGAAATTTAAGGTTGCATGTTTTGTACTGGCAGATTAACCTCTCCGGTCCAACAGATCGAAGACCCGGTCGAAGTGTGTCAACAACATTTTGTGCCGCAGAAATTCGAGAATGCTAAAAACAATACATGTTTGCAAATATTCAGACTATCGGAAGTGATGAATACATCTCAAACCTGATCGGCCGGTTCTATGAATATTCACTGAATGAACGTCGTTTTGGTATATTTTTATGTTGCAAACGGTGAGCAAGCTCATATTACTAAAAAGCGCACTTCAACATTATTTAATGTCAAGTGCGCTCTTTAATGATACGAAGCTGTCCACCTTTTGAGGCACAAAAGCAGACCCAGACGACGTTCCTTTGATGAGTACTGTTCAGGACGAAACACGTCGCTACCCCACGAAAACAAAAAGGAATGACCTGACGCATGACCAGTGGACGATTCAGATAGCAAGATCGCCCACATGGCTTTCTCCAGAGTCTGAATTTAAAAGAGAACGGTCTGCCAGATCTGAAAGCGACTCGTGCACCGCTTTGCATTTCAAATGAGCTCTCTGGAGTGATCTAGGCTTTATGCTATTGAAATGAGAGTCTGCAACGGCCCCAAAGATGACCGACCTATTTAAATCCCCGGGAGATAGTTTTACGTCCTGGATAAGGCTATGCGACTGGCAGTGCCATGCTCCCAGCCGAAGAGGTACTTGATGCAACACGTTGGGCAATATGCGACCAGAACAGTAACGGTGGTAACAATGCAATCGCCGCGCGGTTTCAAACACCACGAAGCACGCTCCTGCAATCGCCCCTCGCAACAAGCGTGATCGCGGTTCTGACTCGAGTTCGGCCGCGCTGTCTCGCCGCAGACGACGGGGGTCACCGCCTCGGTTGCTGGGTGGAGATGTAGCGATGAAGCAGTGCTGGCAGCGGTGGCTGGCGAGCAGCGGCTGACGCTCAGCACGGCCGGCAGATCAGCGAGGTCAGCTGCTCAGGCAGGAAGATCGCTCAGCCTGAGCGGCGGCCCGCGAGCAGCCAGACAGCGCCAGACCCAGCCCAGTCCGTCCGTCTCTTCATTCCAGGAAAGCGGCTCGGTCTGAGGAGGTCTGAGGCAGGGACCAGCTCAGCGAGGACGGCTGGCCAGCCCGACCGGCTGCTCGGGCGTGGACGCTACTCAGCCTGCGCGACTGCCCGCCAGGCACCAGCTCAGCACGGGCCGCCGCTCAGCCAGGGTCGGCTGCTCAGCTCGCGGGCAATTGGCCAGATAGGTCAGCCCTGTAGCCGGGCCAGCTGTTGGCCGAACAACCTAGATGCTCCGCGTGGCCAGATGGTGAGCGTTGTCTCATCAGGCGCCGGCCTTTATTTAATAACGCTGGGACAAAACGAGGCTATCTCGTCATTATAGCTTCTCGTCGCAGGTCACTTTCAGGATGGCGAAGACGTTCAGTCCACATTGCTGTCCTGTTTGTGCCCACTGCAAGAGGGCTGTCGAATAGGGACTCGGTGCCTGGACCAAGGACGCAGTCAATGGTGGGAAGACCAGGGGGCCATGACGCTCCTGAAGTTGAAAAGTTAATGTTTCTTTACACACCAAAAACGAAAATAAATGAACATTTCCAGAACTCGAAAACAAAATGGCCGGAATCCGAGGAGTTTTCGGCATCTGTGTGTGTGGGCGGGGGGCATGTCCTAGCCCTCTCCTTGGCGAAATCCTGGCCACGCCCCTGGCCGCGTTTGCCGATGACCGTGTCTCGCTGTCTGGACCAAGACTCGGCCTGCCCGGGCCCCTGGGAGCCGCGTCACGGCTCGTGATGCGGGAGAGCGCGGCCGTCGCGTGACGGTGACGCTGCCGTGTCGGGGGAGGAGGCGCCGATCCCTCGGCGGCCGCCAGACGCGGTCCGCAGCCCGTCTGTCGCTCGAGATGACTTCTGGCAGTGGTGGAGTGGGAGAATCCGCACGGTGGCCGTCCCGGGTGCGAGGCAAAGGCGCAGCCGAGGCGGACCCAACCTGGGTGGCTCATTGTGCTGTTTGAGCGTCTTTGACAGCTTACATTTACTCTGCTGTGTGGTTACGATGCGTTCTTGTAATGCCACGGGTGAAAGTTATCAGCTTCCTTTGTGAGGAAGAGCTGCTTTTGTGTGGCCCCTTCCCAGGTCAGCAGCCACATTGACATTTCGCGACACTACGTACCAGGCGATTGGCGCCCGACGTGTTTACGTAGCGTAATCCATCCGGCCAATCCGTCAGAGGACGCGTCGGGCCGCCATTTTCCGCCGGAGAACGGTCTACAGTGACCTTTGTCTGCAGCCTTCACGTTCGGCACGGCTTACACGTTCAAACATCGACTCGCGGCACTCAGTGCGACCATGTTTGCCATTTGACCGTCCGGCTCGTCGTTTGTCTCGCGGACAAGAGCAGCCCTTCTCGGAATCCGGTCCGCTCGGGTGGCGGCGGCGGGCGGCCGCGTCCGGCCGCGTCTCCCACAATGGACGGGAGCCCGGGACGGGATGGGGATGACCGTCCCCCCCCCCAGACGGCGACACGTGTCCCCTGACAAGACGGATGACGGGCGGCCGGCCGCCCGGAGTCACGGCAAACAGAGCGGACGAACGGGCGGAGGGAGAGGCGAGTGGCCGTGAACGGGAGACGTGAACGGGCGAAGAGATGGGAGGAAGAGAACTGACGGGACGGACCGAGCAAGAAAAAGTGGGCAGCCGGGCAAATGGACGGACGGAGAGAGAAAATGATCGGGCACAAACCGAACAGATACGGACAGAAGAAGAGGTAATAGACAGGAGGAACGGACGGACCGAGTGGCAAGTGGACAAAAACCGGAGGGAAGGATAGACGCAGAGGTAAGTGGAGACAAATGGGACAAGGCTACTTACTGAGAGGTGGGTGAACACTCAACGGACAAATGGGCGGACCAAGCGGCAAGCGGATGAGCGTACAGAAACGCCAAAGGCGTTTCTTTAACGCCAAACCACCATCTCCACCACCACGAGCTAAGAACCGGCAGCGAGCTATCACCTCCCTCTGACTGTCACTGCCGACCTCGCAGGATTTTGACCGTGTCTTTGGCCGTCAGGAGCTCTTAGTCTTCGGTATTTCAGCAGTTAATTTGCGTTTTAGGGCATTGCGGTCGAAAGCCACACAACAAAATGCTTTTTTCTTTTCTTGGAAGATCCTTGTGATGGAGTTCCTAGATCAGGATCCGCGATAACGTTCTCAGTTGACGTTTTTCATGCGTTTTCGTCTCTAGTTTAGTTAATAAATACGTCTATAAATCATTTAACTGACCTAAATTTTCGCTGCCCTTTTCATCGAAGTTCTCGAAAGAGTCGTACAATCATTTAATGGACTGTTCATCGATGAAATCATTTGTATGACCTTGGACACAACCTAGACTCAGGTTTCAGAGAACACACATAAATCACTGCTAATCTGATCAACAGATCGCCGCTCCGGTGGACCTGTCTATGGCAAATGGATGGTCAGCCCGTCATAGTCAACGGCCCCCGGTACTTGAGACTCGAGCTTCTTGTCTGGACGTAGCAGTCACCAAGACAGCTCCTGTACGAGTGTGCAGCCATCCAACCGGCCGACCGCAGGCGTGGTCTATTGTGTGAAGTCAGCAACGCGGTCATGACCTTCTTGAGCCATTCGAACTGTCAGTCACCTCTTCTGGCGGTTTTAGCACGGCTTCCTTGCTTGTGAGGCTCCTTCCTGATGCTGTGAGGCCAATATGCCCCACACTTTGCGCTTGCCTCTCTCCAGGTCTGAGCTTTTTTGCAGCTGTCCTGGATCCCGATATGTTCGTGCGGTGTAACGTTGGTAGACGGTGATTACGTATGCACTATCATGAGCATTTAAGATGGTTAGGGTTTTTTACTCCACCTGACCACTGTTAACTACTATCAAATATTTAAGGTGCTTGGTTCATAATGAGGTGCTGGGAAACATCCTTAAAAAACAAAGCTGCATGAATATTTACCTGCATGCGTTTGGCTATTCTTGCCGAGCCCATCCCCATTCCAGACGTCCCAGGACACCGCACCACCACGCTACCGTGCGTGCCCGCACGCGGCTGCCGTAATTTACCGGCACCGGCAGCCGGTCGGCCGGCGGGCCGGCCGGCGCGCGCGCCGTAAACTGGGTCCGAGACGCCACCTGCAACCGCGCCGCCAACGGGACCGGGCGGCGGCTGACACGGTTCGGTCAGGCGGGCGCCGGACGCCGGACGTGGGACCGTCGGGCGCGCTCGGCCGCCGGCCGCTGACGGACGTGACGGTCGCGGCCCCGATCGCCGCCGCCGACACGTTTTCGCGTCACGTGACGCGGCGAGAGAAGTCGGCTGCGGCCGGGGGGACTGCTGTTCGGGAGGCCGGGCGCAGACAGGGAGACTGCTCCTCTGGCCTGCTTTGAGCGGGTTTGAACCGCTGCGTATTGGTGGCGCGAGGGTCACTGTCTTCCACTGCGTGACCTTGAGTGTGGAGGTCATACGCATTTGACCTTTGGGCACCGCGGCAGGCGCGGCTCTCGCTGGCCACGTCCACGACGGTGACGCCCCCAGCTGGGCCTCCGCGGGTTCTGAAACATCACAGATCATCAGCGCCGCGAACAGACGGACCTTCACAACGGTATCCGAATATCGATTTCCCACGGCCGAGCACTCAGCGTGATGCGCGTCGGAAAGTCGGCCCGTCCGCGTGATCGCGGAATTACCGAGCGAACGAAGTCGACGCTGCTCATCCGAGCCGCCAGCGAACGGACCAGTCGATAATCAATGGCGGGGGAGCACGCTCGGCCGATGATGGGTCGCCGGCAGCGGCTCGCAGCTGGCGCAGCTCAGTCTCGTTCTCATCTGGGCGGCAGCGAGGCGAAGACGCTCCGCGGAATTACGGCGTGGGAGTGCCCGGCGCTGGCACAGTTTCGCCGTGCGTCTGGGAACGTCGAGGACTCCCGTTAACGCTCGTATTCGTTCCGGTCGGAGGCTCTCGGGGCGCGGTTTGCCCGGACCAATTTAAAAACGTTACCGGACCTGCGTGTGCTCTTCCGGACATTCACAGTCTTCCTAACGGATGGATTTCGGGCGTTGTCGTGTAATCGTGAGAATCGACAGGCTTTTGACGAGGCTGGTTTGATGATGAGGTGACGAGTGGATCGGTGACGACCATGTGGCTGCTTTTCTGCTCCTACAGTGCCATTAGAGCGATAGCAAAACGGCAGACGAACGATATCAGAACGATGAACGATGTGAGAGCGATATCAAAACGACGCCAGAGCCAGATAATGATATCAAACCGACGACGGAACAACATGAGCGCGATGTCGAAGTGATATGCAAGTGATGGAAAAACTGCGCAATGCGATCTCATGGCGATATCAAGCAACAATGCAAGAGTGACGTCACGGCTCCAAAGATGTCAGAACCGGACCGAAAGCGGACCGTTATTGTCAAAGCGTCGTCAGAAGGATGACAGCAACGCCGGAGTGATATCGAGCGACACCAGAGCGGCGTCACAGTGATAACAAAACTGTCGACCGGAGCGACAGTCGGACAGTCGATGTCGGACGACAGACGGACATTCCCAGATGGGGAGCATCTCTGACGCGACGGGTGCTGCCCGAAAGGAGCAGAAGTTTGCCGGCGTCACGCCGCGGCGTGTCGGCCGCCGCGGCGGCGGGCCGCTCTGGAGTGTGACGCGTCCGAGGCGACGTCACGGTCAGAGGAGAGCGGTGTCACCGCGGCCGCCCGCCGGCCGACTGACGGTCCGCTGTGGCGTGACGACGGCCGGCCAGCAGAGGGAGAGCCGGGATTGTGGTCAGAATATAGCTGTGTAGTCTGGAACTGCCCGTCAGGCCACTGCTGTACAGTCTGGGACTGCCCGCCAGACCACTGCTGTACAGTCTGGGACTGCCCGCCAGACCACTTGCTGTACTGTGTGGGACTGTCCGCCAGACCACTGTTGCACAGTCTGGGACTGTCCGTCAGACTGCTGTTTTATAGTTTGGGGCTGTTCGTCAGGCCATTGTTGCGCAGTCTGGGACCGTCCGCCAGACCACTGTTGTACGATTTGGGGCCGTCAGCCAGACCACTGTTGTACGATTTGGGACCGTCAGCCAGACCACTGTTGTACGATTTGAGACCGTCAGCCAGACCACTGTTGTACGATTTGGGACTGCCCGCCAGACCACTGCTGTACAGTGTGGGACTGTCCGCCAGACCACTGTTTTACAGTCCGGGACCGTTGTTAAGACAACTCAGGCCATTGTACAATCTTCCGCCAGGCCAGTTTTGCAGTCTGGGATTGTCCAATGGACTACTGTTGTACAATCTGGTACCTCCCGTCAGGCTACTGTTGTGCAGTCTGGGATTGCCAGACCACTGTTTTACAATCTGCCTGATCCATTTTAGCTAGCGTCAGTGTAACCGCAGTATTGCTCTCGATGGTCGTTTTGATTGAGCCTGTTTGAAGTGGTTGGAGACAATCGGATTTCTGAAAGGAAACCAAGAAAGAAAACCAAGAATACAACGGATATGATATATTGCATTCTGGTAGCGTCACAAGTGAGAGTCAACATAAGTTCAGATCCATCGCATGGCCACCACGTTCAGAGCAGCCTCATAAAATCACCATTAACAAATCTGTCCTTCATGGAAACAACAGTAACCTTCCCGCTCACTAATGAGTCATTCACAATCACCACCAGCGCCACACGCGCAAGATTCTTGGCAAATCTGAGCCGCACGAAACTGAGCGCAGCGCGGGTGAGATTACGGCGGTGTCTCAGCCATGACGGAAGCACGGAACACTGCATCTGGGAACACAGCGGCAGGCGGAAGGAGCGGCCGAGGCGACGTCCACTAACGCACGTCGAGCCGGGGCGAGTGGCGGTCCGAAAACCGGGCCAACGGAACACAGCGAACACCGCAGGAACACGGCGCACACGGCTGGAACACGGCGACTGACGGCGCGACAGCGCCGCCGAACACGTGTCTGTAGAGCGAGCGACGCGTCAGACGGCGCCGAAGCGGCCCTGTGGCCGGCACAGTCTGCGGCGCCGGGCCGGGCCGGTCCCTGGCGCCGATACGGCGCACAACGGCCGGAAGACGCGGCGACAATGCCACAACTGAACGCCAACAGAACGTCAACAGAGTGCCGTCGAGACGAGGACCTGGAATGGACAGCTGGCAGGGAAGGTGGGTCCCACGATAGGGCTAAAGCGCTCCCGCCGACGGCTGCTGCTGTGCGAGCCGTCGGCGGAACGGCTACGAAGTGCTGCACTTCTTCAGATGCGGCTTCTACCCGACCCGGTCAACGGCCCAGGCCGCAGAAAAGAGCGGGGCTCCAACCCCCGAGCACAGTTTCGCTGCAGATCAATGTGCGTCCTCCTTATAAACATGCACTAAAAGCCCGTACGGATATCGTGTCGCTATGCGCGCTGAGTCGATTAAGTAGGCTATTGGCGTGGTCGGAGCAGGGCCCGCCCCGTGCAGCATTGTGCTGGTCCAGTTAAAGCTAACCTCTGTCAGATCGCCCAGACAGCCACCCTGATCTATACGAGCATGGTCCGGTATTGTAGACGCGGTCAGACCTCGCCGGCCGTCGCCCGGTATTGTCACACTTTGGCAGCCTATTGCGGGCTCACAGCGGCCTGCGACATCAGCGACCGAGTCCCGGCACCCGGCACGGCCACATCACAGGACGTCACCAGCCCGCGGTGACGCCGGCCGTCACGTGACGCCGCCCCTCCTCTCACGGGCCGTGCGGGGCGCGCGGCGGCGGCCGGGCCCGGCCTCACATGGTGTCCAGCATGCGGCTGGCGGCCAGCTCCACGTCCCAGTTGAACGAGCAGAGCATGGCTTCGCACTGCGGCTTGGTGGCCAGCCCCAGCCGGTACAACCGGTCCACCTTCAGGAACTTGATGGCGCCCTGGATGTTCCCTGCGGGAGGCGGACGCGGTCAGCATCGACTGCAGAACTGGCCAATGGGCGACGCCAGCAGGGATCAACGCACACCTGGTTCGTCCACACGAGCAAAAACGAACAAACGCATCAGAACGTTGAGTGAACGAAGTTATCACAGCACCAAGCGTGAAACGACCAGCATCCGCTGCCGCCCGCCCAAACCAGCTCAGCCCTCTTCAGCAGCCAACAGCAGCCCTCAACGACAACACAACGAACTCTGACGCGCTCCAGCTCGGGCGGCCGGCAGCGGCGCGGTCCGTCCGGCTGCCGGCCGGTACCTGCCCTGCCGACTGCTGGGCCCCGGGTGGCGGCCTCACTCTCACCTCCGCACGTCTGCAGCGCCGAGCGCACCTCCGAGACAGGAACACCCGGCAGCTGGTGGAGCACCTCCCGCACCGCCAGCGGCACGTCCATCTGCCCGGAGAGGACGCACAGCGCCGGTCACGCGGCGAACACAAATACCTGGCCACAGGGAAGACAGAGAGCCCCGCCCGGGAATGCCAAACAACTCAGAGAGAACGCCTACGCCACGGCCGAAATCAGGAACAGTTCCGAAGGTCCGTCTCTCTACACAACCGGACCACTCGCAACACCGTGTCTCCCACCCAGCCTGAGTGCACCTCGTTCACCTGCGCCGACCTCTGCACAAATGAGGCCGGCTTTTCCTGAGAGTACGTGAACTCTGCGAACAAATCACCCGCCACCCCGCAACTCCGTGAACCGACTTCCCCGTCAGCGTATGTCTACCGTCACTGTGCCTCGGTCTGCTGAACCTGCGAGCATGTCAGTCGGTTCCCCAGTAAGCGCATGCGGCTGCTACACCCGTGAGCGTAAGCCGTTCCCTGAGCCACTGCCGGCCTACCTTGCTGATGGGGGCATCGGCGGCCGGCCGCGTGGCGGTTGACGTCTTGACGCCGGTCCGCGGCTGCGAGCCGAGCTGTCGGCTGGACTGAGACAATGGCCGACTCAGATGAAAAGGCTGCACCTGCCCGCAAACGCAGCGGTCAACGAAGCAACCAAGCATGTACCAGAGATGCCACGGAGGTCCTGCACAGGTAGGTCTTTATGACAAAGCGCCTTCATAAAATGTGACGACGAACAGTACCGCGTTACATCAAAAGTGACAACGCGGTGTTACAGACAACTCGCATCAAGCAGCTGAACATCAAACATCATCCCGCTAATGCGCATTTCCCACCCCAACACTATCACATGCATCCAGCCCTCAACTTCCTCATACGACAAGTCATCTCGACCCCGGGGAACGGACCGCCATCAGGGCTGTGATCGTCACCTGCGCCGTGCGGGCCGCCGTGCGGGCCGCCGCCGCCGCCGCCGGCTGCTGGCGCTTCACCAGCGGGTCAAAGTCGGCCAGCAGGGCGGCGCTGGCCGGGCTCGGCGCCGTCTCGGCCACGGACGCCGGCCGCTCGGCCGCCGCCGCCGTCGGCGTCAGCGTCTGGAGCGAGCCGAACCGGGCCGGCGGCGAGAAGTCGTCCTCGAACCGGCTGTGGGCGGAGAGGTCGCGTCAGCGGCGGCAGGCCGTGAGCACCCGCTGGACTCCGGTGCTCACGGTGGCGTGAACCGTGCGGAGTCGTGCTGTGCCGTATTGAATGACGACGGTGCCGTGTGGAGCTGAAGCGGAACTGTGCAACCAGAAATACCCCGCTTCCCGCTGTCCGGACAACGCAGAGCAGGGTTTAGTGAGTGTGTCGTTGACAATATGACGATGACAAATAAGACGGAAAGGTGGGACAGAAGCCGACTGGCTTTTCTGCCTACCTTCCCGTCTTTATTCCCGCACCACCAAGGACAATTCAGGCGCCCCGCCGTGAGCGTATGAATTCGCTTCCCAGACCCAACCGCCATCGGCGGACAGCTCACCCGGAGGCGGCGTGGCCGGTCGGAAGACGGCGCAGGCTCGCCGTCTGATGGCGGTACATCTCGGCCAGGGGGAGCGGCGGCGCCGGCGGCAGCCCGGCCGACCAGCCCGGCTGCGCGCGCGCGATCATCTGCAGGTTGCGGCTGACCAGCTCCGCCTGCCGCTGCGCCGCCACGGCCGGCGGCGACGTCAGCAGCGGCGGCCGCGGGTGGGCGACGGCCGCCTCCAGGCGCGCCGCGAACTCCGGCGTCAGCGCCGCCGGACGCCGGACCGGAGACGCGCTCGGCGCCGCCGGCGCCGGCGCCGGCTCCGGCTGCGCATCGCCAATGACATCTGGCGACCGCGGCGGCAGGTTCGAGTTCCCGTCGTCGTCGTCGTCGTCGTCGTCAGAGTCCGGCACGACCTCCTCGGCGCGCGGCGGCGGCAGCACGACGCCGGACGTGTCGAACGGGTCGAACTCGGCGGAGCCGGCGCTGAGCGGGCCGCTGTCGGCGCGCAGGCCCAGCCGCTCGATGTGCTCGTCCAGCAGTTCGGTCACGCTCCGGGAGCGCTCCTCCAGGCCGCCGGTGGCCGGCGGGGAGCCGCCGCCGGCCAGCGCCGTCTCGCTGCGCCACGGCAGCGCCGGCTGCGACTGGCTCATCGCCGGCGGCGGCTGCCAGTGGTTCGCCGCCGGCGACTGCGGCTGCAGCTGCCACTGGTTCATCGAAGGCGGCTGCTGCGGCGGCGCCGGCAGTTCCAGGACCACGTCCTGGGGATCCGGACCGGTCAGCCGCTCGCCGCCCCGTAAGCTCAGGTTCGAGAAGACGGGCGGCGGCGGCCTCGCCGGGACCAGCGCTAATTGTTCCGGCCCGGAGACCGGCTGGGGATTGTGGCGCTCCATCTGGAGCTCCGGCTGCGAGCTCGGCTGGTGGGCGTAGCGGCCGGCCGGCTCCGGGGGCGGGGCGTAGTAGATGGGCCGCTGCACGGCCGGCGCCGGCTCCGGCACGCTCTGCGGCAGGTTCTGGTACGTCGCCGGCTCGTGCTCTTCTGGAAACCACACGGCGGACCGGTTTTGGTCGGCGACAATGAACGCCCACAACACTGTGATGTGCGATCGTGTTGGATAAACCTCGGACATTTACCAGGGACGAACAACCACTGTCGGTCATCAACACAGATAGAAAACTGAACATTAAAGTTGTCAGTGGTCTTTCTCTGGCCGTTCTCCGTCAGCCCGGAGCCACTTTGCAGACATCGCTAAAGAAGTTGATGTCTGCAAAGTCGATGTGGCTGTCGAATCTGCCAGCAGTGACTGACACAAGCCTGAAACGCTACGGATATTCCAAACGTCGCGGACGTTCAGCAGGGACCGACTTCAATACCCGACGTGTCAACCCCCTGCACCGCAAGGACTGGCACGCACCTGGAATGTCCCGGACATCCAGCAGGGAGTGCGGGCCGGCGCGGCCCGGCTGTCCGGACGAGTTCGAGACGGCCGGCAGCGGCGGCGTCCTGCTGCCGTCGGCCGGGTCCAGGTCAATAAGCAGGGCAGAGCCGTCCCCGCCGCCGCCACCTCCGCCGCCGCTACCGCCGCCAGGAGCGACGCCTGAGGGAAACACGGGTCACTGGCTACTACGTCCCAAACAACAAGCAGAGCATCATGACAGCTAGGGAGTATGTCCAATTCAAGATAGTACTCCGAAGGCTGGGCGATATGGAGTTCGAATGAAGCGACGACAATGCAATTTTCCTCTTCAAAGAGGAGGCAACGTCTTGGGAGAATTTCTACTGGTGCAGACATCTTGTGGCTACCGCTTTTCCAGACACACCTCACAATATGCACTGCAGACATTCAACACAATACGTGGAAATCCCACAGAACATGGTTTTTCAAAGCGTCGTTCTCATCGTGACATCATTTGTGCGCTGTAGTGGTTAAATTTGCGATTAAATCATCTCTGCGATTCAGAGCCCCTCACAACAGCCAGAACCTCAGCAGAGTCGAGACGGCCGCTACACCAACCTTTGCTCTGCGCCGGGTCGACCGTCTCACGTTGCCACTCCTCTGGCGACCAGTCGTTACTGAACTTGCTGTAGTTGTACTGCTTCTGCTGGCGCTTGCTCTTGGCTAGACTGGAGTCGGGGGGCCGCACCAGTTTGGAGCGCGACACCCGTTCGTCTCGTATATCGGGCGGCTCCAGCGGGTTCTTCAGGTACACCTCGTCAATGTAGGCCGGGCTGCCCCAGGTCTGGCCCATCGGGGAGCCGTGACCTGAGGAAAGGTCACCGCGGGGTCAGAGAAGACCGGACTGCGCCGAGTCCGATTTGTCTGGGAGCCGTGACCTGAGGAAAGGTCACGGGGATTAAATCAGATCGGAATGCGCCAGGTCTCACCCACTGGGCAACCGTGACCTGAGGAAAGGTCACTGCGAGGTCAGAAAAAACGGGACAGTCCCAGGTCCAATCGACCTGAGCCTAGACCTGAACGCAGGACACCACCGAGTCCAAGAAACATTCTGACGTCATAGGAGGGCTATACCTGCCCCGGTCAGGTATAACCAATAAAACAGCCACAATCTGAGTTAACGCCACCGTGGCGCAAAAAAGACGCTCGTTTTCCTTTTTCACAAAGTGGAAAGTCAATCGAATAGATAAAAAAAGCGAACAAAGTCAATCGAATACATAAAAAAACTAACAAAAATCAATCAGGAAACGCCAAACGACCCCACATGACGTAAATCCATTATCCCAGACTTGTTCTTACTGGGCAGTTGGCGTGGTACACGAAGTCTCCTAGATGTCCTGGAAAACTGGACCGTCTAACAGGGTTTCATTTATAAGTTTTTTATTACAGCTCTTTGCAAGTCGGACACCTCCGGGCGACGGCGGAGCGGCCGACTGACCGGTGTGTATGAAGGAGTTGCGCAGCGGCTGGCTGATGTCGTCCTGGTTCCGGCGGCGCAGCGGGTCCACCACCTGCCGCGGCAGGAAGCCGATCTCCCAGCTCACCTGCGACTGGCCCTTCCACCAGAAGTTCTCCGCCCTGCGCGGAACACGGCACCGCATTCAGCTGCCGCGGTCCGGAGCTTTCGGACACAGAAAACGGCGGCCAAGGCCGAGAGGAAAACAACGTTAAGCAAGTCACGAAGAGTATCACTACAGAACAATGCACCCAAGATCGGTCAAATCTGATGCATACAAAAAACGTTCTAAATCGGCGGACCAGCGAGAAACAATCACTACACGCTGCCAGGCCCCTGTACCGACCCCGAACGACCAGAAACAGCAGCCCACGTCCCCGCCCGTGTCAGGAAGGCAGCAGGCGCGCTCACTTTCCGTCGACGATGACGACCTCGTCGCCGGCGTCCACCCGCAGCTTGCCCTCCTCGGCGAAGGACCTGGCGGCCTTCATGACGGGCGGCTTCGTCTCCAGCAGGAAGCCGGTGAGGGCGGCGAAGTTCGGCCGGTCCGAGGGCCTGACGGCACGGGTCACGGGCGTCAGGGCGGCGACAGAAGGCGGCCTCTTCGCCATCAGTCCGGGGCCGCCGGGCTAACGCTGAATCCAGACCCGAGGTACCTCACAAACAACAGCGGTACACAGCGCGGGAAGACGTGCTGGCATTTCGGAACTTGACTCTGAAGATAACCCATGGGCGTCAGACCCACTGGAATAAAATGCCGGAGCAAAGCTGGTGCATTTAACGGCGACCAGCCGTGAAATGCCAACACGTTTGCCGGTATGCCAGTGGCGGTGACGTAGGACGTCATCGCCACTGCATCATTTGCCGGTACGTTGTCCGTACCTGACAGTACGGACCTGATACAGTACCTGATAGTCCGTGACCAGACTGCTGCATCAGCTGATACAGCTGTCCGTACCTGTGTGACCAGCACGGCACCATCAGCCAGTACAGCTGTCCGTACCTGTGAGACCAGCACTGCTGCATCAGCTGATACAGCTGGTCGGAGCAGGCGTCCGGCTGGCGCAGCCGCTCGCCCTCCGAGTCGATCTTCTGCAGGATCTGAGCGCCGTTCAGGCCCACCCAGGGCTCCTCCCCGAACGTCATCATCTCCCACAGCGTCACCCCGAACATCCACACGTCTGCCGGCAGCGGCGCACAGGTCAGCCTCTGCCCTGCTGGCGGTGACGCAGTCGCGGTTAACCGACCCGGAGGCGGACCACTTCCAACTACAATTATCGTCGCGACCGCGTCAACACATCGCTACCGAAGACAATGCACACAAGAAATCGTGCGGTACATTGAACAAAAACGTCATGTGAACCAACAGAACGCAGCCCGCCACTGGCCACCTTCTGGGTCTGGTTTTAGCAGGCGGTGCGGTTTCATCCACCAGTTACAACTGCAGTACGCTAAATCCACCAGGCTTCGTGACTGGTTGAACGACTCGCAAGCACGACTGGAAATTTGGTTTCCCATTCTTCATGTCGGAGTATATTTTTGTTCTGAAGTACAAAATTTTGCAAAGAGTAATACTGGTTTAAGTTGGCGTCCTGGGTGTAGAGTTCTAACAGCATACCTGTTTCTTACTGAAGTGAGAGATTCATTGGCGTATATTTAGAAATTTGCCAGGGAAGTGTTAATGAAGCTTTCTGATGGAGGCACAAGATCAAATTTTTGGGGCATAAAATATTTTTGGAGCGCACATTTCTTTGTATTCTTCAACACCAAAAACACCACCTTTTCCAACCCTGCTCACAAACCACATGGCCGCCCCATGGCAAAAAAATTACTGGACTGTGGTGACCATGCTTCCAGCCTGTTCACAGCGGCGCTGACGGCCTGGCAGCGCACATAATACAACAGCTTCGGCAGTGATTAGCCGAATGACACCATGATGAATTGAGCTCGTCACGAACGCGGCTAGAAAATGACCGGTCGAAGAGCTTGACAACACACATATCCCGCAGTATATTTAAACCACTGGCCGCACGACCGACTGGCCGCATAAACACGCGACTGACTGACCTGAGGCATGGCTGAACTGTCGCGTTTTCAGGCTCTCCGGGGCGCACCACGGAAACGGCACCTTCTTCTGCTCGGTCATCACGTAGCAGTCCTCTTGCAGCGGGATCGCTCGCATCAAGCCGAAGTCTCCGATCTTCAGCTGCAAGCGAACGCAGCGTGAACCGGGTGGCATGACGTCATGATCAGCAAAGCTTAGCAGCTTTACGGCACAAACACCGTGATCGCAACGAACCCAACCACGAAACTGGGCCGAGTGAAAATATGACTACATCCGAAGACGCAATTAAACCCTCGCAACGAAGCGTCCGCTTTAGCAGCGTTTAAACAACGTCTTTCGGCCAGTTCCGTTGGTTTAACAAAAACAAAAATGAAGATTTGGGGGCAAATGCGGGGTTTCAGTTCTTTCTGAGATTTCAATCCAAACACAGACTACACAGCATCACGTGTCGACAGGGTCGTCGACGAGCTATCGGTAGCTGATCGCAGCATGGTCCCCGGTATGAACAGCCAACAAAGGCCCCCAGCGCAGCTTCAGAGAGCTCCCGGCACCAGAGGCCGGGCGGCCAGGGGAGCCCTCACCCGGTCGGCGGCGGCCAGCAGCACGTTGCGGCAGGCCAAGTCCCGGTGCACGAAGCGGCGCGACTCCAGGTACGCCATGCCGGCCGCCACCTGACGCGCGTAGTCCGACAGCACTGCCGCCGCACGACAGCACAGGTCAGCGCGGTCGGCACGGCGCACACCACCGGGACAGGGGACGAAAACGGCGGCTGTCGCCCTGAAATCCGGGCGTCCTGGCCAGCGTGCTGCTCAACCTGGGCAGCCCGCCTGTTGCACTACGCACTACTGGAGCGAAAGGACACTGAGGCACCGGGGAATGCCTAGTGCTGACGGTGACGATTAATGCACTGTATGGTCAACATGAAGCTCACGCATACGGATCCACGACTTTAGCGGGAGCATTATGTGAACAAAAGCACACGTTAGTCATTCGTGTAGGGCACGAATAAGTGAGGGTACAGATGGTACTGTACGTGCCCAAGCTTACCCAGCAGCGATATCCTGCATATCTGCTTCCTGAGATAGTCCTGAAGGTTGCCCAGGGGAGCCAGCTCCGTCACCATCATCATGGGCTGGCCGAGCACGATGCCGTACAGCCTGAAACACGGCCGTGGTGAGCATCGTGTGAGGTGAGCGGTGGACCGAGCCGGCGACCGCGTACGCGCACAAACCATCCGGGTCCGTTCCGCCACCCTCGGTACGTACAGTGAACGGGTCTGCGGGTCCATACGCAGCGACACGAACGGAACGGAAGCTTCGCACATTGCCTTAAAGCGGTTGCATCTCATGAGAGGCATCGAACAAACAGCAGAGCACCTCAGAAGAAACAACCCAGTGATGGGAGCAGAGGCCTTCAGTATGGCGGCGAATCGACGATCCGGGTAAGAATAGTCGTGAAGGATGGCAGTTCAGATGGGCAACTCGGCAACTGTGCCACTGGTCAGGACCACATCAAACCACCGACTTGAACAACATGGTAAAGAACCATAACAGCCCACAGCAGTGGTCAGGGACCCACCAAACCTCGGATTGGCAAAGCGAGACCTCTCCACAAGCCACAGCAGTCGGGCCCACATCAAACTAGCGGGCTCACATCAAACTAGCCCCAACGGCTCCCGTACCATTCACGGTCCTCCTCCGCCCGTCTCGACCTACCCGCAGCCCCCAACCAAGGTTGGAAAAGGTGTTACTTTTTGGTGTTGAACAAACATCAAACAAGCAAAAAAACAAAACAAAGAACAACAGAAATATGTGTTCAAGAAAACGTTTTATACTTCAAAGTTTGATCTTGTGCATCCATCAAAAACCCGCAGTATGACCACGCTGACAAATTTCTAACCCCACGCATCATTTGGTAGGAACCGGGCATGATTTCTTAAATGACTTACACCAAAAACGTCAGTATTAAACCCGTATTACTCTGTGCAAAACTCTGCACCCCAAAACAAAAACCGTACTCCGACACCAAGAGGAAAAAAACAGATTTATGCCGTCAGCCACTCACGTGACCAGGTTGTGGTGCGACAGCTGGTGCATGGCCTCCACCTCCTTAACGAAGTCCTCGAACACGCCCGGGTGGTTGAGCGCTTCCTGCTTGAGCACCTTGACGGCCACGGAGAGCGAGCGGCCCGAGTGGTCGCTCCAGGAGCCGCGCCGCACCACGCCGAACGAGCCGTCGCCCAGCCGCTCGTGCAGCGTCAGGTCCTGGCCGCGGCGGGACCACGTCAGAGAGCAGGACAACGTGGCGCGCCGGCCGACGCAGAGGTCGGCGGCGCAAATGGCCTGCGCAAATGGCCTGCCCAACTGTCGTCCAGAGAAATGTTAGAGGATGTAGCGCTACATCTTGGTTAAACGCAGCTCTTAACACAGCATGAAAAATGCAAAGGAACTGCGGAGATTGATGATCTAGCGCAAATGGCGCACGCGAAATCAATGCCGCCACATTTCGCTGACTGACTTAATGAATAATGCGGCTTTGGGAACGGATTACATTCACTGCAAATGCATTAACTACTCCCAAAACGAAGGGATATACAATACTGATGGGACATTAATCAAGCACAATACAGCAGGCCCCACAAAATCCTAACGAGGCATACAAAAAAAACACCAAAGGGTACCAGAAAGCGACAGATGACGTCAGACAGTCCCAGCCATCGCCAGACAACACCGCACGGCCTCAGACCGCACCAAACGGCACCGGCCGGCGTCAGCCAGCGCCACACGGCGTCCGCCAGCGGGCGGTGTCTGCGGACGGACCTTCTCCTGGATGAGGCAGGTGAGTCGGACGGTGGGCGGCGACAGCGGCTGCTGGCCGGCCGCCGGCGCCGGCTGCGGCGAGCGCGGCTTCAGCGGGATCAGCTTGCTGATGAGGTTGCGGCGCCACTGCTGCTGGCGGCGGCGGCGGACCGCCTCCAGGAGGCGGCGCGCCGCCGGCTTCCCCAGTCCGATCTTCTCCAGGTCCTCGGGCCGCACGTAGTCGAAGTGCGACATGCGGCTCACCTGGCGGCAGTTAACGTACAGGCGTCGGGTGGCAGCTGATCCAGGGTCAGGGTCAGGCCTCATGGCTGCTGTCGAACAGATAACACATACATGGGACAGAAGTGATCTCACAGTCAAAAGGGCATGCCATAAACTGCCTCAATGGAGAAAGATGAACAAGAGAGAAAAGTGATGATGTAATATCTTTATTCACAAGACATGGAATTATTATAAGGAACATAAAGAACAGGCTGTTTTGAGGTATATTCATTTATTATAGAAATGGTTTCTTATTCATAGTGAACAACAGTAACAAAAACAATAAAATGTCAACCTCCTGTGAAGAGACTATTTCTGGCATGCCCACACTTTGGGATGCAATCCATGGTACCTGCCACCAGTGATAATGCCCTCAGACTGGTGAAACTTGGGAAGATCAAGCATGCACCACACAAAATATATACCTGGAGTTCATCCTTGATTCTGGGGAAGAACTGTTCCAGCTGGACCTCCAGCAGAACCTCATACAGCCACTGTGCCTCTTCTGAGTCAACCTGGGCCATTTTGAGTGTGATGGCCCTTAAAGGGCTTGCCACTCACAATGAACCTCTGCAAACAGCAAAATAAACAGGTTTTGGATTGCATAGTATCTTCAGGAAATGGCAGGATGTGAAGCACATTGCAAATGACTTATGTGTTTTGCAGAACTTTTGCAGTTTGTGGCTGTGGTAAAAAGCTATGGGCTAACTGGTGTAACTGACTAAGTATTATGAGACACCATGACCTAAGCATCAGACTAACAAAACTTGATTGTGACAAGTATTTCAAAATGCATTTTATTCACTTCAAAAACTGATGGTGGTGTGATAAAAATCAGTGACTAGTGCAAGAGGAAGCCAAAATTGGAAACAACATTTTGCATAATATATAATCTATCTCTTCAGCCTTGTACATGTCCTCCTTATGCTGGCATAATGGTTCCCTGGTATGTGTGATTCCATGCAAGGCAAGGAAAGACTGGGAGTTTTCTGCACAATATTCAGGGGCAGAGTGCTTTTCAGTTGGCTATTGGGGCTTATGGGTGCACAGACTACAAGACCATTTGGTGCCCATTGGAGCATTTTTGCAAAATGCAGCAGTACTGGTCAAAATGGGAAAGTTTTAACAAGTCCAGCAAGCTAAATCATGTTTTCACTTTTCTTGTCACTGGCTAATATTCTACCCAAGGCTGGAGATTATGGAGCATTAAGCTGCATACTGCCAAATTATTTTCTCATTAGAGTAGCATGAATGCATCAAATATTAATATCCCAAGGAAAAATATGCAGTATCCAGACCTAATGGTAACCATCCCCATATCTGCAGAGAGAAAAAGTTTGGCCTGTCCCAAGATCATTTGCAGGATTTGCAACTCCTAGCCAGGCTCACAAAAACAATTGTGCAGCAACAGCATAAGGATTTACTGGGCACAAATAAATGGCAGCTGCCTACACTCACATGCTTACTAGTAAAGTAGCACAAATCTCCACAAATGCTCTGTCTAAACAGAAGCTGAACATCATATAGGACTTCAAACACAAGATGCTATGGCTACAGCAATGGTTATCATGGTTGGAAAAAGTGTTTTTTTGGTGTTGAAGGCCACCAGAAAATATGCACTCCAAGAACGTTGGTCAACTACAACAGTCTAGCCTAAAACAGTCACCTAACTTAAGCTAAGCTACGCTAAGCTAACTGAACCAAACCAAACCAAACCGAACCAAACCCAACCCAACCCAACCTCACCTAACCTAATCTAACCAACACACAGTGCCTATTTAGATATTGGTGACCTCTTCATAAGAAAGAGCCAAGTCCACTCACAACTTTTATCAGCCTGTGGCCTCTAGTGCCCTATACACACCTGTAGCATGGGGTTGTGCCTTCCGTGCAACATTTTTGTCCCTCATTTCCAGTATTTATATATATATATATACATATCCCTTATAGTATATTACTTATTCCCTCATGTCCCTTTAGTGACCCTGCTTGTGTAACACCTGCTTTTAGCTGATTTACACCAAGAACATGAACTCAAACCAGTATTTCTCCATGTGAAATGTTGTACTGCAAAACAAAATTTATACTCCAACACCATGAGCACAAACCAAGTTTCCAACCATGAGGTGATGCATGACCTTATGTCAGCATGACTACTATCTGTAGCTGGAAATAACTATAACACCATCTCCAAAGCATGAGTCACTGGTAGATTCCAGATGGTGGGCATCTCAGCCATGGCTGTCTCCCAACTGTGATTAGGGGACCATAATGGCCATTCCTCCCCCCAGGACAGAACACTTGGCTGTTATTAAATAACCAGAGTTTGAAGTTGCCAGACACTCAAAACCCACTGTCAGCACCTTCCCCCATGGCAAATTCACTGACCTATCATTCATACCCAAGTGCTGAACACTCCAGACCCACAGCCAGGATTTTTCACCCAAACACCATCCATGACTTCCTGACCCATGGCTGTAAGAATGGGGGGAGGAAGCTGGGCAGGCCATGGGCCCCCACTTTTTGGAAATGTAACATTAGCCCTATGGAGAAAATGTTTCCACCCCCCCCCCCCCCCCCACTTTTCTGGATGTTCCTACGTTCCTGTGCTGACCTGCCATACATAATAACCAGTTTGCCCACTCCCCAAACGGAGTCAATGGCTATACCCTTCATGAACTGTCAAGACAAGGTGTGTATCACCCACTAATGAACTTCTTTTAAGAAGGCAAATCAGTTCTGTCTGATTAAAATACCCTCACAACTGTCAAACGAATCAAGCTAGCTCAGGATGAATGAAATGAGGACAGAGCGTAGTGGGAAATCGTGACCGACTTTGCGCTCGGAACCCGGATAATACGAAATGGAAACTTGCTTTGGAGTCATTTTCTTCTACATTAAAGTTAAAATGACACCTGCTGGATGACGTGTGCTGGGGAATTTACCTACTGAAAACCAGCCTTACTCAGGGTTTCCGGCCTAATCTGTGTTGAATGAAATTGTTTACGACGTTTGTAGGCATTTATGGCGTGGAATGCCACAATCAAATTTTAAGGCGTAGTTGTAACCCATAACTTCACCTACGTCAGTAACTTTATAACTACGTTAGTTTTTATAACTCCATTTTTCATTTTAGTAACCCATTTTTCCATTAGTAACACATTTTCACGTTTTTTCCTTTAAGGAAAATGTTCCGAACAGGCAGGGACGGAGCCGCCTACATTTTTGGTGCTGCCTAAGGAACGCCAATAACCCGTTCACATTAGGTCCATACAATGTGTGGGGGAAGAATGGGCCTAGAATAGCTCTCGACCGGATCAATAACATGGACGTGATTCTACCCATGTTGTACCCTTGAAGCCGGGGATTAGGAAGAGTTTAGTCTTTCGTCTGATTCTGTATTTCAAATTATATTCTGTAATTCTGTATTAGATTCTGTATAAGATTCTGTATAAGATTCTGTAACATCAATAACACGCAAGTTTTGTCCGGCTTCTGCCGCGCAATGAGGCCTCACGTTGTAAAAGCTTCAGTGAAGACTGACACATTTATTCTTGGTACTTCATTGTCAATCAGTATGCCCATAAAACCAAAGCACATGTCAATATGGCATGCAGTGACGTAGAAACTGAACGTACAATCCGATTTTTATAACTTTGCACTAAGCTCCAAGCTTCTTTGCAACTGCGCGTGAATAAAGGTTATGATGCAAAAGTTGTAAATATCTGGATATCGGAGATCCAAATCCTCTGCAGCATTGCCATCCCACTGGTGTATTCAGCCAGTCGTTGGGAAATAAACGAAGTATCTCGTGTTTAAAAGGCATCTTGGAGTCAAGTGCAGAGTTGAACTAAACAGACTATGTGTAGGTTGTTTGTCCTGTATGAGTGTCATGCGCTGATGTGATCAGCGTGCCTAAAACCGTGGCGATGCCTGCCGGTCGCCGTCCAACCTATCCGAGCCAAAATCCACGCGTCGCTGGCGAGACAGCGCCGGTCGGAGCAATCCCGCCGTCGGCAAGCCGACGAACCCGGCGCGCGCCGGTCTCCGCTGCGTCACCTCGGGCACCTCCACGCTCTCCGAGCTGTCGTCGGCGAAGCGCAGCTGCGCCTGCATCAGGCCGAACACACTGAGGCTGATGGTGCGCACGCCGGACGGCAGGCGGCCGCGCGGCGTCGAGCCGGCCGTGCGCAGGCTGCTCTCGCTGCCGGCAGCCGGCCAGCGGAGCGCCGCCGGCCGCGGAACGTCCGCGCAGGCGGCGTCGCCGTCGCCGTACCGCAGCGCGGCGCCGTCCAGGCTGGCGGCCGGCCGGTGCCCGGCGCCCGGCGGCGGCCACGACAGGCCGTCCAGACTGCGGCACGGCACCGGGCCGCCGCGCCGCGGCCGGCCCGCCGCGTCCGGCGACGGCTGCGGCTCGGCGTCGTCCGGCTCCTGGCCGAAGCGCTCGGCCTCCTCGAGCGTGTCGGGCAGCCGGCGGCCGGCCGTCTCCGGCAGCAGGAGCACGGCGGCCGCCGCCGGCCGCCGCCAGCGCCGCGTACAGCAGCTGCGGCAGGCCGCGCATCTGCCGGTGCAGGTGCAGGATGTACGGACTGAAGAAGGCCACCGCGTGCCCAGCCACGTGGATCAGCCCGCAGCCCTGTGAGCGCACCTGCGTCGGCGTCAGCTCGATGCCCAGCTGCCAGCACACGTTGGCCGCCACCGTGGCGAACAGCCGGTTCAGCATGGCGAAGGCGGTCGAGGCGGTGGGCAGCGTGCGCGCGTGCAGCGTCAGGCCCAGCAGCAGCGAGCTGAGCGCGGCCAGCAGCAGGGCGCCGCTGAAGGTGGCGCGCCGGCCGGCCGCCTCGGCCAGAAACAGCACCAGCAGGTCGGCCGGCAGCTCCATCAGGCTCATGACGCTGGCCGCCACGCGCGTGTCGATGTCGAAGCTGGTGTTGCGCACGCTGCTGTCGAAGATGAGCATCATGGCCGTGGTGGCGAACATGAGCAGCAGCGTGCGGCCGCGCAGCGCCGGCCGCCGCAGCAGCTCGGCCACCGAGGCGGCCGGCCGGCGCCGCTGTTGCACGGCGCGCCGGCGCGCGCGCTCCTCAAACGCGGCAAACACGGGCTCCGGCACGTAGCGGCCGTTGTCGGCGGCCAGCCGGCGCAGCAGCCGGCCGGCGGCGTCGACGCGGCCTACGCGCGCCAGCCAGCGCGCCGACTCGGGCACGGCGCACGCGTACAGCGCGGTGGCCGCCATCGGCGCGCCGGTGACCAGCGCCAGCGTGCGCCAGTTGGCCAGCGCGGCGGCCAGCCACGGCAGCGCCACGGCCGCCGCCATGAACGAGGTGGCCATCGGCACGTTGATGACGAGCGTGCGGTGACGCGGCCCGACCGACTCGCTCAGGAGCACCAGCGCCAGCACGCACTGCTGGTCGTAGGTGGCGCCGGCCAGCAGCCGGCCCAGTGCGAAGACGGCCGGCCCGCCGGCGGCAGCCGTCAGCAGGCCCGAGCAGCAGCCCAGCAGGTTGGCCGAGACCAGCGCCGGCAGCCGGCCGCACCTGCGGCCACGCCCGGGGCACACGGTCAGGGGGCTGTGGCGGACGTTTCTGCTGCGAGAGCTGTGAGAGCGACACTAGGTAACAGAGCTACAATTTCGTAAAGATGCAAAACGAGGTCTCGCCCAGGGGCGCATTAAGGATTTTCTTAGGGGGGAGGCCAGAGTTCAGGGTTAACTGAAATCGTACGAAAACCGCCTGCCGGGAACACGATGTGCAATGGTTTCCGCAAAAACTACGGGCCTAAAGGAGGGGGGGGGGGGGGGCTGGCCTCCGGGCCCCCCTTGGCTGCGCCTCTGGCCTCGCCCGTTGGCTCATCCTTCTTTTTCCTGCATCTTTCAGTGATGACAACAGTCATGATGTCTAGAAGTATGCTCAAACCAGTTATCAGGTTGGACAACACTATTTCTTATCAGACAGACAACGCAAATGACTGTCGGTTTGCCACGTGCCTGGTCATATCACATCAACTCAAACATAGCACCTGCATGAGTTCATAAATACCCGACTGATACAGGGCCCATTTAACTCGTCCGACGGTGGTTGTCCCGTCAGTACACTAACTAAGATAGCTGAGGTTACCTGTCCGCGAGGTAGCCGAACAGCATGGTGCCGACGACAGCGCCGACAAAGAACATAGACGACATGAACGGCTTGAGCCAAGCGTCCTCGCACACCCAGCCGAACTGCAAAAATCCAGGGATGAAGAGATAACTCAGTCGCATTCTGGTGCGAACGTTGAGCGTCCATAAGCAGCTTTTGGTCCGAAACAGTCTAACAAGCTTTGAAACCATGAGGGTAAGGATAAGCGTCACTCAGGTCTGTTCGGGGAACGGTCACCGGGGACATAACATTGTCAGGTATGGGCGCGGGCCGAACACCGGTTGCGAAACGTAGGCACTGCTCAGACATTGGCCAAACCATAAAAGCGTCAACTTTATGGGGACTGCTATGAGGTTGTTTACGGTAAAACAGACTCCATATTACTATTGACCGCTGACAAACACTGAAAGCCAACTTTGACAGAAGGATAACGAAAATGAGTACGAATCATATCCATGACTGGAACCCGCTCTAAACCGACTTCAGCTCCAACACGAATACTTTGTTCTGGGCTCCTGCGCTGGCTTTACGCTGTTCCGCGTTTTAACTGCGCAAGCAGTAAAAACGCGAAACGAACCAGCGCTCCAGCAGCGTCGCCAGCTCTCCAGCAGGCAGCCTCGGCCGCCGCCTACCTCGGACACGGCGGTGGGGTAGAGCGTGCCGAAGTCGAAGTGCCAGCCGTGGCGGCAGCGCGTCGTCGGCGTGCCCTCCCCGAGCGAGCTCCAGTTGCCGTCGCGCGCCAGCCGGGTGTAGTTGACGTCGTAGGCACGGCACTCGTCGTGCTCGCCGTGTTCGTCGCGCGGCGCCGCCAGGCGGCGCACCTGCCGCGGGGAGAAGCCGAGCTGCGCCAGCTCCGGCTGGCGGCACCAGTGCGGCGGTTCGAGCAGCAGCCACGTCTGGCCCATATACAGGAAGCAGAAGAACACGAACACCGGCTGCAGCAGCAGGAACGTGCGCAGCTGCTGGCGGCCGCCGTCGCCGACGGCGGCCAGCAGGCGGTCGAACTCGTCGTCGAAGCCGGCTTCGCTCAGGCTGAGTCGGCTGAACGTCAGCTGCGGCTGCATGGCCCCCGGCCGCCAATAGCTCCACCGCCTGGGGGATACGGGCCAGCTGACCTGTTGCTCGTTAACGTGGTCCTGGGACTACCGACCCAACCGATCAAAGCCCGGCTAAAGGCTTGACAAATTGTTCAGGTATTCCGGGTCAAAGTCACAGGCGTCTGCCGTTTATCCTCCTCAGGGCAGCACGATTCCCTCCTGACGCTGAGTCTGACACGGACAGTCTACTTGCCGGCGCAGCAGTGAGCATCATTCCCGTCCGTCAACATCCTGCTATGTTCCCGAGTACGTATTGATTCATTACTGACCCGGACCGACTGAACTCTCACCTATCAGGTGAGTCTGTCGCAGAACTCACCAGCCTCCAGCACGGTTCCACGAACTGGGTTCTCCGTCTACCCCGCCCCGTCGACATAGCTGTCCGTCCGCCTTGAGGAAACCCACCAGCTTAGATGAATTCGTTCGGAGGTGAACAGAGTAAGAAGTGACCCCTGTGCATGGGTCCACTCGAAAACTGAAAACTGCAGTAGCGGCAGAACGTGATCCGGCGGTGGGGGGGGGGGGGGGCGCCGGCTATTTTTCGAACCATTTCTTTTCACGTAACGTCGTGACTATTTCTTTCCATGTAACGTCGCCCATGGAGGACTGCGCTCAGATGAGTCGCTAGTACTGCGTGCAAATAATATGTGCATCGAGGAAACAGAGGCGACATGTGCTGTCGAAACGGCGGACTTCGGGCGTCCCTGGCTGCGGTCTGGCATTGAATACAATGCCGAGCCGGTAATTCCGTAAAATGCGAAACATTAAGTTAATGTGCGATGATTACTTTGGGCTTGCGCTAGGAAGCCTTGGTTATCACTGTCTAAATCCAGGTAATTTTCGACGTTCTCCTTAGTTTTGCTGAGAGACTGTCTGAACTTGAGGCCTTTATGGGGAAAACGTCGTTGAGGAAAACTTGAATTTTACATTTGAGAACAGCAGTCTTCCCCGAGTGGATTCCTTTTTGGTACAGGTTATCAGTAAGTGGGCTTCCATAATACGCATCAAGGTATGACAGGTGAGATAACGAGCTGAACATGAACACATTCGACCCAGAGTTTACTAGGACATGAGGGCCTGACCCCACACACGGCCAGTCAGTTTCCGGCGATGGAAAGACGTCAGTGCTGGTTGAGTGGAGTCCTATCTTCATAGCTGGTCACGAGGGCGTTTATGCAGCACGGGAGTTTGAAACGTCATCGACGAGGAAAGCTCTTTTGCCCGATTTGGCCCAGACCGTTTTATGATTTGGTACAGACGTTTTCATAAATCAGTGCCAAAGCAGAAATGGTAACATTCAAACCGTTTCACTTCAGCCAGCTAGAAATTATGAAAATTATCTCAGAAGCGAAAAAATTGCATTTGACACTGATATCATTATTTCCGAAACTCAACGAGTGTTCACTGAATCTGGAAAATCAGGTAAGGGTGTTTGAGTCAATGCAACAAGCTCTGCTTAGTGGGATCTTCGATTTTTAGTATCACCAAGCCAAACCTTTTTGGTCAAATTTAAACAAAATAATACATTTCGCCCATTTTAACCATCCATTTAACATGCTTTACTTTCGAAAAACTGTCCATGGTGTTCCTGAGTGAGGTCTGCCTGCGCATTGCTTGACGTTTAGCAGTTGATTTCACGATAGCAGTGACGTGTGTAAACCGCGGAAACTACTCATACCGTACTTATAGTTGATTTGAGCAGCAAATGCAGTTTCGTTCAGAGGTTCGCCTTTGTTGCAGAAAAAAATTTAGCTGTCTGGTTGGGCTACCCGGCTATCCCGATGATGCACAATCAAACAGGCGGTTATCCACTTCTGCTGCCGCATAATCCAGATCTGCGCTGGACAGTGAAGAAGCGGGCGAATTATCCGGAAGCATGATGCATCTGGTAAGCTTCCAGGCTCCGAGAACCAAACGCCGACAGGTTTACTTTACCACATCCGACTTCGCTTTGGCTGCTTACTTAGCTGGCGCTGTTCAAACCCGGCGGGCGGCGGAGACGAACGCTCCGGGTTCCGGAGGACGAGCTTCGCCTCGCGCCACGTGCCGACGGCCAGTTTCCCGGCGAGTTGCCGCCACTCTCACGGGCCATGAGTGACTGCCGCCGCTGGCGGGCCGAGCGTCGCCTGACCCGACTAACGATTTCCCGTCGGTCGGATCCGCCGCCTGGGTGGAGAGCGGGTCGGCCGACCCGAGGCGGCCCCGCGGGACCCGGCCCAGTGGCCAGCCGGCCACGGGGCGGCCCGGCCCCCGAGGGACGGCCGCGGCGGCCGCGCCGCTGTTGATCCCGGCCGGGTGATGACGCCGGCCCGATGGCCCGGCGCGCTGGGACGCGAGAGACGCGAGAAATGCGGCTGCGATGGGCCGCAGGCTATTCTGATTGGCGGCTGATTCCGCTGCGTGCGGCGGAACGGGTGCGGGGTTTAAGGCCGCGCGCTGTTAGACACTGATTCTAGGACTTTCGATCCTTTTAACGAAGCGCTTTTGTGCAGTTTGTTCATGTTGTTTTTCGACAGGCTTAAAATATTCTTGATCGTGCATGTTAGGGGTCTGTTCTGCATTTTTATGAGCTACTGATGCACTGCTGTGGTCGTTCGATACATCATTTAGCATCATCAGGACGACGGTACAAAATAAATGTTGTGCTGCGGTTTAGTTTTCACGTCGCCACTTCACGCTTCGAAAACTCGGATTTCGGTTCTGCTGTGGCAGCCCACAACTTATAATATATGTCAGGACACCCTGATTAAATGAACAACATCACAGATCATTTCTGGTTTTTACACTGTGCGTGCCGATTTCAAGCTTGTTCTGCGATCAAAGCGACAACTGCTCGGGATACGTATTTCATAATGGCTGCTCGTCACTGGAAGGCACAGACGAATTTCACGTCTTCAGGCACGTTCATCATAGATTCCTAATTACCGCTACAGTCATCACCACATCACCATGCTGATGCACTAAGTCGGGCGTTGAAGTCATCACCAAGCAAACGTGCTGATGAAGCGCCTGGGACGCTGACGTCATCGACAGGACACCGTCTAGCTGGCGCTGCGGTGGTCCCCGCTACTCGGACGCTGATTCCATGGCAGAATCAGAGTCAGGTGCACTTGCTGGACTCCGTACTGAGCGGAAACCTGCGGCAACAGAATCAGCTTACGTAAGATAACGTCTGACGGACTGACCAGGAGACCTGGTGGAAAGGCGTATACAAGGAGCGATAGATCAGAATATCTTCCCGGAAACAGATCATAGCACCATGAACGCAAAGGCCAAGCCTCGGCATAAAAATGGAATAGGTAGTCTGTGTTTTTCAACTGGCGGAGGATAGGCAAACGCTCGAAAACAAATCGCTACGCAGCAAGTTAGTACGAAAATTAAAGTCCATGGTTAAATTTATTAGATGAAACGTTATCCATATCACAAACATATCATGACTATGGTTAAATTTATTAGATAACCTAAAATGATATAGAGTAAACTTTATCCCATGAATTCTGCCACGTGATTTTTTCCACATCGAAAAGAAAAAAGCAAACTGTGAATTTCACCTTTGACCACCGGCTGCGCCCTCATCTTCCAGCCGAGCGGCGCGGCTCCCGTCGTGCTCCGGAAAGCGCGGAGGGCCAAAAGCCCTGAGGGCTTTGTTTCTGCAGGTCTGGCAGTCCTGACCCTGCCTCCGATCGCCCCCTCTCGGTCTGAGTCGGTGACGTCACCAGCCGGCTGCCTGGGACCAGCCGTCGCGTCTGAGAGCTGCCTCGTCTCGCCGTCTCTGACGGCGAACGCATCTGCCGGGACCGACTGCTGGCCTGCCTCAGCGGCCGGAGGTCTGGAGGACGCCCGCCCGGCCTCGAATCGAGCCGCCGAATCGACGTAGGAGCGGCCGGCGGCGTCTCGCTCGTGCGCGGCCTGACTCGCAGAGTCGTTGTCCCGACGGCGGACCGGACCGAGCTCGCCGGCAAACCGACTCGCGGAGTCGACGTAGCTTCGGTTTGTCGGTCTGTGATCTGGGAAAAGGCGACTCGCCGAGTCACCATGTCTCGCCGTGGAGGGACACGCCGAAGCTCCGTGGTCTGCCGCCGGTTGCCTTGCAGGTGAACGTTTATTCCGGTCGGCGAAATCGTCTGCGCGCCGACTCGAAGAGTCAGAAGGCCCGACTCTGACTCGAGCCGGAGAGTCAGAGCGCTTGAAACCGGCTCGAGCTGGCAAGGCAGAATGTCCGGCGACTCGAACTGGCGATACAGACCGTTCGACGCCACTTCGAGCCGGCGAGTCTGACCGAGCAGCAATGACTCGAGCTGGCGAGCCCAAGCGCTCGGCACCGTCTCGAGCTGGGGAGACGGAGCGCTCGGCGCCGTCTCGTGCCTGCGAGCTGGTTGGCGCTGTATACACGACGTAGTCGCTGTCGTCCATGAGCTGCACCTGGCGGCCTTGGCCGGACCACGCCCCCAGCTGCACCTTCGGCGGCGTCCACGGTTTGGGCTTCACGCTGGAAATGGATCGGATGTTACATTGATCGTGTCCGTAGATTTCACGCGGGAGGGGAGGGGAGACGGGAGGACTTATAGACCTCTGTTTTTCGGCGGTTTTAACATAAGGGCTAATGCAATGACTGGAAAGAATCGGTTTGAAATTCTCGTCAAACTCCCCCTCCCTCGCAATAATTTTCGGAAATCTACAACAATGGTATCAGTGGGATCCACGATGTTCTCGTGTGGGTGCTGCGCGTTCGCCGGATTTAGACTTGTGCTTCAGAGCGTTCTGGACAGGTGCCAAATGCCACTGTCATTATGAATAGTTTATATCACGACTCTTCTGGCGCAAATCATGCAGACGTTAATTACCCCTTGGAGCCAAAAAAGTGTTGCATGTTTGCATCCCCACAACTCGAGACGCGTGCCGATGACTGCAAGAAAACTGAATCCCGTGCTTTATTAGAGTGGACGTGTTAAATATACTCTGCAGCACGGAAAAACTGAACTGCATATTTTACATTCTCTTGA
This sequence comes from Capitulum mitella, assembly GCA_030062745.1. Lineage (NCBI taxonomy): Eukaryota > Metazoa > Arthropoda > Thecostraca > Pollicipedomorpha > Pollicipedidae > Capitulum > Capitulum mitella. Next base: position 27,961,840 of record CP099844.1, read on the forward strand.
CCCGGAATGTCTCAACGTTTTCGAGACGGCTGAGCAACGAGTACTGTTTGGTTCCGGCTCACTTCCTCGTCCGGCACACAGCCTTTCAGTGTGCTCCGACCGCGCGTCTGAACCCACAGCGACGGGAGCCCCCGCGCGGCGCGAACGTCACCTGTCGGCCGGCCGCTGCTGCTGGTGCTGGCTGCTCGGCGGCCGCTTCTCCCTCGGCGGTGACACGGGACGGGCTGCGGCCGACAGGGGCGGGCTGTCGGAGGCAGCGCGGAGCGGGCTGCTGGTCGCCGGGTAGCCGCCCGGGCTCTCGTCCAGCAGCATCTACGAGGTGTTGGAGGGGCAATGTGTAAAGACCAATCGAAATATGGCGGTCATTTTTTCAGTAGAGGTAAGTTAGAAGCGTTCCTATGCATGTCACGTGAGCTGACCGTCAGATTTTGAAACTTAACTTTGAATTAAGACCAAATTAACACTGACACTTTAACTCGGCGCACTGACTGGGGCATTTCGTCACCTTTCGTTACTTGAGGCATTTTTTTATTTCCATCCTGTTTATCTCGAGAGCCAAGCACTAATCTGATTTTGACGATTTCGCGGCAAACGGCAGCCTGCCATCCCAGCCCCAGACATTTCCAGTTCGTAGGTCTCAAGGCAACTAATAATGTCACATGTCAGGTCAAAACCCGAATGTGACTGCTACTTCCGGTAGTTTCAGAAACACACTTACAGGGCAAGAATGGTCGGAATGGGTTGCATGTGACATGGAATGAATTCAGGTTATCCCGACAAAGCATATTTTTGGAAGAAATGACCAGAAGTCAACCGAGGTAACGAGGACAAACTGGATCGTGAACTGACCTTTGACCTTTTATATGGTCCTGATGTGGAAATTTTTGGGAAGCTCAGACGTGGCATACATTTGTTTCTCTATACGCTCAGTACTTTGACCACTCAAGCTAGACTTTTCTCAGTGAAGGAAGTAAATCTCAATCCTGGTGCCAAGCTGGCCACTGACTGTCTTTACATTTGCTCCAAGATTAACTGTAGCTTGAGCGATTTGGCAAGTGGTCTGTGCCATGTCTGATGAATTTCTCGAGGGCCATGTTAGCGTCAAAGGCAAAAGATGGATAAAAGACCCATAACCGTAATTGAAAACCGCCAACTGATTCGGCCTCTGACGCCATATGACCTGGTCTGCTGCCAGAAATATTGTGCATTACATAGTTCATCGCCCAGCTTCAGTTTACAGCTGTATAGTCTAACGAAGAGATGCGAAAAGGTGACCTGTACTGTTCGGGCCCCAGGTCATTTCAGTCAATAAACTATGTTTTGTACAACGTAGGACTTGAACAGTGAATTTCCGGCAGCCCTCTTGCTCACCTGATCAAAAGCTTCTACAGTCTCTGGAATTTCCGGCCGAAGGACGTCTTGATGTTCACAGAAACCCTGAGTTTTTGTGTCGAGCAATGCATGATCTTGTCTGACGAAATCCTTTGACGATTTTTTTCCATTCCGCACTGAAGGTTCATCTCGACTGTCTTCGTTAACATGCTGCTTCACGAGGTTCTCAAGCTCGGTATTTGTTCTAATTTTCGTATTACCGCACATTACACGCTCTTTTTCGATGTCATACGACGGTTCGCTCCTAAATCGTGCTTCTGGCAAGCATGACGACTCACTTTTACGTTCAGGCTTTCTTGCCTTACCCGTGACTGAAGCTGTAAAGATTTGCCTCTCGGAGTCTAGATTTGATTCTGAGTCGGAGCTAGAGTGCCAGCGAGGAGATCTCGCATGAACATCCAAGCTACAGCAGGAACGTTTTCCTGACTTACGTCGAGGTTTCTCCTCGTGCAGTTCCGGCGAAGGCCTCAGCTCCACTTCAAGATTCTCCGAATAGCTCACGTCCGGCGCGGAATCTGAATCCGCCGGGTCGCTTCGCTCTGATTCCGAGCTGGACGATGGTCGACCGTGCTCCGGTACCGTGCTCTCCTTCGTCGGCCCTCGCTCACGTGGTCCTCCACGAACCGGTGGTCCGCTGCAGTAAGCTGAAACATGCCGTGCAGATGGTGTATTTGCTCTTCTCATGAAAAGCATCACTTGTTCGAACACGTGGTAAAGGACAGCGCTAAAGTCGACCTGACCATAGCTAAAACCGAGGAATTTTCTCATTGTCATTTGAAGTGTATACTAGCAATCACATCACAGTGCAGTGCGGGGTTAAATTTCATGCCGTTTGATCGCGCCGTTAAGGAGTCAAGAGTCAACAAACAAAAAGTCAGTGCGCAGAGCGTCTCCGTCCTGGCATAAGAGTGTCAGTCATTGTCTGCAGTCGGTCTGACTGTCGGAGATTGGCCTCGTTCCCGGTCACGGGCCCCTACCTCCGCCTGCGGCGCGTCTCTGGAGCGGTTCTCGATCGTCGGACGGCCGCTCCCTGGGGTCGATCCCAGAGTCGAGGACCACTTCCACGTCGTTCTCCGCTCCGACCTTGGCGAGGTCGGCGATGTCGGGGTCGCGGCCGCCGCTCTGGCCGCAGTCCGAGGACGCCAGGGACGCCAGCTCGGCGAGGTCGGCGCTGGAGGCGGCGCTGGACCCCCTCCCGCCGCCGGCGACGGCGTCGTGCCGGTCGAGCCGGCCCGCTGGCGTCCAGAACGGCCGCTCTGACCAGCCGGAGGTCCCGTGGTCGGCCGAGTCTTGGCTGAGGTCAAGGGAGTCGCGTTTGAGGTCGACGGAGCCCCGGGCGAGGTCACCTGACCCCCGGCCGAGGTCACCTGGCCCCCGGCTGAAGTCAGCAGAGTCCCGGCCGAGGTGACCTGACCCGCGGCCGAAGCTGGCAGGGCTGTGGGCGAGGTCGGGGAAGTTTCGGCTGAGGTCGGCCGAGCCCCGGTCGAGGTCAGCTAGTTCACGGCTGACGTCGGAGGAGAGGGATCCAGTGGCGCTGCCTCGGAGGGCGCGGACGGAGGCGTCATCGCGCCGGTCCGTCCCCCCGGCGGTGTGCGCCGCCGCGCCGTCTGCCGGCTCGTCCGAGACGGGCTGCCAGCTGTTGCTTCGTCCGTCAGCAGCCGCCTGCGCGTCCGGCGCTGGCTCGGACTCCGCCTTCGGCCTGGAAACCGGCGGCGTGCCTGGAGCAAGATCCAGAGGAGGAGGAGCGGCCACCGGCACCGGGATGGCCGACTCTGAACCAGAAGCAGGGGAAAGTGGCGCAGGCTCCCGCGACCGCGGCGGAGGCGGCGCAGGGTTGACAGGAAGCGGAGGTGGAGGGAGATCCGGAAGAGACGGAGCTTGAGGCGGATCACGAGGCACCGAGGCCGAGACGGGCTCAGACCGCGGCTCGGGGGCGGCGGCCGGAGCCGGCGGCGGCGGCGGCGGCGCCCGGCGCTTCCTCGCCGCCGGCCGGCCGCCGTCCATGGCGAACAGGGCGGAGTCGATCTCCAGGTCGTCCTCGAAGCCGGGCGGGGCCGGCAGAAGCGGCGGCTCGGCTGACGGCTGCGCCCGGGGCAGGGCCGGCCGGCCCCCCAGCGGCCGCGGCACGACGCCGAAAGCGCCCACTCCGGCCCCCTGGGCGCCGGCTACCGCCCACGGAGAGACGGAGGACACCGGTGTGGTTCTCTGAGTGCCTGCGGAAGGCGGTGCTGGAATGCAAACGGTACACAGATTAAAAAAAAAAAAACGGAAGCTCAAAGGGATGTCCGTCACAGGAGCTCAGTAGCCTTCATTTTCAATTTGTCACCGGACAATACAAGGCATTCCGGCCCTTGATTTCTTCGATAAAAAGGAATGAAGCAAACAGTCTGGCCAAGACCATCTTCTCCCTTTGAACAGGCGCATTTGTGGCACAGCTCAAGAAATGACGAAAGCGACAACGCTCCGCTTCCGACAGGATTCAGACGCCTCGCTCCGACCCATCCAGTCGTCGTAAAAGCCATCAAGTGGGCGGCGGACGGCACCGTTCAGCGGTGAGCGCTGACGGCCGGGCGTCACGCCGATCGATGACCCGCGCTGACCTTGCCTTGCTCCTGACGGCCGCACAGCCGGCGCCCCGAGCCGTCCGGCAGGCGGGGAGGAGGCCGCCGCCGGAGCCGCCGCCTGACGGGGCGCAGGTCTAGGAGCCGGCGCCCGCCGCCCGTGGGCTCCCGTCCGGCGGCCGGCCGAGGCGGCGCTGGACGGGCGCGGCTCCGGAGGCGAGGGGGCCGGCGCGACGGTCGAGGGCGCCGCCCAGGAACGCGGCTCTGAGTCCACGCGCGACTCGGCCGATCCCACCGTGACGGTTGGGCTGTGGGACGCAACCGAAGTTGTTCGTGACGGCACACTGTCACTACCTAGCGCTCACTTTTGTGCAACAACCAGCGCTGCGAAGGAGCCAAGTTGCGGCGAGAGAACGCATCGCATTTTTGGCTTCGCTCCGGAGACCCTCCTGAACTGATGAGCAGGATCTGATAAACAAAACCAGTAACCCAGGGACGTCATGGTTATCGCCAAGTTCGAAACCATTAATCTTCTAATTTGGTGACCTCCGTGGCGTGCTGGCGACCTCCTTCACCTGGCGGGACGGCCGCCGGACGCCGTGTCGTGGAAGCCGGAGCTGTCCGAGCTGACGTGGGAGCCCTCGGACAGCCCGCTGACCGGCCGGGGAGCCGGCGCCGCCGCCGGGGTCGCCTCGGGCTCCGACGTCTCGACGGCGGCCGGTCCCTTCTTCAGAGCGGCCGACTCGGCGACCGGTTCGTCCGTGCGGGCCCTGGTGGGCTGGTACCGAGCTGAGGCCGTTGGCGGCGGAGACTGCGGGCCGCGGGCAGCCGCGCTTCCAGTACCCTGCGGTGGAAAGGTGGGAGTGACGTCATTGGAAGGCTGAAATCCGAGGCCGGCCTTACCCCGGCGAGAGAGGACCAACAACAACGACAACTGGAAACCGGAGGCAGCAGCGATGTAGTATGCTTAAGCATCTCGCGTTTCATTTCCTGCTGGTTCCAGTTGGAGATTGTTAGTGCGTGCATTTAGATATCTCCCAGCTTTCCTAGAGACGTCTGAAATAAGAAATGCGGGAAACACTCATCGCATCATGAATTCCTGGAATGGCTAGGAGTACTAGCTATGAGTAAAGAGACAGCGAGAACAACAAAAATAAGTACGACACGCACCTCCGTTTTCTTCGGGGCTGGCGGTGCTGCCCTCTTTTTCCTCGGCGGAGGACCCGGCGCCCCGGCCGGCCCGCGTGAGGTCGTAGGTGAACGGTCTGTGGCAGAGGGGACGACGGGACAGTGAAACAGTTCAGTGCTTTGCCTGATCGGAGCGCCACAGCACCCAACCTAACCGTCTCGACGCCGGCCCGAACACCTGCCAACAACACCTCCTTGGACCGTCGCTCCGTCCGGCCGAACCGTCACAACCTCTACCAGGAACGTTACACCACCCGCCCGGACCGTCACGACATCCGCCTGGATCGTGACAGAACCTGTGCGGACCGTCACAGTCCTGCCCGGGCCGCCATACGACCCGTCCAGACCGTTACTCCACCCGCTCGGATGGATAGTGATTGACATGCACAGTGCGCAAGACGAAAGGGTTTCAAGGCGGTGGTTGCCTCCATGTGTACTTTGTTGTGACTTTAAAGTCGATTGTCGTTTCCTGTGTATTGTGATCGCGGGGCAGGTTCAAAAATGATTGTCGTCTGATGTGTGTGGTGATAGGGAACATTGGGAAGTTAGGGCTGTTTTTAATGTGTGCGTTACGACAGCGAAGTAGGAATGAAAACGACGTTTGTCTTCCATGTGTTGTGTCAGTGGAGGGGGTTTGGAAGACGGTTGTTTCTTGTGACGTTGTGACAGCAACACAGGCCCACCTGGAAGCGGGGGGGGGGGGAACGGGAGGTCTGGGGCCTCCTTAGGCCCGCAGCTTTTGTGAAAACTATTGCACATCGTCTTTCCGGCATGCGGTTTCTGTATGATTTCAGTTCATAAGCTCTTTGAGCTCCCTCCTTAAGAAAATCCTGGCTGTGCTCCCTGGACAGCAGAGTAGGTTTGAAAGCCATCGACATATTCGTGTGCGTTGTAACAGCGGGGCAATCGGCCGTGACACACAGGCAAGGTAGAAGGTGGCTCTGAACGGAAACTCTGTTAACTGTTGAGGGAAAGAGTCGATGATGCGATGAATTTGCTCTTCATTCCTGTCTTCCGAAGCTCAGATAGCTGAGGGCTGTCAACATTTGTACGTAGCCGGATGATGTGAAGGTCAAAAGGGGAAAACCACCATTAGTTATTTTTACCACGCATTGCCGTGTCGGGGTAATAGCATTTTTTCCGAAATATGCGGGAAGAAGCTTGCCAATACCGACCCACTTCCGCTGCCCACGGTTCTACCACGTGCAATGAAGTCTCTTTATCGGAAACGTAGTGGCGGCTTGGCCACTTCACACCATGGATCAAAGTTACCATCTGAGCTGCAGATAGCAGACGTGCTATGACCAGACCCCCTATTTGGCGACAGATAGGGAAGTGTTCGGAGGAAGCCTGAGATAGCCCAGCGCAGATCACAGGTCAATAAGATCACAGGTCAACATGGGCGCCGAATGCCGGTGCCGGGCGCACTGGCGTTCGGCAAACTGGCCCGAACGCTCCGAATGACCGCATGTGACGGACATTAAAAGGCCAGGAATTGGACGGCAAGTCGTCTGATCTCTGAGAAAGACTGTCTTCGCCTTTCACGGCGATTCAGCGTTCATCTGATCTGAGGCGAGTAGGTACATACCCGCTTATTCCATGCAAACGCCCCTGTTTTGGTCCCAGCTTGCATCAAAAATAGATCGTGGTGGCTCTGTCGGTCGCAGTAAAGTGGCGCACCAAGGCATTCGAATGATCCTGGCTGACAGAGTGAAGACCGGGGTTACATGCTACTGAAATAGTTTGATACAACAGCGTTTTCCGCCAAAGTAAGGCTTGCGTTGTCATAAATCTACGTATGTTGCTTCAGGCAACCTCTAATTTCTCTCAAGGTCTTTTGACGACCAGTAGGCAGATAGTCGCAAAGAGAAGTGAGTAGTCGTTAACCCTATTCCCGGCAGGGGGGGGGCGGAATCCGCCCCCCCTCGGGTTTTTTGCTTGCCAATTCCAGGCTTTTTAACGCAGCTTCACGAAACTTGGTCACTTTTCCTAGCTATTCCTTCTACGCGCCGTGACAAAATTTCGAAATTCTATTTTGCTCAGGGGCGGAGCCAGGCAACGTTTTTGGGAGGAACCTCAGGTCATTTTTGGCCATGTTGAGGGTAAAAGGAAAATGTCTGCCAAAAACAGAGTTTTTAAGATAGAACTTAAAACTTTATATGAATATATAGCTAAATAGTTGGGCAATGTGCATATGTAATTTTGTTTATCTGAGGTCACTTTACAAGGTCAGGTCAAGGTCAAAAGTCAAAATTTGTTTTTTTCGCAAAAATTTCGGCGCCGTTTTTTCAAATGCCAAACCCGGAATATATATGACGTAGAAAGATGCCCTCTACTTGTGTATCAAGTTTCAGCTTCATATCAGGTCGGGTCACGGAGCTATGACCTAAAATGTCAGTGCACGTACCCTATATCGCAAAAGCCAAAAAATGAATTTTTTGGAATAGAGTGAATTTAATCGATTAAAAACGTTTACAGATAATACTGAATGCGCACGACATCATTCCAGGTGACCCCAAGGTCACTGGAGGTCATTTAAGGTCAAGGGTCACAAGTTGATCTGAGAAACGTGTGACCATGACAGTTCCCCCTTTTTTATGTCCCTGGCACCGCCTATGCTAACATTATACAAACATTGTAATGCGATTTGTACTTCTTTAGCATAACATGACTAGCAGAAGCTAAAAAAGTGTTTTGGCCTCTTTTGTTCATTCCGTTATTAGAAAATTAATCCCCCTATTTTTGAAACCCTGTGAACGCCCATGAATTTTCTCAAAATTTCAAATTTGCATACCCATGGTAAAAGCCCTATCCATAATCTCTGGATTGATGCCAGTTTCATCGAAATCGGTTCATAAACAACGGAGTTATAAGAAGTCAAAAAGTACCCCCCATTTTGACATTTTTGCCCCCCTGTATCCACAAATTTCAAAATTTTGGACCTTTCTTTTTATAAAAATGTAGTTCACGTCACGGCAAATCGATTGCCGTTTGTTGCGATGAAATCGGATAAGTAGTTCTCGAGATCTCAGGGGGGGCCGAATCCGCCCCCCCCTGCCGGGAATCGGCCATACCGTCTAGCCCTCCGGGAATAGGGTTAAAAATGAAACAAATTACCATTTTTGCATTTCGTCCTTGAATAGTTCATATCCTCGACCTGTCAATATGTGCTTGTAAATCACCATTATTTCAGCAATTTCCTCTCGTAGTGCCGAATTGTTTCGACTTTGTGTGATAACATGGTCACAATGTCACGCAGCATGTTCACACTGACAGAGGAGGGCGTATAGGTTACGTTGATGCAAGCTGTAGCAGTCTGGGATGGAAATCCTAGGATTTTCATTACTTCACGTTTATGGGTCCCAAAGACTGTAATTATCCCTAAGTCCTGGCTGCGTCATGCTTTCCGCCACAACCGTCTGCTCATTGAAAGAGACGAGCTCAGAGAACCACGGACGCAGCTGTCAACTCCTTTAAAATCGAAACCCATGACACAGTGATCCACGACACGTATCCATGGCATAGTTATTTTAAAGAATTCGAAATATTTTACTGTCCTCGCCAAGCTCGCCACACCCTAGTAACAATGATCTAATTACGCAAAGACGAAACAAACGTCTGCCACCGACTTAATGCGAAATACTGTTGTCAGTTAGAGTGACATACGTTGATCATGCCATTCTGGAGCACGCCTAACTTTGGCTCGTGATAGCTCTCAGATCGTAAAAACATTTCGAGAAGCGAAAGCTTTGTGAGACTTCCGGATCAATCTCAAAATATTTAATAGCCGCTCTCGCAAAATGATGCCGCGTTTCGATTTATGTTTTTTTTAGTTGAGGCCCTATGCCTTTATAGCTTTTAGCCTTTAAGTAAAGCCTTTTACCATAGCTTTTAAAGAGAAACTTCGTTTGCACGAATCACAACATAGTCGTATAAGGGCATTGCTGAGCCATGTTCCACAAATTCACCTCAACTTCGGTATGTATGGATTGGTCAGGTTTTCGGATTTACCAAGGCATCAGTCTCATTTCTTTACCAGCAACATTATAGTAAAGCAGGCTATGCAGAGAGCAATATTATGCCAAAATTTATATAACAATACAGCAAACGACTGCAATGCCTATGCAAAAGGCACTGTTTCATTTCATCCCTTGGTCTGTAACAACCTACCCAGCCCTGGCGTAATGTAAGACGAATTATGTGTTACATTTCGACTTCTACAAGAAAGACAAAAGGTTCCCAAAGGTGATTAGCACTTCCAATTCTCGAAGGATCATGCGTCATTTGGGTGCGAAGTTATTTCCCATGCCTTTCCAAAAATGCGCGATAATGCGTTTTTCCGAAATTTTATAATAGATTTTATATCAAATTTTATAATTTAAGTTACCCCGGTCTCTGCTTTAAATTTTATCCGTCACAGATATCTAGCACTCAAATCGGTGACCGAACGCCGATAGTTAGACAGAGCTAAATATCCACGATATAAAACACATAAACATAGCGAAAAATATGTTATGAGGAGCTTTATGACGCAAATAGAGGTCTATACTGTGCTCACGTTGCCTGCATGGATGCGAGACAGCCATCAACTGGCTTTACGGAACTGCTCTCCTGCGAAGTCGGATGATGTAATCCTTGCCTTACGCCACCGAGAGGCAATTGCGATGTGACATTTCCACAGAAAACGTGCCCTTTAAATTCCCTGTCAGCGGTTTGCAATCACCCAGTCATTTATGAAATATCTTGATGATTTTTCCGTTATCTTTATGCGCACTTACGTTACATACGGCTGCTTATCCTAAATATTTCAATACATTAAAGCAACATGGCCCTCTGCGATATGAAGCATTGGCAAGGGCTTTCACCTGTCCAGACAGGTAAAAATATGCGTGAAATGGCCATTCAACCAGGGTAAATCACTGCTACGACGTCCACTGCACTTATATTCGTTATTCTGGTCATAGACGACACAACGGCGGGTGAAGGTTTATACCTAAACTTTTCTTCAAAATTTTAACTTCCCGAGTTACTAGGATGAAAAACATGAATGAAATGCACCTCAGCACTGTAAAAACTCGTAATGCTTTATGTATGAGACTCATACTGTACAACTCAATTTGTTTAAAAGAGCCACGGGTACATGCACTTCCCTTCAACTGCATTCAAACCGCGATGGGTGTCTCCTGTTTTTCCTAACGCAAGTCCGACGATCTCGAGCCGCCGTCAGTCGGCGGTAACGTACGAAATTCTTCAGGCTCAGAGGGCAGGTGAACCATTAAACTGTTTCACTTTTCATGCAACATTAACATGTGCACGCTACATTTCCCTCCAAGGCAGGGGGTATGGTTGCACTTGCCTCCGTCTGTGGTGGATCCGCCGCTATGACTTACCCATAACAAGAAATTTGCAGTAATTGCAGCTGCGTCGAAACCACGTCGGGCTCCTCTCCTGGCTGATGGGTATTTCGTCGATTCGTGGATTCTCTCAGAACCGATTTCAAGCCACCCCACAAGAGGCGTCCCGGTCGCCGATTTCGGGCGTCCTTCCGCGTTCCACCCCTCCACGCCGCTGGCCGCCGCTGCCTGGTCGTCGGCTCCGCAGACGGGCCGACGCGGTTCGGTACACACGGAGCCGGGCGCGGCGGCAGCTCAGGACGAATCCCGCAGTGTCAAGAGCGCTGCACATCGCGCGCGGCTGGCGGCCCAATCAGCGCCGATAGCGACAGATACCGGGGCCGCCGCCGCCGCCGCCGCCGCCGCCCCGCGGGAGGTGCGGCCGGCCGCCGCCGGTGCAGGGCCGCCGGCGGCTGGTGAAGGTCACTCGGCCGCTTCGGAGACAACACGGAGAGAGATTTGAGAAATACGTTCTTGATGTCGGAAAAAGGGGATGCGTGCAAATAAGAATATGTGGAGCCGTGCACTGAGAGATCGAGAAGACGGGCGGCCGGCCATTGGAGCGGAAATTTTCAGTTCATGCAAGCTCACAAATTACAAAACTGGAGGTTGTCCGATCAAACACGGTATCAGAATAAGATTCATAGGTGTCAAGAACATGCATACTGCTGTGCATGGACTGGAAGTCGTAAAGGTAATGGGAGTACCAGGTGCGGCCTAGGGGAGCAGTGACTCCTCGAGCTTTGAAGCGTTTTTATCAGCTCGATAGAATTACATGGAAAAAGCAAGCTTAAAAACATTCATGAGGGAATCAATCCCACTGTTGCACATCAGCCCAATTCAGTGACATGAAAAGTAAGGCCGTTACCTCAGCTCCCGCATCGCCTCACAGCTGGCAGAGTCAAATCGTATTACTTAGCACTTAAAATATTGCCACTGTGGAAAGAAAATAGAAAAAATCGACTAACCCGATTTACATCATCTTGTGGCGGCACCCCGCTCAGCGAAGTGCTAGCGACGTTTCATTAGTCGCCGCTAGATGACAGAGCGCGAGCTCCCTCAAATTAACGATCAGTGCGACGACATCAACTAAGACGTCGACGGCAAGAGGAAACGTCCAAAATGCTTAACTCACGAACATGAAATTAAAATCAAATTAAGGTTCTTGTGAAGGGTAAATGTAACGCGGCTGACTTTCCCTCCGGGCCACAGTTTGACGTGAACCTCTCGTCAAAGCCTTCCAGCACCATTTTCTCCCTGATCGTGATTCTTACAAGTCGTCGAGACCCGTTCGTATGAAAGTCGGAATGCCGTAAATAAGTCGCGTAAGGAGCTTCACCCAGCAGAGGAAACCGTTTGAGACTGACCTTAGATCCAAACCTGCGGGACTGTTTTTACTCTGATCACAACTTTCGAGATTTATTACTAAATTTATCTCACACCCAATGATTGTCCTCTTCAAAATCTTTCAACAGTATTGCTTGATGTTTGTACGTTGAATAGTATGGGCGTTGTCTGTTGTCGCGGATGACGTCACGGAAATCCCAACCAACTGTTTTTTATAAAAAGTGGTGGCGACAACTCGCGAAAATCGTAATCAGGCCGAAAAATAGTACTGCATACTTTGGACCTGAGGTCAGGCTGAAATATTGATCTCTTCCTGGTGAAACCTCTTGCATAATCATGCTCGGTATACCGGGGTTAATATGAACGGTCGCGATTACTTGAAAAAATCGTTGCCAGGATGAAAAAATGGCACTGAACATTTTTAGCTGAGGTCGAAGTCAGACAGCACCCTTTCCAGGGGGTAATCCCCTGTGAGATTAGTTTGCGCCACCCTGACCGGCATATGAACTGGTCTCAACGACTCGCAAGTCATGATCAATATGAAAACTAAAATGGTACCCCTGGCACCGATTGACTGACATTGCCCACGCCTTGTACAACGTGCCGCTGACCGAGGTCACCATACCATGTGTGCTGTGTCACCGAACCACCAGCGTACGGGCAGAGCGTTCAAACTGGGCTCTAAAAAGATACATCTTTCAATCCTCACATGTCCATGAGTCCATGAGTCCTTTTAAGGATGTGTGTGTGTGTATGTGTCTCCTTATCCGTTTTCTTCCCATATTTTGTCTTAAGTTCCTTTTTGCGTCCGTTTTTACCCCTCCTTATCTCTTTACCCATTCACTGCATGTCGCAGCGCTACTTAGCCTCGTTTCGTTTGCGTGGATCGCCTCATGTGTGTCAAATACATGATATGATGACATGACATGACATGTCAAAAACGTGACCTCAACACATGACTTGAGGTCAAGGCTCAAAATGGACCTCCGTGGCGGTAAAAACCATTGCGTAATTGTTGTTGGGCACGCTGGCCTCATGACCTTGAGTTGCGACGGCTCACATGCCAACGCGTTTATTTATTCCTTGGCTGACACGTGAAATAAAGTGTGCGAAATCGAAGGGAAAATCACGATTTGGTTGTAGGTTGGGTCAAGATTCGCCAATGCGCACCACCACTCAAAGACTCTTGGTGGTACCTATGGCTTATCGCATAAATCCCGCAGCTCCCGCACACTCTCTCGTTTTCGTTTTTTTTTTTGTTTAACACACTTCCGTCTGTTGCGTGCGCGGAATGTCGTGGTGTTGTTTTGGGAGAACCGGTCCGGCGCGGAGCCGCGTAAAGCTGTGACACGCCACGGCATTGGTGTTCTAACAGTTATCAGCATCACTGCTTCCCTGTCCACCGCGGATAGCTGAAATGAAGATTTACCTTTGATACACCGTTTACGTAGGCACCCGGTAGTCATCTGTTGCTCATTGTCGTAGACAAACATATCTCCGGGACAACATAGTTCGATGCTTGTCTATAGCGTTTTCATTCTGGTTACTTATGCATCTCCAAACTGCATATTCGGAAAATGCTAGAACTTTCCTAAGCTGATGCCAATTGATTGGTAATATATCAGCCCAGAACGGTCGGAAAGGCAGCTCGTGTGGAAAATCACGTAATGCTCGTGACAACAACACCATTAAAGTGAGTCACCTCCCGCGGCGGAGCGCCTGGCCATGAAATGTCCGTGCGAGAGCCCAGTCAACAGACCAGAGGTATGGTCACCCAAACTCCTCGCCCGCCTCGCGCGGTCTGAGTGGACATCCCGCAGCCAGCTAATCATTCACCACACGGCACACTCGGCCAACTTTCGTAACAAAGGGAAAACTCCAAGGTTTGGGCCCTTTTTATATCGCTAAGCACGCCCAGCACTGATTTCACCACCGCAGACTATTTGACACTCTTACCACATCATTTTTCCTGTAACATTTATCACAACCCTGATAAATGCCCCCAATTTGACTGGCGCCTGATGTTAGAGCGAAAGGGAAGCCTGAACGTCCAGACCCGGGCGTGCCGCGGAAGGGAGTGCCATGGACGTAGAGCGCCGCCACGCAGCCCCCTGCAACGCGCCACGATTCGGGAATCGAACACCTGTCGGCCAATCGGATATCAGGCGCCCCAGCATGGTGCCGCCCTAAGCCGCCGAGTTCACCGATTACGAACACACGCAAACCATTCTCGAACATTTTCTTCCACTTTATAGGGTCCAGTAACAGAGCTCATGGACTGAATTCTCCGGGTCCGGTCCAATCTGTTCCGTGAAGTCCAGGATCCAATCCAACCGCAATCCGCCTTTTCAGAAATTCCTGAATCCGGCCTGGTCCAATCCGTGATAGCAGAAATATGCTTGTAAAAAGCTTTCTCAATCCGTATTCAAGTTTCATCTTCAGCTATCAGAAATAGACTAATGTGGCATCTAAGCACGTTTAATCATTCCCTTTTAACAAAGTCAATATAAGTGTTTTCAGTGGCGCAAAAATCATGTCCAGTTAGCGTCTTTTGAACTTCAATTGATTTCCAATCTGTCCAATCCGTGTGTCCTGGCAGCTTCTAAGATTCGGTCCGGTCTTAATCCATATCTTATTTGAATTTTTTGGTCCGGCCCAATCCGGCCCGCGGATTTGCCTAGTTCGTGAAGTGCTCTACCAATAACGGCGCTACATCTTCAGGACAGCGGAGACAAACGACAGTTTCGAGTCCTTTCTTTCCATGTATCGCCATTCCAAGGGCGTCATTCCGCGCGTTTTTAAGGATAACGTTAATTTTTTCGAGTTAGGGGTGCCGTTATCCCTGATGCTCTCCGTGGCGTCGTTACTGGCAAAGCCACCCATTTGACGTGTCGTAGAGCTTTATTCACCCACGGCCTACAATGTAATCCGTTTTTTTTTGCACGCGCGTTTTTATGCCGTTTCTTCGCCACTGTCCCTCATCATCTTTTATGATTATTTTGACCGACGTTTATGTTTCATTAAAATCTGTTTGGTAAAGCTTAGCCATCTGCTTCCATGGTCAAATGCGAACAATCCCGTGCCATCGTATATGACGGGATGTTTTCAGGATTCCGGCAGGAACAAAAGCAACAACACGGCATTCAACTGATCGCGGGCCGAAATCACGTACATGTATTTCGCTGTCAATGAAAACGGTCAGAAAACCATATAATAGTCCGCAGATCTACTTCCACAAACTAGGAGCGGGTTGGCGCTGTGGGCAGATTTCCTACGGAAAATACGAATGATGCGGATATTTGGGGACAAGGACGTCTTCCAATGAAGAGTCTGAATCAATCCATGGGCGCGTATGACCCTCCATTTCACAAGGTCACAAGTGCGATCCAGGTGCCCCATGGGCGGCGGTAGCAACGTGGGGACGCGTCCCGCACAGCCTTCAGAGTGCAGGGGATTCTCCTCCACGACCTTGGAAAGAGCTTGTCTTTTAGTACCAATGTGCATTCTGGCGAGGAATGTTAATGTTCTAAATCGACTACAAATATCAGTTTTTACCAAAATGGAGAAAAGGTGAATGGGCCGAGTTCATTTCACACTTCACCATGCTACAGTGTCTGGCGCAGTGAACAAACCTATCGCACAGGTAACTATTTCCACCGTTTTCTTTTCTGCACAGCACAAACCCTCACAACCAAAACCGCCTGTCGCAAACGCTGGCGAATAGCACGCGCATTTATCGCGTCCGCTGTTAGCCGCCTTTCCCACGGTTCTCGGCAGTCCATATCCGAGCAAGCTGCAGGCGCGCCAGCCTCGTAGGTACACAGATGACCGCACGGACATCCGGACGTTCTTCAAATGGAAGGCGGGAGTTACATATTCCGATAACTTACCCGAAAGAAAGTGATCTTGAGGCTATTATGGATCATTTGGATCGGGTCATCGGCAACCTCTCCGGCCCGTTGCGCCAGAGCCAAGCCGACAGGACCACCGCCAGAGCCCTCTTCGCGCGCAACCGGGGTAACGCTGCGAAACAGGCTACCGTCGCCTCAAAATAAATTGGTTTACTCCTGCTACTTAAGGTTGAGTCAGTCGCGTATGCATCAAAACATTAGTACACTGCCGCAAGACGGGCGACCTGGCACATCTTTAGACGTCACATCGGACTATTCAGACGAAAAGGGAAAAGAACAGGCCAGCTCTGGTCATTCCGGCAGATTGCAAATGATAACGGATGACGAAATTCGCAAACTAATGGGCCCTCTACTCTCTTGCGTAACTAAGACAAAAATTCCTTCAAGGTAAAAATTAAGCGGTTGGAATCTGGCGAGTCTTCTTACTTCAGGGAGGAAGTTAACCATGCTTAACCCCGTTCCACATCCCACAACCAAAACAACACGTCCAAGCCCCCGCCCATATTTTCTATGTAAAGGCATAGAGTCCATGGTTATAGAGATGGGACGAATTTTGGTAGGGAAAAATGAATTCATCAGACCCTAAAGTGTGACAATGATAACGTATTTACACAGGGATGTTGGTTTCTGTAAATGACTGGGGGGGGGGGGGGAGCCGAGGGCCCGACAATTAACCTCCCCCATATGTGGGTTTTTTCAGCGGATTTAGCCTACTTTATTTTGATCAAAGGAAATTTATGAGTTTTTGTTACTATTTATGAAGTAAAAATTGTAGATATCCCCATATATAGATACATATATAAGTGTATAAAGCATTGCAATGTAATGTGTATATGAGCAGCGTAACCAGGGGGTTCTAGGGGTCCTGGGACCCCCGGAATTTTCCGGCTAACGAAGGGGCCTCCTGGCATGGGCCTCAAGGGGCCCCCCTGGCCGGGAAAGAAAACCAACTCCTCCGCAAAGGGCCCCCAGACCCAGGCAAAGACCCCTCTGGTAGACAGCGGGTTGCCCCTGGCCGGGAAAGGTAGGTGAGTATCCCGGCATGCATCTACCAAAAAGGGAGTGCCGGAAAGGATGCTCTTCTGCAAAGGAGCTGCCAGTCAGGAAAGATTCTCCGATCATAGATGGTGTCGGTCAGTCAAAACAAAGTGCCCTAAATCCGTTGAGAAGTTGAGAAGTTCACATGTGGGAGGAAGTTAGGCTGCGAGGCCCCCTCGATCTACTCCCTCCCTAAAATCATTCACAAAAACGGCACCCCTGGCCATGGGACCCCGTAATGTTCAAAGGGCCCCCTCAGCGCTGGGGCTCCCTCATCCTTTAGGACACCCCGAAAAAAATCCTGGAGTTGCCACTGCTGTATATAGAGGACAGAAAGATAGATCCATCACTTCATACCTTATTCTATACTTCCTGCCTATGTCTTACCTATTGTGGCCGTTCTTTTCGTTATTGTTGCCCATTTCCCGTCAAACCGGCAGAAATTATAGGGCAGGGGGCAAACCAATATTGGAGGGATTCGAATGAACATGGGGGCAGAGCACTCTCAAAAGAATACAAATCGACCCCTGTATTGACATAACTTTATTTTTATAGAGCAAGAAAACATATGAATGGGTCAAAATAACAGTATGGGAAACTCCATACCAAAAGTGAACAAAGTTACGCCCCTGATAGAGTTAATCTTAAATTGCCATATCAAAGGGGCAGCTTCCCTCGCAGCTCCCGCGTTTCAGCCGCTCCTTTGGGCCACGGGCCTACGCTGTTCATGAGCAAGCGGAATCGAAGAGAAAGTTGATAGTCTCCTTCAAACATAGTTTGAAGACCACTGAGCTGTTATGTGTTATCGTTTACAATTTCACACCGATAAAATATTGATAAAGTATTTCCATTTCTGGCATTAATCCTTCTATGTTTTTTAAAAAAGTTCCCTAATTTTCCATACCAAAAATTAATGTAACCAAAATACTTTAAGACATTATCTGTTTTCAAGAGAATCATTTCGACTAGTTTAATGTTTTGTATTTACTCACTACTATCACGGAGTCGACTGTTGTGGTATTTTGTGTACCATTTTGCCTTTTGCGCGACCTAGCGTTCGTTGCTGTAGATGTAGAAAGTGAGGACCTGTTGGTGGCGGCCCGTGGCCTGTTGACTTTCTTTCGAATTTACCATGTAACTTGTAGCTACCAGCGTC
This sequence comes from Capitulum mitella, assembly GCA_030062745.1. Taxonomy (NCBI): domain Eukaryota; kingdom Metazoa; phylum Arthropoda; class Thecostraca; order Pollicipedomorpha; family Pollicipedidae; genus Capitulum; species Capitulum mitella. The sequence goes on from CP099844.1 coordinate 27,979,826, forward strand.
CCTTTTGTTGTACATGAAACTGCGTTGTGTTTATCAAGACTGGATAGTTAACACTTTCAGGAGTCTATGAGTAACTGTGCTTTGCAAATATTGTTTGGAGGTAAGTGTAGTACTAGTCGTAGCAGAACATTTTCGGAGGTTGAGACTGTTAGATGGTTTACATTGTTCTTCCATCTGGTCATATAGGGCACCTGGCTAATTGCTAAAGTTTTGAATGGCATGGGCAGCTGTGTCCACTACTATTCATGTTTTGTATTTTGAACAGCAAAGTCTTGAGAACATAGTGTGACAGCCACTCCAGAATACACTGTCACTTGAGTAGTGTTTTATGAAATTGTCTGTCTCATGATATATTGTGTGGTGTTGATAGCCTTGGGGTTTTCAGCTGGAGGTTTTGCTGGTGGTGTTTTCCTTTCATTATAAATCCAAATATTGGTTATTGCAACTCTTAGTAAATTCAGGTCATATTCAGCATATGTTTTACTTTCTGCCTAAATGTGACATTGCTCAGGCACCTGTTTTCTAGTACAAATTCATATGCAACCTGAAAAGTTCATTGTTCATCTGGGTTTATGACAAAATCAGTTTAAGCAAAATAGTAACATATCATGGCATGTGATATAAAAATCAGGTGAACTGTGTTGAAGAAACGTGCAGGGGGTTTGCAGAAAATGGGATCATATGCCTGCACGCAGCACATGTTATGTTCATTATCATAAAGCTAGACAGTGATGCTTTAGTTAAATAAGAAATGATCCATCTCTTTCCTGAACAGCCTGCTTAAGGAAACAGAAATGGGGTATTGAGCAGAAGATGCTATTGCATGTTGCAATGTGCAAAATCTAAGAGTGTGAATCATGTCATATAGCTTTGTAGAAGTAAATAATTAATTATGTTATAGTGCTATTTTGACAAGTTGTGAGTGGATTGCAGGTACAAATTTTAGCTTGTCACTGGAAATGAGTGGTTAATGTGTGCATGTGTGAAGACCATTGTTGAAAGCTTGCTTAAAATGCATGTGGATGGTGGTCACTTTGATCCCTCCTGAGGTTTTTCTGGAATTGGTCCTGAATGGTGCAGTGCAGCCATGCCAAATTTGGCACAGCTGTACAAGATTCACTTAAAGATCATTTAATGTTAAAAAAAAAACTGTCAAGGTCATTCAAGACCATTGGGCTAGAGCAGGTCAGAGTCAGGTCATGGTTGTCAGAAATGGCCAATTTTAGGGTAAACTTCAAACTGCTCTCAAAGATAGGCTTTTAAACACAGACTTAAGCACTTGTTATGTGTTCACAAATAACTAACAAAAAATAGATCAGTTGATCTGAGGTCAGGTCACAGCATCAAGTAATGCTCAGAAATGCTTTTCCAAACACCAAACATGCATTATAATCATTTTGGCCAACTAACCAAAGGCTATATAACAGGACATGTCATCTTCTACTGGTGTAGCAAGTTTCAAGTCAGTATCAGGTCAGGTCATGGACAAATGACCAAAAATATGGCCCTGTGTACCCCTTTTCTGCAAAGGCTATGCTGTGAAGCACACCCATTTTCTTGTTCATTGCCTATTTCATTGCTAAAATGGCACAAGCATTTTTGGTGATGATGGCATATGCATGCCTTAAGTTAGTTTCTTCTAGACCATGGAGGCTACTGACCTAAGGTGAACGTGATTGACCTTGGTACACCTTTTTGCAATAACTTGCTTTCTGACATATTTTTACACTGATCTTGAACTCAGCAACTAAAATTACCTAGGTATGGTACATGTTGGGTCAAAGAGAAATGGATCAGATGGGTTTTGTCTGCAGTGTAGTGCCATGCCCACATACTGAACTGAGGAAGCTGTAGGATGCAATGAACTTTGTATTTGCCTGTTCTAAATGCTTGGTTTAGTTGTTGAATTGCATTGGATGATGGCAATTGGCTCTGTCAAGCACATCTTGTATTTGCCTGTTCTAAATGCTTGGTTTAGTTGTTAAATTGCATCGGATGATGGTAATTGGCTCTGTGGAGCACATCTTCATGGTTTTCTCTTTTTTTCAGGTCAGTTAAGGTCAGCTAGCTAGGTTGACCTTGATTGGCCTTGCACAACTTTTGTGACCAAAATGTGACATAACCAATTTTGGGTGCCAGATTCAAATTCCACAACAAAATCTACCATGACAGACCACAAAACAGGATATATGATGCTGTGGAATTTTAGCCCTGTGCTTAAAATAAGCTGAAATACAACTTTAAGCATGATTGTCGAGTCAAGCATTCAGGATCATTTGCTTCTGACTTATGTTTTGTGTGCACTACAAAAAAAACAGTGTATAGGTACATTTTAATGCTGTAACCAACAGTCCTTGCAATATAAGCAGAAGTCTGGGGTGCCACACCAAATTTTACCTTCTTTAACCTCATGTTACCCTGAAGGTCATGCTGTAGAGACACCAAACTTTTATACAAGAGAGTTACTGGAGGTTTTATCAACTCTGCAAATTTGGTACCTCTAGCCTTGCTAGTTTTTTGAGTCATGGGGTCAAATTGACCCCTCACCTGAGCACAGTATACTTAAATGGCCACACTTGCAAGTGTGGCCATTTACATATAGTCATGGAATACATAGTCATTGCATTACTGTACATGCTTGTCATGTATGCTTCACCTGTAATTGGGATGATCCCTGTTAGTAATATGAAATGAACTAAATTAGGCAAAATTTGCTCATTACTTATGCTCATTATCATTGTCATTACTTGTTACTCATGCATTCTTATCATTACATTGCATTATGATCAACCTATTTTTGTACATAATGGATTACCATATTGTTGGTTTTATGCTTTTAATGTATGTAATGAATTTATTTATTTTGTAGGCACATAATTTTCCACTTTCAGGTATAGCTTTGGGGAAAAAATCAGAGTTTTCATGTCTGCTGTTTGAGTCAGTGGCATCATTCCTTACATCATAGCGATCATTGTGTTTGTGTGACTGTAGAGTTGTTCATTTCTGTTGTGATTCCACCCTGTTACATACTGATCAGATAAACTAAGGGTTTGGCAGTGGAGAAGGTGGTCAGACTAATTCAGCAGTACCATATCTTTGGATGAGGTAGGAAAAGGCTTATATTCTTGGGTATTCATGGGCCCAAAATGCCCTGTTGCATGACATTTTTCTGCCTACATCCTAGACACATCATTGGATGACTTTTGCTACATGGCACTTCTGCCATGTCATTATCACTTGGTCAGAAAGGGAAGGGATAAAAGGTTAAATCAAAACATCACTTAAGGGTATGAAATACCTAGCAGTGACATTAAGCTCATGAGGAGCATTTGCTTATAAGCCATAGTTGTTTTGCATGAATTTCTTTGGTGCATTATGAGTTAAGTGTGAGGTAATGGCAACTGATGGTTACCAATGTTGGATTTACCAGTTGGGTGATGTGGTTCCAAATTGAGGCATGATTTCAAAACTTTCCCCAAATAAGCTTTACATTTGGTTTACATGAAAGTGAAATGGACCTCTGTGACTAAAAAGTACCATTTTGTAGGAGATGTCAAGTGAATGCATTCAGCTCTATTTCAGTGGTCAAAATAATAATTCCATTTTGTAAGTTTATGGTAAGTGACAGGGTGCCCATAGCGTCAGTTATAAGCAACAGCAGCAGTGATGATAGGATATAACACTGAACTGATGGATCATTTTATTTTGCCTACATTTGAGCTACAGCTTAGATGAACATATTTCTGGGAACACAGACTTTCAGGAAGTGATGGGATAAAAATACTGTTGCTATGGTAAGGGTGCAGTACTACCTGGTGCATTACATGGGACATTGTTGCCAGCCAGCATCTGTCCTAAAGACTCCTTGGACAAGAGTATGATCCCAGCACTACATGTCAAAAGTGTATCCATACCTGTTAAATTAAATGAAATTAAACATGATTTTTTCTTCTAAAAACGGTGGCTGCTTTTTGTTAAGCTCCCAATTTTTTGTGTTGTTCAGTGATGAAATGTTCCTAACAATTTGAAAAAAACTGAGTTAAAAGAGAGTGGGCATTTTAATGGCACAGTCCATCATTTTACCATTTTGCTTTTCACAAGAGATCAGCAAGTGTCATTTGCCATCAAAAGAATTATGCTGAAAAATGAGGTGTATGGTGCGGGAATGATATATTTGTCTTAGCCATATTGGATACAACATTAACTTGACATGACCTCATCTTCGTTTTCGCATTTCAACATTTCATGATCAACATTCTACATTCTCATATCCTCGAAACAACACACCTACATTCAAAGCGCGCATATTGTCCATCTTTTTACGAACAATGTCCACGGTGCAGCTTTTAGTGGGCACCACAGTTCGGTACTGCGTGCTGCGTGTGGGTCCGAGTGCGCCGCCTCGGCCGCCTGCAATCGATGTAATTGCCCGGCGGCCGGACGCGTGCGTGCGCCGTCTGCGGACGTGGCGTGGCTTTCTCACGGCCAACTGCGGACGCACGGCGGATTCCTCGTGGAGGTTCGCCGGTGCCGACCCCACGCTGACGCCCCCCCCCCCTCTCGCTGGCCGCACCGCTGTCCCGTGGGGGTGCTCACGTGGGCACGGTCACTCCGATTGCGTTGCATGGCTCCAGTCTCTTCGTGGGCTTCTGTCCGTCCGCGGTCCGGGGTTTTGCTCGTGGCGGGGGAGGATGTCATGTCCCATAACGTGGACATTACGTTTACGGAGCCCCGAAGTGTTGCATGGAATGGAACGACTTAAGATGTCTTCGCGCCGTCGTAAAGCGTGTAACCGCATATGTCTTGTTGCCGGACTTTTCTTGTCACTGCTCTTGATGGCTGTGTTGACGGTGCGAGCTTAATGTCGTTAGGACCGAAAGGCGTTGGAATCCAGTTCACCGACACCGCAGGGTGCAGTAAAACCATATTGGATTGATGATCAGAATTTGCGCAGCGCACCAGGTACATGCAAACCCCAGTTCCGTGACTATTATGTGGCGCCCTTAAAGGGCATCATAACTCAGAGTGGCTCGTTAAATGCTTTGTTGGATGCCTGAGGCGCCAGAAAGCGAGCAGCCCCGATAATGGCACAGACTTGGGCGGTGAACCCTGCGGTCCCTGGTCCAGGTCCCGCGGGACACTGTGACGGTGGCGCGCCAGTTTCCATGGCGACCGCAGTGTAATTGTGCTGGCGCGCGGCGTTCGGCACGGTCTGTGTTTACGCGGACCCTGTTGCTGTGTGGACTGACGTCTGTGACTGCTCCTCGCCCTGCGTGGGTCTGGCGGCGCTCCGTGACTTTGCCTCAGAAGCGTTTGATGAACAGGACGTGAAAAAAAAACGTGGGAGAACATGCACAAGTGTGAAGGCACTCACATGCACGCACGTGTTCCGACTGCACGAGCCGTTTGCGATCTTATCGGCTTCTCCTTGATCTTGGCGTGCGAAGGAAAATGCTGTTGTGCCGTGTTTTTAAAGATGTCTGCATGCGATGTTTATTTAAGCGACGTGCCAGCCATTTCACTGAGGGAGACCGATGCGTCCCTTCCCGGTCTTTGTTTGCTTTTATGGCTATATCAACGGAAAACTAAAAGACGCACTACGAAACAGATGTGGAAAGCCAGCCAGTTTACGACATTCATTCGCATCAAAACAATTGGCCATGGCCGCAGGTGGGCATTAGGCGCATGACATTTCTACGACGCGCCGCATTTAAAGCGTGCGTGAGCCTGAACGCCGCTGATCCATATCCCGTCTAAGGATTTTATTCGCCAGCTGTGCTGCCTCCCGAACGCTTTCGCCCTTCCTCGTGTACGCCGCTGTCCGTATCACTGGTAAACACACGGCGTGGTCGGCTGCCTCGCGTCCGTGGCGTGACCCCCCTCCCCCCCCGCCGGCCAGCGCTCGTGGGTCCGGCCCGTTAGTCACCTGCGACGCCTGGGGCGGAGCGGAGCGGGGAGGGGAGGGGGAGGGAGCCCTGCCGAGCCGCGCGCGTCCACCTGCATCGCTGGTGGCGGCGGCGGGGGGGGCGGGGGCGGCGCTATTGAACCGGGCGTCGCGAGCGCTAATTGGCTGTCGTCCCCGCCCGCGGCGGCCGAAGGCCTGAGTCAGACGCCGCCGCCGCCGCCGCCGCCGCTGACGACGGCGACGCGGTGTCGACATCGATTCCAGGAAGCGACGGGTGGCGGAGATGAGCAGACCAGTCTTGCGGCCGGCCCGACGGCGGCGACAGTGGCGCTGCGCGACGGCGACCGGCCGCAGCTGAAGTGTCCCGCTCTGCCGCCAGATGTCGGCGCCGGGCGGGAGGTGTCGCGTGCCGATGATGGAGGTGAACCCGCACGTCATGTGCGTGCTGTGTGGCGGGTACTTCATCGACGCCACAACCATCATCGAGTGTCTGCATTCGTGTGAGTACGAGCTTGGCATCGGGAGGAGTTTTCTTGTTCGTTTTTACGTATTTGGGTTTTTTAGGAAGTTTTTATATGGGTGCTTAGAAGTCGTATTTTAGCCGTATTTTAGGTGCGTGGGCGATCATGTATATCGGCCATAAAAGGTCTGTTGTTTAAGCCGACTCCATGTGAGGTGTTCGAATGACTCGTACGGTTAGGCAGTTTGTATCTGTATGTTCCTGTTCTGCTTATGCCATAGGCATGTTCGACCAGCTGTGCGGACCGTTCCTCAGTCGCACATTTTTCTGACACGTCAGAGAACGTGAACCGGTTCTCGGTCGTCGCACCTGGCCCTAGCTAGTGTGCGGTACAGCTAGCGTGCAGTACCTGTGGCTGGATGTGGAGGCAGCGTGGTTAGTGGTTACCCTGCTTGATGCTGGCTCGAGTCTGGCTGGCGTCAGACCTTCCTTCCGCAACGGCTGGCTTGGCGTGCCAGCACGCCAGCTGACCTTGGCAGTCTGCCTCGTCGAAGCCGACGAGACGTAGCCGGAGACGCTGTTCGGCGGAGTGGCGCTGCCTCCCCGCGTCCCTTGACCGTGCCGCGCCGGCCCGCAGTCTGTCGGAAGTGCATCGTGACGTACCTGGAGTCGTCGCGGTTCTGCCCCATCTGCGACGTGCAGGTGCACAAGACCAAGCCGCTGCTGAGCATCCGGCCGGACGCCACCCTGCAGGACATCGTGTACAAGCTGGTGCCGGGCCTCTACAGAGGTGAGCCGGCTCGTCCCCCTCGGAGGGAACTGACGAGTCGCCGCCGCGCCGGTGGCCCGGAGGGGTTCGGCGCAGAGGCGTGGCTGTGCCGCCAGCGCGTCGTGTCACCAGTGTCGTGTCGTGCCGCCAGCGGTCGGCCCGTCGGCAGGGGGTGCGTGGTGTGCCGGGCTGGTGTCGGCTGGGCTGCGCGCGGGAGCCGGTGAGGCGGTGGCCGCAGCGGAAGACCCGCGATCTCCCAGGCCTGTGGAGGCGGCACAGAGTCCTGTTACATCGGGTCTGTGCCGCGCGGAAGGGATTCGAGGTTCCCCCGTCGGTGGCGGGAGCTGTGGGGGCGGGGGGGGGGGGGGCGTCGCGCGACAACTCAGTGCATCCGCGCAGAGGGACGGGCGACCCGGAAGAAGAGGCGTCTGCTGGAAATTAATCCGCCTCGGGAATGTTCCGCTTCCTGGTTCGGGAGGTGCGCTGTCGAGACATGTCGGCGCTGTCTCCAGTTTTCGGCGGCAGCCGTCAGCGGCCGTAAACTTGTTTGCTGCTCTGACAGCCGGACCCTGAGATCGGCTGCGAAATTGAACCCGGTAGGAAGCGCAGATTGCATTTCCGTGCGCTGTAGATGAAGGATTTTCGTCGAGGCGTGATTCGTATTTCCGCTTGCCTGCGGCTGTGCTCGTAAGCCGGGCTCAGGGCGTTCTAACGAAATGTCGCCGCACGTACTGAGTTCCCTGGCCACTCATGACGTGACCTGCTCTGACCTGGACCGAGACTGGTGGACCTGATTGGCGTGATCTGGTCTGACCCCACGTTATTTGATCTGATGTATGGACTCCTGACTGGACATGGTGTGGGCCGATCTGACGTGACCTGGCCGGGCGGTGTGACCTGGCCTGATTTGGTTTAGCTGATCTGTGCCGATTCGGACTGACCGCTGGCCTGATCCGATCTGCGCTGGCCCGACCCGATCTGACCACTCAGACTGACCTGACCTCATTCGGGCCTTTGTGACCTGATCTGACGTGAGCACTACATGGGGTGATCTGAACCCGTATTAGCCGGCCTGATGTCCTGATCTGGTCAGACATGTCGTCCTCCGATCTGATCAGACATGTCGTCCTCCGATCTGATCTGGGGACGCCCGATTCGACGTGGTGTGGACCGAGCTAACCTGGCGGGGTCTGGCTTGACTTGGTCGTGCCGGGTCGGGCTGGCTGCTGAGTTGACCTGGCTGTGCCGACCAAACCCGACATCGTCTGGCTTCTCTGTTCCAGTTCGGCGTGGCCTTACCTGGTCTGAGCCGATCTGATCTGATCTGATGTGATCTGATATGACCTGGCCTGGCCTGGCCTGGCCTGACCTGACCTGGCCTTACCTGGTCGGAGCCGATCTGATCTGATATGACCTGGCCTGACCTGACCTGACCTGACCTGTCAAGACCTGACCTTACCAGAACGCATTTGATTCCTGGGTTGACCTGGGACGATCCGACCAGACCTGACGTGACCTGAGATGATTCAGCTGCGGCTGACCGGAGGTGTGGCCGTTTCAGACGAGATGCGGCGGCGGCGCGAGTTTTACGCGGCGCGGCCGGCCTGCCAGCTGCCCGGCGAGCGGGGAGAGGCCCGCGGCGAGGAGCGCCGCGCCGTGTTCGCGCCCGACGAGCAGTTCGTGGTGCGGCTGCAGTACTCGGCGCGCGGCACAGGCGCGCCCGCCTCGGCTCAGGTGGGTGTCGCCGCTCCCAGGGGCGCGGTAAGCGACTTGGGGGGGGGGGCACGGGGCAGCCTTTTTGGAATTTAACGTTAACCCTAGGGGCATTGACTGGAAGGAATTGACCCAAAATGCTTCTTTGCCTCCCCCCCAACTATGGAAGAGCTCCCGCGCCCCTGGCCGCGCCGAGCTCCGGACGGGCCGGGCTGGCCCGAGAGCCTCCGTGGAGGATGACGATGTTAGTGCGGATCGTGGTTTGAGTGAGGATGGTTGGTATTGATGGCTGGCAATCTCTTGGGCGTGTCGTTTCGTATGCAGGGGCCGGCTGTGGGCTATGTGGTGAGGCCTGTCTGAGTCGTGTACCTACTGCCCATGTCCCGCTTAAAGGTGGTGTGTGATCCGCCGTGATTGGCGTCAACATGGAATGCATGAGGCATTGTTGCTCGCGAGCCAACAACAGGCCGTTCTTTCCTTCGGCGGCGAAGAATTGGGCGTTAGTCTGGACGCCGCCTTAGATAAAACAAGCCGAAGCTCTCGTAGTCTCACCGGCCCATTCATCAATGCAGAGGCCTTCGCTGCTCTGTGGACCCGCCTCCGACCGATGCCGCCGGCGTCGGTCCCATTCGTGACGCCGTCGAGCGTCACAACTGCCGGCGGCGTTAAGCGGACTCCGTGCCGGCGCTGCGGAGATTATGTCGCCGGCCGCCGCCGGTGGCCCGGCCGCGCCGGTGCGGCCCACGCGGTGGCGCGCGCCAACAGGAAACGGTGTCGCTAATGCGGGGCGTGGGAAGACAGCTCCTGCGGCCGGAATGAAATATGCACGCGCCGCGCGGTCGGCGCGCCCGGGCGTATGTAAATCAGGCGGAGTAATGGGCGCTGCAGGTCGGGCGGGCGGGCGGCCGCGTGGTGTGGGGGCGCGGTGTGCGCCCGTTTCCCTCGGTGGCCTGTTCGTGCGGTGGGCGCGCTGGTGCCCGCGGGCTCGCATGACAGTCGCCCGAGACGGTCTTCGGAGGGCGTGATTGGTGCAGATACGTTTCATGTGTCGCCGAGACGGATTCGTCGCTGAGCTGCTGGGTGAATGGCAGATTGCAGCCAGCGTGTGTCCCTTCCGGGGCGGTCGTTGGTCGCACGCGCGGCCTGCCTCGGCGACCAGTGGTTGCAGCTCCGACCTCGACTGTCGTGGCTCACGACCAGTGGTAGCACGTCCCTGACTGCCTGGGGACAGTGTGGACACGGCGGCGCGGCCCGGCAGTGGACGGCCCCCGTCCGGACGCCCCGCCTGTTGCGCGGGACCGGGCACGGTTACGGCCGCCCGGAGCGGCGTCGTTAGGTCCCGCGTCGGCCGGCGCCAGGCGGCGACGGCGGCGCCCGGCGCCGGCCCGCTAACTGCCGCCGGCCGGAGAGGGTCCGGGCCGGCCCCTCCTCCCGCCCTCCCGCCGAAGAGTCGGCCGGACCCGCCGTGACGCAGTCTGGGCGGCCCGCGTTAGCGGTTACTGCGGCGGCGAGCGGGTCGGCGCAGCGGAGGCTCTCACAGTCAGCGGCACCGGAGAGCGTCCGCGCTGTCGTTTGGTGGTCGTTTTCGTTCGGCGCCGTAGCGCCGAGTGTAAGCGGACGCTTGGTTTTTGGCGTGTCACGGCCTCTGGTTACGGATTGTTTGCTTCCTGCGCGGCGGCAGTAATTGCGTCCATTATGTGCAATTATCGTGAATTATCTCACTTGCCTTCGGAGTGGTGCGCTAGTGGAGGCTGTAACTGACGCCATTTTGGTTTCGGCGTGATGCAGTGCTGTTGCGCTCGCATGGATTGCGTTGAGCAGCTACTTCTGTTACGACGACTTATCGTAGAATTTCCAGGCACCTGTGCATCGGCTGAGAGGATTTTGGTGGCCTTTCAGGTTTTGCGTGTGAAGCGTGGCTTCTGCAGGTGTCGAGCTTATCGGAGCAATTTAGGCATTTTCCAGTTTGGCCATGGACTAGTGGTGGTGCCACGGGGCGTCGAGGTGGCAGAGGGGAAATCCCCCCCCCCCAGCTCAGGAAACTTAAATATTGTCCCAACGGCAGTGCATAAAAAGAAACAACTCGAAACATTCATTCGTCCCCGCTAGCCTTGAATAGGTGCCACCGGCTCTGCCGCGAGCACAGGCCTAAGTTGTCCTTGCCTTAAGCGTGATATGTTCTGTGCCGAACCACTGTCTGCCATAAGTTGTACGCTGTCGTCGGTGCCCGCTCAGGTCCCGTTCAGACTATCATCCACGTGGGCTACTGCCGGCCCGTCCGTGCAGAATTCGTCCTCTGTACCTCCCTTGCAGTGCGTGTTGTCGATCTGCTGATGAGGGACATGCTCCGTGTATCGTCTTCAATGTGTATGCCCTCCTTTTGCGTACCTGTTCACTGTGGTCTGCATGTTCCCAGTACCGCCGCCGCCGTGTGTGCTGGCGATCTGTCGGTCCTTCCTGCTGTTCCGTTTGTATTACGAGTTGCAGTGCCAACATTTCCAGACTAATTGCCCCAGAAATTACTGTTGATGCTCTTGGTTTGTTTCGACGGTACCAAATTTCGCTTGGTACGGCTGTTTAATGTTAGGTAACCGAAGATCGAAAATATCTCCGTTTGTAGTGATGTACCTTTAGTTCCTGTGACTGGTCTTATGTTTAGGTCATCATGTATCCCACGTTTTTCCACGTACGGTACCTGCTGTGACTATGTTGCACCTGTCCTCAGGTGCGATATCTGATCTCCATGTTGTGATGTCTCTCCCACTGTGTGGTTCCTGTCTCCAGGCATGCTATCTCGGCGTGCGCGGTACCGCTGTTCACGGTGTGCGCCGTCTCGGCAGGTGCGGTACCTGCGCTGTCCGGCGGCGGTGACGGTGGCGCACCTGCAGCACATGATCAGCTGCAAGCACGAGCTGCCGGCCGGCCGGCGCGTTGACCTGCTGGCGCGGGGCGAGGTGCTCACGCCGGAGCTGATGCTGCTGGACGTGGCGTACCTGCACTGCTGGCGACGGGTGCGTGATGCCTGTTGAAGTCCCGCAGAGACGGACAGGGGTGGCGACGGCGTGTGTGTTTGTGTGGAAGGCGGGGACAGTGAATCTAACCGTGCAGCCGTCATTTTCTGTTTCGTGACCCTGCTGACCTTCAGTGATCGTCCGTGGGCGGAGTGTATTGTGTCCTGTCTGGTCCAGTGACTTGGTGGCGCAGTTGATTGTTGTCCTGACGGTTCTCAGTCGGCCATCGCATTGCATCTCGTGATGTCTTGTTTGACCGTAATGTAGCATAATTTAATATTACATCGCTGTTTGTGCGGCGAATATTTGCGCATTGTGTTAATCGTTATGGCTGTGTTTATTGTTTTTTGTACGCGTTTCTCGCGTGTGCGGCGTTTATTGGCCGTTCGGTAATTGGCTGGACGTGTGCGGCGCAGGTGGGGCCACTGCAGCTGTACTACCGGATCGTGGCCGTACCCGTGAAGCGGTCGCTGTCCGAGCCGGACACGGAGCCGGCCAAGGTGGCCGCCGCCGCCGGCCGTCTCGGCCACGAACTCCTCAACCCGGAGCCGGAGGCGCTGCCCAACGGCCAGAGCGAGACCGTGCCTTCCCCAGCGCCAGCGGCGGCGGCGGAGACGGAGACGGAGACCGAGACCGAGACGGAGACGGAGACAGCGGAGGCGGAGGTGCCGGCGGCGGTGGAGGTGAGGAGCGGCAGCCCGCCGCCGCCCGTCGAGGATGAGAGGACGAAGCCGGCGGCGGTGCCCGCCGCCCAGCCACCGGCGCCGCCGCAGCCCGCCGCCGGCGCGCCGCGGCCGCCGAAGCGGTCCGAACCGGGCGGCGAGTGCAAGGAGGTGCAGCTGCACATCAGCGAGACGGGCGAGGTCAGCTTCGGCAACGGGCCGGCGGCGTCGGTCGGCACGGTCGACATCCTGCAGCAGGCGTGCAGCATCCTCGACTCGCTGGAGACGGACGAGGCGGAGACGGCGGCCGCGCTGCCGGCCGCCGGCAACGGCCAGACGCAGTGCGTCCCGCCGCAGCCGCCGCAGCCCGCGCCGCCGCGCGCCAAGACGCCCATGAAGGACAGCAATAAGAACGAAATCGTGTCGCCCCCGCGGCCGCCGGACGACGCCGGGCAGCGCCGGCCGGCGAAGGAGGCGGCGACGGCCGGCCGGCCGCGGCCTCTGCGGCCCGACGAGAGCCGCAAACGCTCGCCGCCGGTCGGCTACAAGACGCTGAAGACGCCGCCCAAGTCGTGGAACCCGCAGCTGCCGCGCTCCTACGTGGGCAGCGGCCAGCGGGCGGCCGACGCGGCGCGCACCGTCTCGCCGATCGCGCCCAAGCCGCCGCGCTTCTTCAAGATGCGGCACACGGCGGCGGCGGGCGCGGCGGCGCCGGAGACGGCGCGGCCGCCGCTGCTGATGCGCGTCGAGCCGGCCGGCCTGCCGCCGGCGGCCGTCTGGGGCGAGCCGCTGCTCTCGGCCGGGCCGCTCATCTACCCGCACCTGTACGCCACGCAGCCGCTGCCGTTCCTGCCGGCCGTCTCCATGTTCGCGCCGCCGCCGGCGCACTCGGGCGTCTCGCAGCTGACCTACACGAGCGCGCCGGGTTCCTTCTCTCCGCTGCTGGCCGTGCCGCGGCCGCCGCCCGCGCAGCGCCACCAGCCGCCTCCCCTGAAAAGTACAAGTGCCAACGGCGCGCAGAAGATGGCGCTGCTGCCGGCGGCCACCGTCGGCCGTTCGTCGGCTGCTGCCGGTCCTCCTCTTCCCCTGCCGCCGCCAGCGTCGTCGGCGATGTCGATGTCGGGGGCGGCGTCGCCGTCGCCGGTGCGCGAGCGGCCGCACATCCCGTGCTCGGTGCCCAGCTCGCGGCCGCGTCCGGCCGAGCGGCCGCCGCCGGCCGCCTCCTCGGCCTCGGCGGCTGTCCGGCTCTCGCTCAACACCTTCATGCAGCAGATGGCGGGCCAGCCGGCGCCGGCTGCGGCCGCCGCCGCCCGCCCGGTGGCTAACGGACAGCCGCCGCCGGCCGGCCGCACCGACCAGTCGCCGACCCACCGAACCAAGGCGGCGCGGCCGGCCGGCCCGCCGCCGCTGCCGCCGCCGCCGGGCGCCGGAGACGGCGGCCAGCGCGTGCCGCCGCCGCAGCCGACGCCGGGCCTCAAGCTGCGGCCAGCCGCGCCGCCGGCCCAGCCGAGGCCGAGCTCGGAGGCACAGCCGGCGACAAAGGCTCCTCCGCCGGCGACGCCTGCGGCGGCGACGCCACCGCCACCACCACCGCCCCCGCCGCCACCGCCACCGCCGCCACCGCCGCCGCCACCGCCGCCGCCGCCAGGGCGCCAGGAGAAGACGGCGGCGTCTCCCAGCTGAGCGCGCCGCCCGCGGACGAGGCGGATCGACGTCGACACACCCATACACTCCGCGAACTTGTTTTGTTGATGATCATGATCCATGGTGATTGCCGAGTGCCTGACGCGTAGTCGAGCGGCCCGGGCGCGGCCGGACGTTTTGTAGCTGTTTGGGCCGGATCCGGCCGGCGCTCTGCACGCGTTGCCGGCGGCGCGCGGCGCGGCCGGCCGCCGCCGGCTCCGGGGCCGAGGGCCGGCGCCCGTCCGTAGACAGGAGAGCTGACCGACGCGGGTGATAGGAGGCCGGGCCGGCGCGGAAACCCGACTGTGACCGAGAGTACCTGTAGCCAGTGTCGTATTGTATGATGGCTTACAAAGTGCCCTTGTGAACCGTGTTTTTCATGCGTCTCTGGAGAGGAGCGCCCGCTTTGAGCGGCGAGCCCGCGACCTTCGCATAACGCACCGCGACGCACGGCTTAGCCGCTTTGTTGACGCCCTTCGGGTGTTCCGCACGCATCACGTTCAGTTTTGTCTCGTATGCAGGGTAAGCTTGCTGAAAAGTGCAATGTTTTGTTATTTAGTTGGTCGGACTAACGGTGTAGATCGGGTTTGTTATAGGCTGTTTTAACGACGCTCGTCTCGGCTTGTTTGTCTGTTCCGGTGGGTCGCCTTGCGCCACCCCTCTGCCTCCTCCGCTGCCTTCTGTCCGCCCCTCTGCCGCCGCCGCCGCCGCCGCCGCCGCCGCCGCCGCCGCCCGGCCTGTCCAGTAGACGCCCATAACGCGGCGGGCACGGGAGTGGCCGGGCCTGGCCCGCCGCCACTGCCGCCGCCGCCGGGGGACGTCGTTCACCTGTTAACGCTCGCGCCCCGGGCCCAGCCCAGCGGGCGGTCAGCTTTATTCATATACGAAATACACTGGTCTATTTTCAGGTGTCTGTCTCTGCGGCCGGCCGCGCCGCCCGGCCGGCGGCAGCCGCTGACTGTGCCGAACTGAGACGGTGGGGGTGCCGAGCTGAGGTCCTCGCACCGCAAGTAGAATGCAACTCTGGCTGTCTGCGCCCTGGTTGCGATGACTGGTGATTTGTGATGGTGCTTAATGGCCGTAACGGCGTCGACGACGTTGAACGGGCTGATGCGTTCTTACTTCTCCATTCGTTCAGGAACCACACCGCTTCCTCTGCCCCCGCCTCCCCCAGGGGTCGCACGTCGGGGTCGTGCCCAGGAAGGGGTGCGGCTCAGTCGTGTACTGCAAGCTCAACAACGGGCCGCTCCGCATTCCGTCGTTTCGCGCGCTCTGACGTGTAGCAGCAGTGTGCGGACTGGCGCAAAGGTTTGCTGTACGCGGCAAAGGGCTGGTCAAAAGGTACAGCCTCACAGGGTCGCTGACGACCCCAACCGATTCACCGAAGTAGCCAGACCGCGAGCAGGAGCCAATATCGCAGCGGCCAGGTACCGGACAGTGCCAGACGCCAACTGCCGCCTTCCTGGAGCCAGAACGTGCACCTTCACTGCCTCACTCACTGACGTCAACATGTTCACGGGCACGATACCAAGTGCAGTTCCACTGTGTGTGGATCCGACCGCTTCTGCATCAGAGTGCTGAAGATAAGTTTCCCTGCTATCGGCGATGTCATGCAGATTGTCAGTTCATATCTGACTCAATCAAATTTCTCTGGTGCGTGAACACCGCATTTCATCATCCGACTTGCAGAGCCGACGACGAACACCTCCTTCAACCTTTCATTCTTTTTTTTTCATCATTCTGACCATCTCCAAGCGGTAGAGTGTGGGGCAGAAGCAGCCATACAACCACATATCCTCTATCCATCACCCCTTCCCCCTCCCCCGCCCCAGAGCACGGCTGTCATAATCGTACGTCACCGGAAACGGTTGTGCCCGTCGCTGACTGTCTATATCCTCGCCTTCACCAACGGCGGGAGCCCTGCTGTGGATGAGCTTTGCACGCATTCCAGGGATTTTGAAAAGGCCAAGTGAAACGCTTGTTCCGCTTTGCTCGCGAAAATTGGGCCCCAGTATTTCGATAGTAATATTAATACTTCGTATCCAGACCAGCGATAGAAGACCAAACATTTCTCTAAGTGAAAGCAGCCTTAGCGTGTACGTTTGGTTCCACTTCAAAACAGGTTTCCGTTTATTTTACAGCCAGCTTTTTTCAAGCTCGCCCTCATGCTTCCGTCACATTTGGGTGCCCACCGTACACCACCATGCTCCGCGTGACGCGCGAGACCAGAAATTCAGGAGGGAGGGGAAACAGTTGTGGTGACCAGCCTCGCGACCACTGATAGGCTGGTCCTCTGACTGGCGACCGACTCAGAGTCAAGAAGGGGGAGCGCTTCGGCATTCTTAGCTACCGGAACTCCGTCTGCATGGCTGCTCTCAAACACAGCCGCGGCCGCGGCGTGGGCCCCGCTGGCGTGGAACTCCGCCCTGCAGCAGAGTTCCGGAAACGCTGTCGCTTTGTCTCCGATCGACCGAGGGCTCGGCTGCAGCCATGGGCCTCCGCCGCCCGCTGCTGCCGCTATAATGGACCTCTTGTGCAGACGTCCGGAGCTGGCGACACGTGTCTGCGGTCCAGCAGCCGACACTGCTCCACAGCGGCGATGAGAACCGGGCGGGCGGGCGCGATTCGTGCTTTGTTTCGACTCGGAACTGGGCAGGAATATCAGAGCGACGCAAACAAAAGCCGGAGTCCGTGTTTTGTCCCTCTGCGATGCATTCGAAATATTGCCGATGGTATCGGTATTTGCGTCATGAGGATAAATATTGGACCATGCAGGTGCAAAAAAGCGTTTACCCTCCTTTTGTACTGTATTCTAGTTAACGCTTCCCTGAATATTTAATCAAGAGTCGGGGAAATGCTCACAAGGGCGCAGGAACCCCGTTGAGTGCGTGGGAAGCGGGAGCATTGACATGCCTTGACGCAGGTCATTCCATGCAACACCATGGGTCGAAAAAATATCAGGAAAAGTGACTCCTGCGTTGCCGTCCCTGTGTCTATACAATATATGAGACATGTGCCAGGCAAGTTGCTCACAGTTTGACATGTTAGCTCAGACCCATATTATACCAAGTCCTCGAAACGTGTGAGCCAAAAATAACGGCATACATCTACTGACTTTTGTTGCAGTAAACAAACTTTCCCAAGGACCATACTGTGTGATGCACGTATTTCTTAACAGTCGCATGCCTGTCCCCCTTCCTCTAGGATCTCAAAAACTAACGGGGCCAGATCCTCAAATTTGCCACGTAGATGCAACCTTAAAGAAACTCTCCTGTGAAGAAGCTCGATATTTCTGGAGTGTGACTTCTAAGGTCAAATGAGGTCAGCGTGGGTCAAATTTGGTGCGACTCGCCTCGACTCGCCAGATTTTCTCTTGTACCGCGCATAATCATTCGTCACAGCGCCAAGAAGTATGAGCCATTTTTGTAGGCCACACAGAACTGCAACAGATGTCATATAATCTGAAATTTTTGTGTCAGTACTTATGCCTAAACTAGTGCTTGAGCACAGCTTAAGCCACATGGCGGTAATTTCATGAAGTGTGATATGTGATATATCTTGTTTCTTCGTAACTCGGAGTAAATTCTGGCTCTGAATTCAAATCTGGCACCCAAGAATACCCCATAGGTCAATTCCTGACATCAAAGTCATCTGAGATCAGCCTAGGTCACTGACCTAAAGTGACCTCGAAAAAATGAAAATCGAGGAAATGTACTCTACAGTCACCTGTCGTCATGCGTCCATTCCACAACTATTCTACAACTAGCACTGAAAAGTAAAACCTTCATTTCGTCCTCCGGCTTCGTCAGAAAAGCATGCGTGCACGGAATGCTAGACCGAAGGTAAAACCCATCTGATCAGGGGCACGGGAACTCCTCTTCAGTTGGGGGAAGCATTTTTGGCCAATTCTTTCCAGTCAACACCCATAGGGTCAGTTTCCAAAAAGTTAGACCTGAATTTCCAAAAAGTTGGGGAAGCTGAAGTCCCCCTGGTCCCATGGCTCCCGCGCCTATGCATCTGATCCATTACTGACACCTATTTATACCAAACTGTACCATATTAAAGTAATTTTAGGCGCTGAGTTCGAAATCATTATCAAAAAATGCCATAGAAAGCAAGTTGTTGCAGAAACGGTACCAAGGTATAAAGTTGCAGAACTTTATACCAGGTACGGTATAAAGTTCATCTCAGGTCAGCGGCCGGAGATGACCAAAAGAGATCAGAACCATTGAAATGTGCGTTAAGTCATATCTGACATTGTTTTGCATCATTTTTAGCCATGAATTTGGTATTGAACAACAAACTGGTGGAGTTTCATTTTTCGGCCTCTTCGGAAAACAGGTACGCGCGAACACACTTCTGGTCATGTCTCCGTGACGTGACCTGATATTGACCTGATACTTGGTACACCGATAGAAAGTACAAGTTACTTCTTATTTCTGTTCCATTTTTTGGCTTAAACAATTGCAACGGGGGTTCAATGTTTGAAGCAGTTTTTGTCCTTTGACCCCCTTTTGACGTCGTGACCTAACTTCAGATCAATCAAACCATTTTTGCATTTTTTCAGTTATCTATGCGCCCTTAAAAAGCCTGTTTTTAAAACTATATCCGTGGCAGCAGTTTGAAGTTTACTCTAAAAAGGACCATTCCTGAAAACCATTCCGGAAAAACCTCAAATTAACAAAATGCCGAACTGATCCCCCACCCTGACGCATGTTAAACACAATAAGCTGTCGTTTCAGGAGGATTATTACTGAGCAATGCATGCTTTTCTCACAGCACAGCTATGACCGTGACCGACATGCGATCAAAACACGAAACGAGAGACTGCCGAGGCAGCCTGGGTGGAACTGCGCTGCCGTCACATACAGCCGACGCCTGCCGAGACTGGTTCTGGCTGATAACCAGACGGTTATTTTTCCGTTGCAGACCGCGGCCTTCGCGCCTCCCGCCGTTTGTCAGCGAAGCCTGGGCCCTGTCGGCAGACGGCTGCGCTGGCCGATAACGTCCGACGTTGTGGGCTGACGAGCGTGGGTGATGGCGCACGGCCGCCCTGCAGAACGGCCAGTGGCGGTCACATCGCCTCAGGCTGCCTCGCCAGGGGCGTCC
This sequence comes from Capitulum mitella, assembly GCA_030062745.1. Taxonomy (NCBI): domain Eukaryota; kingdom Metazoa; phylum Arthropoda; class Thecostraca; order Pollicipedomorpha; family Pollicipedidae; genus Capitulum; species Capitulum mitella. Next base: position 27,999,138 of record CP099844.1, read on the forward strand.
GGGGAGACGCCCCTGGCGAGGGACAGTCTGATGTTCAGAGGAGGGTCCTTGGTGACGGACAGTCTGATGTCCGGGGAAAGGCCCCTGGTGAGAGATAATGCGATGTCCTGTGTGAGGTTCCTGGTGAGGACCAGTGTGATGTCCGGTGTGAGGCTCCTGGTGAGGACCAGTGTGATGTCCTGTATGAGGTTCCTGGTGAGGACCAGTGTGATGTCCGAAATGAGGTCCCTGTTGAGAGACAGACTGATGTCCTGTGTGAGGTCCCTGTTGAGAGACAGACTGACGTCCTGTGTGAGGTCCCTGTTGAGAGACAGACTGATGTCCTGTGTGAGGTCCCTGTTGAGAGACAGACTGATGTCCTGTGTGAGGTCCCTGTTGAGAGACAGACTGATGTCCTGTGTGAGGTCCCTGTTGAGAGACAGACTGACGTCCTGTGTGAGGTCCCTGAGAGACAGACTGATGTCCTGTGTGAGGTCCCTGAGAGACAGACTGACGTCCTGTGTGAGGTCCCTGAGAGACAGACTGATGTCCTGTGTGAGGTCCCTGAGAGACAGACTGATGTCCTGTGTGAGGTCCCTGAGAGACAGACTGATGTCCTGTGTGAGGTCCCTGAGAGTAGTTAACTCTGTGTGAGGTCCCTGTGAGACAGACTGATGTCCTGTGTGAGGTCCCTGAGAGACAGACTGACGTCCTGTGTGAGGTCCCTGTTGAGAGACAGACTGACGTCCTGTGTGAGGTCCCTGTTGAGAGACAGACTGATGTCCTGTGTGAGGTCCCTGTTGAGAGACAGACTGATGTCCTGTGTGAGGTCCCTGTTGAGAGACAGACTGATGTCCTGTGTGAGGTCCCTGTTGAGAGACAGACTGATGTCCTGTGTGAGGTCCCTGTTGAGAGACAGACTGATGTCCTGTGTGAGGTCCCTGTTGAGAGACAGACTGATGTCCTGTGTGAGGTCCCTGTTGAGAGACAGACTGACGTCCTGTGTGAGGTCCCTGTTGAGAGACAGACTGACGTCCTGTGTGAGGTCCCTGTTGAGAGACAGACTGATGTCCTGTGTGAGGTCCCTGTTGAGAGACAGACTGACGTCCTGTGTGAGGTCCCTGTTGAGAGACAGACTGATGTCCTGTGTGAGGTCCCTGTTGAGAGACAACTGCCGTGTAGCTTTGAGAGACAGACTGATGTCCTGTGTGAGGTCCCTGTTGAGAGACAGACTGATGTCCTGTGTGAGGTCCCTGTTGAGAGACAGACTGATGTCCTGTGTGAGGTCCCTGTTGAGAGACAGACTGATGTCCTGTGTGAGGTCCCTGTTGAGAGACAGACTGACGTCCTGTGTGAGGTCCCTGTTGAGAGACAGACTGACGTCCTGTGTGAGGTCCCTGTTGAGAGACAGACTGACGTCCTGTGTGAGGTCCCTGTTGAGAGACAGACTGATGTCCTGTGTGAGGTCCCTGTTGAGAGACAGACTGATGTCCTGTGTGAGGTCCCTGTTGAGAGACAGACTGATGTCCTGTGTGAGGTCCCTGTTGAGAGACAGACTGATGTCCTGTGTGAGGTCCCTGAGTCTGTGTGAGGTCCCTGTTGAGAGACAGACTGATGTCCTGTGTGAGGTCCCTGTTGAGAGACAGACTGATGTCCTGTGTGAGGTCCCTGTTAGAGACAGACTGATGTCCTGTGTGAGGTCCCTGTTGAGAGACAGACTGATGTCCTGTGTGAGGTCCCTGTTGAGAGACAGACTGACGTCCTGTGTGAGGTCCCTGTTGAGAGACAGACTGATGTCCTGTGTGAGGTCCCTGTTGAGAGACAGACTGATGTCCTGTGTGAGGTCCCTGTTGAGAGACAGACTGATGTCCTGTGTGAGGTCCCTGTTGAGAGACAGACTGATGTCCTGTGTGAGGTCCCTGTTGAGAGACAGACTGATGTCCTGTGTGAGGTCCCTGTTGAGAGACAGACTGATGTCCTGTGTGAGGTCCCTGTTGAGAGACAGACTGATGTCCTGTGTGAGGTCCCTGTTGAGAGACAGACTGATGTCCTGTGTGAGGTCCCTGTTGAGAGACAGACTGATGTCCTGTGTGAGGTCCCTGTTGAGAGACAGACTGATGTCCTGTGTGAGGTCCCTGTTGAGAGACAGACTGATGTCCTGTGTGAGGTCCCTGTTGAGAAACAGACTGATGTCCTGTGTGAGGTCCCTGTTGAGAGACAGACTGATGTCCTGTGTGAGGTCCCTGTTGAGAGACAGACTGATGTCCTGTGTGAGGTCCCTGTTGAGAGACAGACTGATGTCCTGTGTGAGGTCCCTGTTGAGAGACAGACTGATGTCCTGTGTGAGGTCCTACCTGTTGAGAGACAGACTGATGTCCTGTGTGAGGTCCCTGTTGAGAGACAGACTGATGTCCTGTGTGAGGTCCCTGTTGAGAGACAGACTGATGTCCTGTGTGAGGTCCCTGTTGAGAGACAGACTGATGTCCTGTGTGAGGTCCCTGTTGAGAGACAGACTGATGTCCTGTGTGAGGTCCCTGTTGAGAGACAGACTGATGTCCTGTGTGAGGTCCCTGTTGAGAGACAGACTGATGTCCTGTGTGAGGTCCCTGTTGAGACAGACTGATGTCCTGTGTGAGGTCCCTGTTGAGAGACAGACTGATGTCCTGTGTGAGGTCCCTGTTGAGAGACAGACTGATGTCCTGTGTGAGGTCCCTGTTGAGAGACAGACTGATGTCCTGTGTGAGGTCCCTGTTGAGAGACAGACTGATGTCCTGTATGAGGTCCCTGTTGAGAGACAGACTGATGTCCTGTGTGAGGTCCCTGTTGAGAGACAGACTGATGTCCTGTATGAGGTCCCTGTTGAGAGGCAGACTGATGTCCTGTGTGAGGTCCCTGTTGAGAGACAGACTGATGTCCTGTGTGAGGTCCCTGAGAGACAGACTGATGTCCTGTGTGAGGTCCCTGTTGAGAGACAGACTGATGTCCTGTGTGGGGTCCCTGTTGAGAGACAGACTGATGTCCTGTGTGAGGTCCCTGTTGAGAGACAGACTGACGTCCTGTGTGAGGTCCCTGTTGAGAGACAGACTGATGTCCTGTGTGAGGTCCCTGTTGAGAGACAGACTGATGTCCTGTGTGAGGTCCCTGTTGAGAGACAGACTGATGTCCTGTGTGAGGTCCCTGTTGAGAGACAGACTGATGTCCTGTGTGAGGTCCCTGTTGAGAGACAGACTGACGTCCTGTGTGAGGGCCCTGTTGAGAGACAGACTGATGTCCTGTGTGAGGTCCCTGAGAGACAGACTGATGTCCTGTGTGAGGTCCCTGTTGAGAGACAGACTGATGTCCTGTGTGAGGTCCCTGTTGAGAGACAGACTGATGTCCTGTGTGAGGTCCCTGTTGAGAGACAGACTGATGTCCTGTGTGAGGTCCCTGTTGAGAGACAGACTGATGTCCTGTGTGAGGTCCCTGTTGAGAGACAGACTGATGTCCTGTGTGAGGTCCCTGTTGAGAGACAGACTGATGTCCTGTGTGAGGTCCCTGTTGAGAGACAGACTGACGTCCTGTGTGAGGTCCCTGTTGAGAGACAGACTGACGTCCTGTGTGAGGTCCCTGTTGAGAGACAGACTGATGTCCTGTGTGAGGTCCCTGTTGAGAGACAGACTGATGTCCTGTGTGAAGTCCCTGTTGAGAGACAGACTGATGTCCTGTGTGAGGTCCCTGTTAAGAGACAGACTGATGTCCTGTGTGAGGTCCCTGTTGAGAGACAGACTGATGTCCTGTGTGAGGTCCCTGTTGAGAGACAGACTGATGTCCTGTGTGAGGTCCCTGTTGAGAGACAGACTGATGTCCTGTGTGAGGTCCCTGTTGAGAGACAGACTGACGTCCTGTGTGAGGTCCCTGTTGAGAGACAGACTGATGTCCTGTGTGAGGTCCCTGTTGAGAGACAGACTGATGTCCTGTATGAGGTCCCTGTTGAGAGACAGACTGACGTCCTGTGTGAGGTCCCTGTTGAGAGACAGACTGATGTCCTGTGTGAGGTCCCTGTTGAGAGACAGACTGATGTCCTGTGTGAGGTCCCTGTTGAGAGGGACAGTGCGGGGCAGTGTTCCAGCCGAAGAAGAGTGCCTGGGGAGATACCCCAGTCGAGGAAAGTCGGGAATAGGCTCCAGGTGAGGACATATAATGCTTCGCAAACTAGTGCCAGGAGCAGAAAGCTGTGCATGAACCATCCCCGCATGTTACGCGTCAACAGTGTCGACCAGTTTCACGACTCGGCACTATCGGCGACGAAACAGTCAGGTTCCGTCCGTGATCATGCCGTGAGATGCACAGTAACGGCTTGGAGGTCTAGAACTTCTACTGGGTAGTTCTCAGACGGCTGGGGATGGAAACGGCTTGCAGGCGAGCCGACCTCTGATCACGTGATTCGCCTCAGTTAGCTGGGCCTAGTTATGGACCGACCGACCTCTAATCACGTAACTCGCCAAATCAAATAAAGCATACCATTTTCTGATGGTCAACGAAAAAAGTGTTTTTGATCTACTCCTTCGCTGCCCACAATGCTGTAGGATTACGCATTTATTCATCTCCATCTTTATGTTTATTTCGCATATGGCACGCCGGTCATCGGTGCACGCTTCGGCGACACAGGGCCAGATGACTATTTGAACCTCGGCTACTGAAATGAGAACGACGTTCATGCCCCATATGGCGGTCACGTGACACAGAGGAATCGCCTGGTTGAGGTTCTCATCATGAGACAGACAACGATCGAAGATGGCGTAATAAACTAACGTAGAAATGCCATTTGCCGTGACGTAAACCTCCATGCGATGGCGGAACCTCAGATATTATTGAATGAAAACGGACTCTGGTGCCTTCGCTATGCTCGACACAGTAAACGTTTTACGTCTCATATTTATTTATTCATGTGCATCGGCCGTGAGCAGACAAGGCCGCTATTCATGCACACAATGACAGCTTCTACCAGTTGACAGCTTTCGCGCATTGTGGTTTCCGTGAGGTTACAAGCCGCAGCGCTCGTTCGTAAGCGCATCGGCAAACCCATGACTACTTGGTTATCATCATTTTTTCAACCAGAACTAGGGTTTTGACGCACACATGGAGTGTCGGCATACAACACATTGGTCTCCTGCTTAGGTTTTTCATGATAAACCTTGTATGTTGTTTCCCGGTGCCAGAGGGCGCTCAAAAACAAACTGTGAACCGTGTAACGTAGCCGCTACGTGACGTGGAGCTTTATGCGCGGACGAAAGCTCGGGCGAAGCCGTCCCTCCTGCTTCTAGTACGGTCGCTGTGCCCTCGCGGCTCGCGCAGTCGCGGGAAGATGGCGTGAAGTGCGTACTCTAGTGTTCTCCGTTGCCGCCATTTCTGTGGTGGGGCATGGTTACTTCCAATAGACTTCTGGTCATGTGAATCGCCTCAGTCTGTTGAGATTGGTGACGGATCAGCTGACCTGCGGCCACGGACTCGCCTTAGTCTGCTGAGGCTGCTGACGGACCGGCCGACTTCTGATCACGTGACGCCTCTCCGTCAGCCGGGCCTGGTGATGGACCGGCCGATCTCTTATCACTAAACTCATCTCAGCAGGGAGAGTCTGGTGAGGGACCGGCCGACCTGTAATCACGTGACTCCGTCGGCTAGTTGCAGCTGCCGGGCGGGCCGCGGCAGTACTCGTACTTGCTGACTTCCGGGGACGATAACAGAATGGCCAGGTTGAAGGTGATGGTGATGAACATGAAGCAGATGCCGGAGAGCCGGTCGACGACGTAGGCGACCAGTCGCCACTCCTCGGCCAGCGCCGAGTTGAGCTCCTGGGAGTTGTCCTGCTCGTGGCGCGCTGCCATGTGCCGTTCGATCCGCTCCAGAACCTCCTGCGCGCCTCCGGACGAATCACCTGATGACAGTCGGGTACACTGAGCATAGTACAGCATGTCTGTCAGCTAGGGCACCCGGCAAGGGACTTGGACGTCGGAGAAAACACAGCAGGCCCCTGGATCGACCACCTGGCATGGGACCTGGACATAGGGCAAAGAAGAGCAGCCCCGGACTAACCACCTGGTTTGAAGCGCTTGCGGCACAGAATGCCATTGGAATGCGCAGGAAGACTGAGGAAGCGAAGGAGGACATTAACTGCAACGCTGAAATAAACGGCTGACCAGGCGACCAAGGAACGAAGGAAAGCACGTTCATGCCGGGCAACTCGTAATGATACCGAGGCACTGACAACAATGCAACCAATATTTGGAACGAGTGCTTGATGATACTCAGACTATTTCCTGGCCCTCATTGCCCTTTGCTAAAACCTTTCCCCACGTTGGTCACCGCTTGCCCTGACCTTTTCCTGCGCTGGTTGCCGCCTTTTCTAACCTTTGCCACCGCCCAGGTTGCCGTCCTCTGAGAGGTTCTGCAGGCCGCCGTTGGGCGGCCCCAAGATCTTGGCGGCCATGTTTTCCAGCTCGCGCTGGGAGGGTCGGAGGACGAAGTCGTCACTGCGCACCGCCAGTCCGGTCCTCGGTCTCATGCTCCCGTTACCCTGCCCGCCGCGCAACACGCAGCAGTTATTGTCGGACGCGCGCACGGTCTGCAGTGTCAACTGAAGAGGGGTCTGGAGGTCTGGGTACACTCGATCTCACGAAACGCTTACAAGGCGCGGATCTCCTTTCTTTTTTTATTGTTGTGTGTTTGGCGGCAGAAACAATGAAAATAAACTTGAGGGACTGTTCAGGTGCAAGGCCCATAGGATTGGTCAAGTGGTGGAATACCAACTTTGGATAATTTAGCATGAGTCATATGGCGTTCTGCGGGGGGGAAGAACTTTTGTCGGCGGAAAAATTGCGGTCATACAAACTCTAAAAACACTCCAATGCCCATCTGTGCCAGAATGATATCGGCGTAACGTGGTGTTACGAGTTACGTTAATTCAACCAAAGTAAAGCATGCTCCTTCCCAAAAAAAAACGAAAAATTCGGTTCGCTCCCTTCCGTTCTCTTTCGTCCCCTCTCCTTTTTTTTCCTCCTTGAAATTACTTGGAACGTGTGTAAGTGAGCGCGGCCGGTTTTATTTTTATTTACAAAGTCTTTTACTAAACTATGCATCGTGTAGGCCACATTAAGCCTGACATTTGTTTTTATTACAGGATTGCTTACAGTTAAAACAGCATTTTGAGTGTTAGTTAGTAAGCTTCATTGAAACGGTGAGATGGTGACCTGCGATCTTCGAGATTAAACTTGGCGTCCAAAAATGCGACGCATCTGGGAACATATAATCGATAGTGGCCAATTATCGTTTGACAACCAAATCGGTCCATTAACTGGGGACGGGGCGTAATTGCGTGGGGGAGTCTAACGCCTCCGCACAGAAATGGCGCAGCACTTCAGGAACTGCTGGACTGGATGACTGAAATTGCCCATGTAAAACAAGTAGTACATCTATGAGCTATTTAAGCATGAACGAAGTAGTGTAATAATTAAGTAATACCCTTACGTTGAACTATTCGGAATGTAAAATATGTTTGGCGCACTTCTACAGCAGAAAAAATCACAGTTTCGTAATTTTTCGCGTTTTCGCGTGTGGATTAATTTAGCCACCAAATCAACTTAGACATTGATTATTGTAAATTAAGTATCAAACGGGGTCGAAATGCACATGTATGCAGAAGCCAAATCACTGATCGCATAGGTAAAAGACTGCCAGAGCGTGTTTAAATATTGCAGAATTATTAATTAACTCTTCCAAAACAGCAATGCACATACGGGGCGGGATGACCAAAACAATTGATAGCTCCACACTTCATCTTACCGGTTGTCCTCCGCTATCGCTGAAGACGCTTGCAGAACACCTCAATCGTGGCGATGCATTTAAACGGCAGCTGTATTAGCGCAGACGGACCTGGACTTTCTACTCGCTAGCTTTGCTGTAGTGCCCTACTTAAAATATGTGTGCTAAGCAAAACGCGGGTGAGTTTACACTTCCATATTTTTCGATACCCCGGTGTCTGCATGCATTGGAGGACAAAACTCTACGACACTCTTAAGCGTGGTATTTGTGCTATTTGTGGTGTGGTTTAAGCTTTGAAGCACCAGAAACCTGACATGTGCAGGTCAATGCCCGAATGGAAACAATCAGAGAAAAAAAGCAATGAGAATGCAAGCTTGTGTTGCTGTTCAGCTTCACTAAAAATAAAAACCCGACACTGCAAAGCAATGGCAGGTCGTAAGGAAGGGCTGGTTTTGTCAATCAGAAGTTGGATTTATATGACATCACCTGGCCGCATCAGAGTTTTTTTGGATGCTGCTGGAAAATGAAGCAGAGTGTGGAGGCGTTTCAGTTGGATTCGTGCATCAAACCGGAGTTTTTACCCTGAAGGAAACGCCAGACTGCGAGGCTGACTTTTGCTGTGTTTTTTTCTGCCCTGTATGGTTCTGATGATATTTTCTGTCAGGTGAATAAGGAACATCGCCATGTTTTAAAACTTAATACTGATGTGATTATTACGGGGAAAACTTTTGGCTTACTAACATGACTCTGAATGAAGGTGCCTACACTAAACGCTCCAAGGACCACGATGTAGGTCTGAAGAAAGGAAACAAATAATTCAGACATGTGTGTGAAATCCCCAATATGAGGTTAAAGTTGCATCACGCAGAAATGTCTGTGCATTGAAATGGCAGAAATCAATTTCTACCAGCTTCCGAGGGCTCTGGCTGGATTTACATCCCTAAAAAGTGTGATATTCTGTTGCGTACAAAAGCGACTTTAATGTTGACTTCCATCCAAGCTCCCTGACCCCACGTCGCTTGTGTGTGAGCACCTTATCCCACTTTGACGTTACTTCTGTAATGCAGGGTCAGGTGCTCACTGTGCTTGAAAAATGCGGTGTTTTTCCATTCAATCAATCGATTTCAGTATGCCTAAATATTTTTTCGGTATGAATGGAAACATGCACGATCCTGAAACTAAAGGAGCTGGAGAGATGCTGAATGCATCTTTGCATATATACGCATAATGAATGCAATGAAGATCCCGAAATACTGATGGCTAGGGACTTCAAGAAGAATGCATGCACTGTCATTGAACAGTGTGGTATTTCGTAAGTTATAGTCCTATTCCGTTTTGGAGGCAGATTCTGCCCCCTACGGTTTTTCGTTCGACCTTCCTGAGCTTTTGGGAGCTGTATTACAAAAACTTGGTGATTTTCGCTGTCGCACTGTCTGGAGGCCTCGCACTTCGAAGTGGTCATGTATTGTTTTCATGTCTTTTATGTAATGTCACGGACAGTTTGGCTGATCGAAATATTTATGACCTTTACACTGTAATGCATTTTTCAGTACAACGTTGTAGGTCAATAGTGGATCCAAGAGCATGAGAAGGGGCATTTATATTTTCCCATTCCTATGAATTTATGATCCATTGTATGAATAAATAAATGACAAACATAATCTATGTATATTATTGCCAGGGGCGTCTCCAGGCATTGGTTTCGGGTGCATATTTTGTCTAATGACGCGTTCAGTGGGTCTAACAGACATCTCCATCTGTGTGATTGGTTTTGTTAGTTCCACATATATTACAACCAAATGCCGTGTGCTTTAGTAAAAGTAAAAATCAGAGGCGGATCCAGGGTAGTGTAAAAGTGATAATTTATGTGTTCTTACTCCTGAGAAATTATGACTCGATTTACAGAATAAAACACAACTATCACTATGTAGTTCTTTACCCTTCTTTTTCTGGCACCTGGACCCACCTATGAGCACTTACAATGTGTACGTCATAAGCTTACCGGATTCGGAATATTTGCCAAAAATCTTAACGTTTTCCGGGAAATATCCCTTTTTATGTGCCCTGGCTTTGTTTATGATTCCACTGTTCTACAATGTAATGCACTTATGAAGTCAAAACGCGAACTTCAAGCACAACACTAAATAGTTTTCACTGTATGTTTGGATATGACTGTCAATAGTTCATCATATGATGCTATCAGTAGTTCATCATACCGAAAGCTGCCCCACTTTCTAGTAACTAGATCCGCCTAGGGGCATTTGTCATACACCTAGGGTATATGGCATATGGCATATGTCATGTGACACACACTGAAATGCTTTCAGAAGACAAATAAACTTGCAGCATACTCAAAATATGTTGCAGAATGAATTAAAATTTCCCCAAAACGTATATCCCTTTTCATGTGCCCTGGATATGCCATGAAATTTGAAAATCAGATTCTTGCAAATATATGGGACATGCTTATCAACTACCGGTAGAATGACAATGAAGCTGAGAAAAATCGGAAATAACGTGGTAAAAACTCGTATAAGTATACCCCTGTATATACCCGTAGTTTGACTCCCAATCAGCGTTCGATACCTTGTAGTGAGAGCTACATTTCTAAAGAAAAATATTCGATATTTGTCTTTAGAAATGTAGCTCTCACTACAACGTATCGAAGGCCGTTTTCCGCCATGAAATCGAACTAGTGCTTTTCGAGATCACAGATGGCAAAATCTATTTCCCCCAGCACGGAATAGGGTTAACCAGGCAGGAACACGGAATAGGGGTTAAAGTTTCAGTATGGCTACAGCATAGCTTTCTGAGTCTAATTTGATAATTTGAAATTTAATCAAGGACCAGTGCCCAGTTTTGCTACTTATTCTGAGGGCCCGTGGGACATCTTCTCCTTGATGGTTTTCGCACCAAACGTTAAGGACGACAAAAGTCATTGTACTAAAATGATGTCTAGGAGGTTGATGATTAATGTGATTTGTCCTTTTCCATGGAATAATCAGGAATCGCTGAGCTACATTTTGCATGTATGGCTACCGACAAAAGCGCGTAGTGCGAAGCAAATCATAAAGCCAGCTTACTCCAAAACGACATTAAAATTGATCCCGCGAGACAGATTACCTTAGAATTGGCATTTCTTGGTCCCCACGCCTCCTAGAAGACATTAATCTTTGTCATGGCTGAAACGCATATTTTCCGCACCAGGAACATTTGTCCAGCAACATTTTCGATGACCTCAAGATATCAATGGCTCGTGCCCAGCAACAGCATGCGAGGTGAGCAGCGCCGTACGTTTGGCACAGTTCCATTCCCATGTCCGATCGTCAAACTCCGGGAACGATTCCTCAGCGGCGCGAAGCGATCGGACACGTGGACTGGCTACGTCGTTCGCGACGCCCGAGGAGCCGACGGCAGCGGCGCGAAGCGGGTCCCACGGTCTGATAAACAATGCGGCCGCGGCGGGCCACCCGCAATCAGCCGGCCCGCCGTGGGAAGATCCGCCAGGGAACAATGCACACTTCACGTGGCTTCGACGATGACAGCCGATCGAATGTCGACCACGTGTCGCCCCCGGGGGAGGGACAAGCGGACGTGCCGTGGGGTCGCGGCAGGCCACGCTAATTCCGACACTCTCCAGCGACATGCGTGTTATCCGGGTGTTACCCGCTGTCGCCGACTGGCTGCTGAAAAACGGCTGTTCAGCCTCACATGTCAGGACTCTTGAACAATAGACTTACGTTGGCTGCCGTGGCAGGCCGCTGAGGAGCGACTTGGCTTCTTCTTATTCGAGGCGGCACCGATACGAACATGACTTTGGCGAGGAAGTCAAACATGATGACCCTGAAACACAACACCACCGGCTGCTGCCATTCGGTAGCAATGACACTGAAATATTGTCTACATCACAGCAACACAATGAGAGAGAACAATATAACATTTTGTTCAAATCCAGCATGAAAAAGGAAACATTAAATTGGAAGCATAAACCCCAGTGCCCTAAAATACAGATAACGCTGGTCAGGTCAGTGGAAAACCAAGGTCAACTGTGAAACGTGCTAAACCCTGATCAAAATTCGTTGGGATGCGATGAGTACATCTGAGGAAAAAAAAAAGATGAATTCTGGGGCACAGGCCCTGGTTGAATTTCAATGACACGACACAGATACCTGTGCGTTAGGGTGTGCGCTCTCATCGTACGGTCTAAGTCATCACCAGATTTTGATAACATACACTTTTTATAACATGTTAAAATGTCAACCTCCAGCCTCGTCTGTCCTTAATGCTGGCACCCGTGCAGCCCTGAGATACCCTGAAGTATACCAGTCATCAAAGAGACAATATATGTCATTCTAAACATTTGAGCCCGTTTGATCCTAGTTCATCTAACTTAGCTCGTCTGCTCTTTGACGGATGTATGCCAATCAAACAAACTTCCAAAAAACGACATTGCGTGGTTGACTGTCTGCCAGTGACCGCAACTCTCGTCATGTTGGCCATCCCACAACCCAACACGCTGCCATCCGCCGCCAACAATGGGCTGACCGAGCCACAACATTGCCAACGTCCAACATTGCCGAGGAATAACGCACAAACGTATGGACGAACTTGAGAAATCACGCATGGAAGATGTGCGGTAAAATGCATTAAAAGATTTTCGTAAGATCGTTACTTTGGCCGCGCTAGCTTGTAAGCCTACTTGTACGCCAGATTGTAGCTTGTAAGTTGTAAGCATGACGAGTGGACAGTTTCTGCCCCACCTGCACGCTGAATGGCAAACATTGCTGTCCAATATATGACATAAATGTACTGGTTGTAGATGTCTCTATGTAAACAGCAGCACGCATTGTAACGTCCTCTTTTTGTCATTCCATCATGAAAAATTGGACAGTTCTGCCAAAAATGATCACATTCTCACCATCAAATGACTGCTTGATGAGCACCGTTCTTTTCGGCTACATGACATCGATACTAGCCTCGAGCGCTTCCGACAATCCGTGGGGTTGATGGGGCGCAGGGCACAGCGGGGAATAGGACACCGTTCAGCAACTAACCTGATCCAGTTTGGCACGGGAAAACCCCATACACCCTTGTACTGGATATTCAACACAAATATGGACGCCATGATGTTGGCCGTCAGAATGCCGATGCACGTGCCGTAGTACGTCCCTGAAGAAGGAAAAAATGATTAAATCAAGCAATATATCGATCAAGAAGTCCATCCATAAATCGTGCATTCAAGGAAAACGATGCATTACATCGAGGAGTGCGGGGCATTGGAGTCATAAAAATAATGACACGTTTGCGTGGCCGTAACAGTTTCATTCGCAATAGGGTGATTTGCTATTGAACGATTTACGAGCATTCCAATTCTTTAATGTCGTTTCTTTCCCACATTTACTACTGCTGCGGTCAGTGACAACGACGCACGAATATCGTGGGTGATCTGGCTCGGGGATGGTCGAAAATGATTCCGTCACCATTAGCGGAGTAGGCTGAACCATTGGTAGCAATTTCAGCACCCATAATCTTGTGCATGCAGCGGTATGCCTGTAGTGATTCATAAGTCATCGAGCGTGTTCCTGGGAAAGGTGAGGTAGTTGTTCTGGCCCCGGGCTGCCAGCAGGGCTTAGTGATAAGGAGACCACTTTGAGTATGGACAGCGGTGGTTTTTATTTGGCTGCGAATTTGCATACCCTAGGAATTTAACCAACCACTGCAGACGACATGTTATTCCAGATCAAAATTCCGACAAATCTGAGTTACAGCATGTGCCCAAATTTACAAAAATAGATTAAACGAAATGAATACGGGCTTTCTTCGGTACATTTTGACGCAAAAGAACGGGCCACACGTTAGTGTCATTTTTTCTAAAGCGCTCACGACCTCTGCGCGATATCGTAATGCAGTCGTACTACACTCATGCGTTGACATTCTGGATCGGACTGAGAAGACAATCTGTGTCTGACGCATTTCATAACAGCCGACTAAAGAAGGCGCATTAGTCTGCGGCTTGCTGGTGGAGGTCGTCAGGCGCGTCAGGCGTCCACCTTTTCTCTGCTGCGTAACTCCGTAACCATACGGATGGCGCAGGGTTACAAAATTTTCAGTACCTCTCGGTACATCGATTGTGCACACTTTTGTTGAACAATGATAAACAATGAACAATGTTTGTCCGGGTTGTCCAGGGTTATGTCGATGTGACTTCATAAATACAAGCAAAGTTTATGATTCTGTCGCTTTTTCTAGTTTGTTTAATCTTTACTAACAAACTGGTCGTGAAGGATGACCGCTAATGTGCAATACGTGTTGTATTATCATGCGAGAGGTCGCTGTAGACAACCCGTCATCAAAAGTTAGATTTTCGCGGTTGCAGTTGGACAAATATAGTGCCAATTTACGTCGTCAAACTGGCTAAGACAGGCATTTGGAGATTTAGAAGATTTTCTGATGCGAGCAAGAGCAATTAAAGGCATTTGATGGAGGTTGATGGTGTTCATGGAGTTTTACGTGCCATATTAGGCACATCTGATGGCAATGTTCAACCTTAATCGCAATGTCGTAGATAAGTTGGTCTCAGAAAAACATTTTCCGTTCGTAATACAGTGACACTACGATTCCCAGTTTCCTTCCACTGACGTGCACTGATATCCTATGCATACGTCTCCACGTATTTTGGCCTTAACCCTATTCCCGGAGGGCTAGACGGTATGGTCAATGCCCGGCGGGGGGGGGGCCGATTCGTCCCCCCTGAGATCTCGAGAACTACACATCCGATTTCATCGCAACAAACGGCAATCGATTCGCCATGACGCTAACTACATTTTTATAGAAAGAAATTTCCCAAATTTTGAAATGTGTGGATACAGGGGGAAAAATGTCAAAATCAGGGGTATTTTTGGACTTCTTATAACTCCGTTATTTATCGGTCGGTTTCAATGAAACTGGCATGAATCGAGGGATTATGGATAGAGCTTTTACCATGGGTACACAAATCTGAAATTTTGGGAAAATTCAAGGGCGTTTACAGGGTTTTAAGAATAGGAGGATTAGTTTTCTAACAACTGAATGAAAAAGAGGCAAAAACACTTTTTTGCTTTATGCTGTTCATATTATGTTAAAGAAGTACAAAGCGCATCACAATGTTTGTATAATGTTAGCATAGGCGGTGCCAGGGACATGAAAATAAGGAAACTGTCATGGTCACACGTTCTTCAGCCCGACTTGTGACCTTTGACCTTAAATGACCCCCAGTGACCTTGGGGTCGCTTGGAATGATTTAGCGTGCATTTAATAATACTTGTAAACGTTTTCAATCATTTGAATTCACTTTCTTTTAGAAATTTCATTTTATGGCTATTGCGATATAGGATATGCGCAGTGACATTTTAGGTCATAGCTCCGTGACCCGACCTGATATCAAGCGGAAACTTGGTACACACGTAGAGGGCATCGTCTTACGTCATATGTACCCCGGGTTTGCTATTTAAAAATAACCGCGCCGAAATTATTGGAAAAAAACTGACTTTTGACCTTGACCTGACCTTGTGAAGTGACCTCAGACAAACAAAATTACATCTGCACATTGCCCAACTATTTAGTTATACATCCACATAAAATTTTAAGTTCTATCTTAAAAACTCTGTTTTTGGCAGACATTTTCCTTTTGCCTTAGACATGGCCAAAATGGCCTGAGATGCCTCCCAAAAACGTTGCTTGACTCCGCCCCTGTGCAAAAAAGAATTTTGAAATTTTGTCACGACGCGTAGAAGGAATAACTAAGAAAAGCCACCAAGTTTCGTGAAGGTGCGTCAAAAGGCCTGGAATTGGCAAGCAAAAAACCCGAAGGAGGCGGATTCAGCCCCCCTGCCGGGAATAGGGTTAAGGCACATGTAATCTGCGATTCGCGTACAAAACAGGCACGGCCCAAACTCGTCATCTTCAAGTTAAAAATGTGACGTAACCGGGGTCCAAGCACGTAGCCAGAATTTTCCTGGGGGGAGGGGCAAATGCTAAATTTTGTCATGTACCACTGGCATATGACAAAGCGTTGAGGAAAAAACAGTAATTTTACGTAACTGCCCAGACTTTTAACCCACAGGAATACCTATAATGTTTGTTTTTGCAACATATATATGATCACTATTCCGTATTCGTGCGAAATCGTTATATCTAGTGTAGACCGCTTGGCTCAGGGAGGGGCCATAGCCCCGTGGCCCCCGCCGTTGGCTGCGTCCCTGCCGGGATCACATCATTGAGTGAAATCGATTACCTTTTCAGTAACCCGAATGTGCCTGTTGGTTGCGGAGTTACTCAGAGGTTGGTTATTTTGTATACCTTGTCGGCATGGTCATAGTCATTACGACACGAACCCTGACGCAAAGTCAATACTCCATCGTCCCTTGTATCAGTTACTTTTTTCCTGCTATCGCATTATCCAACAAGTAGCTCAAGCTGAAGGACCCATGAACCTCAGCAGCAACTCATGTAAATTGTCAGTTAAAGACGCTGGCTTTAGCGACAAAGCCACTACTGGGAAGTCGGGTGCGACAGACAGTAGACAATACTGTGCTGCACTATTCCTAGGCGCTGAGTAACGGCGTACGTCCAAAGCTATGTCGACAATGTTCGGGTCTGACTTCATCAGGGGCGCAGGAACGTTTTAAAGATGGGGGGGGGGGGCTCGAAAATCAGTCAAGTAACCAAGGATGCATGCAGAAGCTTAGTCGATGAGCTCTTTTTCTTTCTACTCCCCTCCCTCTTCACAAGTGGCTCTTGCCAACACCGCACCAGCAAAGGCCAACCGTTACGCAAAATCTCCTGGGATTACAGGCCGAACCGTTTGAAATTTCCCAAAGTTGAATTTTCTTCTGAGTTTCGTGCTTGCAGAGTTGTAATTAAACGGAATGCTAATAGCTTCAGAAGCTTTTTCAAACAGCTGATCCGATAGACCACGCATTCAAGGTGAAATTGTCAGCTTTTAAATAAAAATGTCAAACAAGGATATGATAGCACTTCCACCAAAATCTGAATGCTGCCCGCTGACATCCAGCTGACTATGGAGTTTGAATCAAATGGACAACTGTTGTTCGTGGATATCCTGGTTCATCGGGCTGGCACCAAACTAATATCAACAAGGTACGTTGACTGCGGAAATCGCACACTTCGCACTCTAAAAATTCGGGATAAAAATAGTAATAAATGGATGCGTAATTCACGTTATGCGTAAGTTTACCAACATCTCTGGTTAATGCGCCTCGCATAAAACGTCTGTGCTATAAAAATTCGACTCTGGCGCCCATCGTCATATAGCCTTTCTCCCTATTGCTTTGATTTTGACAGCACTAAACGAAAATAATATAATGATTGCTCACGAAAGGGATGCCAGTGACTGCTGTCCCAGTTTAGGTTCAGAAATGCAAAATGTTACCTGGTACCAGCAATGATGAACACATCATATTTTTGGTATTACATGCTCGAGACTGATAATCCCTTGGATAAAACTGGGGTAGAAAACATAAACATCTTTACAGCACTCAGTGTTTATTTTCAATAGCAACAGTATGGTGTATAACCTGTTATCTTCAAACAAGGCTTCTTTTGTTGAGAATAAGAAACGATGGACGCATGACGGCCGCGAGGAGCGGGGCGACATCAAAGGACGTTTTCTCGGATGGCAATGTGTCGAAAACATTTTCATGCTGTACGATGTCAGATCACTTGGAGAACGTGTGCCGAAAGTTTGACACGCCTAACCCAGCCGTTCGTCCGTAACGGGCGAAAAACGGAACGAACGTCCTAGTAGCTCCCTTCTGCCAATGCGAGAGTTGCAACTGTTATTGTTAAATGCATGTCTTAAACTTCCCATGTCTTTACCGGCAACGACGGCAACTTAACGAAACGTCATAAAGTGGATCGTGTGATTACCAAGATTCTCAGTCTGTTCTGAGATACGTGGCACCACCGATCTCCAATATTTTCTGCTCTCAGTCATCCAGTCTCAAACAGCTTTGCATTCAGGACGACCGATTCAAGAAAGCTCAACCCACGTAGTCTACTCGACAGATACACGATGCTGGCGCCGCTTCTGCTTTACCGACCTGCTATGGGAATGCTCTGCGTCGGCGGCAAGTTGTCCGTCATCGCCATGAGGAACACCATCATGGCCAGCATGGCGCTGATGCCGAGGCTGACCTTCTCGCCGGACTCGCAGGGCAGGATAAACACCATCAGGGCTGCAGAAAACGTGGGCCACTGATTACACTACAGGACGTATGTCATGTAAGTCGATCTTAATAACGGCCATCTTACCATGGACGATAACAGCGAATTCTCGCCCAGGCTGACAATGCAATGCAAAAGAAATGATTTTTTAAATGGCAAAGATATCTCAAAATTTGCTCCCAGCTTTGGGAGACCTGACCTTGCATTTCAGAAGAAACCACATGTCTGTGACTCTTTTACGAACAGCCTGACGGCTGATTTGCACAAATGACTGTTTTCAGAGCACTTATCTAAAACTGAAATCACTTCACGTCCATAAAATCATGCACAATTTCTTAGCCATTTATTAGTCAAGAGCCATAACAATTTCCCAGGAATGCTACCTTAGGGGAGGGGCGGCAACCACTTAGTATATGATGGAATAATCCCGTAGTTTTTCATGCACAGGCAAAGGCATCATATCCATTCCCTTATAAACGATTCTACAGCGATCAACTAACATAAACAAAAAAAAAAACAATCGCATGCAATCAGGCCTCTTTAGAATTATGGAAACGAATGACAAAACATCGCAGACCAGCTTACTAACCGGTTAAATTGACGAATACTCCCGGCATTATGAAGAAGAACAGTGTGAAAGCTGTTCTTCGTTGAAGCTGCACGTAATATCTGAGGGCTGAAATGCTGCATTATCATCCGTATTACCATCCGTTATAAAAGTTAAACGCCGCTATTTATGAGTCGAAACGTGATTTTTACACATGCGATCAAACAATATACACTGCTCCCCAATATTTTTTTTTGTCTTGGCGGGGTTGGTGGAAATGCATTTTATTCGACCTTTGCGCATCGCAAAGAAAAAGCTCCCTGCAAAGACGCCCTCGGAACAAAACGACGCCATCTCATCAAGAGACCACGAAGACCTGTCTCACTTGAGAAGGGGTTCTCGCAACAGGGGTCTGTTGTATTCAGTCCGTCCACGTAGAAGTTCTCCAGGAAGAACTCTGGGTTCTCGACGTAGGCGCTGATGTCGCCCTGCGCTGGCCCGGTGACCAGCTGAATCTGACGGCCAAACAGGACCTCTCACCGAGCCGGTACACTGTCTCCAGCGACCAGAGGCTCACTCCACAGGTCTCTGGAATATGCTGCTCTCGGAAGCTCGCTTGGACACGCCTTCGTTTCATGGCACCATCGTAGTTTGGATGACCAAACGGGGATCATCGCTGCTCATAGGCATTTTATTTTTCGATTCTTTGCTGGTGAAAACCGGTGCATTAGGAACTGGTGTGAGGTGCTGAGCAGCTTTAACGTAACCCATCATTTACCGTTTTAGTTTCCAAAACACAGGGGGGCCACAGACAGTATTTTCGAACATTTCCTTCGGCTATTTGCATTTTGAACGAAACTCAACTTCCCCAGTATGCATATCAGGGTTCGTGACGTCGTCCCCTCTTTTATATCTGTAATAACTCGTCCCTTACGAATAGCGTACTATGCAACAAACACCTGAAAAGTTTTCTGATGTGAAGACATTTAACGCAAGGGACATGCATATTAATATGGTCCATGCATGAACGTGAATGGTGAAATTAAACAATACACATTAATTTTAGGGCTGCCGGTATATCATGTTTCTGTCCTCAAGCCGGGCAAGACTTAAGGACAGAAGGCCTCACCATGTGAGAGCAATAGCCATGACAGCAGCGCAGTCATAGCCATAGTGATTACGGTCAAGCGATTTCACGTAAAAACTAAAGACCAGTCACTTTACGATACCTCTGTGAGCTCGAACAAACTAAAAGCACTACAACGAGTTTTTTTAGGTAGATGCGTCACGAGACACGAGATTTTCCACGACCGCAAGGCACTGAGATCCAGGGCCGCAGCCAGGAGTGTCTTAAGGAAGGAGGGTGGGTGCAGTTCAGTGTGAGCTGAAATCATACGAAAACCGTCTGCCGGGGAGACGAAGTGCAATGGTTTCCACGAAGAACAAGGGCCGGGGGGAAGGTCCTCCGGACCCCCTTGGCTGCGCCTACGCTGGGGTCCCGCTCCCACCTGGGTGACGTCCTGCGTCCAGCTGGAGAAGCTCATGACGCAGACCTGCTGGTCGAACGGGTAGTAGCGGATGTTGATCTCGCAGGAGGAGCGCAGGATGGCGTGCGACAGCAGGGTCACCTCGCCCGACGACTTGACCATGGCCAGCGTGTTGTAGATGGCCCACTCATATGCCGAGTCGGCGCTGTGACGTCACAAGAGGCGGCGGGTCAGCGGGTGCCGTCCGTCGAGAGAACGCCAGGACGTGGGACGCTGGGACGCTGGGACAGGACAGGACGTAGGACAAGACGCTGGGACGTGGGGAGAGGGTCGAGGGAGTCACCACGACCACGTGCGGACACTTTTCCGAGGAATGACGGCTATTTTGGCAGTTAATGAGCGACGGTTGAGGATTATTACCGCCGCTTGACACACGACCTCCGTCCGAACGGTCGAGCGCCGAAGTAATTTTCGTGTTTGTTTTGTCTGATGTCCTGTAATAGCCCTCCATAGTAAATGATCCGCAATCAACTGTGGCCATTTGGTTCGGAACTGGATAAGGAGGAAATGATGAACGCATGGGTCGCCTGTGGAAAGGCAGTCAAGCATAATGTTCCATGAAGCTTGATTGACATCTGTAGAATGGGCACAACACGGCCACGTCGCGAGTGTGCCTTTCAGCCGCAATAAATACATGAATGAAAAGCAAAAATAAATAAATAAAGATACCCGACGAAACCAGATCATTTTCGTTTTCTTGCAAAATGCAGAATGCAGGAAACTCTTCGTCTGACAGTGAATTAAAACAGTTTAACAAAACAGGCAAGTTCATATGAATAAAAGGTGATTGATAAATTATGTCTGTCATAAACGTGCCATACAGCACTTCGCGACGTGTTGGTGCCGGGTGAGCTGTGTCGTGCAACGAATGGGCATCCATTAAACTGAAGAAATGCTACAAGCCTTTTCTTGTAATGACGTCAAATCTACGTCGTCTTCGCACGAACAGTGTTTTAAAACATCACGACTGAGTCAGTTCCAGAGTGACGGGTCACCTCTGGAAAGCGGTGTAGCCGCTATGCCAACACATCTAATGTTATACCTCATTTCATATTAGTGATAATCTAATAAAACAACTAGCCACCTCGAAAAATTGTTACTGTTCACGCACAATGGCAAATCTAGTAACATAAACATCAGATAGCCTAGGTTAACAGACCGGTACGTTTCGGGTGGATCGTTGTTCGCTGTTCCGTACCTGTTGTAAAGGACAACATCCGGCGTCCAGACATTCTTCCAGGGCACTCGAATCTCCTGAAGCCCCGCGTAATCGTCTGGGTTCCAGAACAGGAACGAGTCGTTCCATTTCATGATCATCTCGGCGTTCACCGTCATCACCTGATTCTTCTCATTCTGAACGAGATATGAGAAGACTGTGAGCGTTCCTTGCAGTTGGACAATGAATGAATGGGACGGGGGACGCGTCCCATTCAACGCGCTTCTGGTGGAGAACGGTCTCCGAGTGTATGTGCCAAATCCGCCTTATACTATGCAGTTTTTTTGACACCGACAGTGACTGACACATAACACAGTGTCGAAAGGATCTTGGGTCCCGATATCTCACCTAAATGATGGGAAATATGTTTTTTTTTTGCGAAAACATCAGAAACAATGATTGGTCACATGGTTTAGAGTCAGACCCCTTTGTATTATCCTGAATGCACGACGTTTGGAAGATATTCTGTTAATTCGTAAGGCTCGTCACCATCACGCCACATAAATCATAGTGGGGAACTTTCTGCCATCACAGTGCTCGACAAAAACAGAGCTTGAGACAGGCGGCCAGAGCCAGTGTTGAAACAAATGCAAATTACAGGGGTTGGTCCTCTCTGCATATTCCGCAATTTCAAGATCAAGGCTAGACTGGACAGAAATCGGTCCAAAATCTTAGTTTGCGACATATAATTTTGAAATATTTTCGCTCAAGATCAGCGCAGATTCCGACAAGATGATCAGCTCGGCCCGTGCAGCGAGGTATGGATGTAAAATTGGCGTGACGTAACGTCAGATCCGCAGACAATGATGGACTGCACGGGGCGATGGAACGCGATATTGGCACGACCACCGACCTAAAATGCTGCCGTTGGGGCGACGTCAGATCGTGATGCGCAGTGAGTCTAAACAAAAGACCAAGTACATCTCAGACACCGGTTTGAAATAACCCGTATGGCTCCCTTCGCGAATGTCACGGCAAAACACAGGACCAACCCTGCCAAGTGTGAAGAAACGACACGAAACTGCTGACCCCAGCGGCGCCTGCATGACAAATGACGTCATTGGAGGTAGCGCATCAAACCTTATTGCTTCTAATAAAGTCTTGAATGCCCTACTTGTGTCCCTGGAACCAAACACTGCCCTGTGGATCAGCCACTCGCATGTGACCAAGGTCAGCTGGAAGTTATTGCCGAACATACAGGACAACTGCCCCCGTGTTCCTTTGTCAACAGTAAGCCAGGGCCATTAACAAATAGATTCCATCGGATGCTTGGCATATCCTAATGGCCGTACTTAAGCATCACCCCACGCTGCCTTTTTTTAATAATGAAACAAGGGTTAAATGATTATCCGGACGTATGTTTCCAGGCAGAGTGAAAACGGGAGGATATCACACAACAAAATCGCAAGGCAGTAGATTTCTAGCTTGCTTATACAAAACCCTAATAAACACATTGAGTGCAAAGCAAAAGTCGAATGACGGTGAATCTATACAAAAATTCTTAAGCTAAGATAACTGTGTTTTAAATACTCAATGCACGCTGTCATTGTGGCATTACTAGGGCACCTAATCATACAAATTAATTCATTTTGGAACTTGTATTGTAATACAATGGGCCAAGAAAAGAAAAAAAAACTAACAGGCTGGGTCACTGTGACTACCTTTTTTGCCAATGATCCATATTTAGGTTTGTGTTGGAAGTCTCCTAAGCCAGTTGGGATGCTTCCTACCAGCTCATTAACATTTGTCGAAAATTGTGTAACCATATTGTCTTGAAAAAAGACATTCCCATACATTGCGTGTCACATCGGTGCTTTATACCGATGTCCAGTTCCCTTCTGCCCGTCGGATTACGCCAGGTTGAGTGATTTAACATGACTATGGAAAGCTAAACATTTTTCTCAGTCGTATGTTTTTGTGTTAAAACGGTGGTAAAAGGCAATAGGAGGAAACGTGCTTGCTGTTTTGCTTATTTTGTGGAACAGTATGTTGACACGAGATTCGTTTGGCAAAAGACGTGCAACACTGTGTTTCACATTCTTCAAAAGATGCTGCGCTATTCATGAAAATTACAAATTTCAGTTCAACACAGACAGCCATGCTGTTCAAAGCCAACATTCGATATTGGTCACATCTGACTTCTATTTCCAACGCTGCTGAGTACAATGACGTCAAATGTATGACAAATCAACGAATCTGATCGACATGGATAGTCCGTTTACCGTTCCTTGATAGGGCTACCGCATTACCTTCTGCCGCATCACAAAAGCCTCGCAGTTAAGTTGACTGCGTTACGCAGCCCACTAATGAAGACATTTTCTCCGATTTGTCTTTTGGACACGCATTTCGAAGGGCAAAAACCAGCTGCCCCGAAAAAAATTCGGTATCCCCACCTGAACAGTAAAGCCATTTTCTTTGGCGAAATCTTGTTGACGAGATTGCCTCAGGTCAGGCCATATTACGTAACATGTGTGTTCATCATCCGTGTGACGCTTTTATCCAAATGAGCTACAGGCTGCTGATTACCCGCCGTTTTGGCGGAGGGCCCAGCAATTTAGCTCACGTGACGCTCATCAAAGTTCGAGCCGACAAAATAAACGCAGTACCGCGCACTATCAGCATAACAGGTTTCATGCGGTTTCATGCAGCGTCTGCGCTGCAGACCACAACAGTGGCGTAAATCATACTTTGCATGATGAAAATACTACGATGCCGTAGGCACATTCACCATTGGAACCAGGCTGCTACACGTTGCTGGATTTACGATGTCCTTACTCCTCACGTTTAGGGAGTGCGTTTTCAGCAGATGGATCGACAGTTTGGCAAGCACATTGGTAGTGCCAAAAAATAAGTTACAACGTCGAAATTTCGCGCATCTTTTGGTGTATTACTAATGCGTCCACTGACTTCAAATTTTACAAATCGGTTCATAACTTCTCCCACTACCGCTGCCAGCCAGGATGTGGCTCTGAGTGCCAATCCATCGTCGGCGGCGGGCAGCCACATGCTTTTCGGGCCGTAGGACGGGCACAGTGTGGCGTATGGAACAACTGCTGCCAGACAGTCAGGCACAGATCTTTGTGAAGAGTAAGTCTGTGAGATGAAATTACAATCCAACGGATAGATAACATGGGACAGATCAATCGGGCTAATCCAGCGGTTTCCAAACTTTTCAGTGCTGTCACCCCTTTGTGATCGTGATTGGGGGCCATTACTCCACCCGGAGTGAAAGCTGATTGTTATTAGCGAGCAGCCCAAAGCATATTTAGCATGGACTAGATGGACGACCTATAGCATCAATTCCCTGTCACCCTCGCCTGTTTCTGCCGTACGTTTTGGAGGAACATTTGCCATTTTTGTGAAATTTCCGATCACCTTTCCTGCTTGAAAACAACATTGATAAACATCCATTTGCATGCTTATATTCGACCACGTACATCGATGATTGTACAAAGTTAACATCTTCGCCGGAGAGGAGGCAGATTTCGTCCCTCTCTAAACTCGCAAATGCTTATTTTTTTACATTGAGCCGGATTCAACTGATGGTATATTTGTTCCTTTGGTATCCATCTTTCTTGTAATACAGAAGAATAAGATAACGCGTAAAGAATATACAAACGAGGAAACAGATACCTTAACCGCCTTGTCGGGGAAACGTCAACTTAAGGGAATCTAAGTGTGTGATGTTAGAGCTTACGCAGTTAGTGTTAACAAGCGCACTAGAAGGGAGCACTTTTATGTCTTTTACCTTTACCTTTACCTCTTTTCCCCGAAAATCTCGAAAACGGACCAGAACCGGTCACCGCTGCTTTGTGACATTTATGAGAACTTAATATCTCGTCGACTGACGCCAAAAAACGAAAATCGGACTGCAATTTTTGACCTTTTGAAGCATTTGAAACCAAAGAAACATAACAAAAATTAACAGCTGTCGCAGACAAAACGGAACTTTGCGAGAGGACTGGCGATCTACACAAGAGTGCCGTTTGAATATTATCAGCTGAGATCATGCGGGGATAACAGATGGATGTGCCAAGACTACAGCCAGGGCCAGTGGAGGTTAAGGTTAACAAAGGCCAAGGTGAACCAGCCAATGACCCGATCCAGATGTGCTTTGCAACATGTCAATTTGCATGAAATATATATTCAAAGAATCTAATAAAAAGACGTCTGGGCATCCTGATACGTTTATGTATGTACATACATATAAAATGTTACGTTTTACAACGACCAAATCATGTCGTTGGGCTCATTATCACGAAATAACTATGGTGCAAACAATGGACCTGAAATTTATTGTAGGTCGAAAACTTCATCGAAGGTTGATGATCTCGCTCACTTGCTTTGACTTTGCAGAGGTCAATGAATGCTGGAAGTGAACAAATTTACCGATATTGGCTGTCAATAAAATTACCTTAAATTATGTGTTTAGCGCCCTTATTTACACTCAAGCTAAAGCAGTACTCTATGTTGTTCGAGATCTGATCCGCAAAGAATGAAAAAATGACGCCAAAAGTAATGAGATGACATGATTGTGATATTCCATGCTTTATCGCTCTAGCACGTGCCCTTCTCTCGTTTCGTCCGAAAAACCGCAAGGAAGGGCCTGTACGGGCCGAGAAAATGTCCAAAGTTGACCTTTCTGACTTCATTTGACCTTAAAGATATTGACCTAGGGTCATGAAAATTGTACACTATGTAGACTTTTGTGGTTCTACTCTAACCCTAAAATTTTCTCTCTGTAGCTTGTTACGTTTCTGAGATTGGTTCCAGTGCGCGTTAGCGCGAAACCCCCTTCAACTGAACGTGTTAAAGGACTGATAGGCTCGACGGTGCTGAAATCGGTATGAAGAGGAGGAGCGAGCAACGAGCACAATGTACACGTTCACCATCAATCGGTCACCGTCTCAGCGTCAAAAGTTCTTGGCCAGGTCCCGGAGCAGCTTCATGTCCACACACCACCACCACCGACCGCTCCTGAGCAGCGGCGTGCACGGCCGATCCCCGACGCCGCCGGCCAGGCCGCGGACCGCTCCGGGCAGGGCAAACCCGTCAGCGGCGTCCCAGACCGACGTCCCCCGCGCCTGCCGGGCCGGCGGGGCAGCCCAGAGCAGGAGGCTATCTCGGGTAGGACGCCGCCGCCGAGCGGCAGATGACCGCGCCTCTACAGCAGCCAGCAGCACGGAATGTGGGCGTCAAGCTGCCGCGCTGAGACGTCGACCGAAGGACGGCCGGAGCAGGGACGCAGAGGTCGGCGGCGCCAAGTGGCTGACGATCATGAGTGGTGTGACTGCTAGTGGTGGTATTTGGGGGTAAAATGATAGTATTGGCCGCGAGTGGTAGTATTGGCCGATTTCAACGGAATTTTTCAAGGAGGTATGACGCTGGTAGCGGGCTCGTCATCTGTGAACCTTTATCATCCCAGGTAAGTGACTTATAGGCCAAATGAGGTCAAATATACAGTGACTGAGGCCTGGGTTAGGTGAAGACAGCCTTTCCTCTCGTACATTATATCTTCCAGGTTATGACAAAAGCTGGCATGGTGAAGGCCGCAACAGACTCCCCATATCCACAGTCCTCCTCGTTTGCTCAATGAATAGCGACTCGGGCTTACAATTGCAAGGTTTTGGATTCGAAATTCGCGCCTCCAGTTTAATATCATATACTGTTGACCTCAGTTTAAGATTATACACAACATATACAAATTTTCACTCCACTACACTAGTTTACACTCGTGGCAAACCTCACATAATATATCTTATAATTATATACATAAGATACATAATTATATGCATTAAACTTAGTCTTCGCTGTATACTTGATGGCTTTCTTCCAAGGCTATCGATTAACATGTCCTCAGTAAACGACTGGTATGGGAGTGTAAGCAAAGCCTAAAAATCTCCCTGTGATTTAATTTTGTGATAAACCGTGACCTCTGGTCAGCCGTGCTTTGCAGAAAGGTGTCCGCATTGTTCGGGCACCGATTAACTGTCCCAAGGAAACATGTATGGGAATGTAAGCAAAGCCTAAAAATCTCGTCTGCGATTTAATGGATGCTTTGTGTGGCCTGTGACCTATGTCCATCTGGTTAACCCTGTGTCTCAGGAAAGTGCCCGTATTGTTCAGGTCTGCATACCGATAATGCTCGGGTATTATCTTAAGTTATATCATTATTCTATATATTGATGCTGAAATAAATTGAAATATATCTCAAAATAAAAGTGAAAAATATGTCTACGTTTAGACTGATGGGGCAAGGTACTAACAATGTTTTTCGTAACTTTCGGCTTACCTCAGTCAAAGGTAATGAAAGTTTAATGCAAATTGTCCGACAACACTCAGCAACATAACAGGCGGATTGGTGAAGGAGTAAATTTGCAGTCTTACATTCACTGGATTTCAGTGACTAACCACCAAACATTCTCCTTTGGTACACTAAGCGTCCGGAATGAGAAAACGTCCTTATTACCAGATATGGACTGGCATATCTGTTACTAGGCCAGATAATAATTAACTTTCTAGACAACCCGAAACGTTAAGAATCTCGTTAAGACTCTAGTGCGAGTACACCAGAACGACTCACAGCCCTCGGCTTGTTCAGCACTGGTTAGACTGACAGCATCCAGCTGTCAAGCATTCAGGAAGGACGGTGCCCATCTTTTACCGCCCAGCTTCCTTTCGCTGGCTTTTGCGTTTCGTTTCTTACTACGCAAACTTTGCCGATCCGTATAATGAAATTTTCTCGCTACGAAAAATTACGCTACAATTACGTTCAAATACGTTGTTAGGACAGTCACTGAAAAAGACGACGGACCCTTTAGCCTTACCATACGCAGTTAAATGAGGCAAAGAGCCCAACCACAAAGAAACATTAGCTTCGGCACTTTTGAACATTAAGCTGACACTAATGCGTCTTAATTGCACCCTTGACAAATTGCTGATTTCCCAATATCGATGTCGCCGTTAGAAATCCCCAATATAGCCCTCTCAGAATGAATCGTACTGGCAGGAGGCGTTATTAGCATTAACTATACAGGGTCATTCGGACCAAAGTACGAGAGAGCTACAGAAACCCACTCAACCACGGAAAAGTGCACCCGCGACTACGGGCAGCCCAATTCTACAATGAGCGGGAGTATACGAACGCGTAGCTCTTCCACCAGCCGTGCGATGCGTAACTCCCGATCACGGCAAAGCCGGCGTGCCGGAGACCACTCCTCACCAGGTCGATCAGGTTGTAGATGGAGACCTCGAACTCGATGGTTGTGGGCGTAGTGTAGCTCAGGACCGGCCGGATCGAGGTTGAGTAGTTGGTGAAGAGGTACCGGTGGAGCTCGTACTGCGGGGTCTCAATCGAAATGCTTCCTGTCGACGAAAGTGAGACGCGTCAGTCAAAAGCGGTGGAGGAAGCCCAGAGGTTGCAGTACAGCTCACACCGGGACATCTCAGTCGGGATAACCCAGCCGGGATTTTTCTTACCGACAAAGAGGGGGACACGTCATCTAATGATACTTTCGAATTCTTCATCGTAGTGTCATGGATCTGCAGGCCACATGCAGAGATCCGTTATGTGGTCTGGGTATGCTTATTAACCCTTACTGGACGTAAGCATTTTCATCTGCGAAGGGGTGGCGTGTTCAAGGATATTTGATTTGACCCCTTCTAATGACCTAGAAACTTGCCAAGTCACGTCGAAAGAGAGAACGTCATCGTTTGCCGTCTACGTTGGTGCAGGCATACACATATATATATGTGTATATATATATATATATATATATATATATATATATATATATATATATATATACGTATTCAGCCAATAAAGAAAAACCCCAGTGGTTGGCAACTACCTCCTGTTCCGTGAGGGTTAAACTCATTCCATATTTTAGCGATGACTCCAATTGCTTTGTGTGGGCCGACCTTGAGGCTGACCATTTAAACTGATAGCCGATCATTCACATCTCATTGTGTAGCAGGTTATTGTGATGCTCCAGATATCCCAAAACATTTTCGTCTTGTTTTTTCTCCAAGATACCACATCTTTTCTCCACAACTTCCCTCGAGTTCCTGTTCCTAAATTACCCTAACGCCAGTAGCAGAGTTAGCAGCCTTTCTGCCGAATTGGCTGTAATTCGTTGCACAGAAAAATAACAATGAACACAGATGTTGATGGCAAAAAATGGCAATCCTTTAGAAGCGCACGCCATAAACCAAGCACACTGGATGACACATATACGGCGCGCGAGGCAAAAGGAGACGTCAGCTGTTGCGAGAAACAACAACATTATGCACTGGAGCTCCAGGTCGTAGATCACCTACTATTCGCTCTTGTTTTACACAGTAGGTTAGGTTAGGTTAGGTTAGGTTAGGTTAGCGAATAGTAGGTGATCCACGACCCTGGAGCTCCAGTGCATAATGTTGCGTTTCGCAACACACGTCTTTCCGCGCTATATGTCATCCAGTGCGGTTTATGGCGCACGCTTCTAAAGGATTACCGCAAAAAATTAACAAGCTCTAAGCGTTAGGTTTATTATATATATATATAGGTTAAGCGTTCTAAGTTCATATCCCGTATGCTTTGACATGCTGCGTAAGCGAACACAAATGACCATGATTATTTTATTATTTTACTGTTATGGTAAACCAAGACGATGTTTCAAGTTTCTGTAAAACACGTACACACCTAGACACGTTGGAAGAACAGGCCTGACAAATGTCTGTTTGTGCTTGGGACACGTACGAGTTGTGTGCGTTAAGCATGCTTTCGAAATCTTTCATGCGCTCAATAACAGCGTGCCTGGTGAAGCGTAATTGACGTCATTGACCTCATTCCTTGGAACGATGCTGCACGCTTTAGATGTCGGTCAGCACCACGAGTGTTTGTCGTAAACAATCTGATTGCATTGACAACGGCCGGAAACCAGGGAGCACACATGAGAGGGGGAGAAAAGGGAAGAGAGAGAAAGAGAGAGAGAGAGAGAGAGAGAGAGAGAGAGAGAGAGAGAGAGAGAGAGAGAGAGAGAGAAGGAGGGAGACAGGGAAGGGGGAAAACAGTGTATTGAGACAGGCCAGTATGTCGTTGGCTGAGAATGGTTAATAGTGGCCGACACCGCTTTTTTAACTTGCGGAGATGAGCTGATCCTCTTCACAGAAAAAAACGCAGTGCTCCTGTACATATATAATGAGAATTGCTGCTTGATGATGATCATGCACATATGTGTTTGTGTGCTTTTCACTGTATTTTTTGTGCAACCTATCTCGTCGTATAACACTGTAAATATGCATCTCATTGCATGCTGTGTGTTATGTGCGCGCCTCCACTTTCACTGTTCCTTATCATTTGACTCGGGCTTGAGAATAGTCCCGATGATCTCAGTCATGGCAAGGGAATGAGCTTACGAAGTGCATAAACAAATAAATAGATAGTTCTGCTCTTGAGTTCTTGATAAAACAACGATCGATTGTATGGTTGCTACTCAAATTTCCCGCAAACACAAATGGCACAACAAAATACACTGTTCTGAATAAAATGACATACATCTGCATTTCATAAGCGCTATGTTCCAAAATAACATGAAGAAACTAAAGATGGGGAAAAGAACTCAATGGCAGTTTCATACCGGCGACGCTTAAGTGGCCAGTAAAGCTCAAGACAAGTAAAAAAAAAAATTACATACATTTTTGAACTCGTACTGAAGTTGAAAACTTAGGTTGAGAACACCTAGCGATAGCGTTGGCGTTAGGTTGGAAATTTCCAATTGCTCCTGGCCGATCGGTTCCTGTGTAACTAAGGTTTTCATTGGCCTTTACCTGGTACGACAACACAGTGCAAGTGGTAGCTAGGTCATTAATGCTGAAATATCTAATGCAAGATACAACAGCAAGTGCTTTGTAGCAGTACCTGTCCCACGGTTAGTCTTAGCAGGCTCATTAGGCCTAATACCCGATTAATTTCCTATTATCTTCCTTGAGTATTCCATGTGTTCGCCTCAGGTACGTGCTGTGCAGCGGATTAAGAACTGATTCGTGAGAATTAACGTCCTGGAAATGACAGCTTTGGTTGGGTCTTAAGGATTCGGCTTCTTAAAGCACCTACAGTCGCAGAATTTGCCTGATTTTGAGGAGTAGCAGGGCAATCTTGCGCTACCCATTGTTGGGTCTTGAAATTATTGACGGTGCAAATTATCGGCATTCTTCCGCGCACAACTGGAACATATTTCATTGAGTTTTGGGAAGGACAGTCATGCTTTCAATGCCCCTAGCCTATTTTCAAGGATCACGATGTCAAAGACGACCGTCCGAACGGTTTCCAACCAATTTAAGGAATGAAAATAAATAGGAATATTACATAAGAGTTTCATGACAATCATGCAATTGAAATGGTTTCTAAATACCAAAACAAAGCTGTCTTAACCCTATTCCCGGAGGGCTAGACGGTATGGCCGATTCCCGGCAGGGGGGGGGCGGATTCGGCCCCCCCCTGAGATCTCGAGAACTACTCGTCCGATTTCGTCGCAACAAACGGCAATCGATTTGCCGTGACGTAAACTACATTTTTATAAAAAGAAATTTTCAAAATTTCGACATTTGTGGACACAGGGGGCAAAAATGTTAAAATAGGGGGGACTTTTGAACCTCTTATAACTCCTTCGTTTATGGACCGATTTCAATGAAACTGGCATGAATCGAGAGATTATGGATAGGGCTTTTACCATGAGTCCACAAATCTGAAATTTTGAGAAAATTCATGGGCGTTCACAGGGTTTCAAAAATAGGAGGATTAATTTTCCAACAACTGAATCAACAAAAAAGGCAAAAACACTTTTTTGGCTTCTGCTAGTCATGCTATGCTAAAGAAGTACAAATCGTATTGCAATGTTGGTATAATGTTAGCATAGGCGGTGCCAGGGACATGAAAAAGGGGGAACTGCCATGGTCACACGTTCTTCAGATCAACTTGTGACCTTTGACCTTAAATGGCCTCCAGTGACCTTGGGGTCACCTGGAATGATCTCGTGTGCATTTGATACTATCTGTAAACGTTTTCAATCATCTGAATTCACTCTATTCCAAAAATTTCATTTTATGACTATTGCGATATAAAGTACGCGCACTGACATTTTAGGTCATAGCTCCGTGACCCGACCTGATATCAAACTGAAACTTGGTACACAAGTAGAGGGTACCTTTCTACGTCATATATATTCCGGGTTTGGCATTTGAAAAAACGTTGCCGAAATTATTGCAAAAAAATACATTTTGACTTTTGACCTTGACCTGACCTTGTAAAGTGACCTCAGATAAACAAAATTTTGTGCGCACATTTCCTAACTATTTAACTATACATCCATATAAGGTTTTAAGTTCTATCTTAAAAACTCTGTTTTTGGCAGACATTTTCCTTTTACCCTCAACATGGCCAAAAATGACCTGAGGTTCCTCCCAAAAACGTTGCCTGGCTCCGCTCCTGAGCAAAGTACAATTGTGAAATTTTGTCACAGCGCGTAGAAAGGATAGCTAGGAAAAGTCACCAAGTTTCGTGAGGCTGCGTCAAAAAGCCTCGAATTGGCAAGCAAAAAACCCGAGGGGGGGCGGATTCCGCCCCCCCCCCTGCCGGGAATAGGGTTAAGGCTTCAGATTATGTTAAGGCAGGGGTTCAACGGCAAAGGCAAAAAACAATTATTCATGCCGACATTGCAACGCCAATGCGTCTCTGTTTCTTTTGACTTGACATCACTGATACTTCGTCAGACATGCCAGATTCATAGTAAGGATTGCCAATCAGGGACATCTCGAGATAAATCAGGTCACGCAAGATCAGTCTTACGCCTTTAATATCACGCCAATGGCTGAGCTATATGTGCTAAATCAATGTCATTTGACCATGAATATCAAGCTGAGTGACAAAAAAGTCCAGATATTTGCTACTTTACTTTCAGATCATTTCGGGTCAGGTAAAGAACGCGAATGAAGCATAACTGTCTATTGTATGGAATCAATGTGTGTTTGTTATGGACCTCATCCAAACGGTGTCAAAAGGTGGGTGCATTTATAGAACGAGCGGGACATGCTCATGCCAGGGTTCCTCACCTTCAGTGCGGTATTTTGTGTAAGGCATCCTACATGAGGATGCCTTATTTACACATCTTATATCAGGTCAAACTAGGTCAAACAATTAATTGTATCGTATGAAGTACAAAATGTACAAGTGTAGCGACAACTTACACGACTTTACGCCATTCAGGCGCTTCAGAAGTATCTTGGAACCGTTTAGTAGATGCAGAATCATGATGGGTATGTCAGGCCATGCGATGTCAAAAGACGTGAGTCGCTGTTGATTGAGTGTATGAACGAGTCTGAGGCGAGTCCGTAAACTGAATCTTTAATGTCACGAATATATGAAACGATTTAGCGCCTTACCTTCAGACTGCATGGTGAAAGTCTGTTCTTTCCAAGAATGTGTACTTTATGTCAAAGAATTAACCCAAAAGATGTGTCATAACCAACGTATGTGACTACCTAGACAAAAAGGAAATTTCAAAAGTTCAGCGAAAGATTACAAGTATGGCCACCCTCGTATAAAATGGATTTAGCGTAAGTTAGGGCACAAGCCGATCGGTTTATACATTGCTGAAGTTGAGTACGTGGCCATTGACAAAACAATCCCCATCACGCACTAAATTTCTTTCTTTGTTAACATCTGATACAAGCATGAACTCTGGAGTATCACTCTCACTCATGTAGCCTGGCACAATACGTTTCATAATTTGACTTTTTAAGTGAAAGGTCCTTGGCTTTCACTAGATCACTTCGCAGACCACAGCACTCACGAGCAATGCAGATCCCTTGGAGCCTTTCTGGTAATACCTTTGATGAGTCCGCGCATGTGGAGGAGAGAAGCGTGGGCCACGATCTGGTTCCGAATTTCTCTAGGGTAGTGGTGTTTCAGTATTTTTACAATGAATCAGTCTGGGTATATCAGAATGTTTCCTTGAGGAGCGACGGCCTTTTTGGTTTGGTTTGACAGTCCCTGGGCTCTGCACGTGACACCTTAGGATCCCGGCATTCGTGGGAAAGGGTGGCTAGAATTGTATTTCAGGTACACGTCAGATGTAACTAGGTTTCTACACTCAGCTGTTCCGATTTCAACCTTCCCTCGCGAATGGAACGTCTTAGAATAGAAGATTTCATCCTTCTCCCGCCCAGTTTTAAACTCATTATCCGATACACGTAATCGCGTAATGGACCTCAGTACTTCTTTTCCATGCCGCAACAAAACAAATATTTTTACACTGTTATCGCCCGGAAAATTCAGACATACGAATAATGGTTGGAGATGCTATTTTATTATGAGTAACAAAGACACTAAGACCCATTAACGCCTAGACATACCAACGAAATGTAAGTGATCCGTGGCTTTTATGGTCGTCCCCCAATTAACAACTAACAACCCTTCCCCGCGCGCTGGCAGCATCTCCGGCTTCACGGAACCTTGCAGAAGCCACACTCAGAACGATCCGGAGCCGTCCTGTTTATGGGACATTGGTCATTAACCCTATTCCCGGCAGGGGGGGCTGAATCCGCCCCCCCCTCGGGTTTTTTGCTTGCCAATTCCAGGCTTTTTAACGCAGCTTGACGAAAATTAGTGACTTTTCCTAGCTATTCTTTCTACGTGCCGTGACAAAATTTCAAAATTCCATTTTGCTCAGGGGCGGGGCCAGGCAACGTTTTTGGGAGGCACCTCAGGCCATTTTTGGCCATGTTCAGGGTAAAAGGAGAATGGCTGCCAAAAACAGAGTTTTAAAGCTAGAACTTAAAACTTTATATGGATGTATAGCTAAATAATTGGGCAATGTGCAGATGTAATTTTGTTTATCTGATATCATTTAA
The DNA here is from genome assembly GCA_030062745.1 of Capitulum mitella. Classification (NCBI taxonomy): domain Eukaryota; kingdom Metazoa; phylum Arthropoda; class Thecostraca; order Pollicipedomorpha; family Pollicipedidae; genus Capitulum; species Capitulum mitella. The sequence continues at coordinate 28,034,338 of CP099844.1, forward strand.
CAAGGTCAGGTCAAGGTCAAAATTCAAAATTTGTTTTTTTGCTATAATTTCGGTGCCGTTTTTTCAAATGCCAAACCCGGAATACATATTACGTAGACTGGATGCCTTATACTTGCGTACCGAGTTTTAACTTGATATAAGGTCGGGTCACGGAGATATGACCTAAAATGTCAGTGTGCATACCCTATATCGCAATAGCCATAAAATGAAATGTTTGAAAAGGAGTGAATTCAAATGATTGAAAACGTTTACAAATGATATTAAATGCACATGAGATCATTCCAAGTGACCCCAAGCTCACTTGAGGTCATTTAAGGTCAAAGGTCACAAGTTGATCTGAGAAACGTGTGACCATGACAGTTCCCCTTTTTCATGTCCCTGGCACAGCCTATGCTAATATTATACAAACATTGTAATGTGATTTGTACTTCTTTAGTATAACATGACTATCAGAAGCCAAAAAGGGTGTTTGCCTATTTTGTTCATTCAGTTGTTAGAGAACTAATTCCCCTATTTTTAAAACCCTGTGAACGCCCAAGAATTTTCTCAAAATTTCAGATTTGCGGATTCATGGTAAAAGCTCTATCCATAATCTCTCGATTCATGCCGGTTTCATCGAAATCGGTCAATAAACAACGGAGTTATAAGAAGTCCAAATGTACCCCCTATTTTGACACTTTTGCCCCCCTGTATCCACAAATTTCAAAATTTTGAAAATTTCTTTTTATAAAAGTGTTGTTCACGTCACGGCAAATCGATTGCCGTTTGTTGCGATGAAATCGGACGAGTAGTTCTCGAGATCTCAGGGGGGGCCTAATCCGCCCCCTCCCCCTGCCGGGAATCGACCATACCGTCTAGCCCTCCGGGAATAGGGTTAATGAGCTAAAATAACGTACACCGACCCATGTCATCGTGAAGCCATACGCTTCAGTCCTTGCAACCATTGCAGCTACTGTCAAGTGTGCGCGGCGAAACGGACTGACCTGTCAGTCTTAACAACACACTGAAGATCAGTGAAGCTCCTGACGAGATAACGGAGCCGGTCATGGCTTGTCGGGAGCCTGAAGTCGCCCAGTTTTCAGACGCGGCAGGACTGCGAATATGGATTTTCCTCGCTAAATGGAGGACCGCCAACGTCACAGCAGCGGCCAAGCGGTTCTTTACAGCGGTGGTCGTTCACACTCCGCTGATGCTCCCTCGTCACCACGGTGTTGTGACAGGATCTTGACAGTTCTCCAGCCAGGGTTGAGTATCTGTCTTGCAAGTCGGTCGTTTGACGAATGAATAACCTTCGCCTTTTGCAGGCAAGCACTTTCACCAGAAAGCCATCTCACCCTAAAGACCTCACCCACGTTGCGTTTTCGAGTAACCTCAGATGACATCCAACCTCTCACTAAGCATGGCAAACTATCAAAGAGGTCCTCGAGTCTAAGTTGGTAAGGCGGCGTGCGTCGGCACGGCGCTGTGAGGACCGGAGCCGTCACGCAGCACCGTCACGAGCCAGACCTGAAACACACCGTCGCCTCAGCCTGGTCCGTCACAGACCACGGGCCACGCAGCCTGGCCATGCGGCGCCGACCGAGTCCAGCTGGCGACAGGACCGCCGGCCACGGCCCTGTGAGCGTCAGCACAGGGTCAGACCCCGCCGACGACGCCTGCGCGTCGGAGCGCCACCGACCGCCTCCCACGTGACCAGCGGGGGGGGGTCTCGCTATCACTCAGCTCTGGAGAAGACTGGCGGCGGTGGGGAAGGGGAGCACGTCATTGTCCTCAGGCTGGGCGGCCTAGGGTAGCAGTTGTCTACGGACGACATGCCTGCGCCAGCAGGCGACAGTGGTGACAAGCTCAGTTGAATGTTAGGTGTCCAAAACTAAATAGTTTGTTCGAGCTCATCACGTCCTCACTCACATCAAGTATCGAATACAGATGAGAGAGCGTGACATCTGGAATACGATTGAACTACCTGTCGTGTCCATTTCGTCCCAGGTTCAGGCTCAGGTCTAGGTTACAGATCGGGGGCAGGGTGGTCACCAGGGGATTCCTCATCCTTGATTTCGTTCTTCTTTTTCCGTTTTTTTTGTGGCGACGTATATGCAAGCTCAGTGCCTAACGACTATGAACTGCCAAAACTAGAGCAAAATCTATTTGGTTCTGACTATAGCAATGCCCGCCATTGTTCGACATTTCCGTAGCACATATGCGCCTCTGTGATTAGGGCTCGGTATTTGTCGCAACCTGACTTGTTCATCGGCCGCCACGCTATGCGTCATGTCCTTGCAGCCTCAGTGAAATCTCGTCTTGAGGTCACGCTAGAACATTTCTGGTTCCATTTTCCGTGTCACGAGCGCTTAGGTATTTGTGGCACCGAACTGCTGATTACGACCTGACAGCCATTGCTTTGTAAATGCCCTCTCATTTGTATTCCTTCGCTTTTGTGAAGGCAAAGCGAAACGGATGGGTTGTCCGTGCGGCCGGCGTTGGGAGGCGCATGGCCTGCCCAGAAGGGCACGCGACGCTCGTCACAAATTACCGAGCAAACAGGAAAATCGATTGCAGCGGTGGCGGAGCTAACGTACGTGACGGCTGCCACCTGGTCAGGGCGGCCGGCCGGCCCGTGACGTGTACCCCCTCCCCTGCCCCGGGGGCCGGTTGACAGCTGACTCTGTGGCAGTGGCAGGCCGGGAGAGCTGGGAGCTGGGAGACGCAGGATCTGGGGGACACCCGTGGGGGCTGCACCAGGATGTTCCGGCTGCGCGATGGCGCCAGCAAGAGTGTTTGTGAGTGGACGAAGGAATGGCGTGAATGAAATGAACTGCAGGTTTTTTGTCTTTAGGTAGACTTTCGTTAAGAATGCTGTGTTGCCATTCAAGCCTATGGTCCGGGTAAGGTCTACTGTACGGCGTAGTGTTTGGAGATTTAAACTATGTTCGTTGCATTGGGCTAGAGCGCTCACTTATATCTGATGCGTGGATACACCTTCAAAACTATCCCCTTTCAACCTGCCCCCGACTGGGAGGGGGCGGTTGACCGCCCCCCCCCCCCGAGTTTTTTTTTCCAAGATTGCGAGAGAACAAACAAACGCAACGGCAAGAAACTTGGTGTACCTTTAGCTTGACCATTTGTACACCTTGCAGCCAATTTTTTACCTCAGGTCAACTAAATCGTCCGACCTAGGTCAGATCAACTGGACCTATGTCCAAAAAAGTTTAGCGCCCTGTAACTTTTTCGAAAAACATAATATCACAATAAAACTTTCAAAAAAACTTAGAGACTTTGGTAAATGCAATACAGCTGCTGTCTCGGATTTTTCGGAAATTTACGGGTCACTGAACTAGGGTCAAGCCCGTTTTCAACATAAGCTGTCTTTTCGGAAACTGACAGAATTTTTTAAAGCAATTTGAATGTGGGGGATCCAGACATTTCGGGCTGAAAATGGAAGAACTGGCTCGCACAGTTGCAACTAATATCAAGAAGTCGAAAAAGTTTAAAAAATTGCTTATTTTGGAAATAAACAGACTTTAGTGAATAAAGCTTTGCCAATTGTGTAGATTATTCATTAATAAGTTTTTTTTCTCAAAATTTGAACATGAGATATCATCCCAAAAACCAACTGGATCAAGAAATAACACTTGTCATGGCATATGTCACGAAAATAAAAGAACGCTAAAATTGGTTCCCGTTAATTTCATACCGCCTGTGTCGGCCGTGCCCGCCGTCTAGCATTTCGAAAACCACCGTGTCTTAACCCAACGTTTCCGTGTACATATTAAACAAATCTGAGAAAATAGGCGTGTATCGGCATCTGGGGACTCTTACCTGTTCTTTGGTACCTTTATCTAGACTTTATTAGTCATAGCCCTTGAGATCCAGGCCGTTTCTCGGTCTCATGCAGTCGGCCATGAGAAACCATATATAGGACGTAAATTGCTTACATATTATCTAAAACTAAAAATGGGGTCAATTTTGAGCTCTACTCATCACAAACTTTCCAATGGTGTGCTTATTTTTATCGTGTGACCAACCGTTCGTGAGTTAGAGGGGGGCAGTCAAACGCCCCACCAGTCGAGCGTGCATGGCAGCGACCCGCGGTAGTCCGCGGGTTAATGGAACGTTTTAGTGCTTTCATTTCGTAGGAATTAACTTGCATTCAAGCAGGACGAATTCCGCACATGGTTTATCTTTGTTGTTGCTGCCCAGGGAAAATTAGTCCCACTTGTCTTGTCATTCACCATCATTTGCTTGTTTACAAAGAGGATTGGTGTAGGGTTCGTGAACGTAGATATTAGAGCATTATTACCTCTTTCCACGACATTATGAGTGTTTTTCGTTCAAATACTTACAAACGCACTGGTCAAACTGCACTTTGGCCGGGCAAATCAAGCCATATTTAGGCATATATCATGATACCTTTTTACCCAGATGCCTTGCTGAGGTGATTAGAGCCTTGCTAAGGACCACAGCTCGCGTCAAAAACATGTCGTAGAATCCTTCTATCTATACTTTCAAGCACGCCAAAAGGTCCGTAATATAGGTAATTTTATCAAACGCCCTGGTTGCATATAATTCGATGGTTTTTCTCAAACTCTAGTGTTTGAAGACGCAACGTCATGTTGTCCTGCACGATGACGTTCTCTTCTGTTTCAGGCTACATGTTTCTCGTCTCTTTTCTTTGCATCGTGGCCATCTTTTTGCTGACGAGAGACTCTCTAGGTCTGAAACATATGCAACTGTTTTCACCAAACGCCCTGAGGTAAGTATGATTCTTGAGTACGTCCAGACAAAGGCACACCCAGACATTACAAAGATAACGGAGAGGAAACAAAGATCCCATGCTTTTGCGAATATCTGCCGACAGCGTAGACGTACCTGCAAAAGAAAGAATCACTCCAGCTGTGACTATTTCACCATGCCTCTGCGTACAATGCGCACTATTGCCCTCGTTGATTAAGCATACCGTGTGACACGAACAAAGTCCAAGACAGTTCGATTCTCGAGAAGTCGCGATATCTCAGATTCCGTGAAAAGCCGCCGATGAATCTCAGATTATCTCCGACTGAAAAGCCGTTGGTGGACAGCGCTGTCACAAATGAACAAGTAACTCAGGTGCGCTTTCCGTGACAGATCTCACGGCCAGAGCAGTCGCCCCCATCCGCCGCCGGCCGCGCCGGACCCCCGAGAAAAGCTCAAACACAAGAGGGTCGATGCAGGTGCGTCGGCAGCGTGGGAGTCATGGAGAACTCCCGAACACCCCGCAAACAAACGGAATTGTTGTCACCGTGCTGGCGCCCCGGAAGAAGTCGTGTTTCACCCGAGTCCAGTTTGCTTCTGTCGCGTGGCTGGTGTTAAAAGAGCCGCCTACCCTTTGAGTATCACTCGTGGGAGCCTTTCATTCATGGTTCCACGGAAAACCGGTGGCAGCATTTGACGGCGGCAAGGACCTGCACTAAGCAAGCACCGTCGTGACGGCATCCGATTCGCCATTGAAAACGATATCACATTGCGGAGCTTGCGCCTTGTCATACAGTCAGAGGACTTCGAGGGATGGGCGGGGGCGGTGGGGTGGGGGGGGGGGGGGGGCTATGGTAGATAACACCGGCAAGTGGCAGCAGACTATCTGAATCTGAATTTACCATCAACGAATTAGCCGTATCTGAAGTCACCAACAACGAACTTCGTTGAAGTGACTGCGTATGTTCATTTCCGCAGAAAACACACTGCTTCTGCCGGCAAAAAGCCACATCGAGGCGACCGCTATTTCACGCAGAAAACGTCTTGCTTCTGGCGGCAGGGAGATTCGAGGTGGGCGCGGGTGTTCATACGCGCATGCAATATTCTGTTTGTGCCGCCAGGCAGCTACATCGAGGTGGCTGTGCCGGGCGATGCCGGCTCCATGGCAGGCACGGTGGCCACGGTAAACTCCGTGCTGCGACACACAAGCCATCCCGTCTGGTTCCACCTGATTGTACCGGAAACGGCGGTGGCCCACCTCAGGTGCAGTACCTCAGCCGCAAGGCCTCGTGGGTGCGGTACTCAGGTCACCATATTCATGCCAAGGGATGTTTTAGCGTCAGGCTAGGCAGATGCCATTTCCTGGAGGGCAACTTAGGTTATGCTCACTGTTGCCTAAGCAGAAGTTACGTCAAGCCAGCTGAAAGATGCCTGGTCTCTAAAGGAAGAGACTAAGCCAGAGACGGATTTCCATGAAGAGCCAAGAATGAGGAAATGTTTCCCACGTATCCTTTATTGAGATTTACCCCACACACGACAACTGCAGTACATGTTTGAGACACTGCCAGCTGTATACAGGTGTATACCGTAAGGTATACACCTGTGCGGTACGTTAGCTGCGGGGTCTCAGGCACTATTTCACTTAAAGCTCGGTCCCTCAGCTGCTGCCCTTCAGGCTTGGTATATCGGCTGCCTCAAGAGCGTTATCTCAGTTATCGTGCACCGACAAAACATTCTCAGTAACATGGTGTATGGTGCATGCTACCTTGAACATTGGATCCAAGAATTTGTACGAGGTCACCAATGCGGGGATAAATGGCCATGCTGTTTCATTTCAGGGCTTGGCTTAAAGGGATTCCGGGGGACCAGCTTCATTACCAGGTCCTGGTGTTTCCCGAGGCCTTGCTGAAGCTTGCAGACAACGACGTCTCCTCGGCTGAGATCTTCCTGGCCGACATTCTGCCCAGCTCTGTCAACGGCAAAGTCATTTACCTCAATAATGACGTCATTGTGCAAGGTGGGCGAGAAGTAGCCTTCACCATGTTCACTTCCGTTAAGGAAATGTTAAACTCTCCTATGGCAGCAGGCAAAGGAACGCAATTCCTTCAGCATGGACAGATTTGAATGTGTTGCGCCGCTTAGGAAATCGGTGTTTTCAGCTTCGAGTACAACACAAAAGCAACGACTGTCAACGATCTTGCATTAGGTCGAACTCTCATTGCTCGAATCGAGACCGCGGTTAGCTTTTTTCATTTCACGTGTGTGGATACAGCTCCTAAACATGACACAGCGGCGCAGAAGGGCCAGACTGTGTTCAGTGACGGTGTTCCTCTGTCATCACGACGGTGCGGTTTCAGCGGACATCGCCGGCATGCACGACGTGCCGGTCCTGCCTCACACGTTCGGAGCGTTCCTCATCGACTCTCACTCGGCCACCAAGCACTCAAACCCCGGCGACAAGCCTTTCTACGCGTTCCATGTGAACATGATGAACCGGTAGGTCTTCTCGCAGGGAATGCTTGGGCCGAATTACGATTTTTTTCTTCACGCGCCTCACATTTTTCAAAGGCATGGCGTCATTTTCCACAGCTCATATTCTGCTTTGTCGTATGCTTCTTACGAAAGTTACGCTTAAAAAATATACGACGCCTTCTGTCGTGTTACAATGGAATTTAGCCCCCAACTGGAAACTGACTGAGCATCGGCGCGACACGGGGCCGTTCCACTGCGGCGGACAGACACCACGGCTGGACGCTGACCCCCGCCGCCTGCCTGTGCCTCGGTGAGACTGACTCTGGCCGCGTGCTCGTCAGGTTCGTGCGCCGCCGCCGGGTGAAGGGCGCCAGGAGCACGTTCAGCGGAGGGGCGTTCGTGGCCGACCTCAGCTACTGGAGAGCAATGCACTCGCACCGGCAGATGGTGGCCTGGCTGAAAATCAACAGCAAGTACGGACGGTTTCTCCGGGAGGGGAGATGTTGACGGGGTTCTGGTGGCTGCGGGGTAGAGCGCAGCGACCGAGCGCGGGTCAAAATGGATCGAGCAGCCTGGTTTCGAACAGTCTGTGCATTTCGTGATGTGGAAGCAGAGGAAGTCTTTACGTAGCCGTCTGTGACGTCATTACCTATGTTTTCAGTTGAGTGTCGTCTGTCTCTGTTCCATTCCCAATTGCGGTTTGTGGTTTGTCTTGAGGGTCACCTTTTAAAGCTAAACGCGGCCGTGTGTGAGACACACTGGTTTACAAGATGGTCACCGCAACGTTCCCGTGTTTTCTTCAGGCAACACATATACGGGCCGGCGCCGGGAGAGAAGGCCACACATGCGGCCATGCTGCTTGTCTTCTACGGAAGAGTGTCTCCATTGCCTCCCAGCTGGCACCTTAAAGGGCTCGGTACGTCTGCCTCCGAAGGCAGTGACACTGGCCGTGTTCATTAAAGTGGCCTCGAATGGCTTCGGATCTTAACGGAGCGATGAGGTAAAGATATAATGAAAACTTACTGGCGTGTCTGGCATCGATGAGGCACGGTAAGTGAAGATACGGGGATGGCAATGAAGAGGATGCTAAGACAATTAAATTTCACAGCACCTCTAATTTTGATGTGTACCGGTTGTGTATGCGCGCCTCACAATGTGTGCGTTGTAACCCGGCTGGCATCTAACAGGACTAAAATTTCAATAGATCAGATGTTTTGGAACACGTCCCTCGCGTCCCCTCAGTCAGTGGAGGCCACGACGGTGCTCACCAGTTGCGGCCATTTGTGCCCCGATGTCCTCCGTTCCCCAGGACTCCACGAGAGGCCGCAGTTCTCCGAGGAATTCGTGCGCGCCAGCAAGCTAATCCACTGGAGTGGGCACCTGAAGCCGTGGATGGCTCACGCGCCGTTCCGCAACATCTGGCTTCAGTACAGAGTCGCCGACCCGCTGCGGAGACACGCCTAGCACCAGGTGGCGCTAGGCGCGCTGAGGCCTGTAGATGTCGCAGTAGGTGTGAGAAATATTCTTAGGTGGCGCTGATGGTGAGCCTTTACCACTGCAGTGTGGGGTGAGGGTGTATGGATGTACTGAGTCTGTGCAGTCCGTGGTCCAGGATCGTGTATCATTGACTCTTGGCATGTAGGCCCACTCACATTCGCACGAAATCGAAATGCTGTCTCGGTCTCCCGCGGACAGAAATGCTTCGTCATGGCTATTCATGTTGACAATCACGAGTCACTCATCCGCTTAGCCTGTTTTGCCGTAGGTCAGTGGTTACAAGTTTAAAACGAAACAGTTGGCGCGTGGTGCTTGTTTCTGTCTGTCGCTGAGACTGCAAATAAATTGAGGTAACTAATGGTGTTGTGGAAATCACAGCATCTGTAGGTAAAACGTATATGAGCATAAATCACAGTCCAACTGCATCTGTTCATGACAACAAACCACGTGTATGAATCAGGAACACCAACCATCTTTCACTCAGGATTCTAATGCTCATGAGTAATAACTAATTATTACCCGACGCGAAAGGGACGTATACGTTATTCTTCGGCTACCTACCCAGACTTTTAACCACAGCATTCCCGTCAAGCCGGGCCAACGGCCGAATTTCCGATCTAGCCGAGCGTCATCCATGTGGTTAATTATCAGGCTGTTGACCTGCCTTTAGCCATTTTTCTGAACATAGCATTTGCGGTTACAGGCCCTCGGTTGATCCCTTTGTTTTCACATGACCAAAATTAAGTACGCCCACGGATCGCGACATTAATACCATCAAGGAATTCCGTAAACAAGGTACCAGAAGTTCCTTGAGCCACTGACCTCTGCAGCTCCCAGTTGAAGACTTTTATCATGTTTTTTTTTTAAGAAGCCTAAATGCGCCAGAAGACATTATATACTTCAAGAATATCACTAGCCAGCCACCGAGGGGTGGTAATGCACGAAAGAGCGCCGAATACATCAGCCATCGAGGAGTGCTCTTCTTTAACGAATTTTGCAACTCAACGTGGGCCAGTGCAACGGTGCCTTTCGCTCCTCCAAACCTCGATACGCAGACAAAAATCACCGGAGTTGTTTGTTTTGTTTTTTATCCAACATATGATTTTATTAGGTATGGTATAAGCAATTAAGCAAAACAAAAGAAATAACTAAATGTAGCAACTGCCTTCATACAAGATGCCCCTGATAACTGCATAAAATCCAACCTACATTTGAGAACAGGTAATGGTTACGATGCATGTAATTATGTCCGAAAATTGCTCAGTTATTTGGAGGAACTTCCACACACTTATGGGGATCTCCAAGATTTCCTGGTGTTCAAATCCAGCTCAACAACAAAACGTTATGAAACCTAAAGCTTTCAACATTGTTTGCGCAGGTTTACGCATCTTTTGGCGTTTGGCACATCGTTTTTGATCCGAGGTCAGTGTTGTTTAGGCACTTCTTTGACGGCTTCCCAGAAATTGCACTAGACAGATACATTAAAAAATCGCTTCACTGGGCAGAAAGTGGGCAAAGCTTTTTTAAGCATTCTGAATAACATCACTTCTCTACTCTTGCGAAATGCCTGTGGCGAGATAGGTGTCGTGGTGCTGATATCTTTTGGACTCCACGAAGAAAGTATGCACGCTGTCGGTGACCTGAGTCAGGCCAGTTGTCAAAACAGCCTATTAAATGAGAAATGGAGAAGTAACGTAATTACGATTCGTTTGTTTTCTTGTATGTAACAAAAAACAAACAAATTGCAATTACGTTGTTTCCCATTTTTCGTGCCTACCCTTAAAGTCACGTGAAATTTATCTGAAATGGCCTTACATAGCCGGAAGTGGTATTTCAGTGACTGAAGGACTGGAAGTCCATCAATGGAAGAAGAACAATAAATCGTGCTTCTTTGGTTTAACGTTTTTAGACATATTAACCTTACATTGTCACATCTCATTTCCTTGTTTTATAAATTAGAACCTAAAAACAAATGCTTTGTTAGAGTGATATTATGCGTCGGATCTAGTGCTAAACAAAACTAGTTGCTTAGACTACTTGTAACCGATTGCTGAATTCCACATAAATGCTGAATTTTTTGTGGCGAAAATTAAGCGTGCAGGCAAAGATACGCCACAACGGTTCTTGGTAGTTCTGTAGTCTCTCCCGGCCTATTCCCAGCTGACCCGCGGCCAATTATCAAACGCCGAGGCGACTCGAACCCGTCAGTTAGCAGGACAGGGAAACCAGCGTCTTAACCCGCGCTCAACTGTCGGTCGGCGCCATGCTCGCCTGACTGGAGGGTTGACCGTCCTCCTTTAACTCACGAACAGTTGATCGCACGGTAAAAATAAGCACATCGTTGGAAAGTTCGTGACGAGTAGAGCTCACAACCGGTCTCATTTTTAGTTTTCGATAATATGTAAGCTATTTACGCCCTATATGTGTTTTCTCCTAGCCGCCTGCACTCATGAGAACGACAAAGGGCCTAGATCTCAAGGGCTGTGACTAAAAAAGTCTAAATAAAGGCACCAACAGACAGGTAAAAGTCCGGAGATGCCGATACACGTTTAATTGCCCTGATTTGTTTAATATGTACCCGGAAACATTGAGTTAAAGACACAGCAATTTTCGCACCGCTGCACGGCGAACGCTATAGACGAGCGTGGAATGAAATTAACGGGAACTAATTTTAGAGCTCTTTTGTTTTCGCGAAATATGCCTTCCCAAGTGTTGTTTCTTGATCCTAGCAGTTCTTGTGATGGTTTCTCATGCTTCAATGTTGAAAAATTTAGAAGTTGTCAGTTTATACAATTGATGGAGCTTTATTCGCAAGAACCTGTTTATTTCCAAAATTTGCAATTTTTTGAAACTTTTTGAACTTCTTGGTATTGTTTGCAACCGTGCGAGCCAGTCCTGCCATTTTTTACACGGTCTGAGTCATTCATCGCCGATTTTGATGACAGTGTATTTTGTCTTACAGCAGTTAGTCGTGACCTGACGTAAGGCCAGTGGTCGGAGGTCATTGAAACCCTACCCATTGGCGGAAACCGGATGTCTAGGTCTCCCACACCCAAGCTATTGTAAAAAAATTCCGTCAGTTTTCGGAAGAAACGTCGACTTATGTTGAAAACGGGCTTAACTTTTTGTGGGGGGGGGGGTGTTTCGCCCGGGTTTTTTAAAAAAAATTTAATCTTTTTTTTTAAAAAAAAAAATTTTTTGGTGATTAATTTTATTTAAAAAAAAAAAAAATTTTAAATTTTAATAATTTTTTGAAGGGGGGAAAAATATAAAAAAGGGGGGTGTTTTGGTTTTTTTTATATTTGTCGTTTATGGACCGATTTTAATGAAACTGGCATGAATCGAGAGATTATCGATAAGGCTTTTACCATGGGTACACAAATCTGAAATTTTGAGAAAATTCATGGGCGTTCACAGGGTTTCAAAAATAGGAGGATTAATTTTCCAACAACTGAATGAACAAAAAAGGTAAAAACACTTTTTCGGCTTCTGCTAGTCATGCTATGCTAAAGAAGTACAAATCGTATTGCAATGTTGGTATACTGTTAGCATAGGCGGTGCCAGGGACATGAAAAAGGGGCAACTGTCATGGTCACACGTTCTTCAGATCAACTTGTTACCATTGACCTTAAATGACCTCCAGTGACCTTGGGGTCACCTGGAATGATCTCGTGTGCATTTGATACTATCTGTGAACGTTTTCAATCATGTGAATTCACTCTATTTCAGAAATATCATTTTATGGCTATTGCGATATAAGGTACGCGCACTGACATTTTAGGTCATAGCTCCGTGACCCGACCTGATATCAAGCTAAAACTTGCTACACAAGTAGAGGGTATTTTTCTACGTCATATATGTTCCGGGTTTGGCATTTGAAAAAACAGCAGCGAAATTATTGCAAAAAAATACATTTTGACTTTTGACCCTGACCTGACCTTGTAAAGTGACCTCAGATAAACAAAATTTTGTTTGCACATTGCCCAACTATTTAGCTATACATCCATATAAAGTTTTAGGTTCTATCTTAAAAACTCTGTTTTTGGTAGACATTTTCCTTTTGCCCTCAACATGGTCAAAAATGGCCTGAGGTTCCTCCCAAAAACGTTGCCTGGCTCCGCTCCTGAGCAAAGTAGAATTGTGAAATTTTGTCACAGCACGTAGAAAGGATAGTTAGGAAAAGTGAATAAGTTTTGTGAAGCTGCGTCAAAAATCCTGGAATTGGCAAGCAAAAATCCCGAGGGGGCGGATTCACCCCCCTGCCGGGAATAGGGTTAATCTCAAGCCAACGAACCAGATATTTGCCAAGAAGCAGAGATAGCAGATTTGTTGCATTTGTAAAAATCTCTAAAACTCGAAAGTTTTGTTGCGATGTCATGTTTTGCAAAAAAGTTACGGGACACCTAACTTTTTTGGACATAAGGCCACTTAGTCTGACCTAGGTGAGACACGCTACTTGACCTGAGGTCAGAAATAGGACACAAGGTGTAAAAATGATGGAGCAAAAAGTGCACAAAGTTCCATGGCGCTGCGTTTGTTTGTTCTATCGCATCCTCGGAAAAGCTTCAGAGGAGGGCGGTCAATCACCCCCCCCCTTCAGTTGGAGGTTGGTTAACTAACTGAGTTACTGATCATGTTATTTTGACATCAAGCCTTTGGTCGCATACCAGTTGAAGCATCCATAGACTGAAGGAGACTTCGTTAGAGGTATACTTGATATGCCACAGTACCAACTGATTTTGCAATCATGCGAAATAATGAGTTAGAACACGACAAACACGCAGAGAAAAAATTGCGGTAGAAATATCGTCTATGTTGGTCTTGCTCAACGAATCAAAAGGACTGCCAGACATCTGTTGGGTGCACTGACCCTCTACTAACGCTGTAGCCTGGGAGCTAAATTTTAGTTAACCACGCTCTTGAACTTTCGCGATATCTCCCAATCAGGTAAACAGATCAATATGAAAATTCAGCGCCTTTTGACATTAATTCGCGCACGACCGTCGGTCCGTTACGATCATGCGCGACTGGGGGGGGAGGCTGTTGGCAGCCCCCTCTAACTTCGCGAACGGTTGGTCGCACAATAAAAACAAGCACACCGTTGGAAAGCTTGTGACGAGTAGAGCTCGAAACTGGTCTCATTTTTAGTTTTGGAAAATATGTAAGCAATTTACGCCCTATATATGTTTTCTCATAGCCGACCGCATGAGACCCGAGAAACGGCTTGAGTCTCAAGGGCTGTAAATAATAACGCATAAATAAAGGCACCAGCGCACAAGTAAAGGTCCGCAAATGCCGATGCACATCTTATTTTTCAGATTTGTTAAATATATACGCCGAAACGTTGAGTTAAAGACACGGCAATTCTCCCGCCGGCTGTCGGGGTGCGCCGCTGCCATATGCAGTGACAGATTGACAGGAACTAATTTTAACGTTCCTTTATTTTTGCAAACAAGACGATCTATGTCAATTTTATCGATCTTTGTGGTTCTTGTGATGGTTTCTCGTGCGTAAATTTCAGAAAAACTAATTAGTTACCAATATACAAAGTTGGCAAAGCTTTATTCGCGAGAGCCTGTTTATTTCCAAAATATGCTACTTTTTCAAACTTTTTGAGGTCCCTGGTATTACTACGTCTGTGCAAGCTAGTTCTGCCATTTTCTACCCATTCTGAGTGATTCATCGTCGATTTTGACGGTGGTACATTTTGGCTCACTACAGTTATTCGTGACCTGACCTCGGGTCAATGGCTGGAAGTCATTGATACTTTGTTCAATGACGGTAACTAGATGTCTATATCACTCCACACTAAAAATGTTATAAAATATTCCGTCAATTTCCGAAAAAATGACGACATGTCTTAAAAATGGTTTTGACCTTAGGTCAATGACCTGGAAAATATCAGAAAAATCTGGGATGGGAGACTTGTTGCATCTCTCAGGATCACTAATCCCTAAAAGTATTATTGAGATATCTTGTTTTGCGAAAAAGTTAGAGGGCGCTAAACTTTTTTGGGCATAGGTCCGTTTTGACCTGACCTAGTTCAGGCACCTGACCTGCCCTGAGATCAAAATTTCGACACAAGATGTAAAAATGGTAAAGCAAAAGGTACATAAAGTTTCGTGACTCTGTGTTTGTTGGTTCTCTCGCAATCCCAGAAAAACCTCAGGGGGGGGGGGGCTGTCAACAGCCCATTCCAGTCGGGGACGGGTTAATGCTGTACAGTTTGGTAGAAATGTTTCAGGTCGCTCTTGGTATGCCGCTAATGGTGTCAAAATCCCCACCACATTTTTACTCTGTGAAGATATACATAAAAAATTATGAAAAGCGCAATTTAAAAAAAAATTGTTTACGTCGAAAGATTGTCTGATATAATTTCTTTCTATCAAACTTCTCTCTCGGGATTTTTATGTAAGTGGTCCTACACAAATTCAAAAAAGTTTGCCCAAAGCTTTAAATTTTAGTGAATGCTTACATGACTATTTAAAAATCACGGCACTTATGACAGAACGAATTGTGTAGACGTGCGTTAGATGTCGAGTCATTGTCTCAAAATATGGCTGTATTATGGTTCTTCAACGGTCATGACTCATCGGCACCTGATCGGCACGGGCTACAGCAGGTGGCAGCGGTAGATTGATATAGTAGTGAATATGGAACACGACAATCTGTGTAACCTGTCATCGTATTACTGATCATGGTACAGAAATCGTCTACTGGTTTTTAGTTTTACCATTGTCGGCTCGGCGATCGCTGTAGTGAAACAGTCCAGCCGACGATGGCCGATGCCCATCGTTCGGCATTTTAATCTTTCAGACCGGTCCATTGGTTCCGAAGATATCCAGGGGGATAATGTTTGCCCCTCCTCTTGGACAATGGTTTGTACCTTGGGACCTTAGTCAATGCCGGGTTAAACGGAACAAAGGCACGACGTCAGTCAGAGCCACGGCGATATAGTCACTGAAGGCTGCAATTCAAGCGAGAGGTCACGTACCTGACTCGTTGCTGGCCTCTGGTCTGACATTTAAGTCGCTTTTGTGCTCAACCATGTACCGCTCATTTACAATGCCCCGAGTCTGTTCAAATGCATTCACGAAAAATTCCGCAGCAGATTTGTCACGCTCCTCATAACATTTTATGCCGAATCATAAAAAACCCACGCTTGCAAGCAAGCAAACAAACAAGCAAACAGCCATTCCGAAATCCCAATTGCCGCCGTATGTAGGACTGCATTCGGCTATTCACTGGGATTGGTCCCTAATTCGTCTAAATTGGAATAAGGCATGCTTTAACCCGCGCACGCACGACATCGGTCGGTGTCATGCACGCTCGACGGGGGGGGGCCGGTTGACCGCCCCCTCTAACTCACGAACTGCTGGTCGCACGATAAACATAACCACACCGTTGGGAAGCTCATGACGAGTAGAGCTCAAAATTGGCCCCATTTTTTGGATGACATGTAAGTCATTTAGGCCATATATGTTTTCCCATAGCCGCCCGCATGAGACCGAGAAACGGCCTGGACCTCAAGGGCTGTGATTAATAAAGTCTAGATAAAGGTAACAACGGACAGGTAAAGTCCCCAGATGCTGATACACGCCTATTTTCTCAGATTTGTTTAATATGTACACGGAAACGTTGAGTTGAAGACACGGTGATCTTTGCAATGCTGCACGGCGGGCGCCGCCGACGAAGACGGAATGAAATTAACGGAAACTAATTTTAGTGTTCTTTTATTTTTGCGAGATATGCCATTCCAAGTCTTGTTTCTTGATCCAACTGATTCCTGGGATGATTTCTTATGCTCAAAATTTTGGAAAAACTCATTAATGATCAGTCTACACAATGGGCTTACCTTTATTCGCAAAAGTCTGTTTATTTCCAAAATAAGCAATTTTTTGAACTTTTTCGACTGTTTGGTATTAGTTGCGACTGTGCGAACCAGTTTTGTCATTTTCAACCGATCTGAGTCATTCATCGCCGATTTTAATGGCAGTGCGTTTTGACTCATAACAGTTATTCGTGGCCTCACCTCAGGTCAGTGGCTGGTGGTCATTGACACTTTGCCCACTGACGGAAACTGGATGTCTGGACCTTCCCCACACTCAAACTGTTTTCAAAAATTCCGTCAGTTTTGGAAAAAAACGACGACTTATGTTGAAAACGAGCTTGACCTTAAGTCAGTGATCCGTACGTTTCCGAAAAACGAGATAGAAGATTTGTTGCATTTATCAGAATCTCTAACTTTCAAAGATTTATAATGCAACTGCGTTTTCCAAAAAAGTTACAAGGCGCTAAACTTCTTTGAACATAGGCCCACTTGACCTGACCTAGGTCAAACACCTTAGTTGACCTGAGGTCAAAAATTGGCTGTAAGGTGTAAAAATGATCAAGCTAAAGGTACACCAAGTTTCGTAGCGCTGCGTTTGTTTGTTCTCTCGCAATCTCGGAAAAACCTCAGGGAGGGGGCGGTCAACCGCCCTTCAGTCGGGGGCGGGTTCTTCGTATGAATCTATCTTATGCATCTATCGTATGCATCTATCGTACTCGTATGCAGCCATTCTATGGGTGCAAACGGCAAACAAAAAAGAGTTTAGATCACTGCCTTGTAGGGTATAAACAAACCCAGCCTTAACGTTAAGCAAAAACCTGTCCCGCATTAAAAAAATCATCAACTACTCAGCGAAGGTAATTGTCGGCCGCAAAAAATACGACCATGTATCGGATCTACTGAGCCGGCTATGGCGGCTCAGTGCGGAGAACTGGTCACATACCACACCCTGTATCTCACACACAAGGCGTGGTGAACACCGTTACGGCAAGCCAGAGGCACCGGGGGCAGGTCTCACCACCTTGGCGGAGATCCGTGACCGTACCACCCCCGGACCACCATCCGTATGTGTCCTGGTCCCGCACCGAGATTGGTGAGAGGCGTTTCGCTGTCGATGTCTGACTTTGTGCAGCGCCCTGCCGCCCGAGGCGACACGGCTTCCTTCGCCTCTGTTCGGTCACCGCCTGAGGCGACACCTGCCCGATGTGCCATTTGCGCCGGAATGGCATGCTGCTCTTGACTGACCCTCCTTTTGTGAGCTTATTGACCCTGCTAGATTTCATGGTGGTCGATAAGCATATGCGTGATTGTGGGCGGTAGGATTCTGTGACAGTAACAACTCTTTCCTCATGTTTTCTCCACCGACGAGAGGTTGTTGTAGCCGCAAGCTAACTGCGGATTGTCTCAATAAAAATCTGTGTCCTTGACTGTGGTCTGCGATGTTTTATCAAATTTTTCCCTGACACGATCCGACCAAACTTGACCCGACGTAGAGAGACAGCTGTGCATTTCTTATTTGCTACTCATTATTAGTTTCGTGGTCAGATGACTGATTTCGTCTCCTCTGGCTAAACCAATAACGAGATAACAAGACGAAAGATGACTCACCTTATCTGACGTCACGACTCTCAGAATTGCAGGTTTTTTATCTTATTTCTGGAAACTGATCATACAACATTTTAAACGTTGCTTAACTGGATCACGTAGTGTATCATCTTAGTTTAAAAATTCACGAATTGTGCGCATTAAAGAGAACTAAATAACGTTAAACGAACAGGCGACAATTTTACTCCTTCTTTGCTATTAAAGCGTATCATGGCAGGTGAACATACCGACACTGTATCAAGACTGGTTAACCGACAGTTTAAGCGTGCATTGTGCGTGAAAAAGCTTGAAAGTGAGGATGCATCTCATGCAGACCTGCATAACTCTTGTCAGTATTAGCGAAGAGGTTGTGCCTGAGGTGTATTTTTCGTAGCTCCTTGCGGTCGATTCGATTGGTCTGAAATTGTGACCAGGTGACTTTCAATGCTTTTTACGCATTGTTTGAAAATTCGAGGCCATTTATTTTGCAGATCAGTGGCTTATGGCCAGTTCCCCGATGACATTTCATGGAGAAACTATGATCGGTTGTCATCGTATAGCAGTCGTTTTAAGTATTTAAATACTGTAAGTCTTGCAAAACCTAATGCTTGGGTGCCACTCTTGGTGTCAGTGACCTAAGTACTTATTTCCTCACTTGAGTTTAGGTTACTGTAGGTGGCCGAAAATGGAAGTCACTAAACTTTTTAACTTTTCCTTACCTCTGAGGGGTCATAAGCTAATCCGAAAGGATGCTTTGCGTAGTAACAGTAGTTCCACTCCCCAAATATCGCTAAAAGTCTTTGCGGCCCCTTTAGAAATTCCCTATAAATTACGTTCCGTACAATCCAGTTGAAGCCAAATTGTACTTAGATGACCTTTGAGGTCTCCTGTAGGATTACTGCGTGATGTGGGCCAAACAGGTTATCACAGTGTATCCAAAGGACCAAGCTACACGCTCGCTTCTGTTGCGTTGCTCTGCCACGTCAGATGCGGAAGTGGATCGGGAGTTGAGCAACCCATCCTTCGCTGTCGGAAGTGACCAGATGGTGAATATTGGCGAAGGCTGACAGCGTGCAGCCTGGGCAGACTAATATGACTGTATTCAGGATGTCCTTGTTGTGATGGTAGCGATTACATAAATCAAACAGACGTCGCTCTCCTTGGCCTTCCAGTCTTTAATCATTGTTTATTTAAGCATTGGCTTCGCCTAAGGAGCGATATGGTGGGGACCCAGGGATGCATCGCAGTCAATTTTTAAATTACAACAGAAGACAATGAGTACCAAGTTTTGCGGCATACTGAATCGAATCATACCAATAATTGTCCTTCTCATCTGTTCTGTTTCGCTGAAACGGGGAAACTGAAATGGTAGAAAATCGAGAAAATTGCACCTGGACCTTCCATTCTGCCTTGGGTCTCTTCCCGCCATTTCGTCGTCCCTCGCGACAGTTGGCGCGAGAAGTTGCGACGCGAAATGACCGTGGCAGTCGAGAGCGTTGCTAAATAACCCAGTAACCAACCAACCTATCTCAGGTCCTTCCATCTTCCTTCTGCTCACCTGTGGCGGAGACCATACATCTGAGAGTTTTTGATAATTGTTTCACCTCCCCCATCTTACATCACCTTTGTTCTGCAGTATTCATTTGCGTTCCCCGTCCGCCTCCATCCAAATCCACTCCTTTCTCAGTCGCTTCTGCCCGATACAGAGCTCTCTTCCTGTCTTGATCATTTCATCAAACCGACATGTTTCTTTTCTTTCCCTAGCTATCACGTTCTCTGCTCGAGTTTTATCTTCCTTGTTTTTCTCAGACGCTCTGTTAAGCACGTCGGCCACGTGGGATATCCGCCGTCCACCGCACGCACAGACAGTGGGGCCCATTAGAAGCTGCGCCGCCTCCCGGTGCAACACAGTCATGCGTCGCTGAACGCCGACCTTCACGAATGCATAAGCGATTCGAAGCGAGCGACAGCGCTGCCAGTCATCCACCGCATCGTCACCTCGTCGCCGGCGATCTCGCAAGCGGCGGCTGATCCGATCGGTTTCCGGCCGCTCCCCACCGTCGAACAGATGTTTTCAGCCGGCCCTCAGACCGGGGGACGTCATTTCCAGCTTGGAAGGGGGAGTAGGGGCGTGGAGCCGCTGCTCCGTCTCCAAGGTCGCTGCCCCCTCCCTCAGCCGACTCGGGGGCCTGCGCCGGGCGGGGCAGGCGGGCTGCACGCCGCGCCCGGTTCGTGCCGGGGCTTGCGGCCGGCGTGGCCGCGTCAGCGCTGGCTGACGGCCGGCCGGCGGCCGCCAGCGGGGCCTTGGGCGGCAGCCTTCGCCACCGCTTTCCTACGCGATCGCCGGGCTGATTTCGTTTTTCCGGGCATGCAATGCTGCGGCGGGCGGCGCGCCAGGCGGGGGTGGCCGGGCGGGGTGGAGGCCGCGCCGCAGTGGCCGGGCCCAGCGCCGGAAAGTTTTGATGTGGCGTCACGTTTGGCCCGATCGACCTGTTCGTATTTTCCCTATCGCGGACCTAGTCACTGGGAAGGCCGACGCCCCTGGGTCTACTTTCGTCCTTCGATGGGCTTGACGGGCTCAAGTGCTTGTCAGACCCTTATAGCATGTCAAACTTCCTTAGGCATGCTATAGGGGTCTTAGATGCCCATCAGAAATGCGTCTTAGATTGTAAGCCATTTAATGAAATCCAAAGAAAAACGCCATGCGACTTCTCATCTGGCAATAAGACCTGCAAGGTTTTACACGCGGCCAGCCCCTAAAAACAAATCATATCTTCGTGGCATTGGTCGCTGACTCACTACATCGGCATCCATTGAAACAGCCGCTCTCTAGCCCGGAACAAACAAGGCACTTCACTCGTCCGTATATTTCTCGAGGTCCAGTCTTTAGAACCGTTAGTCCAGGAGGTCATGCAAGTGGTTACTGCTAATTAAATACACGCACTGTGAGGCAGCTTCCGTCACGTTGTATCATATGGCAGCAACACGCGTGACGCCCCGCCACGGTGCCGCGGCGCGCCGGGCGTCACGGCCGTGAGCGGCGGGCGCCAGTCCCGTGACGGGGCAGGTCCAGTCCCCGGACTGTCCACTCCTCGAGGCTCCACGAGGGCACGAGGCGGCGACAGCAGCGACTCGAGCGGGCCTTCGCCGGCGGCAATGTGATGGGGCGGACGCGAGACTGCGGGCGGCGCGCCGGCCGGCGCCGGGGCGCCTCGGGCGCTGCGCGGGACGCCGCGGCCTGCGGCGGCGCAGCCGCGCCCGGCGGCCATCCCGGCCGGCCTGGGCGGGCGCCGCGGCGGCCCGGCCGCGGCCGGCCGCCGGGCCGCCGCCGCCATCACATTAATATCACTATATCACATCGCTAGCTCTACCGCTGGTACGTAATGCCTCCTGAAGACGACTGCACGGGACGGGTGTCGGCGCTGGCGGCCCCGAGCGGCTCACGGCTCCATCGGAACCGGGTCGGTCGAATGGCGCCTGCAACAGAGAGGCATATACAACGATGAAGCTCGCGCCTCGAGGCGCGTGACGTGCACGTGCGGCCGCGGCCCGCAGCCCGCAGCCCGCGTGCCGTCCCGGCCCGGGGCGTTGCATCAGCTGCTGCAGCTGCTTGCACAAGCACGTCGCCCGCCCGTGGTCCGGCGGCCAGCCGCTGGGTGAGGGATGCCCCACTGGCCGCCGGCCCGCCGGGGGGGGGGGGGCTCCGACGCCAATTCTGTCGGCATTCAGTCGCCCCCGGCGGCATACTACCGCACGTAAATCACGCGCGTCTGCTGCAGGTTGCCTGTACACCCGTCACATGCAGAGGCCGGCCGGTGGCAGCGCGATACATCATCGATTCGATGTGGCAGCTATTAGATTGCTGGGCACATCGGTCCGACACGACATTCCCACAGCGCTGTAGGGGTCTGGCTGGATTACCGACGCACGCGGCGGACGTCGTAGCCGGGGGGACCCATGCGATTGCAGAACGAAGCAGTTTACGGAAAGAGTGTTCGGAAGTGGCTGATGCCTGAATAATACCGCTGCCTCGAGGCGGCGCCGGGCGGGGACAGGAAAGTGTCACGCACGTGGTCAAGTTCCCGCGCGCGCGCTCACCTGGTGAGTTGGCCGCGGGCGTCCTGCGTGTGGAAGACGATGATGTTGGACGTGCGCGAGTCGCGCTTCTCGAGCGGCGGGTGCAGCGAGCTGCCGCCGGACGGGCAGCTCTCGACGGGCACCGCCAGGAAGTGGCCGCTGCCGCGCGACGAGCCGGCGCGCGACAAGCCCGACGCGCCGCA
This sequence comes from Capitulum mitella, assembly GCA_030062745.1. NCBI lineage: Eukaryota > Metazoa > Arthropoda > Thecostraca > Pollicipedomorpha > Pollicipedidae > Capitulum > Capitulum mitella. The sequence continues at coordinate 28,056,730 of CP099844.1, forward strand.
TGCCGACGACACGCTGGACGTGGTCGACTGGGCCGAGTCGCGGCGCGTCTCCGGCTGCCGGATCCGCTTGAACTGCTCCTGGAACGAGGGCAGCTCGCCGTCCGGCAGCGATGTGCGCATGTACGAGCCCGTCGACATCGACGACGCGTTCGACATCTTGGAGTCGGTGCGCTCGAGCGGCTTCTTGGCCGCCGCCGGCGGCCCGTCGAAGCTCGCCTGCGGCACCTCCAGGTGGTGCGAGCTGCGCTTAAAACTGAAGGATTTGTTGGATTTCTTCGAGTTGTTGCGACTGCTGAACTTGGCGTGCAGGGGCGTTTTCGGCGGGTCCATCTCGAAAGCGACGTTATCAACGCCTCCGCGTGGGTCCGTGCTGCTCCCGTCCTTGCCCCGCTTTGAAAGACGTCTGAAATGGAGACAGCCACATCGTCAAGAGTAGCCTTCACGTAAATAGTCAAATGATGGCGTTAACTCATCAAACATATCGTAATGCAACTCACAATGGCAGCGCCCGGCAAAGTCAATGAGACGGGTTCAACTTTCAAGCTGCCAACCTTGATCTTGGCAGGCCCCAGTAGGCCTTGGAATATCTGTAGACTCACCGGATCAGTTTAGTAGTGGCCTCGATGCCGGCGTTGATGGGCTCTTCCAGTTTCGGGATCTTGATTGTGCGCCGCTTGCGAGATTCCTCGGACTCGACGATCAGAATGTGCCGGTCGTAAGGTGTGCCGAAGTCCACCTCGAGAATGGTGGAGAAGGTGTGCGGGTACACCAGGTCAACCAGAGCAGCTGTCAGGCCGACCAGCATGCAGATAACTCCTGCAAGGAAACAACAGTCAGGAAAAACCTTCTCTCGATGAAAAAAGGAGCGAAAAGACAACAGGATAGAGAGGCAGAGGGAGAGAATGGGACGAGGGAAAGATAAAGAGAAATGAGAGAAACTGGAGAGAAAAAGAGATCGGGAAATGGCAAGAGATGGCGCGAGAAAAAGAGAACGAGGAAGACAAAAAGAGACACTAAACCGGCCTGCCGCAAAAACCCTCAAAAACAGCTCACGATCCCACAGCGCCGCTGCCATTCAAGACGTCAAAACAGCACCGGTAGGACCGATATCCGGCACGCACCTGCGATGAGCACCAGGTAGAACTGCCAGCCGAGCGCCATGTCGAGCACGGCGTCCTCGAACCGTATAGCCAGCGGCCGGCTCGGCTTCAGGCAGGTGTAGAGACCGCAGGCCGCGCACATCAGACCGCCCGTCACCACCATCATGTAGGCGCCATAACGCGGCACGTTGATGAGCAGCAGGTTCATCAGCAGCCAGCTGGCGAACGCCGTCCTGCCGGAAGAAAGTGGAAGAGTTAGTGCTCGAGCACAGAGAGCTGGACAGCACTATTAAACTGAGATTTAGTGTCGCTTTGACGCATAGGTGTGTAGGTGATATGTGCCTGTGTTTCAGTCCTTGCTCCGTTTGTTAAGAGTTCGACTCAGAGTGAATTAACAGCTTAAAAAACGGTCAAATAAAATGATAGCTAAAAGAAACCGGGCAACTGGGTGGAGCTCAGACAAATCTGCGTGGGAAAACGGACTGCGTGTCGTCAAACCCCCGGCGACTTTTACGAATGCCCAGCTGCACAACTGCAAAGCAGTCGTGCGGTCGCCACCAGCGGCGGGCGCCGGTGACTCAGACAGGGAGTCGGCCAGTCAGCCAGTCAGCGGAGGGAGGGCAGGCAGCTGACAGGATCGCGCGCCGACCGGCGGCGACGTGACCTCAGCCGAGGCTAGCGGATCGCACGGGCGTCCTCTCCGGACGCGTTCCCCGGCGTTGAGTCACGCCGAACGGTGGCAGAGGTGGAGCGCCCCGCCCGCGCTCCTGCCAAGGCCGGCGCGGAGGCGGAAACAGTCACGGAGTCGGCCGGCCGGCCGGCGCGGCCGTGTGACGGCTCGCCGCCGGACCGCGAGGACCGCGCCCGTGCTATCACCCTCCGCTGGCTGGCAGCGGGCACCCATTTTCTCCACGTCTGGTCACGCTAGTTTGTTTTCTGGGCTCTGTCGTGGCGTCGAGTGGGGAAGGTGCAAAACAGAGCCGGCCTCTTGCTCGAATGGTGAAATCTTCCCGGCGCTCGCTCCTGCAGGAGCGCTATCACGGTGGCTCGGGCACGCGCGGTCCGCACGTGCTCGGCGCAGCACGCCACTCCACAAAACGGACGACAATTGGACTCCTGGACGCAGGAGATGCATGGAGGCGTGTCATTACGGCGCGAGGGAAACTCGGGCCAGTGCCGCGGCCTGGGAACGGTGTGAGTGATTGTGCAACCGAGCAATCATCCGAATTAGACGAGTTAGAGCAGGAGTTTCGGCGACAGAAGTCAGCGAGTTTAGTCCGTTCCGTGTGTGCTCCGCTGACGTGAATGTATAGGGCCTTTTCGATTGGTCAACGCCAGGCGTGGACTGCTGTGAAATGGTGGCCATTATGTTCCTTTGAGCGCGTTTACCATTTAAAGGGTGAATTGCGTTTGCCACACACGCTTCGCCGTCCAAAAGGAATGAGCTGTCTGATAGTGACAGCGGCACATTTGGAAAGAGGACGAAACAGCACCATTGATTTGATGAGCTTCTAGTAAATTGAGGGAGTGAGTTGGGTGACGATTTGTAAGCAAGAGAAGGTGAGAGAGATAGAGGGGAGAGAGAAGAGAGAGAGAAGAGAGAGAGAGAAGAAAGAGAAAGAGAGAACCAAGGGAGGGAGAGAGAGGGAGAGGGGAGGGAGGGACGGGAGGGAGGGGGAGAGAGACAGAGAGACAGAGAGAGGGAGAGAGGGAGAGAGGGAAAGAGAAAGAGAATAAAATGATGAAGCGGAAGTTTGTTGGAGAGATTTCCCTTGGTAACAGTTCAGAGAAAAGTAGTGGATTGGGCGGACGACGGGCCACGTAGATTGCCGCGATAGCGTTGGTACCCTGGGCAGAGCCTCGGACGGCGGGCCAGGCCAGCGGCCTCGGAGACAATCCCGACACCACAGAGCTTCAGCCGGCAGCTTCCGCACGGACTATGCCGCGCGGAAGTGCCGCGAGGCGACGCCGCAGCGCGGTGCGTGAGCGGCGGGGAGAGGCTGTCGTCACGACCGGGCAGGGGCGGCGGGCGGCGGCGGCGGAGGCGGCGGCCGGCGTCGAGCCTGGCGCCAGACGCCGGGGGGCGGAGTTTCGCCGGTCGGCTCCGGTTCCGGGAGATGGGTCTTTTCTCGGCCGCTTTCTCCGGCCAATGTCAAGATCACTTGGCCGGGAAGTCTACCAGGCGGGCCGGAATCATTCCGGGCGCAGCGGGGGGCCGACTAACGAGCCGGCGCTATGAATATGTTCTGATGGCCGGGCGGCGGCTCGCGCGTGCCTGCGCCGTCGCCCGGTAATGGTGGCCCGGAAAATGAAGCGTCCGAGACGCGTCATCTCACACAGGACAGGACGGAAAAGACTGTCGCTCTGGGTGACGTCGGAGCGAAATTTGGAAACGTGAGCTATGGCCCTGGCGAGCCGGGAAGTCGTCATACAACGTCGCATTGGCATTTTTGGAGCGGTGGCCAGTCTTGCCATTTTTAGATAAGCCAGGATAGAAAACTGGCGTTGTTAAGCTCAGCAAAGGGGTGACCGAAAAACCTCACCACCGCAAAGTTCATGGCATCGTTGTTTGACTGGGCAGGGGCGCATTTTTTGGGTGAAGGATCGTCAGACAGATAAACATCAAATCTCGTCGACTAAAACGCGCCGGAGCCAGACTGGTTACCGCGCTGGTCTTGGAAAGCGGGTTGGGCTCTAAAATTTTGACGAGCAAACAAAGTCGAAATTTATGTGCGCCGCGGCACAGCCCACTTGACGCCCTCCAGAGTTATTCGGCGGTTGCTGCAAGCAGCGCCGCATTAGATCATACACGTGAATCCCAGCCTTTCTAAAGGTCACGTTTTTACCGCGGCTCACGTCTTCAAAGCCTCCGCGAACAAAGCGGCCGCCACACTGCCGCACCAGTCCGTGCGGGCCACACATTCAGCTGCGACCGGTCCGACACGGGCGGCGGAGGGCCGTGTCGTAAGCCCGGCCCGGCGGCCCGGCAGCGCGTGCTGCCAGCCGCCGCCGCCCTCAGGTCGGGCGCCGCCTCCGCCACGTGAGATACCGGAGCGGATCAGAGCGTGGGGCCGGCCGGCGCCGCCGCCCCGCGCGGCCGATTGTTCAAAGGCGCGTTTCGAAAGCGGGATGCAGCGTCTGAGACGGCCACGTGCGTGCGTTTCGTGTTGTAACGCGGCTGGGGTGCAGCGGCGCCGCAGAACGGGATGGGAATACGAGGGCATTTCCATATCTGGCCAAAGGCGGATGCGGCATCACGTGAAATTCCGGTAGTCTTTGTCGCGTCGATTGAGGGAAACGCTGAATTGCTTTACGTGAACTAAAAATGCTGTGGTGCAATTCTGACGGCCGCTTTCCTGGAGGGAAGTCTACATTATGATGCAAGCATCGTCGGTAAAGAACGTGTTAGGCGGCAGAAAAGCAAACTGACAGTCATTTCGGCTAATTGCGGAATGCACTGATCTAAAGCTCTGGACGCTTGTTCGGAAAGCATCAAGCATACACTGACCGTCACACACCTGGACATCGCATCCTGTCTACGACCAGCTGCCTCCTCTTTGTTCTGTCTTTTGTACTGCACCCAGACCAACTAAGTGGCCGCTGTATTCTTTCTGACCAGAAGGCCATTGCAATCAACCACGCACAGCGCTGTTTTGCTCAACCTTTAGCCTGCCGTCCAGGCCGCGACTGTCAACCGGCTGGGTTCAGCGCGCGTAGGACGTGCCGGTGACTAATGTCCGTGACCGGAGCCCTGGTCCGTCCGACTTCTGGCAGACAAACAGCGTCCCGTTTGATGCGCCCCCTCTCCCCCCTCGGCAGCGATGGCAGTGGAGCGCAGGAGCACAAACAGAGAAAAACCCGCCCCACCGACCGAGGCGGAGACCGGGAGGAGGGGGGGGGGGGCCGAGCGCGGCAGACACTAACGAGACAACCTGACCTGTTTAACTTACTCGGTGTCGTCCCGCGCCCAAATCACGTCCAATGGCAACGTCGTTCCTCCCTTTGGCTCCAAAACGGCCTCACCTGGCCCCGTTTGGGAGCCAGACCTAATCGACCAGATCCGTCCTCGAGCGTCTGGGGTCTCCGGCTGGCCGGGCGGCGGTGGCGGCGGCAGAAGCTCGCCGCCGAAGCCGGCGCGCGCCGTCGGGGTCGGCGCGGCCGCAGGTCGTGACCGTCGGCTACCGCGGCGGCCGCGGCCGGCGGCTGGCCTGCCGGACGGTCAGCGCTGCTTTCACCGGCGGCGCCGAGGAAAGCCGGCTGCGCTGGCGCCCGGCCTGCAGCTGCGCCCCAACAAAGCGCGCCCGCCGCCCGTGCGTGCCGCGGCGAGCCGGTAATTGGTCCGGCGACCTCCGGCCGTCGCTGGCAGCCGGGCCCCGGCGCGCTGCAGGGGGCGGGCTCCGCCGCCCGGCGCGCCGCCGGGTACAGGGGCTCCCGCCGGTCCCGGCTGCGATACCGGCGTGCCGTATGCTGGGGAGAGATATGCGCAGCTAATATGGAGGCTGGCAAACTGATCGCGGTGTGCAAATTGGGAGTGTCGCGTAAGCTTCATGTTACTCTTCGTCATGTGCTTGTCCTCAGCGTACACCACGTAAGTGACTTCCGTGTCCGTTGTGTTGACAAATTGCAATTCGGAATCCCGATATCTGTCCACGCATCTCCGCACATTTGTCTTCGCGCGGCCCGGTGAGCCGGACACGCCAGCGTCGTTCATTTCTTTGCTGGGTCCGAGCGGGGCCTTTCCACAAGATGACCACGCCGGTGCGGGAGACAGCCATTTCATTTCGGGAGTGACTGGCACCAGTGACGGCCGGACCGTAACCGCTGCACTGGAGCCGTGCCCGCGCCCAAATTTGCTCCCTCTCTACAAAGGCCACAAATCATCGCCGAGGGAGCATTCCTGGGCCTCGTTCCTCCGACGTAGTTACAGGGCGGACAATGCAGACCGCTCAGTCACTGCCGGGTTAGCCCACCCAGGCGTGACAGTCACCCAGGGTGGGTAGCTCATTTTGTTCGGCCAGGTCGGTGGTGCCGGTAGCTCATTTACAGCAGCTCGGTCGTGAGGATAAATCATCCGGCCGGGTAGCTCACGTGCGTCGTAGCAGCTTGATCGTGCGGGTAGTTCACTCAGTCAGGACTAATCGTTCCTGCGGGTATCTCATTCTTTTGGGTCAGCTCGGCCACGTAGATAGTTCAGTCTGTCTGGTCAGCTCGGTCGTGTGGACAGAGCACGCGTACCGTGACGGCTTGGTTGTGCGGGTAGCTCATTGAGTCAGGACCACTCGATCGCGTGGATAGCTCAGTCCGCCGGGTCAGCTCGACCGTGCAAATAGCTCAGTCTGTCCGGGAAGCTCAGTCGTGTGGATAGCTCACTCTGTCCGGGAAGCTCAGTCGCGCGGGCCGCCCGGTCCGCCGGCGCCGGCGGCGGCCGGCGGCGCCGGAGTGGCGGAGCCCGCCGACCCAATCAGCTGGCTAATCGCCGACAGACGGCGGCCAGCCGACGTAACGAGAGCGGGCGGCGAAACTCGGGCGCCTGGTGTCCATCCGACCTGTGGCGCCGCCCGGCCGGCCGACCCCGGTCACAGCGGGTCACAGTGACCCGACCTGAGGTCACCTGACCCCCGGCCTCCCGAGAGCGTCATACCGACTCGACCTGAGGTCGGTCCCGTCCAGCCGCTGGAGGATTCCACCGATCGCCTAGTCGAGCACATCCACGACACGCAACCAGACCTGACCTCTGGTTGAGGTCAAACAACACACACCTGAGGTCGGCCCCACCAACCCGCTGGTGCGTTCCATCCACCTCAGCTCGCAGTCCAGCAAGACCCAGGCGCGCACACACGGCCAATATGAATAGCGCCTTCTGCATAAGCGGTCGTGCAGGATAAGACGACAGGGTCCTGCCACCGGCCGTTACATACGCCATTTTTTACGTTCGGGCTTGCAAAATCCTTGTCTGCTCATGTCGCCCTGGGAGTAACGGACCCCCGACGCTGTCCATTGTGCTGCCAGTTCGTGAGAACGCCTCGGACAGGCGCGCCTGGAATTTTGACGCGCGTGAGACCGGCCTCTGCCACCTCTTCCACAGCGGCATCTGATTACCTGCCGCGCCGCCGCGCGCCGCGCGCCCCCGGTGAAAGTGATGGGAGCGGGTTGGTGACGTCACCACTCACCAGATGATGATGTGGGTGTAGTAGCCGGCCACCCGCAGCTTCTGTCCCCACAGGAAGCCCTCGGAGTTGGTGCTCAGGTACTCGGCCACGGTCAGGATCGGGTACGGAAGACCTGCAAACGGTCGCCGACGTGGCAACGTGAGACGGAACTTTCCGGAGGACAGAACGTGGTAGTAGCAGCGCTAAGGAGAGAACGACAGACGTTAAACAATAAAACCGCGGGGGAAATATTCATTGAACGTTGATGAGAAGCCCAAAGCAAAGGGACGTTCTGGCGATAAAAGCAAAAGTGAAACAGGGACGTTGTTATATAATACAACGCCGACGAGTTTCGACACTCTTTTCGTAACTGAGGACTAGACAGAGACGGGAACATGGCTTGGCACAACGCGAAGGGAATGAGGGCCGCCGCCATGTAGTGGCATCCTGACAAAAGAGTTTCAAGCTGTGGAGCCGTTTTCTTGTAGTCGTCACCACTGCGAGAGAGCGACGTTGACGGCGTGTAACACGATCAGCCGGCGTTCTGTTAGCGACTAACGCGGCGAGAGAGTGAGCCGCGCAGCTGTTAACCGGCGCGCGCCAATTCTCGCCGCCAAACGGCCGGCAGCGCGCGCGCTTCGCAGGCGGACCGCGTGCGGTCGCGCCGATTTCAGCGGTGGTCTGCTGCGCCGCCGCTCGCCGGGCGCAATGATGCAACGCCGAGACCGGCCGACGCTGGGCCGCGCTCGGCCGGCCGGCGGGGTCGACGGGCGTTCCGGGCCATCGACTCCGACTCACCTTTAACTAGGGCGGCGCGGTACTCGGTCCTCATCTGCTGCGGCCGTGCCCAGTGAAACCGCTCGTTAAAGTCGATGTCGCCGCTGTGCTTGCTGCCGGCCAGCGCTGCCGGCCAGAGGGGAGAGGTCCGGTCAGTCGAGCGAGACGGCGCATTGCACGCGGCGGGCCGGAGCGGGCGGATAAGTCCGGCGGCCGCGCGGCGCGGAGGCGCGCTTTCTCGCGGCCGAGACGCGGCCGGCCGGCGCGGTTTCCCCCTCTTGCGGGTCGGGCCCGGTTCACGTGTCACTCGCGGGCCGGCCGGCCGCTTTCTCGCCGGCGAACGGCCGGATTTCGGTAAGTGCGGCTGACGGCCCACTCGGCCGGCTCATTCACACTGCGACATTTACGGCGCACGTCGGCCCGCTTTTGTCGGCGCCGGCGGCCGGCGGGCCGCGCCGCCCGTCTCAGTCCGGCTCCTCCGCCCCGGCGCTCGTCCCAGTTCTGACGAGGCACGTCGCCAAAGCCGCGCGCCCGCCAAGGCTTTTCCGTGTCCCGCCGGTGAAACATGGCGACCCGCCATGGATCCGCTCACAGCAATGTTGTTTACTGTAACCATAGCTGTGCACCGGCTACATGCTCGACCGCATGATTGCTTGACCTTGACAGGGGAATGCACCTGGTCCCGGGAACTCGCAGTGAAACGAAAAATTAGTGTTCACATCATGTATGACGTTTCTTTGTTTCCCTACCAGACCGGCGGTTTTTCTTCGCCACGCCGCAAGGCAAAGGCCTATCACACCTGTGCATCAGTCAAGTTAGCCGGAACGTGTCCGGCCCGGTGCCTGCTAGCGGGCGACAAGGTCAGCCCGTGAACCAGCCCGCTCTAATCCTGCTGGCAGCGTGCTGTCCCGATTCCGAGCGGCGAGGTTCCGAAAGAGCGCCGCAGCAAATAACGCGGAGGTGAGTCGCCGCCGGCGCTCGGCAGGCTCGCCGGGAATCCCGCCGGCTGCGGGGCCCGACGGCCTGGCGTTCCTCCGACGGCTCCGAACTCGCCCGGTCGGCCGCTCCTGAGGCCACCGGCCGCGGAGATCGACCATCGCGCCCGCGGACCCGAGCCAGCGGACCAGGCCAGACCGAACCTCGGAACATCAATTAGTAGACTACGTCGGCAGGCAGGGTCCACGGGCCAAGTTCGCAGACTAAGTCGGCAGACCGAATCTTCGGTTCCCTAGTCAGGAGACCAAGTCGGCAGACTCCTTGGACCGGAGTTAGCGGACTAAGTCCGCAGACAGAGTCGTCAGACTGAGTCCTCAGACAGGGTCTGCAGGCCAAGTCAGCACGTCAGACTGGCGTTTTCAGGCATTGTTCCACCTCCGCGGCCGGCCTTGAGTGCAAACAACTCAGCCGAGCTGGCCGAAACGCCAGAATTTAATTCGACACCGTCGGAGTCCATGCCAGCGGTTTGATGTTTAAATTTTTGTAGAACAGTGTAAAAGTTTTGATTAAGAGATCCATTAAAACATATTTCTTATATGCAAATGGGGACACACCTGCAGGGCGTCTGTGGTGTATCAACGTCAATCGAATTATGTCGAACCACATCTAACACATGCCGGACCACTTATTTATTGCGGCTTACAGCCATTTCGACCGTTCCCTTTCCAAAAATCATCAATCCCATACCAACTCAAAGTCCGTCTACCGTATGGGAAAAGTCAGTGAAAACACATCCGTCTATATCACCGGGCACACAATACATCTTTCCCAAATCCATCAACAGGGGCTTGGGCAGCTGATCCTCCAATTCCCATCACACATCCACTCTAGGGCGAGCGCCCACATCTCGCAGCTTTCAGACTTCAGCACGCGGATTGGGGCCGCCCCTTGACAGGGAAACGGTCCCAATCCGGGAGCAAAGCGGACGCGAACGACCCTCGTCTGCGGGTTTATCTGTCCGCCCGCGGCAGGCCGCCAGCCGGCAGCTGCCCGGGCCGCGGCAGCCAGGCCGGGCCGTCTGTTCTGCCGGCCGGCGGCGGCGCCGGCGGGCCCTCGAACCCGGCCGCTCGCGCCGCCGCCCGCTGACCGGCGTCACACGAGCGTGACGCCGCGTGCCACGAGCGGCGCACGTGGCCGACCGGCGCCGCCGCCAGGTCAGCCGTGGTGTCCGGGCGGGTCGGCCTCACGAACTGGCCGGCCGCCGGCTGGGCTGCGCCCGATGAGCCCCCTCCCTCTGCAGCGGCCAGAAGGGAACTGCACTGTGCGGGCGGCGACTGCGCGCATGACGGCCCACACGGCTGGCAATATTGGATCAACGCTTCGCACCTCAAGGAATTTTGCAACGTGCCGTCGTTCGACCGCAAAATGCGGCAATCGTTAATCGGTTTAAAGAGATCACGACATCCCGCCGTGTTGCAAGGCCCTCCTCGGCCGACCAGGAGGCGGAGAGGTCAGGCGGTCGAGTCGGCCAAGACAGGCGCTCGGGTGCGAACGACCTTTGGTGGAAGAGCAGAGGTTCAGTCCGCAGTTGCGGTCAATCCTCGGCAGTCTAATCTTAAGTGGGTGGCTGAAACTGGTCATGTTCGACGGCCATTACTGTTCCCGTGGGTGACGGAAACTGTGCTAGAGGAAAGGTTCGGGGCTGCGGCGTTTAAGAGCTCATGGAAGATGCGCACGCTTTCGGTTATCTCATCATCGAAGACCGGTTTGTTTTTCTCTCTTCCCATATGCTGAAATTACAGAACGATGCAATGAAGCGGTAATATGATCCACAACGTGTGCAGACCTTAAACAAATCGGTTAAAACGTATTGTTTCAAATCTCTCCTCAACATGTCGTCTTTGACGACAAGCGGACGCCAAATGTGAACCAACACAAAAGCAAAACAAAAGAGAACCCTATGGACCACTTACCTTTAAGGGTGACGTTGACGTGATTCAGTCCGATATGAACACCCAAATCAGCATTCAGACTCTCGGCTGAGAAGGCCCTGTAGTATGTGTTGATCTGAACCATGCCAGTTTGCCAGTCGGACCCAGTGGCACCCACTGAAATACATAAAGACAGCTATTACACGCTGGCGCCAGACAAAAACATCGAACAAAAACAAACTTTACCGTTCAAAAGGTTTTGGAGTGGTGTCCTTTCGCCGATTGTTTGAAAGTTTGAATTCTTTTACGTTCTTGAGGTGTGAAGCATTGCAATTCAAAACGTAAAATGCGAGTATTCATTATAACCGAAATAATTACACGTTAAAGATAACGAAAAGGAAAGCATCATTAAAAACAGATTTGGACAAGAAGGAAACCAGGCGTAAAGTAGTGATTCTTGAAGAAGCCATTACCACATGGTAATATAAAATGTTCTGGTTGTCACTTTGCCAGTCAAAGCAATTTGCACGCCTATATTCATGTAAAACGACCTTTCCCCAACGACAAGGCAGCCTTCCAATCAATGTCTTCAGGCCCCATCAAATAACGCTTCTCACGTGGAGGCAAGACCCAGCCGGCGGTGCTGATTGCGTCGTAATTTGTCTGCTGCTCAGCGTACCGTGGCCGAGCAGGTCTCGTTTGACTGCCGTGTAGAAAAGTAAGAGCCGCCCCGCCGCCGGTGGGAGCGCTCTCCCTCTCCCCGTCGGCAGCCGGACGGCGGGTCCCCCCCGACCAGGGGGCACAACCTCGCTGCTCTCCTGCCCCGGCCTTAACAACAAACGGAGCGCGCCTGATGTATTCCCTGAGGTCCCTCGGTCATCCCTGAGTCCCTCAGCCCTGGCCAGTCCAACCATGGCAGCACCGCTTCCCGCCGAGCCCCAGCCGTCGTCGCCAGCCTCCTCGCCGTCCGGCGGCCGGCGGCCGGCCGACGCGTCCCCGGCCGACGCGGAAGCGGCCGCGGCCGGCGAGCGCCCTGACCCACATCCGGCCGCCGCCGGCAAGGCTGCGGCCGGGGCGCGCCGCCGCCGCCGCCGCCGCCGCGCACGTGCGCGCCGCTCGCTGGAGAGCGGCCCGCCCTCCCGTCTGGGTACGGGCGATGCAAGGCGGGCGGGAGAAACACCAGTATTGCGCCCGCCTGACACCGGTGTCACGCTCGCTTGACACCGGTGTCATTACTCCACGGTGGAGAGGCGCCAGGACAGGCTATTTCCGCAACAGGGAAGCGTCTGGGCGGTCCTTTTTTAGAGTCAGACTCTGAACCAATGAGCATTGGGACAGTTCCTGGTACTGGCGTACACGGAGCTCTTGGGCTCCGTGGCGTGCATCGTTTGAGCCCAGCCAGTAGGACACTGGAAAGACGGTGGTGAAATCGGCTCTGTGCCCACGCAGGCTAGGCGGCACGTTATCCCCGCCTGTCCCACACGAGCACGGCCACCGATAAAGAAACCACTCCCGGCCCATCAGACGCGATCCGGCTCCGCCACCTCAGGGGATAACAGTAAATGGACGGACGAACACCCAGAAAGAAACGGCCCTAATTAATGGTTCAACTGATAGATGTATTAGCCGGGTCAGAGTGGTCGGGAAAATATCACTCACGCCAGACTTTCTCTGTGACCGGCGAGGCTCCCATTCATGGCAGGACGTTTTGTTCGCTCGCGGCCAGATCGGTTTTGCCAACAGGATTAATAGCCGCGCGAGCTGGACGCCGTATCGGACGCGGGGGATGATGGAGGCTGTTTTGGCGCCTTTGTCGGAAGAATTTCCACGTCATTGTGACTTTTTACCGCCGGTCAGTCCGACGCGGACAGTGTGCGCAAGAAGCCTGCAAATACAGTCTGCGGTTTGGTCGAAGCATTGTGCGGAATGAGTCTGAAATTGGGTGTGTCCGCCGCTTGTCGACGCGTCCCGAGCCGAAGGGGAGTGGGGGCGTGCTACAGATTTGTTCAAACAACATCAGGAGCGGGGTAAACCACGCCAGCACTCACGTGTGATGGCAATGCCGGTGAACAGACTGAGGACCACGCAGGTGAAGGTGGTGAAACGCTGAAAAGAAACCACGCGTTACTAAAAGTCACCATGTTTTGAGCACAACGGTAGAACACAATCGCCTGCATTCCCAGGAAAGGATTCTGAGGCGTCGGCCGATTTGCTGCGGTTATTTTCACTTCGACTCGAATGACTTCACAAAATCTCTTTTAACCAAGCGACCGCAACAAGCCGAGGAACACCCCAGTGGTGACCGCGTCCGTAACGAATAACGGCTTCTTTTTCGGCTCGCCTCCCTGAGTCATCATCATCAGCGGGCGGAGACGGGCGGCGCCACGGAGCCGCCCGCCCGGCCCCCACGCGCGGCCCGTCGGCAGCGTCGGCCGCGTGAGAAGGCGGCGCGCGCATTCGTGGGAGAACGCGCTGCCGCAGACGCCTAGATCGACGCCGCGCCCTGACAAATGGCTGCCGGGCGGAGCGGCGGGCCTGCTGGGTTTCGGCCGGCGGCGAGCCGAGTCGCCGCCGGCCCGTCCGTCACCGGGCGTCACGGGCCGACGTCGCCGACTGACGCCGGACTGACGTCGGGGCCGGCGGGGAGCGGCGTTCGCGCCCGATTGTCAGTTCTGCACCGGGGAGCCGCCGCTAGCAAGGATGGCTGGGCGACGCGGCCGCTGGCCGAAAAAGAGGCGACCCTCCTGTTCGACTCCCCCCGCCGCTCAGTCCACTCCGGCCCGACCCGCTCCTGCTGCAGCGTCGCCGAGGCCGGCGGCGGCCGCGGAGTTCGCACACCTGCCGCCGGCCGCAGCCGCGCCGTGAAAACGTCCGCACCGCCACTTTTGCCGCCGTCGAGCCAGCCGGCGGCGCCGCGTCGGCCGCGGCGGCCGCCGTTCACGCCTCGGCACGCGCGGCCGCCGGAGAACGGCCGCTCGATTCGCGCCTCTTTCTCCGCCTGATAACAGGGCCCATTCAGACGGCGCCGCTTTGTTATGGGCGGCTGGACATATCTATAGAAAGCCCAGAACGTCTGGCCCGTCTTGTTGGGAAGGTAGCGGGTTGCGTCAGCATCGCTTATCTCCGAGCTCGAACCGCGAATGTGGTGTTAGCGCCCCACTTCGCCATCGCAGTCTCTGGATGCGTGCTTGTGATCGCTTGCATTCTTCACAGTGAGTTTCGCAGCACGTAAGGTAACGTTGTATAAGTATGATATCCACTCACAAATACATATACAAGTCATGTAAGCACACGACACTTACGTTTGATGTTAATAGACTTGGAATATTCTCTCTAAGAAGACAATGGATTTGAAGATACACTGGTGTCGAGAGCTTTCCAATAACACTACCTTGACATGGTAACTGAAGGGCGGCACTGAGGCGCAAATCCTGGGGGCAAGCGCATGGTGCAAAACCTGATTTTCCGATGTTCCATTGACTAGCTGAATGACGAACTTAGAGTTTACCCGAAGTAATTAATGTGGCATGCGGTCATTGGCACGTGATTACGGTGAAAAAATATCAGCTCCATCAATGAGGAAAATGCGGGTGGGGGCGTTTTTATCACTATGTCGGACATATTCCTGCACGTCGCCAAGCTATTCCTAGTGATACGACAATTTCCTTTAGTGGCAAGGGCCATTTGCGGTCACGCACAATGAGTCAAGATCTGAACCGCTGATTACAAGGCCGCGGGAATGAGGAGAGAGACATGGAACGTCCCACACGGCGGACGGGCAGCTCACTACAGATCATTCTGAGCCGGGTATCGCCCGATCTAAGTGAACCACCGTAATGAATGTCATTTGTCTCAGTCTCCGATCTAAACAGACCTAGAAATCGCGGCTCCGGATTGAGCGTCGTATCGCCGTGCGCCTGGCAAACTGCGTCCACAGCGAAGATCGGGTTCCAGGCAAAGGAAGACTCTAGGGGGCCCAAATTCTAGGGAAAAGTGCGCGAGACGAACGGCCGTTGGCTTGCGCGCGCTCGCCTGGCTGCGGCAGCTCTCCTCACTCACCTGGCTGCGCACTCCGGGGAAGATCAGCAGGAAGGCGATGAACACCGTCACGAAGACGATGGAAATGATGATGGTGGAGACGTCGCCGGTGACGGCCGTCCGGTTGCTGTGGTGGTACAGCGTGGGGCCGCCGTCCGTGCGGAACGCGTCGAACCAGCCCTTCATGTTGGCGCACGCCCCGACGGTGGAGTTGCACGCTGAAATGAGCTCCGCGTCAGAGCGCACATTACGCTGCGTGCGATTACGCGTCTGATGCCTGCAGACCGGTCTGTTCGGTCAGCCGCGGACCACTTTTTGCCGAGCTTCGGTGCGGTATCGCGTTCGCGGCCAGGCCCTTGCAGCTGAAGGCGTGGTTCGCCCGAGCAACGTTCACCTTGAAAGCCCGCTTGTGGAGGCGTGCGCGCCGCTCCTCTGTGTAGTCTGCGAGATGTCGCGAAATCCTGCGCCCCCGCGGACGGCACCAGGACCACTCAGACCCACCCCACGCCGGCATCTGCGGCCGTCCGATGTACCGGAGCGACGCGCGTGCTCATCTACATGAGACATTTGGAGCGCGTCTCGCCCCAACGAGCGGCCGCCCCTTTCGTCGGCCGGTTTTGTTCCAAGATTGATGGGTGATACGGGCACGACGGGGGAGGACGACTGTGACATAACCGCCTTCAGAGCTTCCAACACGAGCCGTCGCGGATGGGGGGACGAGCCGCCCCCACAGCGTAACGGTCTCGTGCCCAACCGGCTGTAAACAGTAAGTCGATACACGGGAGATTTGAAAGTCGGTTTCATCACGTGAATTTCGTATGACCGGGGAGGCCGCAACAGTTGCGTATCAGACCGCGATATGGAGATCATGCACAGGTGCTGGGATGGAATGCTTGATAGGAGATGGTTGGTTGGTTATTGGGTTATTTAATGACGCTCTCGACTGCCAGGGTCATTTCGCGTCGCAACCTCTCACGCCGGTTGTCGCGAGGGACGGCGAGATGTCGCTATTACCCGGACTCGAACCGGGGACCTTCCGGTCACAGGGCGAACACGGTAACCGCCACACTACGCCGCCCCCTGGCTTGGAGATCCCAGATCATTTAAGGCACTTGGCGAATGAACAAGAGTGACAGTACTTACGTGTCAGTGAACTTTATGACCGTGCACGTGACTTATGCATTAGTTTTGAGTTGCACCGCTACAGAAAGATGTTCCAAAAATGGCTTGGTTGATCATGATGGCCGTCCTGTGATAGTAAAACCGGT
This sequence comes from Capitulum mitella, assembly GCA_030062745.1. Taxonomy (NCBI): domain Eukaryota; kingdom Metazoa; phylum Arthropoda; class Thecostraca; order Pollicipedomorpha; family Pollicipedidae; genus Capitulum; species Capitulum mitella. Next base: position 28,072,929 of record CP099844.1, read on the forward strand.
TTGTTTTTCCAACAGGCCAATACCTTCCATGATTCTCAGTGATTTTTAATGATTGTGTACGTCCCGTTTAGTTATTAAACTCGCAACCTCTTAAAAACACTAACCAGTTAATCGGATGACGAGGACATCCACTTTGGCCAGGGAGAAGGCAGACTGATAGTCAACAGTATGGGTCTTGGACTTTTGGCACGAGACCTCGCAACTTCCGTCACGGCACGAAAAATACCATTGTAAATAACACTAAGGATACACTTATTTAACTTCACATTATGTTCGACTTCAGCATGCATGGACGCTTTGACGTTTCTCCAGTACCATCAGCATGGCATGTACGTATGCTGCGGTCAGAGCTGTGCATGAGTCCTTCCATGGTTTTTTAACCGAGCCACGTGGACTGCAAGGAATGGATCAGCCTCTGAGGACATTCACAATATGCAGCTTTTCCGCGACTGTTACTCGTCACGATGCACAGTGCAGGCGACGCCGCTTTCAAGAACAGTCATTTGAATAGGGGATCACGCAATCCTTCGGGGAGTGATCCGTGCGATCGGCTCTGGGCCTTTGCAGGCGCCTGCCGATTCTCGGTTGCGCTGAGCTGTCGGGCGGCCAGGCAGCAGCGCCGAATAATCAGTCCTCTGATCATGCGCTTCTTCTGAAACATGACAACGCCGCCTGCACCACCGCCTTGACCTACTCTCCTGGCATGCGTGTATTTTCGGGCCATGACATTTTTGTGTCGCCACCGACGCCACGGTGCTCTTCTGTGGCTGGCAGAGAGAGATCTGAAGTGATCAGCCCGCAAAAAGAGAGAAATCCAAAGTTCCTATCGCTAACTGCGCATGGCATGGGTCGATTTATCTGTTGCCGGTGCAATGAGACTGGTTGCAGCCGAGGCTGCAGCAGCCAGCTGACATTCGGTCGGCATATTAGCGAATATCGATATAGACCCATTGCCCCTTTAAAGGTATAAGACTTAGGCATTTAGATGCAGTCTCACAAAAAAAGGAAGAACGGAGTACCGTCGCACGAATTTCCCGCGCTTCCCATTTCACCATTAAGAAACACTTCTATCCCATAAAGCAGAATCGTTCCCGGTAGCGCCACCACCCATCACGAGAAATGTGGTTTTTAGTCCGTGTTCAGGAGCCCCCATCTGTCCTTCAGAGTACACATTTTACAAAGAGACAGAGAGACAGAGAGTACACATTTTACAAATGACCAGTACACGTTCATCGAGTCCGAAACCTACGATGACGCTTATGCATGGAAATTCCAACTCAAAGACCTGCTTCTCTTCCTGCTCGTTCAGGGGTCTCGACGTGGAGCCGACGTCGCAGATCCGGGTGTTTCTGGAGTCGGCAGCCACCCGCCGGGGGCGGTTCGTCGGAATGACGTCACTAATCTGCGCTGAGCCGGACGGACGTGTCTGCCGTGTCTGACACGTCTGACGTGTCTGCCCGGGTCGCCTGGCGGCGTCCCTCGGCTTGCGCAGCCCTCCGCTGACCGCCGTCCATGTGTGCCAAGGTCGGGCGGGCCGCGCCGCGTCCGTCAGGACGCCGCGAGGCTGCTGCAGCGCAGTCTGCTGGCTCCGGACTGGGCCGGGCCGGGAGAGACCAGCGGCCGCGACCACGACGCCGGGGCCGTCTGACCGGCCGGCGACGCCGCGGACGGCTACTCACTCGGGGCATGGCCGGGCACCGGCGTCCAGGTGGGCTCAATGGCGACGCTGGCGACGCTGGCGGCGCTGGCGAGGCCGGCGGCCGCCTCACCGCCCCGGCATCGCCGTCGACGACCCGCCGCTGGCGCACGGGAGGCGGACGGGCGGCCGCCGGCGCGGGCCGGCCGCGGCGCGCGCAGGAGCACTGCTGTCGCGGCGCGCGAGCACGGACGGACGCGGACGGACGCAGCGCGCGCGGCAGGCCGACTTTCTCGCGCGGCGCAGCGCCACCGACTGAGCCGGATGGTAAAAGTTGGCCCAAATAGCGGCGGCGCGGCGCCGGCGCGTCCGCGAGGCGCCCGGAGCCGTTGCACGCGCGCCCCGCGCCGGGCGACGCTCTCCTGGCACCGCCGGCCGGCTCGGCGCCGAGCCGCCGCCGTCCACAGGAACAGGATCCATCGCAGCTGCACGATTCCCCGACATTCACCTAATCCCTGGTCGGGGGGGGGGGGGGCTGCTGAGCCCGACGTGCGGCGCAGGCGCGGCCCGCGAGCGCGTGAAGCGACCAACACGCGCCCGACCAGGGGTCGGACGCGTGTCTCACCTGTTCGCCTGCCGACGCTGGGCGGATTCTGTCGCCGAGACGTGGACCTGGGATCGGGCGCCTGCTCTCTAGGGAACCGCTTCCCACCGACTGGCTTCCACTTCCTCCCTGGACGTGATCATCGACCTTCCCGGGGCCGCCCAGATACTGACCTTGGTGGCCACCACTTCCGCAGACGCGCGCGCGCGAGCACCCGCGCTCAAGGTCCCGGCTCCCTCACGCCGGGCGGCGCGGCAGAGCGCAAGGTCCCGCCCTGCATCCAGCAGCTGGCAGAGACCGGCTTGTTAGGCCCGTAGTAGGCGCATCAACTTTTCAGGTGGATCACAAATTCGCACGGTAGGTGCATCTCTTCATCTCTGATGTATCAACCTCACTCTCTGTTCACGTGGCTGGAATAATTACGTTTGCCTTACACACTTTGCCAAATAAGCACTAAGCGCTAATGTGAACAGCTTCAGCGAGTGTATCAATACATCCTTCTAGATGTTTTAAAGACGTTTTTGACAAAAAATGCATCATCAGTTTCCCGGGTTTTGTGGGAATGTTCATTATAGCATTCGAAGTCGCTGCACAATATGCAATGACATGTACGCCGTGCAAATGTCAACATAGCGTGACAACAGAACCGGTTCCCCGCAGAATGACTCCTGGCAGGTCCAGTCTGACTTCCGTCCATGTCAATTTCTTAGAAATCGACCTATTTGTAGTGGTATGTACTTGTCAGATAGTGACACGTACCAACGAACAACAAACGAATGCAAAGCAACGCCTTTTTTTTATCTCTGGGCCAACTCACTTCATGTGAAGTCACACATTACTAATCTTATGTGCCCGTTCTATTTTTTTACGACAGGCTACTTTTCCTGTGGTTTTAACTTGGCTGTCTCATGTTGTGCCGCAAGCAGCGGAACAGCCGGACTCACGGTCGCAAACGTGTGTTCAGAACTTGCGGAGGAGAATAAGACAGGTTTGGCCCATTGCACTTATCCCGAATAAGCCAGAAACGGGAAACGAGGAATTTTCCGCAGTGGGGATTATCTCCGTACACCGAAGTGCATCCACCATCAGTAAACGCTGATAACGGTAATCAAAAAATTTTCTGCCCGGATGCAGGAGTGACGGGCAAGTGACGCCGCAAAGTCCGCTGTTCTGATGTGGTGCACAGTGACTTATTCTGAGTAAAAAAATGGCATTTCTTCATTGCGGGAAACAGCAACAGCTGTACTCCCCTGAACTAGTGGTGCAGGGGTGATATCGTAAAAATCCGTGGCGTGTCTGTTTTGCCGTTGCCATGCCGCGTAAGAAAAACACTGGATGATTTTGTGGAAGCCAGATATACGTACAGGTGTATTTTTGCTGTCCCCGTACCACAGCCATAGGCGTCGTTTGAAAAGGTATCATTTCAGCGCAATGTCTCTTAACATTGATTGATCTGTGGAAGCTCATGCCCACAACTGGCCATTTAACACCGGTTTAAAGCTTCTGTTTCTGTTAACTGCATGGGCGCCGGAGGAACATAACAAACACATTTTCTCAAGTGATCGATATGTTTCCTTTTATTGGGTGTTTTCCCTCATGCATTCTAGGAACAGCGGTTGCAAACTTTAATATACGTTTCACATACTTCGTGCAGACTTTTTTCCTTCATGTTACATTAACCTTCGCCGCCCTGGCCTCAAGCTCGATGATCATAGGGCGGAGCTCGTAAAGCGCCCAAAGACTTTTAATAACTACAGATAATAGACTAGACGAAAGTACGCAGTTTTGTTTTTGAAATCGGGTCAATATTTAGGTCAATAAAAGCGATATTGGGTCAAATAACGTATAGACATTTCTGGCAGGCAACTTCGATTATTAAGTTTTCATGTAATTTTAATCGGAATGACAGTAAACAGAACGACTCATGTACCTAAACGCTGCAGCACAGGTACACTTAAGATACCGTTGACCATTTTACACGATGCTGGGAAAAAAAATGTTTTTTTTCGCACGGGCAGGTCTTGCACTGTTCTGAGTGTATAACAAAACACTTTGCCTGAAAAGCGATGCAAATTTGTCTGACACCAAGATCAAATCCACAGCCATTTCACTGAGATTTAACGTGGGCAGCCCAGGCCAGTGTTCACACCATAATTCATGCATTTCTGCTCGCTGTCGTATCTTCTACAGAATTACCATCGATCATGTACGAAACGGACTACGTCCTATAAAATCTGTTCACGTAATACCTTTCTTGCCTTGTGAGACTCATGCCATGACATTCGTTCCTCGTGAAAGCCTCTTGGGCACCGCGCGGCAGCGCAGTCGCAATATAAACACTTCATGCTTGGTGAGGTGTTATGTTCGCGATGGAAATGGTTTTTATTTCGCTACCAAAAAAGAGGAATAAAGCAGTGCGAACTGCAGGCACAGGTATGAAGGGAGGTTCTAATCATCTGTGTTTACGCAAAGTGTGTTTGGACAGAAAATAGGCAGCGTATATGTAAAAGTCAAAGTAAGTCAACCTGAGTCTCAGGGGATTGGGTTAATCTTTGCAAATAAAGTTCTTACCAAGTATGAGGGCTTTCAAGGTACATATATGGCGGACAAAAATTGCGGCCAAAAAGGACTTGACACCAAACAACTGTGTTCGGTTACGGACCTGGAAATTCGTTGCAAAACGTGACGTTATCTTCGGTCAAAGGTCAGAAGCAAAAAATTACCTAGCCACAGACTGCAAGGAGTACGAGGCGCACATTGAAGCTCCAAGCCACCCAACCGGACCTAAAACCTGAACGACAAACGTAAAAAAGGCAGAAAAAATACGTCACTTGACTCAGGGTCACTGCCATTGTAGTGCCCAAAAACATTCGAGGCGATAGAAATGTTGTATCCATCACGGGATTTCATTGCGGTATATTTCAGGGAGGCTAATCGATACATTGAACAAACTGTTACGGCATTTTATTTCTTTATTTTTTTGGAATGCGGTTGTCTTTGACACTTCATAGGCCTGAGATGTCTCTGAGTCGAAAAACGAAAACAAGGTGTAAAAAGGATGCATCAAAATAAGCTAAGTTTCGTGTCTCCGCGTCTCATCTATTTTTATCTATTGTCGAAAATACCGGAGGGTGTTCTTATAAACCTCCGGCCTGGCGACGATTAATCATTACATTCTCTCGCTTGTATTGCCATCATTTTCTTATTTATGACATCAGAAAATATCCGAAAATTCCATTATATGACAGAAAATCCCAACATACCAGTTATCACCGCACACAAATATTGGAACCTGCGTAAATATGATCTTAGCGTAAGTCTACCAGTATGAGCACTTAACACAGAAAATCCTTTCCGCTGGTTATGTTCCCGGAGAGATAACGGGAGTCACCGGACAGGAAGAGAATTATCTTTTAAGAGAAAAGCTAGTTTCTAGAGGGCAAAGCAATGAGAGAAGGAGAGAGAGAGGGGGGAAAAAGGTGAGACGAGAGAGGAGAGAAGAGAAATAGTTGGAAAGAGTAGGAAAGAGAGAGGGGGAGGAAGTGAGAGGAGGGAGAGGAAGAGAAAGAGAGTGGGGAGAGCAAAGACGAGAAAAAAGAGAGGGGAGAGAGAGAGAGAGAGAGAGAGCGAGAAAGAGGTCGGGAGGGCAAGAGAGAGGGCGGATCTGATCTTTGACCTCAGATGGGCTTGTTTTGTTTGCATCACAAGGTCAGAGCAGGACCGAGCAGGGCTGTTTGCGGCACATGCATGGCATACCCTGAACAGCTGTCCGGATCTTGAGCCGTATGCTGCAGGTGGAACTGGCTGTCGCCTATAAGTCTGAAAAATTAGCGCCGAAACGGAGGACTAGGAAAGTCCAGCATTGCTACGATCTCCGCACAGAAACAGTCGGCGGCTGGCGGTGACACCCACGCTCTGTCCAGAAAATCAGATAAGGCTACAGCAGCAGAATGCAGAGGATAAAAACGCTGCAGCAAATCTGTCCTTGACGGTGGGAGCAGTCAGCGTTGTGAGAAATGGCGTGGGCATGCATACATGCATTTACATGTGCATATGAGAATGCTGCGCGCATAGTTCATTATGATGTTAGAGGTCTGCCTCTTCACTCGCGAGACTGTCCCTTGCGACTTAAAAAGTGCTTCTCTCAATGGCATGTTAAATCATGCAAAAAACAGCAGCAGGTGCTGCAGAAGATTTGCAGAGACTTCTCAACGGGGTTACGCTAGCGCCAAAACAGCTCAACCAGCTTTGGACGTAGTGATTCGGATGTCACAACACGAGAAGCGATCGTCCCTGGAGAGCAGCTGAACCAGCCGGGAGGAAATAGCCCGAGGCGGGACGGTTGTGGTCTGGAATTGCTCGCCGTCGGGACGTGATGCAATCGGAGACCGCTGAATGGGGTCAAGTTCAGTTCCGGCGTCCCACGTGCGTCCCCGCAAACAGTTCCGTGAATGCCAGGCGGCTGGGCAGCTGGGACGCAGTGTGAAGACAATGCCAAAGCGGAAGCGGCTCCGAATTTATTCACGGACTGACAACGCTTCTGTCTGCCTCTCCGCCTCTCAAGCATGTGGAATGCTTGGGCGCAAACTTGACGAGCTATCTCCTCTATCTTGAGGTGTCTGATTGCCTAGTTTTGTCTGTATGACTACTGCGTATACGCTACACTGAGACGACTCGATTCAAACAGGAATCCACGCGTTGGAAAGATTCGCAAATAAACTGAACTGAACTGAACTGCCCCGAATGCAGGTATTTTACTTACTCCAGGAGCGGTAATGATAAGTTATATCAGACCAGCATCGTTGAAGATACCAAAGATGGTATGCAGTTCACTATACATCATGTTCAGAAAATGCATTGGGACAATCAGTTCGTGAGGAGTACATTTGTAGGCTACGGACAAGCAAAACCAAACACTATATTAGCTACCGCTAGGGGTGTAGTTCTGCATATTGCCTGTAAGGATTTTGTCCTCCAATATTGGCTCGGCGCTTAGTTGTTTGTTCTCGTAACATAGGACCACAGCCAACGGTCATGCTTAATGTTTCGATGTTTCCCAAGCAACGAGCGTGTTGCCCTCGTAACAGTCAGTTTCGCACACTGGCATCCTTTACCTCTGCTAATGTTTCTTGTAGGATTCACTGATATCCTGGTGTCGGGCAGCAAAATGTTAGCGTAAAAACAGCAGATTGCCGCAGGCATGTAAAAGGGGAAATCCTTAGATTCATGGTTTGGTGAACACTTTGAAAAGGGAAACAACGATTTGGCAAAGATAAATGCAATGCATGATCGCCGTGCGGAATGACAACGGAGCGTTGCACGTAAAACAGGCCGAGGCCATGGAATTAAGTAGAAGAGACAACCATCTAGCGCCAGTCAGAGTCATTAAAAGAAGAGCTCTTGAGTGGGCATGTACTTTTACGCGTTAAACTGCATGACTTTTGTCATCCGACTTGATTCTAAAGCCAACTGAATCAGTCCAAATCAGTTTCATTCCATCGAGGTTTACCTGCAGGCAAACCCTGATGGAATAATCTTGAAAAGGTGCAATGACTGGCTTCGATTACGAGTAAAGCAGGCGGCAGAAGGAAGCGCAAGGTTTAAACCAGTCTTCAGCGGGGAGACAATGGTATAAAAAAGAGGTACGCAGGAACCGTACCGGGGTACGGAAAAGACTGACGCGTCGACGTCCAGGCGTTCCCTAACGTATCAGTTTCCTCTCATCCCGTGGCGACTCGGACGAACCCTCCTTTTCTTACTCATTTGTCCCACGAAAAAGCGGCCTTAGCTTGCAAGTTTGTAACATATCATAGCGTTTTGCTCTCCGGCCTGGTTATCCATCAAGGCCAGTCATCTCGTCCTCTTCTCGTTTGGTTCTTCCAAAGCTTACGTAGTCACTCAGCTTTTGCAACAAATGTAGATCGAATAAGGTTCGACAAAGAGATGCGGTAACATAAATTTGACCTCGAAATTAAATAGGACGTAAAACAAGTTTGGAAACAAGTTTTGCAGCATTTGAAGAAAGCATTAGTTCTTCTGCTTTCCGATAAGCACGAATTACCTGTACAAACCGCATTTTATTCAAAACGCGACACACCCCTACCCCTTCAAGGTTCACAAAGAGACAGCTGCTGCTGAGGCTCTGCGAGCTGATAAGGATGGCTTCCAGGCTCTCCGGCGTACCTTGTCACGTCCAAACCCGGCTTCGGCCAACCGCGCAACCGAGATGCCGTGTGACGGGCCCGCGGTGGTCGGGAGCCGGTCCAAACCGCGTCCTGGGAGCCGGAGCTGCCGCGGTCCCTCCAGCCGGCACGCCGACACCGCGGAACTGGCGCGCTCTGCAGCCTTGCAGCGGCCACCCTCGCCGTCGGACCTGGCCACCGCCGCCGGCGCAGGACTCGCCCCGGGGGACACCGCCCGGCCGCCGACGTCAGCGTGACGTCAGAGCACCCGGAAACCGGGCGCGCGGGCGGCGGGCGGTGCGGCCCCGGCGGCCGGGGCGGAGGTCGTGCGAGAGGTGCGGCGGCGCTGCGGCGGTCACCGCGTCACTCTCGTGCCGTCCCCGAGGATGACGCACAGAAATCAGCTTCACGATCAGGAAACGAGCCGTGGAAAAGACAGGTTCCCGCAGTCGTTTCTTGTTACACTTATTCTTAGGTGACTTGGCGCGCAAACGCTTAAACTGCCTTTTTAAGCGTCCGTCTGTGCACAGTTTGTTCGGCTCAAACCCGAAGGCCGACCACAGCTCAGCACCCGTCACCAGTTTACCCCGGGGCAAGGCCAGGAGCCGTCAGCGCCTCTGGCGAATTAATCGAGGAACCGTACGGTTCCAACACTTCGGGAAAGTGGTCCGCTGCACGCTGCAACATATATCTGTGAAACTGCACAATCTGCCAATAACTGACCTCATTTATCTTTGCAATAAATCGGCAATGCCGAGGGCGTCCGCAGCATAAGAACAAAAGTTCACCTTCGCAGGGTTGTGTACAAATGTGTCTGAACGCAACAGGAAACTTTGATCAGCTCTTAACGTCCACCACTGAAAGGCGTTTGCAAAGTAACCAGCCATCTGTCTCCCTCCTTTTGTTTCCTTTAATTACTTTAATGACCTCTGGCAGGTAACAAATGGCAAAAAAATCTTATCAGGTACTGTTTTCGTTGACTGCTAGTGGTTTTCAAAGAGCAAATGTTTTCAACTGCCATAGTTCAAAACTAAATCGCTAAAGAACGGGAAGTTCTCTCACATGGCTTACCCTTGAACCGTCGTGCTTTGTTTCTTGCGACCACATCGAATGGTGTTAGATTCGTGCGTTTCCCGTAAAAAAAATTCGTCACGTGCAGCAGATTATATGACCTTTAACTGGCCAGCCATTCCTGAACCTGATATTTATTGGTGAGACATTTGGAAAATATCTGCCGACTGTTCACCTATTCATTTAATCGTTGTTTACTTTATGCCAGTCAAGATGACAGCGAAACACCTGGCATGACGAGGACTTGTTCCACAGTAAAACCGAAGTCTGGAAAGCAACGTTTTTGTGCGTACGTGCACGCACGAGAAATGTGTCTCCAGCCCATTTGGTGATGATGTATTTTAATGTGCTCCAGAAGGCATTCAGACGCCGTGAGTACACGGAGTCGCTGCGTTGTATGAGTGTGTGATCATGTGACCTCCGTACAATCGCGTTATTCCAGGCCCGGACTCGGCATGGGCGTTACGTGGTTTATTTCAATGTGCCGTGATCTCGAGGCCCAGATAACCGCACGCTTATATCCCGTCATGTAATATCAGCTTTAAAAATTGAGTAAATGAATGCAAGAGGTGTGTGGAAATCTATTCAAGGCACTCATTGAACAAATGGACATATAAATGTTTGTCAATGGTATCACATTCGTGGGTAAAATATTGATGCCATCTCAGTTTTTTTTTTACTGATAACAAAGTGACTCAGACGGGCTGAGCAAGCGATCGCAGCGAGCGACCGAGCGCGGTTCTGCAGACGACGGCAATGTGAGTTATTGAATGTGCATGCTGCTTGCTCCGGTGTGAACGGCTTCTCAGGAAGCGATGCGAGAAGCAGGGCAAATTTGACACCAAGTTTGGATTTGGTGAATCTGTAACTGCTGAGGCTATGTTCCAATAGGCCTATGTCTTGTTGCCATTTTGATTGAAACCAGCTTCATAAAATGTGTACTGAGCAGATGTATGGAAATAAAAAGCACGTGCACGTCCTCAGTGCCTTTGCTTTCGGTACAGTTAAACAAAACTGATTCTCAAGCAATTTCCGTGCCTATTCACGCGTATTTTGCTACATGTCCCATCATACTCCAGCTCACTGCATGACAGAACTGCAGAATCAGTATAGGTATTGTCACATGTTAAGTGCTCTTGACGAAGCATGATTCATACCATGCATAGATCCACTAGCACATGAGCTATTTTGTTGAAATATTGCAGATCCCATGGCAAATAATATGACATTTTTGCCCGCAAAATTTAGTGCTCTCTCCTTGAACAGTTCTCACTTTACTGGCTGCGTTTCGCTGCTCCTGCTAGAAAACCCGACGGAAAACCCAGACAGCTTCCTCGAAACGCCATTCGTGCCAAACCAAAAGTGATGCCTGGAAAACCCACCTTCGCAGGCTATGTGCATGTATGTCAGCGTATCTCGAAATCAGCTTTGCTTGTTGATCTTCGTTAAGCCCGGAACAAAAAATAGGTTCGTGTTACGAGGACAATAGATGCTTCAGTTTGTGGTTTTATGAATATGCGAGGATCATATCGACCGCCTCTTTGCGGTTTAAGCAGAAATGAAAGCAGTTTTCCTGTCATTCAAAATATAAAAAAATTAAACCTCTTTGACAAAATATTAGAAAACGCGAAAGGCACCGTCAATAACCGTTTTGTTTTGGGAAAATCATTTGCATTTCATTTTTAACTTCCAGAAAAACAGGCCATTATTTAAGACTCACTGCTGGGAAGTTTCTTTGACGGTTTCAAAACGATGGTAAGTTGAGGGCTTGTATACGAGTGCCCCCATACCATCCCCGCCTTCCCGCAAATGACGGCAACACCTCCAGTTCGTCGCCATATTCCCCGGAGATCATCACATCTGTCGTTCACGTGAGACCAAATGAGCCCAGGACGATGCTTCACGGGAGTGAGCACAAATGAACAAACACATGTTCCAGGTGCCGTACATGCATGGTTGGGCAGGCGATCACAGTAATCGATGACAGTTTACGACCAACACGTGATCCAAGGTTCAATCAGCGCTAGAGACAAGAAGCACCAGAACCACTACATGATTCGGAAATGAGTGAGCTTGAGGACTGAAATATCATGACTAATTGGGTCAAATGACTGTCAAATTACGAAGGGCCACTGAATGGCATCACAAGGAGACGCGGCCAAAATACACACGATAAAAAGAGTAGTTGATTTTGGTGTTTGGACATAACGTGTGTGTAAGAGTGTAACCGAGGTTAACAGATTGCCGCCGCTATATTTACGTTCTTTCGAGTCGCTCACGTTCATCTAAGTGCAAATCATTTTCGCCCTGCATACATGTATTACATCCATTATCCGCGAATCCAGATGACGTTCCCACTTGTCTGTTCTCACCGCAGGAGCACGAAACAAACTGGTGCAGGCGTCGTTTCACATGGGTGTTTGTCGCGGGAACGGAAGCTAGGTGTTGTTGCTTACACAGGCACACTGCTTGACACTTTAAATGTATCATTCTGCCGCCCTTGTCAGGCAACATAAGGGAAATCCCAACAGGAACCTTCGTATCCAGATAGGAATGCGCGGTCGGTGGAGCGCGCATTTTGATGAGGCTCGGAAGAATGAGTCAACGCATATCGCTGACCAGGCAGATGTGCTCGCGCACCCCGGGCGCGCGGCATGTCGGCGGGGATTCCCCGCCGCAGCCCGCCACCAGACAAGGGACCGACCGCTCGACGGCAGTGCCCCCGGAGTTGGGTCCCGAAAACCGTTCCTGCCCCGTCACCGAGGGGAGACTCCGGGTGCGGAGATTAGGGGTGTGTTCATTGTCGCCCATTTCGCCTGGAATTACCGGGACTCCCGAGGGGCTGCCGTTGTTTACGGATTCCACGCCGAGTTCTGCGCTGAATTCCGCGCGAAATCGGAGGATCCGCGGAGCAGCTCCCGAATATGCGTGGTAATATGGCGGCGCCCTGTGAAGCTCAAGGGCGGGTGAAATAAATGCGGTACGTTGCGAATATCCCCACAAATAGCTCGCTTTCGCAGTGGCAGGACAGCGACCGCAATAAAAGTTCCGCTTCAGAATTTCAGCAAGGCGACAGACGCCCTGACGCATACTCCACGTGGAAGGTGCAGTCAAAGAACGCTGCTGCGCGCAACGGGAATCCCGAGAATCCCACAACGCGGTCCCGGCGCAAAAAAAAACGCACACTTAGCTCATCGAAATCACAAAGCGGTGACCGAAGCGTCCCCGTGACGCACAAGCGTGTCCCGGCCGACCGCGGCCGGCCGACGCGGCGGAACGACGCGGCGCGCGTCGTCGCCGACGAGGCCGCGCGCCGGCCGGAACGGCGCGGCCTCGCACGCACATCCGCCGCGGCGGGGCCACGCACGTCCGGGCCACGCTCTGCGTGCATCTGGGTCAGCCGACGACGGCGTGACGCGCGTGCGGGCCGGGCGCGCGGTCTCCGCGGCCGCAGCTGCCGGCCGCGGCGCGTCTGCTTCGCTGGAACGTCCGCCCAGCCGGAACTGGGCGGCGCGGCCGCCTCGTGACCGGCCGCGAGCACAAAGAGGCCGCCGGCCTTGGCGGCCGGGCGCCGGGTCGCCGGGTCGCCGCGGCCCGCAGCAGCCATCACTCGAGACAGCAGCCGGCCCCCGGCCTCGAGACCGCCACGCCGGTGTCGTCGATTGAATATGCAATGCGGTCTTTGCGCAACTGTCGAGGTGGGCTGAACTGTGCGACGCACGAGAGCCATGGGTATGACGATGGCGACGCAAGGCAGACACGCTCTCGCCATCAGGTACATTGGTTCTGGTTCAAATTTTGCAACGGGCAACTGTTGACATGGAGTTTCCCGGTGTCTTTCCTCCTGCCCTCGATTCTACTTTTTCGGTAGCCAAAATATGCAGTCAACCTTATCTTTCCTGTCTCTGTAGTTGTAGAATAGAACACACGTTGTGCTAGATGTAATCAGTGTTTAAACCGTGAAATGAGGAAAACCATCAGTTGTTAATACAAAACAAACGACGGAAATCTGTGCTTGGAAATGCGTGTCTTGTAAGCAGAAAAATATTTCCTTTATTATCCCTGAAAACAGCAGAACACTGTGAGAACCAGAATCCGATTTTCCAAACATGCGCGCTCAAACCAGGATACCCTTACCAAGCACATCATAGCCGCAATAACCCGAGACGTCAATAATAATTACGCCTCCCCTGCCTGGCGGCGCCCGGAGCCCGCCGCCCGGCGCCGCCGCTCCGTTCGCGACCGCGCCGCCGACCACGCCTTTCACGGACGCGGACGTCGGCGGGTGTCTGTTCCCGGGCGGACGCGGCGTCAACCCGAGCAAGGTCACGCGGCGGCAGATCCGGCCGCCGGGTCCACGCCCGCCGCTGGCGGCGGCGGCGGCGTCGGTCCGCGTGACCGGGTGTCGGCCCGCCCCAGCCCTCGGCTCCGCAGGCAGGTGGTCCTCGCCCGGCCGTGGCGGGAAATTCCGCGATCGGCCGGCAGCGGAGGGTGGCTTCACGGGGGATGTGGGTTAATACCCGGACCGAGGCGCACGAGAACCAGAAGAGGTTGGGTTTTTTGGCCGTGTCGTTGCGGACTGAAAACTGGCTCATCTGACGACACGATTGTTATTTATATAGCAACTACACATATAACATATAATACAATTATATATTACTATATTAAGGCATTCAATATCGGAGATCCGAAGGGATGCTGACCGTGTTAACCCTCAGCTCACGGTTGAAGCCATGGCCATGGGAGAATGCTGAAATGCGGGGCTGACAACAAACGGCTCCAATTCCCCCCCCCCCCCGGCCAGATGACGGGAGGAGCTCTGTTCCCAGTCTGAGATCTGTCAGATTTCAGCCGACCGTGGTGAACCGTAGCTCTCTCTCTCTCTCCCTTTCTTCCGTTCTCTGCCTTCTAACCTATTTCTTTTCTCCATCCTCTTTCCGTCTCTCGCAACCGCACGGTGCCGGGCTGCATAGGTCTGGACGCTGAGGAAGTTCTTGCAGTGCCAGGCTGACTGTGCATTCGGTAACCCTATTGTTGACTGCTGGCGCCGCCGCTAAACGGACCCGGCAGACTCCCGATTCGACGAACAATGCCGTGTTGGAAGGCTCGGACAAAACCTCGGACCCGAGAGTACGCGCCGGAGGTTACACTTCTCATCAGGCGGCAACAACACTTGTCTTCTCTGATGTTCCTCGGCCTTTCCAACAGGGGTGGATGGGTCACTTTGACCTGCCATTACGTGCTTGCTTTTTGTCCTGGTGTGAGGTCGACCAGCACTTCTTGGCTATCTTGTTTGTCTCGCGGTCGATTTGACAAATGAAATTGGACTGTTTCGCTGGGCACAAAGGTAGATCTTCTGAGCTCGGGGTGCAGCCTCTCCGATAGGCCGCGTATCGGCCGACAAACATCTTGTTTTCGTCGGAAGCTGAAAGAAGCAGCATGCTCCTGTTCGCCACATGCCGTGAAAAGGAATCAGATTGCGGGTCTTTAACGCAATTTCGTAGCTAGCCAATGGAGATTTACTTACTGAATTCGCACAGTAACCACACCACTTAAGTGTTTTTGCCTGCTGCGATCGTGTCCGGACACGTAGACAGCTAAAAACGTTCCTTAACCAAGTTTAAAGAGAGCAGACCAAAACGGAACACCCGATATAATCGGCCACATGGCTGAACGTGAAACGAAATGGCACCGTAACACACGTCATAACGTCAAAACATGAGGAAAAATGTCTCTTTCGAGTCGCCAGGTCTCCCCACGCCTCCTCCAGGTTTCGGCGCACACCATGGCCGTCACCGCTCCATGCCCCCGGCCAGTATCACCGCGCAGAGTGCCGTGAAACCACCAGACCGCCCGAGGCGGTCATCGAAACAGAAAACGCCGCGATAAGCCTGGCGAGTAAATAATTTGTTTACGTCGCTCGGGAGCGGCCGGGCCTGTTCCGGTCAACGTCCGCGCGGTCAGAGCGCTCCCCGGCCGAGCCGGTATGACTGACACGCGTCCTGGCCGGCCGGCGCGCACACGCACCGCCGCCGGCTGAACTGCCTTGAACCTGCGCCGGACGGCGCGGCGTGGCGCCGGGGCCGCCGGCGCGCGCCGCCCCGGCGGGGACACCGTCGGACCCCGCCCGGCGGCGGCGGCGGCGGCGCGCTGTCCGGCCGGCGTGAAAAAGGAAAGCAGCGCGGTCACCGCCGGCGCGCGGCTGCCCCGTGAAAACGCGCCGGGAAACGGTGCGCAGCTGATGAAGGCGTTAATGGCGCACATCCCCGCCGGCCTGGGCAGCCCGCTCGAGACGCCGCCCGGCGAGGAGCGCCGGCCAGCCGGCTCGAGACACTTCACGGGGGAGGAGCGGTCAGCTGATTCGAGATGCCTCCCGGGGAGGAGGCTGGGAAGGGGACGGACGCGAACCTGAGCCCGTGAGGCAGGGGCGGGGCAGGGGTCGCGTGACGCTATCACATAGCGCCACATCAGACGTCTCGAGACCCAGTCAACATGCTCAGCTTGTGGATGTGAGGGTGGGGTTATCACGCTCTGATTCCTATCTAGTTTTATGGCCTTATGCATTTCCTATATACCTCGAGATGATTACGTTTGGTTGGGTTTTGCGTGTTCATGTGGTGTCTCGTTTTGGCCCTGCTCTTCAATGAAGCGGCGTAATAACATTGGTAGGCACCGCAGTGAAATTACCACTTTTTAATGGTCACTGCTATCGGCACCATTATGCTGGAAACTGCTACCGGTGGCCAATGATAATTAGCGCAGCAGAACGCATGGCTAAGCCGGGACAGTCTTGGTTCCCGACCGTCACGGCCTCAGGGCTGTCCCGAGGTCGGTCTTAAGGCCTGGGGACCGGCCTCAGGACTCGGGCCTCAAGACTTCCTCAGATATTCCATCTAAACTTCCTCTAATATCCAAAATTCCCCTTGACAATGGGAATATTGGAAGAACAGTGAAAGCCACGGTTTGCCGTCTACACAGACAGTCGCTAAGTGTTGGAGGATGAAATGCTCAGAATTTGTCTTTGGGGGACTTTATTAAATAGTCACTCTTTCGCCTTTGTGTACCACGTTTTGAAAGCAATGGTGTGCTGTGAGCCATGCAGTTGTTATGGTCGCCTTTTCAAGCAACAACTGGTACCTATGTCTCGTCTGTCTTCTACGACGGGCTCATGCAAGTTGATATATCGGCGTTTATCTAGGATTAGTAGCAAAGATATTTTACAATGGCATGTTTCCAGAAGAGTGCAGAACGACTCACGCTTTTTCAGTATCGTATAGGCAGTATGTTTGCAAGTATTTGCAGAGGTTTTAATCCTTCCAAATTTGCTCCAAGCTCCGTTCTTATGTGGGGTCCGCACTGAGTCTGCATGGCGAAAAATGCAGTTACGATCGCGAAGAGTTTTTCCAAGCGACGGCAGACGGCACGTTTACAGCTTCGTGAGTTAGCCACACCCTCAGAAGAATGCTTCGGATAGCTTTCAGGACCACTCCGGATGGTCACTACAGGCTCGTTGCTGTGCCCATAAACAATTTCCGCTCGTGATCCGGTGCTGAGGTGCGATCATAAGCAGATTTTCTCCAGTTTGATATGAATGCCATTTAACCCTCACCGGTGAGGGGGTGGATCGTTGTTTGTGTTTTTTTTTCATCCTCGTGAGGTTTTTCCCGAGACTGTTGACGAACGACTTTCTCCTGGGGCCCGAAATTTGCTATAGCTGACTTAACATCCTGTCCGCATTTTCTCTCCCAAACAATGATTACCAGGTCCTGTTGGGCCATCGAGCCATGACCTCATTCTCGAGACCTTGCAAGTGGATTTTCTAGATCTGACCTACGTTTTGGCTTCTTTCTCCGAAGTTTGAGGAGGCATAGGGCCAGTTTTTGACCCATAACTGTTGCATCGTATGCTTGACATATGTAGGTTTGAAAGGCCAGTGACCTTTGTGCATTTGAACCAGCCATAGGATAATTTTTAGCGCTGCTTTCAGTACCGGTAATTATATTTACCCTACTCCATCATCCGAGCACTCTTCTGTGTAGCAAACCATAGTTTTTACATAAGCTAAGTCATAACAAAATGGTAACGACTTTTGGCCTCTCGCTGATCTGCCCTGGACTCGGAGAAAAAACATTGCTGAATACAAGGATTGATCAGTTTTGACATCAAGTCGAATGCGTGGCTTACAATCCCTTTGACTATAAAACGTTACGGCGGAGACGGCGAACGGCGAGACATCCTCTTTTTCAGTGACCTGAGAGGCCACCAGATGACCTGAATGAGCCAAACCATATATCCTTAAAATAAAAAAAAGAAACTACACGCCCGTCCCTGTTTCGTCGCTTAGGCTCAGTTAGGAGCAACACAGACTGGGAAAGGGGGGGGGGAAGGGTGGCGAATACCCAGCCACTAACCACCCCAACCATCGAACCCTTGTCGGGAACGCTGGTGAAAATCTTTACGTCCGGTGGGGGTTAAAGGACTACTCTCATCAAAGGCCCGGATTCTCGGATGGAACACCTGAGGTTACACCATCAGGATGCCAACAGGTCTTCGTGGTCAGCGGCCAGTGAATTGTCTTAGGTCCGCGTCACCCTGGATGTGATTCACTTTCGTGGGTATCGGAATTTCTAGGCTGCTGTGATGCCAACGTAATGTGGATGATCTCACGAAGATGACTGGCCAATATTCTGTGGCATTCTAGGAGGCTATGTATTGAGGTCCTATAGGTATAGAACTATGAAGTCACCGAGGGAAAATACCAAACAATGCAAGGCTTATCTTGAACATTTTCCCTTTTCACGGGAGATGGTGATCCTTCCTCAGGGACTTTACGGAATAGCTGGAGAATGTCCTTGACAGGAACCGTTGAAAATAACGGTGCAGCAAGTAAGCTGCAGACGAAATGATGTTATCTTACTGTGTTGAATGTTAATAATTCGTTATTAAGTCGTGTCATGAAAGCAAACGGCGGACAAGGTATACTTAGCATCTACAGTATCCTGTTTTCCTTTTTTAGGCTGATAATCTCTTAACTTTAAATTCAGTAAAATACCACTGACCATGACCATTCTGTGTCGACTTTGTTGTTCATTGCAGAGGCAGCTTAGAGGTGTGCTACACGTGCTTTTCTGGTTCGCAGACAGGACTTAGATTAAGCAGTCAACTTTGCCAGTTTGAAACATTATATTTTACACATTTATTCCCTTGACTCCTTAGCTCATAATCTGACGAAATGCTCATGACTTCGTGTTTTACGTTTGCACAGGAAGATGAATTTTTTCGCAACCTTTTATTAAATTGCGAATGATCTTGACATTCAGTGTCTGTTTAAAAAAGGGATAACGGTGGTCCGTGTTCTTAGACTTTAATACGGATTATTATTTCATTACAAACAGTATAGCAACGGAGCATACTTATATTTCATTCATATCATAGGGGCAGCTGTATAACTGAAAAAATCTATTGGTATCCGCGTAAGAAAGACCTTGCTTTAGGTAAAGCAATGTCAAATTTGCTATGGACTTTATGGACACCTCATTTCCTCAACTATCTCACCAACATATGTCAGAGAAACACAGTGTCAATAAGGGGCTTCAACGCTCATTTTCTGACCACGACCCAGCCAACGGACCAACCCATGGGCTGATCACGAATGTCATCTGACAGTTGGACATTCTGCATCGTGGGAGCATTTCAGTCCTGCCGTCAGCAAAACTAACGAGTGTTTCATCTGCTCGTCTTTGCACCAGGTTTTCCAGCTGACCGCAAAACCGGATTTGTGCCGTCACCTGTCAATAAAAGCGCGATTCGGCGAAAAACCCAGCTTTTTCAGGCATCAGAAACAGACCGGTGCGAAGTGCTTACCTTCGGCGTGAACGGCTGGGAAATTCCGCGAAAAATAAAGGTGACAAAAAAATGTTTGATGTTCGTGAAGTGAGCTGTGGGACCTGTAATGTCCTACCCTGGGGACCGGTAATGTCGAATATTGAGCTTCGCATAGTTGGCAATATCTTATTTGACATCAGCTGACTTCCTGTCGGGAAACTGTCCCAAAAATATAACTTCACTGCTTTGGATGAACACGGATCAGCGAGTCTTATACTCACAGATTTCGGGTATATTCCTGCCTATTCAGCCTACTGTTTACGTTACATGGGACATAACAAGGCACGACGGTCTTTCTGTCACTAAACAAAATAAAGTCGGGTGATACACCGTTCAGCCGAGCCGAGTCGAGAGCATATGCTATTTATACATCCGCCCAATGTATCCTGATTCATTTAAGCTTTCAGGGTATGTAATACAGTTTCTGGTGGCTACGACTGTTTGTTCACTTTATTTTGCAATGTTTACCTCGTGTCCTGAGGCCGTTATGATGCTACATATCCGCCAAGTATAAGGTGCGTGCATAATTTATAGCACTTCATAGATTAAATTTCCAGGACCCGGCTCAATCCGGTCCGTGAAGTCCAGGATCCAATCCATCCGCAATTCGCCTTTTCCAAAGATCCCTGAATCCGGTCCGGTCCAATCAGTAATAGCGAACAATATACTGCTTTAACCCTATTCCCGGCCGGGGGGGCGGAACCCGCCCCCCCTCGGGTTTTTTGCTTGCCAATTCCAGGCTTTTTAACGCAGCTTCACGAAACTTGCTGACTTTTCCTAGCTATTCTTTATACGTGCTATGACAAAATTTCACAATTCTATTTTGCTCAGGGGCGGAGCCAGGCAACGTTTTTGGGAGGCACCTTATGCCATTTTTGGCCATGTTGAGGGTAAAATGAAAATGTCTGCCAAAAACAGAGTTTTAAAGCTAGAACTTAAAACTTTATATAGATGTATACCTAAATAGTTGGGCAATGTGCAGATGTAATTTTGTTTATCTGAGGTAATTTTACAAGGTCAGGTCAAGGTCAAAAGTTAAATTTGTTTTTTCGCTATAATTTCGGGGCCGTTTTTTTAAATGCCAAACCCGGAATATATATGACGTACAAGGGTGCCTTCTACTTGTGTACCAAGTTTCAGCTTGATATCAGGTCGGGTCACGGAGCTATGACCTAAAATGTCAGTGCGCGTACCCTATATCGCAATAGCCGTAAAACGAAATTTTTGAAATAGAGTGAATTCAAATGATTGAAAACGTTCACAGATAATATTAAATGCACACGAGATCATTCCAAGTGACCCCAAGGTCACTGGAGGTCATTTAAGGTCAAAGGTCACAAGTTGATCTGAGAAACGTGTGACCATGACAGTTCCCCCTTTTTCATGTCCCTGGCACCGCCTATGCTAACATTATACAAACATTGTAATGCGATTTGTACTTATTTAGTTTAACATGACTATCAGAAGCCAAAAAAGGGTCTTGGCCTCTTTTGTTCATTCAGTTGTTAGAAAACTAATCCTCCTATTTTTGAAACCCTGTGAACGCCCATGAATTTTCTCAAAATTTCAGATTTGCGGACCTATGGTAAAAGCCCTGTTTATATTCTATCGATTCATGCCAGTTTCATCGAAATCGGTCGATAAACAACGGAGTTATAAGAAGTCCAAAAGTACCCCCCATTTTGACGTTTTTTCCCCCCTGTATCCACAAATTTCAAAATTTTGATTTTTTTTTATCAAAATGTAGTTCACGTCACGGCAAATCGATTGCCGTTTGTTGCAATGAAATCGGACGAGTAGTTCTCGAGATCTCAGGGGGGGGGCCGAATCCGCCCCCCCCTGCCGGGAATCGGGCATACCGTCTAGCCCTCCGGGAATAGGGTTAAAAGATCAGCGTCAATCCGTATTATAGTTTTGTTCCTGTCGTCGTAAATAAACAAATGTGGCATATCTAAGCATGTTTAATTGCTTCCTTAAAATAAAGCCGAAAAAAGTATTGTGACTGGCTGCAGAAATAATGTCCAGGAAGCGTCTTCTGAAATCTAAATGATTTTCAATCCGTCCAATCAGTGTTTTCAGGCAAATTCTAAAATTCGGTCCGGTCCTAATCCACATCTCGCTTGGATTCTTCGGTCCGGTCCAATGCGCTCCGCGGATCAATCCTCAGTCCGCGGATTGATCCAATCCGTGGAATGTTCTAGTGCACCTAAAACGACTTAGTTGGACAATCGAGGTGTTCTACTCTTCTCATGCAGTCGGTCACCGCCCTGACAATCCATATACCTTATTGAGACGCCCCTACAGCATGAGGTGAACGCAAGAGCCACGTTAGCGGACAACACAAAGTAGGAACATACCGTGTTCTTAAGATTTTTTTTTACGAAGAGAGTATCCATAACACTACTCACCGACTCAGACTGTCGGTCGTTCACCCGATTCCGGACGTTCTTACTAGCCTCTGCGGGGTCTCGAAGCGTCCGGGTGGCCGCCCTCACGCAGGGACCTCAAGTCGTCGCACGAGCGGAGCGGGGACCACTGGCGGCACCGAATCGCTTCCCGTCCGTTAAAGACCCGGGCCCGCCGACTCAAGGTCGCCGGCCAAGGTCCTGCAAGGTCAGTGACCGGCCGCGGGCCGCGCGCGCCGCCCGGTGAAAGTGCGCGGCCCTTCCTGTGACGAAAGTCGCGCCGCGGTCGCCGTTGACGTCGGAAAGCAGGGGACGGCCGACCGAAGGTGTTTCCCTGGCAAACACCTGCCGGCTGCGGTGGTCGGGAAATCGGCGGCGCCGTTTGTGATGGTGACGTCAGTCGAGAAGACCACGTCTCTGTGTCGTTAAGCAATAATGAAGTCATGGACGCCGGCAGGATTAAACAGGGGTGACGCCGATCTGGTACTGTTACAACGACCAGGTTGTCATGTCCTATGCCCCTCAATGGATCCTCTGTGTCGATAACATTCAACGGCGCTACCTGCAGACTGAAAATCTTTGCCGACTTCATAAATAAATCAGCAGTAAACCGGCAATCAGGCATGTGTCTCAGGCGTTAGCCTGGGGTTTTCTTGGAGAGGGAGATGGAGAGGAGAAACTGGAGAGGGCGCCGGACGTCCTCACGACTTACTCTGCGGCACGGGTCCTTGACCAAACAGCGCTGCGTCGTCAAATTTTGTCTGTTTTACACGTTTTGGAGCAGAAATTTCAAAGTCATTCCATGTCACGGCGATATGATGCCATGAAGACAATCATGTTCAAGATTTTGCAGTTATTTTTTAGTTTCCTTGGTCTGTAACAACATAATGAACTTGTGAGATATCCGATATTGTGCAGATCACATATGATCTCATGCAGGGTCCTAATGGGCGAAATACATATAACTGTGAGCTTTCAATTACAGGGTCAGTTTGCATCGTAAGGCCAGTCGTGATGGACGTTCGAGGATTTTCCGACGCAAATATGGCTATTTAGAGACATTGGATGAAGTTATATGCTGTTTATCGAGTTCTACGCGCCATATTAAGCAAACTAAAAACTAGCATGCGATTGACTTCTTAGTGCCACATTACCTAGGTTGACATCTGTTTATCGCATTTATCACATTTATCTATCTATATCACATTTACCTTACGAAAGTCGTAAGATAAACGTACATCGAAATTCTGTACATACTTTATTATACATTCACCCTTGAAATGGCATGGTAATGGTAAGCTCCGATTTACACAAAAAGGCGCACCCCAAAGCGGTCAAACTATGGCCTTTCACGTGCCCCTCGACCCGACGTATTTTTCTCGAGATAAAAAAAAAACGTGATGGACGCTGGGTCACATCATCGAGGGCAATCGACTGCAGTTGGAATAAGTCGAACTGGTACGCTGGTTGTGAAGTGATCGAGTGTGAGCGGCTGACATCACGCGCATCCCGCCCTCCCCCCAGCAAATGCAAGGTAACGAAACACCGCAGTGTCCTCCGGGTTTATACCCGCTAGTACGGGGGTTTCGTACAGAACCCATGCAGCTTTTTACAAGTTACCCAAACACAGAAGCCTCATCTCTCCGAAATTTCCCCTTACATTCTGAATCGTTTTACGCACTCTGACAGCTTGAGGCCGATGCACTGAAAAGTGACGGAATTATGTCTCGTTTCTCATTGCCATGTCATGGGAAAACCCTCACTGGCCACCGGCCGGCATCATCTGGTAAACATTTCAATCACTTTACGCTGCAAGTCTTATTGCACGTCCGGTATGGGTTACACCCATAATGTCAGTTACCACCGCACGTGGATCCTCACTTGGGCCAAAGTCATCGCAGGTTAAAACAATGAAATGGAGTTACCTATCGGCATTTTCTTGATCTTGAAGGGTTCATGAAATATTCATCAACGCTGAATTGTGCGGTGAATTAGTTTCAGACCCAGTTTGTCGTCTATAGTCGTTTGAGGTTCCTTGACAGCGTAACACAAAAACCATGTGGGGTGCTTCTGGAATCCTTTCCATGTCACCTAATGGAAGCCAGAATGTAATGACATCACCGCCTTGGACGTCATCTATAGGGCAACTGTGTGACTTAAAAGGAATTAAACTGGGTTTCATCGTGCATTTAAAATATTAAGCAATATGTTCGTCGTTCTTTCCCCGCTCAGTCACGTCAGAACTGGAAATCACTGGGCAAACCACCCCACTCTGACGAAGGCGGCCAAATGGCGAACACTGCCGAGGATTAACAGCTGATGTATGCCAACTGCTTTGGCCGATTCCAGTCCAACACGATTCAAACACAATAAACAGTCCCATAAATGGCTAAGCAATATGAGGTCAAAACGCCCTTTTCCTCGCAGACTAGTTCATCCACTACTGCTTGGTAAATCAAGATCAATATCGTCAATCCTCCTCATAACAGCCCTCTTCAAATCTCTGCCCGAAAAAGGCAGCTCAGCAGTTTGAAACTACCTGGATGGTGTCGTCATATTCAAAGATAAATTCGTTTAGCTCTCGCCAGGATCTAGCTCCGGATCCACCTTCGCCTGGCCGGGGGCGGGGGTTCATGAAACCTCCCCACCAAGGTCTAGAGGTCGCGTGGAAAAAGTGAAAATATTGATGAAAAGGCATTCACAAAACTAGAGGAGAGCACCCAGATTTAGTCCAATCAGGTCAATACTGAGGTCACCAGATATAATTTTAGGTCAAAGCACCGAGTGGAATTTTTGGCAAAAAACTGTTCTAGTCAAAGCGTTTACCTGGCTCCAAGGAGGCTAAGAGAAAAAAAGGCCTGATTTACATATTTAGTACAGTAAAAGGCCACATGAAGCCAAATTTAGACATTTCACATGGTACTGAAAGTGAAGGGAAAATGTAGTCTTTTCGTAAGGACAGGAGCCACGTTTTTTCTCATCGGAAAAGACTACTTTGGCTAGATCACGCTGTAAATGTTCTTAGGGTGCATTTCAAGGCAGCAACCATCGTATTAAGGTTAAACAAGGTCATCCTAGGTCGGATTTTTGAAGCGTATAAGTCGAGCGTTTCTGGTGTCTGTCGTATTTTCAGCCACATTACGATTGAGCAGACACGACACAGCACGAAACCCTACAACACCGGTTCATGCAATATCT
The DNA here is from genome assembly GCA_030062745.1 of Capitulum mitella. Lineage (NCBI taxonomy): Eukaryota > Metazoa > Arthropoda > Thecostraca > Pollicipedomorpha > Pollicipedidae > Capitulum > Capitulum mitella. The sequence goes on from CP099844.1 coordinate 28,097,910, forward strand.
CCTCTACATTGTGAAACCCATGCCCTAAAGCATTTTCTTCACGGAAGACACACAGACTCCGCACGGTGGGCGCGACCCCAATGTAAAACACTAATGTTTGACGGGAGGTTATTTTTGCGGTAGGCGGGGTTTCTATTTAAGCGACCCAAGATAAGAGAACTTGGCAGTAAAAACTGAACAGATAGCAGGACTGCGGTTTGTATCACCTGTAGCCGTACAAAATGCGTCCGTATTGAAAACATGTAACATTTTTCAGAATGTTGGTTGGTTGGTTATTGGGGCTTAGGGGCGCACCGACTGCAGGGTCATTCGGCGCCCAGAGAATGTCAAATCAGGGTAGTATGGGCCAAATGGGATTAGGTCAATCTTGTAAACTAAGTTTGTTTTAGGTATCAGTGCTTCTAAAGCACGAATGGCTATTGGTAAACATTTAAATGCAGTAAACCGATACAAAACGTGGCCTGACCCAAGGTCGCGGGTTCAAAGGTAAATTTACATATGCAAAGAGTGTGAGAAGCATCAGGATGTACACTGAAAGTCCGAAACCACCGAGCTAGGCCCACAGCCTCAACCGATGGCGTAAAACGTTCGTGAGTTTCGCTAACCTAAGGTCACCGACCTTGAAATTTTCGAAACATTCGAGACAGCGGAACTGTTGCATCTATCGTGTTCTGTCAATGTAGGAAGCCTCATATTAATCAAAACACTTCGCAAAAAGATATTACGCTTCCTTTTTTTGGAGCACCGATTTACTGGACGTGTCCTGGGTCAAAAAACTGAGGCGATTCAGGCCCGAAAACTACGCACTGTAAAAAAGATGCATGCACACCAAATGTAAGCAATGAATTCATAAACGACTTTCCGTATACCAAAGAACACTGTGTTATACATAAATCAGCTTAAGACCATGTGACTCCTGACGATGGCCCCTGGCTGAAACGTGGAGTCCAGTATGTTTTTTATCTTAAGTTGATTTATATAACAATAGTGCCTCCTGGTATACTGAAGAGGCGTTTGTTAATTGAATGTTTATAGTGTCTAAAAACCAGGAGTATTTAAGAACTATTCTTCAGGATGTTAAATATAAATACGCAACCCAAATTGCATGTCTCTGTATTTTTTCGCTTTCTGGACATCCTCGTAAAGCCAGAGGTGGGGTTCTTGTGAGCCCCTGAACCGGCCAGGGTTAAAAAACGCTCTTCTTTCCAGAGGTTGCGATGCGCTATAAATTGCATCTCATGTTTAAATGCGCCACGATGGCAGAGAAAACACAACATAGTCATCTTGCGTTCCGTTCTCTTTGATAACCAAACCAACTGTTCAACCTCCTCAGTTGGTGCGGTTTTCAAAGAAATGCGTTCATTTCCATTGTTCACAGTAGTGTGTTTTCTTTTTTCCTTTACTTAGCGAACTGCAAGCTCGACACAACTAATGCCAGGTGTAACAGTAAATTAAAGAAAATTGCCTTATTTGTCTTTTGCTAGGACGTCATCCCTCACCAGCAATTAAGACATTGAGGCGGCGGTGTTCAAATTACTTCATACCGACCCCTGTTTCTCGCCAAAGTGACAAACAAGCAATTACGGAGGTATGATGATGAAGCGGTACCGAACATTATACCATTCTCCTCCAACTTGTGCGCTTTAACACGTCATTTCCCTTATCCCCATTACCGCATTTATGATGAATGCTTGTTGGAATCACACAAGCCTGGTAAAGACCTGTAGATTTAGATTACTATACTTACGCCAGCCTACACATCAACCAGTTATGCAACCAAGGAAGCCAAGAGTGAAGAGCTCGTCGCCCGCGCGCGCGAGGCTTGAAGGTGCTGCCCGGAAGGCGGCAGCGGCGTCCTTTCGTCAGCTTCTCGTCCTCCGGCGCCCGATCTGTGCCAAGGCCGGCAGGACCCGCCGGCCAGTCGCACACGGCCTTGGCATTCAAAACTGGAAGTGATTATCGGAATCGGCCGGTGCCGGCGGCTCGACGTGGCGAAACACGTTCAATATTGGCCGCCGCCGGCCGAATTAGGACCCACTTCCGCGCGCGCGCGCGACGGTCACCAGACCGACTTTTGGCGCGGAACATACCCTTCACAGACGGCTCTGGACGGCGTGGATGGCTTGTCAATCGAGCACCATTCATCGCTTCCAGGGGCGCCATTTAGGAGCTGATGGACCGACAGCCACGCTGCGGTCCCCTGACCTTGGCAATGACAGGGACTACGACGGAAGAGCTCCTTCCTTTTTTGCACGTTGTGGCAGCCAGGAAAAGCCACGAGTTTGACGCACAGCGTTTTCAGATTCTCGTACTCCAGTGAAGAAACCTTGGGTGTTGGATGTATAAATGAACCGGAACAGCCTTAGTTAGGCCCGAAATTGTCTTTAGTGTCGGCACTGTTGGCGACACGGGGCCGAACGGGTCAGCCGGCCGCAGGACCAATAAATATGCGTCGTTGAAACCCCATGGCTTGGTTATGCGTCATGAATGCATATTGCTATCATGAATGATTTACAACGCCATGGATGACTAGCTACTGAATTACGTTATCCGCGGTATTGTTTGTAATGAAATAAAAGGAATAATTATATGGTCATTGTAAAATTTTACGCAACATCTTTCCCGATGAAATGAGCAGGCCTTGAGCATACCTTTAAATCTGAATTCTATCCACTGTCGACGTGAAGCTGCTACATGACGTTATTTAAACTGGAGCGACATATTTTTTTTTGTACCGCCACCCATGAGCAGATGGCCAGGAGTGTTTCGCCCACAATCCACTACCGCGCGTTAGCATCTCTTAAAACTAGCAAAAACAAACAAAAAATCAGCAAGTCGCGGCATAGGCGGCGGAACGGGGGTGCACGGGGGTACTGTGCCTCCCCCCCTTTACTGGAGAAATTTAACATTAACCCTATGACGCTGAATGGAAAACAATGAATCGAAAATTAGCCCCTGCCCCCAACAAAGCTTAGTAACCAGGTTTTTATGCGTGGCTGGCAGAAATATGATGTTCTCCAAAAACACATCACGATCAGCTCAGGATACATCAGATACGGGCAAAACTGTTGCTTGTTACTGGAGCCGGCTTAGGTTCAATCCGATATGGAAACAACAGAAAGACGCGAACTCCTCCTGCTGTCAAGTCTGCGCGGGCGTTAGACATGGCGCCAGCGAAGCCGCTCTCTCACCTGCTGCAAGAGTTCCGACCCCGGCAGTTCCCAGGCCGTGCGTTCTTACTCTGTTGGGATCCTAGCACAAATGGGTATTCTGCCTCCTCAAGTGGAGGTTTCCCGGCGAAAGCAGGGCTCTCAGTCGTCAGAGCTGTCCGCCTTGACCGGTTGGCCGGCAGGAGGATTTTTGAGGCTGCTTAGCATTGGACGGGGGGGGGGGGCGGGGAGGCAGCAGTCTGAGCCGAAAGACTGATTCATTTGGTTTAGCGCTGACGTTCGTGGGCGCTGGCATTCGCTGCCCCCAGGTGCCTCGCTAGTTTGCCGGTTAAAAGTCGTGGGAGGCCATATCGGACGGACAACAGACAGATGCCATGCACACTCACCACTCGAAAGCCTTTCAGAGCGTTAATCACACGTTGATCTTCACAAATTAAGCAGTCCTACCGTTTACAGGTTTTTGCAATGAAATGGTTCTATCCGTGTATTTACTACATTTCATAAGTGACTGCCTGTGTCTTCACTTCATAGTTCACTTCATACTTCATACTTCATTTCATAAGTGACTGACGTCTGCCTCGCCGTCATGCCGAACCTTTTAAGGCACCGCCTTTCTGGTAATGCGGGACACCGTCCGATAATACCCGAATACACGAAACCTGTGCTTTGATATGTGCAAAGAAATACATTTCCATCAAAACCACTTTTGTTAGAAATGCGCGGTAGCACATAAGAACTGGCTGGTTGGCAGGAGTATTATAACGTATTGACCGGGCGACTTCTGGTGCCCGATGACAGCAATAGTAGCGGTGACGCAACAAGTCGACGGCAATAGCAAAGGCGGAGGGAGGCTGACATGGGGGGTGGATACCTGGCTTGTGACTGACCGAAGAAATTCTAGTTTAGCCTCAGCTAGCTCCGCTTGTATCAGACATGGATACGATAAATTTGGATGGCCGTCTGGAATTACCGAGTGGTGTCCGGAATTACCCAGATTCAATCTATTTCAAAATACTATCGCAGCTACACGAATGCTCACAGCAGCAATTAACCCGTCCCCGACTGGGGGAGTGGCAGTTGACTGCCTCCCCCTCAGGTTTTTCTGGGATTGCGAGAGAATCAACGAACACGGAGTCACGAAACTTTGCATACCTTTTGCTTCATCAATTTTACATCTTGTGTCAAAATTTTGACCTCAGGTCAGGTCTGGTGCCTGACCTAGGTCAGGTCAAACGGACCTATGTCCAAAAAAGTTTAGCGCCCTCTAACTTTTTCGCAAAACAAGATATCCCAATAATACTTTCAGGAGTTAGTGATCGTCATAGATGCAACAAATCCGCTATTTCAGATTTTTCGGAATTTTCCTGCTCATTGACCTAAGGTCAAGCCCATTTTTAGGACGTATCGTCCGTTTTTTCGGAAATTGACGGAATATTTTATAACCTTTTTAGTGTGGAGTGAAATAGACATCTAGTTACCGTCATTGAGCAAAGTATCAATGACTTCCAGCTATTGACCCGAGGCCAGGTCACGAATAACTGTAGTAAGCCAAAATGTACCACCGTCAAAATCGACGATGAATTACTCAGAATGGGTAGAAAATGGCAGAACTAGCTTGCACAGATGTAACTAATACCAGGAACCTCAAAAAATTCAAAAAGAAGCATATTTCGGAAATAAACAGGTTCTCGCGAATAAAGCTCCGCCAATTTTGTACATTGGTAACTAATGAATTTTCCAAAATTTAAGCATGAAAAACCATCACAGGAACCACAAAGATCAATAAAATTTACATAGATTTTCTTTTTTCGCGAAAATAAAGGAACGCCAAAATTAGTTCTCGTCAATTTGGTACCGCATATGGCAGCGGCGCACACCGACAGCTGGCGGGAGAATTGCCGTGTCTTTAACTCAACGTTTCGGCGTATATATTGAAGAAATCTGGGGAAATTGGACGTGTATCGGCATCCGCGGACCTTTACTTGTGCGCTGGTGCCTTTACCTATGTGTTATTAGTCACAGCCCTTGAGATTCAAGCCATTTCTGGGTCTCATGCAGTCGGCTATGAGACAACATATATAGGGCGTAAATTGGCTTACATATTATCTCAAACTAAAAATGAGACCGGTTTCGAGCTCTACTCGTCACAAGCTTTCCAACAGTGTGCTTATTTTTATCGTGCGACCAACCGTTCGTGAGTTAGAGGGGGCAGCCAACTGCCCCCCCCCCCCAGTCGCCTATGTGCGAAACGGACCGACGGTCGTGCGCGGGTTCAAGGGGCCACATTTTAGATTTGAAGGTGGTCTTTCACTTGAGTGGCATTTAGTTGACTTGCGCCTATCTGTAAATTAACCACAACCGATTTTAGATAGGCATTCAATTTTACCCGATTCTCCCCCATGATGTTTGCTTTTGCAACAAATAAGTGGTCATTCTTCCGTATTCCTGCGAAATCGATTTGTATCTATTGCAGACCACTTGGTTCAGGGACGGGCATGACCACCATAGCCCCCTTGGCTATGTCCCTGCTTCCACGCCCTCCCTCGGTCGCTGAACTATCATTCATAACCAGCAAATTTTGGTTTAACCCCGTCCCCAAACCGAGCCGCTGGCTTCGTCTCTGTTATGATTTTACTGCTACTCTTTGAAATGAAAGTATTCTTTGAGTATATGAGTAAAGTATAACTGATGACACCAAAAGAAAGACGATACGGTATTCTTTACATTTGTGGCAATCACATACAAGAATGGTGTAAAATAAGGGGCAAATGCCTATGAGCTAGTCAGCACCTAATTATGATTAGTATGTAGACATACAGAAAATTCTGGAGGCCTGGAACAGCCCCCCTAGTAACCTATTGCATCATGAAAGCAATCAATGACGTCCGTGTGTAAGCAGATTGGTACTCACCTACTGATGTAGGAGGATATTGGTGGTGCAGGCTCCCCACATCTCACTGGAATATGAAACTGAAATTCCTAAGTCTGAAATACGTACCGCGGCTCATTTGCCGCCATCTTCCCCTCAGGCCTTTCAGTCTGGGCAGCTCGCTCGTCTAATTATTTAAAAAATGCACACATCCGGCTCAAAACAATCGCGATAAAGTTTATGAGCACACACAACGCACTGGCAAATATTCACGATACAGTGACGTCACTGATCCAACCCCTTTCACCTGTATGCACTCACATACGGCAATGGTGGCAGCACTTGCGGCGCGGGAAAATTAAAATGGCTGCCGATCCCAGCGGTCGATGCGCATGCGCGGAGACAACTAATGACATCTGGGGGCAGAAATTGTAAGGAGAAAATTCAGGAGTCTCCTAGTAATATCATGATGCGAATTTAGAGTTCGCTGATCTCAGAAGGTGAGCACGCAGCTGGGAGTGAATAACATAACGGGGTTTCATTTATGCCCTCCATCTCGATGGAAATTAAAACGTTCATCATAGCTCAACCAGTCAACAATGGTATACGAGTACGGTATGATACTTCATATCGTTTACACTACGGCTCAGAAGGCAGAAATTTTCTTCTCGAACTGATAATTTTGGCTATCATTGGTGTAGGAGCGGGGTCCGTGGGTGCCATGGCACCCCCACTTTACGAGAATGCTGAACATGAAACCCATGACGATGTATGGAAAGAGTCGACTTCAAAATTGGCTTTGGCACCCCCCTTTCTGAGACTTTCCTACATCTATGATGGCAATAGTTCTCAAAAACAGCTTTCAGTGCCCGCCTCGGACAAGAGGTTACCACCCCCATCCCATTTCTCTCCTAATCAAGACAAAGCAACGGAGCAAAAACAGGCCTATAACACATTTCTCCCCTCTGATATATAACTTGACCCCTTTAGATCATCTAATGGTACCTTGCAAACAGCTTCAAAAGAGAATACTTCATATTGTTGCGTCTCCGCTGTCATGATAGTAGTTTTGTAGCATTTCGTCGGGCAAAACATGCTTCTGTATACATGATTCTGAAAATGGCCATTCCTTGTAGCCAGTGATCGTTTTTCTCTCGAGGTAAATGCCAGGTAAATAAAAGGTCAAATAGCAATAGTTTTCTGTTATGCTGCTAGCGCCGTAATGATGTTTGATTTCCCCAGGCTGGAGTTCTGTTCATTGAAAAACGTAGACATCATTGCCAGCACTGAATCCATCGACAAAAGTCGCTCGATTACCGGTGCAAAGCTTTTCTGCATTCGCACAAGGTCATTGGCTTTACAAGGCCTCGAAAAGGTCAATAGTCTTTCCATTCCCGAAATTCTGTCAACCATAATCCAAACAGTTTTGCATCGAAGATTATGTTCATATATCGCCGGCTTTTGACGAGGAAGCCAAAATGTAGTTGAGGTCTAGAAAAAAGGTTTGCAGTCCTTCGAGGATGACGTCGTAACCCGTTGACCTGACATGACCTGGCAGCCATTTTTCCATTTTACTTGGAACGGATGCAAGGCCAGCTATTGCAAATTTCAGACTCTTGACGTGGGCCAGTCGTTAAAAAAAAAAATCTTATGAGGGAGGTGAGTGGCAGGCACCCTCTCGTCTGGCAATGATGATGGTGTTGATTAGATGGTGTTGCTTGTTTACCAGGTGAGAGGTTTATTACCTATATGGGTCAAAGCGTGTGTCATGCAGCCAAGAAGGAAACATACTATGTAATGGCCTTTGTTGCAGTACTCTACTTAATTGGGAATGAGATGGTCTATAGTGGTGGCGACACCCTCTGACTTGCGTTTAGGTGACAGTTGTTAACTCTGGGATGATGAGACATTCGTTTTATGACAAAAAACAAAAAACAAATAATTGCCGTGGCAACATATTACTGGACCCCCAAAATAATTCATCCGAGTCCAATGACTCAGCTTTTTAAATTAACTCAGACTGAATTGAAGTTTAAACCGCGTCAAAAGACAGGTTATTGCTCTTCTGAAACGTACGAGCAAATGGAGTATGGAACTAGCAAAGTGGAGTCAGTTGATAAGTAGTAATTAGATATCGCATTGTGCTGAAATCTGACGCGGTTCCAGGAATGTTTGAGCGGATGGACGTAAAATTGCAGGTATCAACGATCTGAAGGACATTCATTTGATCATGATGTTATGCATCTGTGCGTCAGACCTTGGGATAACCACGCATCTATTTTTGGTAAAAGAGTTCCATGCAAAGTCTGTGCGTACTGGAAAATGTCTGTAATGGTTTGAATTTATGCTGCATACAATATGTTAATAAAATAGCACGAAAAGTGACTTGGCAGCCCGCTAGCAGAGTAGCATTAGCGAGAAACGAACAGTCTGACATGACATGGCAGTGAGGAAGACAGCCTGCGGACAAACAGTCGGGCCTTCCAGCGTGAGCTCTGAACTGTAAAAACTAGTGTCACCGACAGTCACGGGGGAGCAGTCTGCGTCAAAGTCTACGGCTTTTCATGTAATGCCACACTTTTCACGTCGCCTTTCTTTCGTCGTGAGTTTTTAATATTTCTGACCCCGATAAATAAAACATCGTCGTTATATCACTCTCGTCGTTATATCACCCTACCTATGAACAGCTTTTAGATATGCTGCAGAGATGTGATACGCACGAAACACCTTGAATTTGTACAGGCAAAATCCATGCACCGCACAAGGGTCGCTCATTAAAATGTTGTTTGCCACTGAAATTAAATCTTTGGATCTGCAATCCCATCAGATCCGTCTATTAAGGAGCCAGACTGTTTCGATCAAATAACAAGTAGCCTTTTAAGCTATTTTTGCCTGGGGCGATGACGCAACAGCCCCACTATGGCGCGAACGCATGAGGTCTCTTTTCATCCACGTCAAGGTCACGACGGCGTCAAGTCGTGACCCCAGCCTCCATCGATTTAAACGGCGTTATCAAGCAACTCTGGGCACATAAAAGGCACGCACGTTCCGGGTACAGGTGAGATATAGCAGATCGCCACAACGCTAGGCGGGACCTCGGAGTAATGTGCGCCGTTTGCATGCGCATGTCCCGCAAGAAGAAAGTGGCATCACGAAGCCAAACACAGGGATATTCAGTGGTCGGTTCAGTCTCATTCACTGCCGTTTTGACTACGAATAGAATGACTGAGCATGGATGCATTCGATAGATTCCTGACGCGTCCGCCTGGGTTTCGCGTTATCATTTGCATTCATGCAGAAGCTCTGAGCATAAATTCTGTCAATCGAAATGCATCAGGAAGAGCGGAGACTTTCTGTTTCTTGTAGACACTAGAACGTAGAAAAACTACCTATCGCCGTTACCCGGGCCGTGATCCTTTTGAGTGCCATAAACCCACAGGAAGCGACGCGAACAGGTTCTCCACGGATGACTGACACCAAAGTCTGGACATCCCACATATCATGCTCATTTATAATGATAATGGCTCGGAACGACCCTGGTCTCTGCAGTTGATGTCTGACCCTGCAGACATGCCTGACTGATCTAGGTCGTGCTTTATCGCCGGGCAAAGGATGACGAGACAGTCACGACGCAGCTGTCTGCCTTTTCCGGCGGCCATTTGGTGCTCATTATCAAAAAAGGAGTCATTTTCTGCATGCATGAAGTCATTGCCCGACATATACGGCACTTTTCCTTGTGAATTAGTGGGTCATCTTTATCTTTGGCTCGACGTTATGTATAAGATGCTTCCTAATATTTCTTCTTCCCGCGTAGAAGCTGATTACTTGCAAGACCTGCCAGTTACTGGTGCGAACCATTGCATAGTCTTTGAGAAAATCTTGATTTTATCAAGCTATGGAGGAAAACGGTTAAATTAAGCTCGCCTTTGGCATGCGACAGCTGGCCTGATCCTTGATCTTGTGGAACTTGTGAGAAAGATTCTTGGTTTCACCTTATCAAGTCCAAATCAGTCCAAACTGATCGTTTCGTGTTCGATTGAAGTCAGCTGACAAACTAAGAGAAAAGGCGAAGCATCCTCGAAAAGCAGTCACGGAAACATCACAGGCTGTCACAGGTAAAACAACATCGAGTCACGGATAGCTAAATGAGAAGTGACCGCCTCTCACAAACCCGCCACTCTGTCACGTTGACGCCTTGCACTGACTCAGGTTCCGCCACTCGCACGATGAACGCCCTACACTAGAAAACTATGACACCTCGTCTCTTTGACGTATGGGAACAACTGTATTGCATTCTCTATTCAGGAACTTGGAAGAGAACCCTTACCACTTTTCCGTGCTCCGAAACGGGGATGTACGATTTCGTGCCGGGGACGGGGTGTGTGTGTGGCAGATTCTATCCCCCGTGATCTTGAAAAGCATTAGTCCGATTTCCTAGCGGAAAACAGCTTTGATAGTTTGTAGCGAGATCTACATTTCTGCAGGGGAAATGTTGGAAATTTTAAAGGGAATGGGGGACCAAAATGCGAATACAAGTAAGGGTTTACTAAAGCGAGCTTTTTGACCACATTTGATGACATACTTTGTGTTACTCAATGTCGTTTTACCGACAATTAATGGACCTGATATGCTAGGAAGAGGTGGATTTTCAAAGTTAATAGGCGTACGCATGGCTCATAAAAACGGAATTTATTTTTGGAGTATGTTAATGCATTATGCAGCATATTTTCAGACTGGGAAACTTATCTGTGCTCCGAAAGCGTGCACATGTGTGTCACGTGACATATCATATACATATGACAAGTGCCCATGGACGGATCCGGTCACCAGATGAAGATGGATAACTTTCCATATGATGAACTAATAGTAATTAGCACCATATTTAAAAATATAGTGGATATTATTGTATACTGCGTTTACAATACGCATTTCTAAATCATAACCCCATCACATTTTGAAAGAGCTATAGGCGTAACCACAGCATATAGGAGGGGATAACTTTTCGGGAAACATTAAGTTTTTGCCATATATTCTGAATCTGGTGAGTTTATGGGTGTCAGCAAAACATTTCGATATGTGTCACTTGCCACGTTAAACACACATTGCAAACACTCATAGGCGGATCCAGATGTCAGAAAAAGATGGGCCAATAACTACATGGTAACAGGTGTTATTTATTCCGTAAATCTAGACATAATTTCTTAGGAATACAACAAATAAAACGCTCTCTTTTATGCGACGTCGAACCCACATTTGATGTCTATTTTTACTGTAATCTGTGCCATTGGATCGTAATATATTTTGAACCAACAAAACCAATGGCATACATCCAGATGTCTGTTAGGGGCACTGAACATGGCATTGGACGAAATATGCACCCCAAGACCGATGCCTGGATACGCCCCTGACAGTATGTAAAGGCATGTCTTATGAGTGCGATTCTTAAAAATGCGATTACCCTTTTACATGACTCTGGTTCCACCAATGACTAGCACTATTTTAAAAATACTTTTAGTTTGAAGGTTACAAAAATACTTGTAGTTTGCAGGCTAAAAATATTTGAATCATTTCAACTGTTCTTTACATTTAAAAAGCATCAAAGTAATACATGACCACGAAGTGTGCGATCCCCAGGAAGCTCGACATTCCTCAGATACGCCTCCCAAAAACGTGTCCTGGAACCGCTTCTGGAGGAGGTAAACTTCTGAAATTTTGTCATAACATATGAAAAACATATGCAGGAAGATCACCAAGTTTCCTCGAAGCGGCTTTCAAAAGTCCGGGAAGGGCAGGCGGAGAACCGGAGGGAGAGGCAGAATCTGCCCCTCCCAGCACGGAACAGAGCTAACTTGGCCCGCCATGGCGCTTTTGCTCTCACACCCCGTGATGGGGGAGCAGTCAGTTTTACCCCCGTCCTAAAACCCAAACTAATCGTGGCCGAAGACCGAAAGCGGCACAGCTGGATAGATAGGCTGTTTCTTTGTTGTTCTAAAATCACGGTGCTTGGTCTACTTTGTGCGTTACTTCATCCGTCAGGTCAGTTGAAATGGAGCCCTGTTATGGTTTAACGTCAGTTTGGTGGCTTTTAACGTCTTAGGATTTTTCATAGGTATGATGTATATTATACTCGTAGATACGATGTCAAGTGAAAGACAGCTAAAAACCATTCGAGGCTATGTCAAATCACAGTTCTCGCAGGCGGATATCCGCCTTTCGACGTGCGGCGGGTAGGGCGTGAGGGGCTGGGAGAGGGTGGTGAATCTCAGGAAGTGACGGCCCGATTAAAAAGAGGTTTAGAACTGGTATTCATTTTTGGGAACGTACTGTGAGTTCCAGAAATGTAAGTTAAATCATTGAAAGATATTCATGAAGCACTAGCTGGGGGATCAAAATGATCTCCCCTCATGACGGGATAGGTTAATCATAAAAGGTTTGAAACAATTTTGTTGCTGTCCTTCATGACCAAGAGCGAATGCTGCCTTTCACTCCAAGCCAGAAATAAGATAAATTTTGCATAATAATGCTAATGGCGTTTGAATGTACAGGCGCGTGCTTTCATAGAACAGAACCTTTTGTGGTAGTACACCTAAAATAAACAAACCAAAACTCTTCTGATTGGAAGGACGTTCATTGTGAGCAAGCAGTTGTGTTGTTTGAACGTAAACGTGGCAAAACATTTGCCACATGAATGCCAGGTCTCCATTGGCAAAGGAGACCAGGCATTCATGCGCAACCAAACTCCTGAAAGCAATTTCCTTCTCCCACGTACTTAGACATGCGAAAGACTCTGCTAACCACCGGTGGTCAAAGTCTATCATTCAATTTTAGGTGGTCAATTTATGGGAAAATCACACTGACTGTCGAAGGTTCAATTTATCAACTGGTCACCAGACCAAAAGCTTCTAAAAAAGCTATGAAAAATCGCATTCAGCTTACATGAACATAAGTTCCAAGGTGTACAAGATATTGATAAATTAACACTTAGAAACCACATTTACACATCAAAAGCGTGCTTCTCTGATGGAATGGAAATAATAAGAGGAAGAAGAAGAAGAAAAGAAGAAGAACAAGAAGAAGAAGAAAAAGACGAGGCCAAGAAGAAAAACAAAAAGAGGAATAAGAAGAAGAAGGAGGAAAAAGAAGAAGCAGGAGAAAAAGAAGAAAAGAAGAAGAAGAAGAATAATGGGAATAGTATTAAATGAGTGACTGTCCGGCTCACCTGTGCTGTCGCAGTTTGACGGCCGGCGTGTTCATCGACCAGCCGAAATCAGTGTGTTAGGTCCGGTCTGGGTTGGGAGGAGCAGCCCTCTGCTGCAGCTGGGTCGGCATGGGCGGTCCTCTACTGCAGCTGGGTCGGCAGGGGAGATCCTCTGCTGCGGCTGGGTCGACAGGGGCTGTCCTCTGCTGCGGCTGGAGGTCGGTGATCAGCTTCTCGGCCGCTGCCCACAATCTGGATGCCCACCTCACCGTCTGCCTGGTTTCAGGCTTTGTCCAGTTGTCCGGTTGTCCGGCTGTCCGCTTGTCCGCTGTCTGGACGTCCAGTGGCTTTGATATCCGGCCGCGTGACTGTCAGCCCGCCGTTGACTGACCACTAGTCCGGCAGTCCGACCTCCTCGCCGAGCTCCTCGCTGGCTCGGCTGCTCGGCCGTTCGGCTGTCCGATGTCCGGACGGCTGACGGCCCGCTCTGTCCGGACGTGAGGCTTTCCGGCAGTCCCGGCCGGCTGGCGCGGAACAGCGGTGCGGTCAGCGTGTCACCAGCTGGCGCGCGACTACCTCTGTTTGGTAACGCGGCGCCGGCCACCGGGCCAAATCGTGCGTGGAGAGCGCTTTTGCAAGATTATGGCGGCGACACGAGAACGCTGGGTCAAGCCTGGGTACGAGGGTCACAGCCAAGGCTCGTGAGAAAGCCAGGCGCCAGAGACAGCCAGGGTACGAGGGTCACAGCCACAGCTCGTGGGAATGTCAGGTCTTAGAGAAAGTCGAACGAAGGACCTGGGTTTCCAAGGTCTGCACAGCGAAGTCTGTGAAGAAAAACAGTCTTAGCGAAGAAAAACAGTCTCGTGCGTTTTGTACGAGTGATACACGTCAGCGACGCGCATTCGCGTGCGGTTACATAGAACCTGGTCTCTCGTGAGAACCCTAGCAGTTACATCGCACGCTCCTCGCCAATTGGCAGATTAAAATGCTAATCACCTGCTATTATACGGACACTGGCCACGAGCCGGCTCAATTCCGGATCTTCTGTTTCTCAGGCTATGCCACCCACCGCTGATGTAATGAATGCAGATTCGCTGGTGCGGAACCCAACCTTTTGCAATCGTCTGCCGGCAGGTGGCGCGTGCACGGAGTCACGTCCGGCGGTCGGCGAATCGGCTACGAGGCCGACGCCGGCAGATGTTTGCATACCCTAGTTACTTTCACATTTCGTTACCCTCGATTCACGCTCAAGTGGCTTCTCCGGAACCTTAAGCCGAGCCGGTAACCAGGCGAGACTGTTTCGGTGACGGGGACCAGTCGCAGGTCACACCCCCTCCCCAGCTAAGAGTAAGGCTCAGGCTGCGACGAAAGTTCAGTCAGGAGTCTGACGGGCCTTGAGTTGTGTTTTTTTCATTTTTCAAGCCTTGCAATAAAGTGCATGTATGCATGTCGAGGTTACCTCTTAGCTGTTGCCAGGGGATAAAGCTGCCATTGTCTGCAGGGCTAGCAAGAGGAAGGCTGCTTTCCGGTGCCGGCTGAGGTCACCTGCGGTTTTTCCTCTGTTAGAGACCACGCAGTTTGTTCGGTTTCCTTTTTTCTTCGTCAGGTGCCGATCGGAAAGCGCGTTCTCATGAAGTATGTCCGACGTCTGCAACACAATCATTACAGCAGGGTGATACTCTGCGCACCACGTTTTACTCCTTTTCAATCAGGGTATCAGACATCTGAGGGATTCTTGGAGGATTCCCAGTTAACTGTCTTGTTTGACCAGTACTGCGTGGTTACTGCCAACTTGGCTGTAGAAGAAAAAAAAGAATTTGCCCCATTTCGGCCATGCTTCTCCGGGAACTCGCGAGATCCCTGCGCTGTTTATTAGTATCACACAATAATTCGTCCTCGCCAGACGGAGGAGCGGTTGCCACCCTTCCCCTCCCCTCCCGTCGAAGTTTTCTTGGACTGTCGGCGAAATTGGAAGGTCATTGACCTTTCCAAAGTCATGTTAGGTCACTGACCTTATATAAACTCAAATGACTTTGAACTGGTCATCTGGTAATTTTATCCCGTGATTTCGGCGCTGGCAATTATTTTTAACTTTGCCAATGATCATAATTTCAGTCTGTTACCTTGAAACATCACTTCCAACACTAGTAATGTAGCAAAGGCTGATAATAATCAATAACTTTGCATGGACTTGACCCTGACCCCAAGAAATCACTTTCGTAAAGACTGACCAATTTTAAAACTAGTTTCCTACAGTAGCATGGTTTCCCGGACTAAATTCCATGCAACTATTGTGATAACGGCGGAGACGGAAAACGATAAAGTCTTCTCCGTCCCTTTACCCCAAGGGAATAAAAGGTCACCTATATCGTCAAATCAGCCATCGGTTGAATCAGAAAGTTACACGCTCATTTTGTTTTGTTGTTCCTTTATGACATGAAGGAAATAGGGTAGTGAATAATATCCACCCCTTCTCGTTAGGGCTTAGGCGAAAGTCTTTTACATGACGATAGTAAAGAGAGACATGGGCGTCACATCTGCATTGTCTCTCAGTTGCTTCTCGCTTAGATCAAGAGAGATAACACAGCACTGGCAGGGGTATTTCTTTACCTTCAATTTCCTTGGGGGAGGGGACTAACTCGCACTGCCCCATTTTATCTCCAGAGTTAATCAATGGTCCGATTTCGATCGTTTAAATGGCTGTCGATAGTCCGTAACCTGAGGCCCCAGATATGGCACATTTATTTATTTGAAGGTCACGGATGACGTCACAGGTCAGATTTCACCCTAAATTTGGCGATCATTTGCTGGTCGCTGCAGAAGCAGAAGCTCTCACTGGTGATGGGGAAGCAAATTGCCCATCCCTCTTGTTTTCTGCACATAACCCTCGTAGTTATAGTGCTGGAGCATTGCATTTTTGCTTACCTTATGCTGCAGTACAAGAACATTTTTTGCTTTTTGGAATGTTTTACTCCGTCCGTCAGGCGCGGGCCCAGGGGGAGGGGGGAAAGAACGATCGCTCTCACGAGGCCTGAGAAGGCCCTTCAAACCCTTCTAAGACTCAAAAGCGGGCGAGAAGGGGCCTCTTATGAGCTTAAAGGGGTCCCTGTGCAAGCGTGACAGGTTCTTGATGCAGTCAGGGGGCGCCTGGGAGGGTTAGATGATCCCTGAGACGCGAAGAAGGGCCCCTGGAGCTTCCAAAGGGCCCCTGAGATCACAGTAGGGCCTCAACATGACAGATTGCCCCTGAGATCGCCAAAAGCGTCAGAGGGCCCCTGAGATGAGGACTGAGTCCCAAGGAAGGCTTAGGAGCCCCTGGAATGTCATTTAGGCCTAAACGAGCTTCACGGACCTGTGCAAAAAGCTGAAGGCTAATGACGCAAACATTACAGTCAGTGAGCGTCCAGAAGTGTTGAACGAAATTAACGGAAGACGCCCTCGCCCTCACCTGCTATTTCGGCATCCTTGAACGTACCACGGGGGAGGGGTCCCACCCCTCAAGCCATTCGCCTTTTAACTGAGATAGAGCCTCATAATACAACCAATGGATTGCCTGGAACGTACTAAATCTAATGAAGCTAGATTTTACCTTCTTAAGGGAAATCCTGACTTTCCAGTTCGTGTCAAACGAAAATGTTTTATTTCTTTGTGCTACAAACAGAATGTCTCGCACGTTAGTCCCCATCTAGCAGCGGCACAGCCATTTGTGATGCTGAATCAGACAGAGTAACATTTGGTAGTTTTTATGACATGCAGTTTTACTGTCTGAGATCAACTGGCCGCATTCCAGGCCAAATCAGCCTAAGCCCTTTTCAGCATAATCCGCTCCCGACGCTTCTTTGAAAGCAGCTTGTCGTGTATCGATATCAGTTTGTAAATCCAAGCAGCTTGAAGTGATTTATCGAACCAGATTCATGTGCAGAGCAGAAAAGTAACAGAAAGTCGACCGAGGTCATCCGAGGTCATATACCTCATTTTGCCTTGAACAGTGCGAACTGGAAATTCACTGCAATCTCCCCCCCCCCAAAGATAACAAATGATGTCGGACTGCGTCTCTTAGTGTCGAAACACATTGCGGAAACTCAGGTCATGATCTAAGGTGATCTAATAACATGTCATGTCAGGTAATGATCTAAAATCAGCATGGGTGATGTATCACTACGAAATATAGTTCCGAAGGACTTCTGATGTGTGTGTATGTGTGTTTGTTTATGTGTTTGGTTGTCTGCGGTTGACAGCATCATGTTATGTGTTTAAAAAGCCCATGTTCCAGATAACTGCCAAATCAACTCCCTGAGAACACGTTAGATTTTCCACAAAATACGATATTATTCGTCGCCAAATTTGATCTTAAATCTGACCTTGACATTTCGTAGCATCTAAGTACACATTTCCGACGCATGTTGGATGCAGCGTACAAAGCAATCAGAAAATATGACATCTGCGGTGCACTCGACACTTTGCTCGCAAATTTTGCAGCACACCACGCTTTGGGGTCGTGATGTGCCCTCAAGGACAAGGTCATATCTAACAAACCAAAGGTCAGAGAAATTTCAGGTTTTCAGAGAACCTGCAGAAAGAACAAAAAAGCGGCCACTGGAAAAAATCAGATCTATGTCTTTAACAGTTTGGCGTATATCGAAAAAACACTGGGCGGGGGGGGGGGCGATCTCCGACACATGTGCGCGTGCGCGGGTTAATGAGACTCTGAGGCGCAAGATGGCCCCTAAGATGGACAGACAGGACACCAAAACTCTCCAAGGGTCCCTGGGACCACAAAAGAGGCCCTAACACAGAAAGGGTCCATGATACCGCAAAAATACCAGAGGAGCTCCTGAAACGGCGTGAACTTAAGAGGGTGCCTGTAGCAAGGCATAAGAAGATCCTGACCAGCCAGAGGAGCCCCATGAACAGGGACTCATCAGTAACCTTCTCTACCTCGAGAGGGACCAAAAATGGGCTACAATGGTGTTTTTGAAAACCTAAGAGGTTCTCGATGCCATCAGGGGGTCGCGAAAAAATCAGGTGGGTCCTCAGACGGCAAGATAGGCCCCTACATGGCAGATGGCCCCTAAGACCGCCAAAAAGGTAGGAGGGCCCCTCCGAGGCAGGCGATAAGAAGACCTGTGTGACGGTATGGTGGCCCCAAACAGCCAGAGGGCCCCTGAGTGTGCTGGGCGGGCTCGTGGCACGGAAAAAGTCTCCTGAGACTGTCAGTGAGGCCCCTGAGGCGCCGACAAAGGCCCATGATTCTGCCAGAGGGACCCTAAGACTGCCAGATATACCCCATGTGACAGAGGAAAGCCCTTGATACAGCCATGGAGACCACCAGATACGTTCACTGGGCCACCAGGGCCGATGACACTGCACAGGGACCCTGAAATCGTCAAAAGGTCTTTTTGAGGGGTACCTAGAACAATAGAGGGTCCACTGAGAGTGCTAGAGAGAAGCCTTTGAGACTGGTAACTAACAATCTCTAATAGTAGGACCCTGAAACGACCAAAGCGGCCCCTGAATTTATCAAACCTTGAGACGTCCAAACAGCTCTTGAAACGGCAAAAAGATCTAGAGCATTTCCAGAGGCTCCCCTGTCACGGCACAGGGAGGCTTAAAGAGGGGTGTTGTTACTGCTGGAGAGAGTCCTTAGACAGCAAATATTCCCCAGGGATAACAGGAGAGAACTCGAGATAACTTAAGCGTCCCCGAAACTGCCAGATAGATCCCTGAAACCGTCCGAGATGCCTCTGAAACTATCAAAGGAGCGCCTGAGACGTCCCGAGGGACGCGTGGAACTGTAAAAGAAGCCTGAGACCACCAGAAGGCCTTGGCATGGCAGACGGTCGTAGGCCACCAACAGAACCACTAACTGCACGAGGGAACCTACCCCAAGTTGGCAAAAAGTCTCCAGAAACTACGGGAGAGGGGGGGGGGGAGGCAGACGGGCTCCGGATCACATACAAACGTCACATTTCAAATAGATGGAAGGACGCAGCTGCTTAAAATCCCGGCGCTGTTATCATATTTCGGCCACTTTGAATGGGGACAAAAAGCACAGTTTTCAAAAAATAATGCGACGCTTTCGAATTGCTTGGTTACTTTATATCGTAAAAAGGGGAAAAATGCGTCAAATGTTTCCCCCTAAACCTAAGCAAATCAACGTTTTTTTCATATCTCAAGCGTACAAAATGAGGGAGAAGGCCGGGAGGGGAGCTTCGCGCTGACCACTCTCTCCCCCTCCACCTGAGTGAAATCTTGGATTTACCCCCTCCTGTCCGTAACTTTTCCAGTACAGCCCGACTAACCCTGGAATTTGGTGGCGCGGCCGATCCATCGCCCGCGGCGGACGGCCGTGCGCGTGTCGGGCCGTAGGACGGGCACATTGCTGCGTATGGAGTCATTGCTACTGGGAAACCTGGAGAACCAGCTAGAAAACATGGCGAAGAGAGAACATTCATTTGCAATCCAGTGGCACTGCACAATCCAAAGGTGCTGGGAGCCCGCGTCAGGACAGCTGTGGTCAACCAAAGTCAAATGATGAACATGACGCAATTTGTCTTTTCTTGAAGATCAGTGCATCCGTTGGAAATTAATGTACGGGATGAAAGTTAACACGGGCACTGGAAGGGGCGTCTTTTTGTGCCTCCCATCTGTTTTTCTTGAAAATCTCGAGAACGGATTGGAGCTGGCTGCTGCTACTTTGTGACATTTATGGTAATTGAACAACTTGGCGATTGACGCAAAAAATCGAAAATTGGTCGAAAATTTTTGAAGTTTGAAGCATCTGAAGTCAAGCAAACAGAAATAACGGCTGCCGCTGACAAATGGGAACTTTGTGAAAGGACTAGCGTTCTATCTAAGATTACCGCTTGAACACAATCAGGCGATGTCATTCGGGCACAAGTGATGGATGTGCCAAGACCAAAGCCAGGGTCAATAAGGGTCAAGGTCATGAAAGGTAAAGGTCAACCAGTTTGTGACCTGATCCGGATTTGTTTTGCAACATGTCGGTTTGTATGAAATATGCATTCAGAGGCCCTAATGAAAACACGTTTGCGCACACTGATACGCTTACATATACCAGGGTCAGTCAAAGGCAAGGCCATCAAAGGTCAAGGTCAAATATATTGTGACTTGGCCCAGATTGGCTTTGCGACATGCCGATTTGTATGAAATATATCTTTAAAGACCCTAATAAAACCACGTGTGCGCACATGGATATGCTTATATATACCAGGGTCAATACAGGTCAGGGTCATCAAAGGTCAGTTTTGTGACCTGGTCCAGATTTGCTTTGCAATATGTCGATTTGTATGAAATAGGCATTCAAAGGCCCTACTAAAAACATGTTTGGCACATTAGCACTCACATGTATATACTTATATACAAACACATACATACATAAATATAAATGTTAGAAGTGATCAGCTGTACCGATGTTGGCTACCTTTACTGAAAATGCACCAAAAAATTCGTGTAAAACCCTCATTTACACTCAAGCTATCCCGTGTTACTCGAAATCTGATCTGCAAAAAATGAAAAAATGACGGCGTAGGTCAAGGACTTGGCATGGCCTTGGCCCGAAATCCTCAGTTAAGGCGTCAAATAAATGAAAGTTGTTGAATTCCACGTTTTAACATTCAAACAAGCACCCTTTTCCCGTTTCCTTTGAAAAGTTGCACGGAATGGCCTGTGCGGGCAGAAAAGGTGTCCAAAGTTGACCTTTTCGACTCTATTTGGCCTTGAAGATATTAACCCAGGGTCATGAAAATTTCATGCAATGTAAATTGTGATAGCCCTACCCTGTCTACAAAATTTAAAGTCTCTATCTTTTACGTTTTCGAGACCGGAGGGGGTCCTTTTGGACCCCCTTCCAGTGCCCGTTAGCGCAAAACCCTTTTCCACTGAGCGGGTTCAAAAAGTGGCATAGGCAAAGCCAGTCGAGGTCAACCGAGGCCAGGTGTTGCAACCGCAAAATTTTGTGAAGGGGCTAAGGGGCTCTGGTAGATATATGAATTTATGGATGTTTGAACTTTGGTATTCTAATTTGACTGCATGGTGAATGCGGGCACCCCAAAACATAGGCAAGCTAGGTGAACTGAGGTGATCCAAGGCCATTTGGTAGAGATACAGCCTCCTGTCCTACCCAAATGTTTCAATCACATGGGGATGCATCTGGTGAGCCTTTTTGACCTCGGATGACCTCCGATGACCAAAGCACGCCACTTTATTTACTGATACATGAGAGCATCCTTCCACCTGCCACCCACCAGATTATACTGTTCCATTTTGGCGAAATGCAGCATGTTCAAACATTGACCTGGGTTGACGTGTTCTAGGTCAACCCTAATTTGCGGCACGCAAATTCGCGACACGGGTTGTTGTTTCCGGAAAGTCGGCTTGCTTCACATCTGATATCGTTTGATTTCAGTCATTTTTTTGCAAATTTGGCCAGAGCGTGAACGAAGTGGACAACTTTGAGATAAAGTTCCATGATAAGCTGGGCTTGTTCTCAGGCCATGACTCTGACACCCAAATGGTCCCAAATATGAAGTACTTTTGCACCAGGCGCCACACCAGATGGCGCTGCGAAATCTTTATCGTGTCGTGCAACCCCACGACACCACTGCCCATGACCGGCTGGCCCTTGTGGCCTCAGACCAGGTACAGACGCCCGTTCTGGGACTCGAACCTAGTTCCTGCCAGTTCCTGCACCGGACTTGATATCCAGTGCATTATCCACCAGACCGCGGCGGCGGCAACTTGACCTAGGTCATTTACTTTGTGAGGCTTGTGAGATCACTCCAAAGACTACCTCCTCACACAGTTTCGTTGAAATCGGCGGAGTAGTTTGAGAAACAGAGTAGGGAAATATGCCCAAGGCCCATGATACGCCTTGGGCATATTTCAGAACGCATATTTCAGAACGCTTCAGAGGGCCACCAGCGTGCTTGTAAAAGGCGTCATGAACGCTGCCTTTGCATATGTCTAAAAAGTTTAAATGTGTCGAATAAAGCTCGATGTCGAAGTCTCCTTCGATTAGGAAGTTAATCTTCTGTCAGCCGCAGCTCATCGACCGCCATGACTACGGTACAGCTGCTGCCATCTGTGGGGAAGTGGTGAACTACGCTCGAAGGTGCCAGCCGCGCAGCGTCACGGCGAGAGGACAGTACAGCTGTAACCTTGTTTCATCAACGTCAGCTGATCAAGACATGCAGGTGTTTCCTATGCTCGTATTTTCATGGCGATTTCTGACAAATTAACTCAGCTGCATTTCCTTCGAAAACTGGGTATGCAGTTTTCTGGCGATCTTTTGCAGTCGATCGAGTTTGGCGGGTGACGGTCCTGGGTTAACGGATTCTGAAACAAATGTTATATGCATTTTAGGATTCCTGTTAATGGCTTCCTCGCACGTGATGTGCCATCATGAAGTGGCACGCGGTGAAAGTTGTCATAAAGACGTCATTTATCTCCTGATCTTGCCCGTTTGTGGGTATTCCGAAAATAGCCGGCAGAACTGGGGAGGGAGGGGACACGGAGGCACCATGTCCCCTTAACTGGCAAGATTTGACTTTAACCCTATGACGTTGCATGGAAAAATAGCTTGAATAGCTCGAAGAAAGTCGCCTGTGTCCCCCCCTTGCGGGCACGTACTTAAGATTTTCCTGGGAGGAGGAAATGTCAAGTTTTGCGAAATGACACTGGCATATGTCGGAATTTAGAGGAAAAATAGCAGTTTTATGTAATTTGCCTCATATTTAACGCACATGAAAGCATCATGTTCGTTTTTGCTACATATGATCACTATTCCGTACTTCTACGAAATCGCTGTATATCTAGTGTAGACCGCTTGGCTCAGGGAAGCATGGCCCCCCATGGCCCCCTTCGCTGCGTCCCTAGCCCCCTTGCCGAAACATGTTGTGCCGTTACTGATTCTCAACGTTTTGGTAAGTTACGTTTGGTAAATTTTATTTGCCTTTGAAAGCAAACATTTTCGAAGCTGTCCAAACGCAGTCTCACGCACTTTTGATTATCAGAACCGTGTTATTTGTTTCTCATACTTCTTTCACTTGGCGTAACACGGCGTAGAAAAAAGCAATCTTTAGACAAGTATGGCACACTGCTCGATTGTTTCAGATTTACTCCGGTGTGGCTAAAATAAGTGCACGTTTCTCTCCGGCTCAATATCCCCAAACGTTGTGAGGTGGGGTAGAACTACGCTGAGAAAACGATTTGAGAACATCTTACAAACATTTTTATTTTGAACCAGTTCTAGACCTCGCATTCTAGCTTGAGTCCTTTGCTGAAGCTCTTGCTAAACCAATGTCTCATGCGGAACTGCAGGTCTCATTGAAAACCAGCAAATGATCTACAATTATTCATAAATGCGCTACGCGGTGAGCAGGGCTGTTGGTCTCACGGTGGCGCATCAGGTTTACCGTGCGACGTGTCACTGGTCTCAACGGAACAAGTCGCGATGTGCTTTGGCGCGCATGCAGCAGGTCGAACTGGCAAACTTGAATCGGCATCGTAGAACGAGCAGTCGACTTTCATTGGCGGTTGTGGTGACGTGGTTGAGTGAGGTGGTCGGCTTGAGGAGGCTGTGGAATGCCTTCTGACGTGCTAAGCTGAACCAAGTGTGCTGTGGGATCTCCCGACAGCCATGAAGGTAGACAGGAAGGTGCATGACATGATGTTTGTCATAAAGATGTGCTTCGCTCACTACATGAATTACAGGAAATAAGGAAATACAGGTGACTCGACAGTTCTGTTAGTATCATTGTACAGTGATTTGACAGTTCTGTTCACATCGTCTGGACGTTAAAGAAGCCCAGAATGCACCGAACAGGCAGGTCGGGCGAAGATGACGCGTTACTTTAACCTATAAAATGGGGGCAGATGGTTCGACAGTTCTGTTACTAGCGCGAAAACGCCGGATGGTGATTCCTTATTTCTGCGTTCCTGACATGACACCGGTACGGTAATTCCTTATCTGTATGCTCCTGGCGTAACACTGCTATGTTTACTTATAGCTGTTCCGACGGAAGTAACGTTGTCATTATTCGAAGACCGTCGCCAGCTCAGCCTCGTTTGGGTTCAGCCTCGCTTCGCCCAGATACATCTGAAAATGTGGTTTATCGTTTCTGAGACCACGGTTTCAAAGTAGGACACCGAAACCCGAAGGTGGGGCATTTTGAAAATGGCGTTGGACACTGAGACCAGTGACCATTCTCGCTGAGAAAAAGTGAAAATCGCACCCGTTCTCAGAAACCGGTAGGGGTTTTCATTTCCCCTATTCAAATAAAATCACAAATTCGTAGTACCTCGGGAGGACTCATTTGAGAACGTTTTCACTCGAAATTAGTACTGGTCTCGTGTGAAACCATCTTTAACCCTATTCCCCGCGGGGGGAGGGGGCTGAATTCGCCCCTCTCGGGCTTTTTGCTTGCCAGTTCCAGAGTTTTTAATGCAACTACACAAAACTTAATCACTTTTCCTAGCTATTCTTTTTACATACTGTGACAAAATTTCGTATTTCTGTCTTGCACGGGAGTGGAGCCAGGCAACGTTTTTGGGAGGCATCTCCGGCCATTTTTTGGCCCTGCTGAGGGCAAAAGAAAAATGTCTGCCAAAAAAGCAGTTTTTAACATCCGCAGTGGCAGGGCGTTTCGTGCTAACGCGCAGTGGAAGGGGGTTCAAAAAGTGCCCCCCTTGCGATCTCGACAGTGAAAAGAGCTAGAGACATGAAATTTTATGGACATGGTGGGGCCGCAACGATTTACATTGTGCGCAATAAAATAAGGAATACGACAACTTCCATCCATTTGGCGTCTTGACTGAGGATTTCGGGCCGGGGTCATGTCAGGTCATTGACCTAGGGCGTCATTTTTCCATCTTTTGCAGATCAGATTTCGAGCAACACGAAACAGGTTGAGTGTAAATGAGGGCGAAACACGATCTTTTGGCGTATTTTCAGTGAAGGTGGTCAACATCGGTACATCTGGTCATTTCCAGCGTTTCTATTTATGTATGTATATATATATATATATATATATATATATCTACATTGGTACTTGTGAGTATCAATGTGTAAACGTGTTTTTATTAGGGTCTTTGAATGCATTTTTCATACAAAGTGGCATATTGCAAAGCAAATCTTGACCAGGTCACAAAATAGTTGCCTTTGACCTGAGATAACCTTGACCCGAAATGACCCTGGTATATATGTAAGCGTATCCATTTGCGCACACGCGTTTTTATTAGGGTCTTCAAGTGCATATTTCACACAAATCGACATGTCGCAAAACAAATCTGGGCCAGGTCACAAGATATTCCACCTTGACCTTTAATAGCCTTGACCTTCACTGACCATGGTATTTGTAAGCGTATCAGTGTACGCACACGAGTTTTTATTAGCGTCTTTGAATGTGTATTTCATACAAACCGACATGATGCAAAGCAAATCTGGATCAGGTCGCAAGCTGTTTCACCTTGACCTTTGATGACCTTGACCCTCATTGATCCTGACTTTGGTCTTCGTACATCCATCACTTATGCCCAAATGACGTCGCGTGATTGTGCTCGCACGGTAATCTTTGGCAGAACGCTAGTTCTGTCATAAAGTTCCCATTTGTCAGCGACAACCGTCGTTCTCGTTGTGCTTGCCTGACTTCAAATGCTCGAAACTCCAAAAATTTCCGGCCGATGTCCAATTTTTCCGCGTCATTCGGCGAGTTATTCAATTGCCATAAATGTCACAAAGTAACATCAACCAGTTGTCGAGATATTCAGGAAAACAGGTGGGGGGCACAAAAAGACCGCCTTCCAGTGCGCGTGTTAGGATATAATTTATTGGGACCGGAACAGGTGAGTACAAATCACTGACGTGAACTTTCACTTATGTAGTTTCTTTTGCATTTGTCTTAATAGCATGCGGATTTCACGGCGACGATCTCACGCCTTCGTCTCTTATTCACCACCAGTTGACTTATCATACTACACTTCTGCTGCTCGTCCAGTGAGCGTGCACTTATGTCTTTCAGTATTCTTGGCTCAACCTTCCTGTTCAATAGGTAGTGATGAAAAAAGTTAAACATGGTTTTTCTTTGAAGCTAAGTGTTTTTCTTTTGGTTTCAATGTATATGGAAGCAGCCATGGCATTTTCGTCTCCAAAAATATATATATCGATTCAGCTGCCCGCTTTCCATCTGAAAGTTTGCCGATTTTGGCCATTTCCGTTGGTTTTGGCAAACATTGACGTGTTATTTTGGTTATGAAGTAGTCAAGAATTGAATCTTCAACAAGAGTAGGACCAGTTTTTTAGAAACCATACTCGTCTTTTCAAATATGACTACCTTTCCCAAAAAGGTCGGTATTTTGTTCCTGGAAACTACCACAATGTTCCGTCAATTTTTGTACCAGCTTCGATCTCTTGGGAAAATATAATATTGTATCGTGATGTGCTCCTCTTCAATGCAATGAACATATCATTTTAGATTCGTTTATATAGCTTCCAAACAACTGGGACATGTATATTCGGCTCAACGCAGAAGATCAGTGAGACAGAGTATCACTCAAGTTAATGGGAAGTCGAACAGGGGCATGTAGTCGGCCTTGGGGTTGCGTTTCTTGAGGACCTTCCGGGCGGCCTTGGCGCACCTGATGCAGCCCTCCTCTTTTTCTCCCCCACCAACATGAGGCTGGAGTGGGACAACTTCCCGATGGCCCTTTCCATGCCCATGGGGTGGCACTGCCAGGTGGAGGCACACTGAAGGGCGTATCCAGGCAGGCCACTACCTTCTCTGTAGCGAGGATGGCGGTGAGGAGAGGCTCGATAGGGGGACCATCTCCCAGTCGATCAGCTGAATCAGGCGCTCTGCCTTGAAGTTGATAGGTGGTGCGTCAGACTCCCTGGGCAGGAAGCTGCCGGAGTCAGCACCCTTTCTGATCTTGTCCACGATGAACTGACGGCGAACCTCGTTTCCTTCTCTCTGTCCGAGGCAAACAGGCTGAGCAGCACGAGCTCGGGATGGGCGAAGTAGTTGCTCCCAGTGGCATTCTTGTACACGATGTCCTTCATGATGGGCGGCCAGTACTTCGTCACCAGCTGCACCTGTAGATTAACCCGCAGCGACTGACACTCGGCGCCGATCACGCCCGACGGGGAAGGGGGGGGGTTACCGCCCCCTTCTAACGCACGAACGATTCGTCGCACGATAAAAATAAGCACACCGTTGCAAGGCTCGTGACAAGCAAAATCCGAAACTGGTCTCATTTTTAGTTTCAGAAAATATGTAAGCCATTTACGCCTTATATATGTCTTCTCACAGCCGACTGCATGAAACCGAGAAACGGCTTGGATCGCAAGGGCTGTGATTAATAGAGGCTGGGTAATAGCACCAACGAACAGATAAAAGTCCCCAGATGACGATGCACGTTTAATTACTCCGATGTTCAATCATACGTTGGAACGATGAATTAAAGTCACGACGATTTTCGCTCCGATTGCCGACGGGCGCCGTAGCCGAACGCGGCATGAGATTAACGGAACCAGTTTGAGAGTTTCTTTATTTTTGCGACATAATCCTTTTCACGCAACATTTATTAATCTTAGTAGTTCTCATGATGACTTGTGCTTCAATTTTGAGGAAAATCAGTAGTTATCAATCTATACAACTGGCAAGGTTTTATTTCTGGCAGCCTGTCTTTTTCCAAAATATGCAAAAATACACGACCTGAGGTCAAAACGTTGACAAAAGGTGTAAAAATGATTAAGCAAAAGGTACTTCCTGGCACTGCATTCGTTTGTTCTCTCGCAATCTCGGCAAAACATCAGGGGCGGTCAACCGCCCCATCCCCCAGTTGGGGCGGGTTAAAGGAGTACATCACTAACACAGTAAAGTCGACTACAATGTACGATCTTGGGTTCAACAGTCAGTGGTCATTTATCATGATCGGTTTGTAAGCTATCATAATATTTAAATGCGATCAAAAGAAATCCGCTGTACTTAGTCCCATGATGCAATCGCTAGTCCCAAGTAAACTGTATCGTCCATTTCCTGCTTAATAAGCAAGTATGCTTGTTAAGCATGTGCTTATTAAGCGAGCATGCTTAATGAGCAGGTAATGCACTATAATGCAGTTTACTTGGCAGCGGCGATTCGAAACAATGGATTAGTTGACATCACATCCAGATATTATGATAATTTCAAATCAATCATGGCAAATAACCAATGATTTCTAAACCTAGGACTGTGCATTCCAGTCGACTACACTGTGTTCTGTAATGTACTTCTTTAATCTACAAGTGCATCTGGTGAAGAAGTACTGGCCGCCCATAGTGCGGCACATCGTGCACAAGAACGTCACAATGGGCAGCTTCTGTGTACACAACATGTACACACCTATACATGCATACACACACACGCACACGCAGACGTGTACACATACACCTACACATACACGCGCACACACACACATACATACACGTCGTGTACACGTCACAATTCGCCTACCCCGAGCGCCCGCTGCTCATCCTGTTTGCCTTGGACAGGGAGGTGAGGAGGTTCGCCGTCAGGTCATCGTGAACAAGATCAGAAACGGTGCTGACTCCAGCAGCTTCCTACCCAGGAAGTCTGATGTACTA
Organism: Capitulum mitella; assembly: GCA_030062745.1. Lineage (NCBI taxonomy): Eukaryota > Metazoa > Arthropoda > Thecostraca > Pollicipedomorpha > Pollicipedidae > Capitulum > Capitulum mitella. The sequence continues at coordinate 28,126,790 of CP099844.1, forward strand.
CCTGTCAGCTTCAAGGCAGAGAGCCTGACAGCTGATCGACTGGGAGACGGTCCCCTGACCGAGCCTGTCCTCACCGCCGCCCCCACCACGGAAAAGGCAGTGGCCTGTCTGGACTCGCCCCTCAGTGTGCCCTCCACCTGGCAGTGCCATTCCCAGAGCACAGTGAGGGCCATCGGGAAGGTGTCCCATGCCAGCCTCATGTTGGTGGGAGGGAGGAGAGGGAAGGCTGGACCAGGAGCGCCGGGGCCTCCCGGAGGGTTCTCAAGAAACGCAACGCCAAAATCGACTATAATTCCCCTGCTCGACTTCCCCTGGACTTAAATGATGCTCTGTCTCAATGATATTTTGTGCTGTACCAACTGTACATGTCCCAGTTGTTTCAAACCTACGTGAAAGAATTGAAAACGATGATATGTGCAATGCACCGAAGTGGAGTAAATCACGATACATTTTTACATGCTCTCAGAACGTCGAAGCTGATACGAAAAATGGCGGAACATTGTGGTAGTTTCCATAAGGAAAATACTGACCTTCAGTAAAAGTAAAAAGTACATTTCAAAACGTGACAATCTGGGCCTTTTAAAACCGATCTTACTTTTGTTGAAGATTTAATTCATGACTGCTTTACAACCAAAACAAAAACGTCAGTGTTCGCTGAAATACGCGAAAGTGGTCAAAATCGATAAATTTCCAGGTGGGAAAGTGAGTAGTTAAATAAAATATTCTGGGGGAGAAACTTCCTGGCTGCTTTCGTACGAATCCAAACCAAAAGAAAACACTCAGCCTCCCAAAGGAAAATCATGTTTCAATTTTTCGCCACTACCTACTGTTCATCGTGACTGATTTCGAAACTGTCTTACTTCGTATGCAATCGATGTTATCGCTCGGCGATGGATGTCTTTTTGAACTGTTAAAAAAGACAACTGAACGAGACAAACCTAAAATGGAATGTGAAGGACACAACAGCTGTCATCATTCCCGTCGCAAACGGAACGGAACGTATTTGGCAATTTGTATGCCATGCTCAGGACAAATCAATTTGTGTGCAACACACTTTTTGCAACCCTAAACAAATTTTCCTCGTCATATTCGTTCACTTTCTGTCTCCGAGTTATTTATTGATTTGCTCCGCAGGCTGTGGAAGTCAGGTGGTAACGTGGAGACGGAGTGCGTCACGCCCAAATGGCATATCATGCCGCCTTGGAAAAACCGCCCGTGTTCCCCAGTCTTGAACTGCACGCCACTGGTATTGTTCATCCTGTCGGGCCAGCACCGGGTATGACTCGTGACTCGCTGGGTCAACGAGAGGGGAGTTTTACTTGGCGTCCGCACCGCAACCCTCCCATGATGCAAACACGTGGCCGGTCATGCAGATGCGACGTGCAAAACAGTGCAGGGTGGTTCCCAAGAATTTCCGGCTTAGCAAAGGTGGATCAGGTGGCCGGCAAAACAGCACCGTATGACACGCTGCGGAAGCGTGTTAGCCTAAAACAATCCATGGATACTTCTGAACATTTTTTTGACATTGGTTTCATTTGCGCATCGTTGCCTCAACATTCAAAGCGTTCATTTTTACCTCGAAGCTCATGGGCCATGATTCCATGATTACCATCATACAGAACGATTTTCGAAATTGCTATGTCACGGGCCACCCTCAAGCATTACAGATTCGAGCCACAGACCACTCAAAGAAATGAAATGTTTTTGGGAAGGAGAAACACCGCCTCATGAAATTCGTATCGAGCTGCGGTGTCTGGATGGAGACCGAAATCTTGTCTCTGAAGCGGTGAATCTGCTATCACGACAATGTGCCGGCGAATTCCAAGTAAGGTTGTGCCTGGTTCTGAATTGATTCGAATCAACACTGAAGCGATAGAGGAATTTAGCACTTTTGTCGTGATCGATTCGGTTAAAACCTGCAGCGAATAAGAATCAGAAATGAATGGCATACTTGTCCGAAGAATAAGTCGTGAATCGATTTACCAAAAAGTCCACAGACCACGATGACAAATAAAAAAGTTACGATTTAAAATTTTTCTACCATGATTGCATTTTTTGTGGTATTCGGACTGCAGCATTCTACATATCTATATATATATATATATATATATAAATATGAATAGATGTACATATAATGCCCATTGAAGAACAAAGCATAATGTGCAGGTACCAGCTTCTTCTCGTTTCCTTTCCTCCACATTTCTTATCAGACGTCTGGCTTCGAGAGGTTGGTTATAATTTGGCTTCTTAGGTTCGTTATACGCAATGTGAATATTAGTTCCAAACATCCATTTCAAATTACAGCATTTCGGGGAAATTTTCTTTTCTCCATTGTCAGGCGGTGCGCGAGAAACGCCAAATCTATGCTTTCAAACAATCAAATGCACATACAAAAAGCACCGGTAATCTCACACTGAAAGGAAAGAACAGTCAGGTCTAATGAGGGAAAGTGCCACACACGATTTTCGTTGTTGATGAGGCTCGGGTTACAGTAAGGTATGCCAGGTCTCGAGAACAACTAGGCGACGATGGTCATTTCATGATTGAATAACAATGGTGTTGCTAACTATGATATGTCTGGCAGGGTATTGAAATCTGTCAGAATGGAAGATGCCGATTCATTGTCTTTCAAACAGGCATGATTCCAATTCCAATGTTTTTTTTATAAAAAGGGTTGAAATTCAATTCCTAATTCCAGTCAAATGATCATTTAACAAATGCGGATTCCAGTACAAAGGAAGGGATAAGGCTGCATTCATCAAGTACGTGCGTAAGCTCTTGAAGGCTCCCCTAGTGGTGTCGTTTTGTGTAAATGAATGGGGAAAGGGACAAGATGAGGGCCCGACAAACTAAATCTATGATTTTAGGATGGAGATGTCAGATGTAAGATCGCTGTTGGTGATGTGTATCCTGTGCTCCTGGAGCATGTGTTGTTGTGGAACTCCATCTCTGAGGTGCATGGTCAAGCCTCGTGCGAGAGTGGTCGAAGCGACACCAGTGCAGTGCGCAGGATGAAGCTGGTAGTCATGTGTGTGTATATGGGCAAATAAATTTATACACGAAATCGGTGGGTTCCAGGTGGGTTGACGTCTTTTCATATGTTGTTTTTGATGACAAGATGACTGGTTTTCTTACTTTTACAGTAGATCATTATGTCAGGTTTCACCCTATTCCCGGAGGACTAGACTGTATAGCCGATTCCGGGCGGGGGGAACGGATATGGCCCTCTGAAATTTCGAGAGCTACACACCCGATTTAATCACAACAAAAGCAACTGATTTGCCATGACATGAACTGCATTTTGATAAAAAAAATTTGAAACTCTGAAAGGAGTGGATACAGGGGAGCAAAAGTCAAAATGAATGATACTTTTGAACTTGTTAGAACTCTGTTGTTTATGGACCGATTTTAATAATATTGGCAAGCATCGAGAGATTATGGATGCCACTTTTATCATTGGTCCATACATTTGAAATTTCGAGAAAATTTGTAACAGTTCACAAAGTTACAAAAATAGGAGGATTAGTTTTTCAAAAACTGAATTAACAAAAACGTTAAAACGCCTTTTTAGCTTCTGCTAGTCATGTTATGCTGAAAAAAAAACACAAATCGTATTACATTGCTTGTGTAATGTTAGCATAGGCGGTGCTAGGGACATCAAAAAGGGAGAAATGTCATGGTCACATGTTCTTCAGATCAACTTACGACCTTTGACCTTAAATGTCCTCCAATGAGCCACTCCGAATGTACATTTTTTATTTTTTTATTTTTGTTTTTATTTATTTATTTATTTTTATTTAAATTTTGTACATTGCATATTATTTGAAAACGTTTCCAATCATCTGAATTCACTCTATTTCTAAATTCCATTTTACGGCCTTCGTTATATAGTGTACACGTACTGACACTTTAGGTCATAACTCCGTGACCCGACCTGATATCAAGCAGTAATTTGGTACCTGGTACTTGGCACTTAATACAAACTTGGTACAAATAAGTAGAGGGTGCGTTTTTACGTCACATTTATTCTGAGCTTGGCATTTGAAAAAATAGTGATCAGATTGCTACTCTAAAACTAAATTTTGGCTTTTGACCTCGAGTTACCTCAGATAAACAAAATCGTACTTGCGCGTTGCGCAGCCATTTTCCTATATATATATATATATATATATATATATATATATATATATATATAAGTGTATATAAAGTTTTGAGTTCTACGTTAAAAAACGCTATTCTTGGCAAGCATTTTCCTTTTATGCTCAACAGGGCCAAAAACGGCCGGAGGTACCTCTCAAAAAGTTGCCTGGCCCCTGAGCAAAATAGAATTACGAACCTTTGTTACAGTACGTAGGAAAAATGGCGAAGAAAGTAGTCAAGTTTCGTAAATCTGCGCCAAAAACCCTAGAATTGGCATAAAAAAACCCGAGGGTGGCGGATTCAACCCTGTGAAAGGAAAAGGGATTCAAGCTTCGAGTCAAGTCAGGTCTTTGTAGGTGGGTAAATTATAGTAAACCTTGATGGTGTTCTGCTTGACCGTGGACCCAGTTTGTTGAAGATATTGGTCTAGTTGTTCCTTGATTTCGTTATCAATATCTGTGTTGTTTAACCCTATTCCCGGAGGGCTAGACGGCATGGTCGATTCCCGGCAGGGGGGCGGATTCGCCCCCTCTGAGATCTCGAGAACTACTTGTCCGATTTCATCGCAACAAACGGCAATCGATTTGCCGTGACGTGAACTATGTTTTCAAAAAGAAATTTTCAAAATTTTGAAATGTGTGGATACAGGGGGGCAAAAATGTCCAAATGGGGGGTGCTTTTGGACTTCTTATAACTCCGTTGTTTATCGACCGATTACAATGAAATTGGCATGAATCGAGAGATTATGGATAGAACTTTTACCATAGGTCCACAAATCTGAAATTTTGAGAAAATTCATGAGCGTTCACAGGGTTTCAAAAATAGCAGAATTAGTTTCCTAACAAATGAATGAACAAAAGAGGCAAAAACAATTTTTGGCTTCTGCTAGTCATGCTATGCTAAAGGAGTAAAAATCGCATCGCAATGTTTGTATAATGTTAGCATAGGCGGTGCCAGGGACATTAAAAGGGGGAACTGTCATGGTCACACGTTCTTCAAATCAACTTGTTACCTTTGACCTTAAATGACCTCCAGTGACCTTGGGGTCATTTGGAATGATTTCGTGTGTACTTAATATTAGCTGTAAACATTTTCAATCATTTGAATTCACTATATTTCAAAAATTTCATTTTACGGCTATTGCGATATAGGGTACGCGCAATGACATTTTAGGTCATAGCTCCGTGACCCGACCTGATATCAAGCTGAAACTTGGTACTTGGTAATTGACCTAAAACAAGTAAGATGGGAAGCAGAGGGCCCTGCTTTTACGTCAAATTTATTCCGGGTTTAGGCATTTGAAAAAACGATGCCGCAAAATTTTGCTCTAAACCAAAATTTTGACTTTTGACCTTGACCTTGTAAGGTGACCTCAGATAAACAAAATTGTATTTGTGTTGCGCAGCCATTTTCCTACACATATATATAAAGTTTTTAGTTCTACCTCTTGGCTTTTCTTGGCAGGCATTTCCTCTTGTCCTCAACAGGGCCAAAAAATGGCCGGGGGTGCCTCCCAAAAACGTTGCCTGGCCCCGCCCCTGAGCACAATAGAACTACGAAACTTTGTTACAGTACCTAGGAAAAATGGCTAAGAAAAGTCATCAAGTTTCGTAAATCTGAGTCAAAAGCCCTAGAATTGGCATGCAAAAAACCTGAGGGTGGCGGATTCAACCCCCTGGAAGGCAAAGGGGTTCAAGCTTCAAGTCAAGTCAGGTCTTTGTAGGTGGGTAAAACGTTATCGTGAATGAAATGTCTGAGTACTCTGTCGTCTACTTTGTATGATGGAGATAATTTATTTTTATAATAAACCTTGATGGTGTTCTGCTTGACAGTGGGTCCAGTCTGTTGAAGATATCAATCTAGTTGTTCCTTGACTTCGTTATCAATCTCTGTGTTGTTTAACTTGTTGTTCACCAGATTCTGTTTGGTCCGTAGCAGCTCGTCATGAAAGGCTTCCTAGTTTGTGCAGTACTTGATGGCTCTGCGGAAAAAGGAGCGTATGACTCTCAGGCGATATCTGCCAGGGCATTTGCTGGTGCCACTTAAGCACCTTCCAGTGGCAGCTGGTTTTCGATAGACTTGACCCTATTCCCGGCAGAGGGGGCTGAATCAGCCCCCCCTCGGGTTTTTTGCTTGCCAATTCCAGGCTTTTTAATGGGGCTACGAAACTTGGTAACTTTTCCTAGCTATTCGTTTTAGCGCCATGACAAAATTTCAGAATTCTATTTTGCTCAGGGGCGGAGACAGGCAACGTTTTGGGAGACACCTCAGGTCATTTTTAGCCATGTTGAGTGTAAAAGGAAAATGCCTGCCAAAAACAGAGCTTTTAAGATAGAACGTGAAACTTTATATGAATGTATAGCTAAATAGTTGAGCAATGCAGCTGTAATTTTGTTTATCTGAGGTCACTTTATAAGGTCAGGTCAAGGTCAAAAGTCAAAATTTGTTTTTTTGCAATAATTTCGGCGTCGTTTTTTCAAATGCCACACCCGGGAGATATATGACGTAGAAGGGTGCCCTCTATTTGTGTACCAACTTTCAGCTTGATATCAGGCCGGGTCACGGAACTATGACCTAAAATGTCAATGCGTGTATCCTATATCGCAATAGCCATAAAATTAAATTTTTGAAATAGACTAAATTCAAATGATTAAAAACGTTTACAGATAAAATTGAATTCACACGACATCATCCTAAGTGCCCCCAAGGTCACTGGAGGTCATTTAAGGTCAAAGGTCACAAGTTGATCTCAAGAACGCGTGACCATGACAGTTCCCCTTTTTCATGTCCCTGGCACCGCCTATGCTAACATTATGCAAACATTGCCATGCGATTTGTACTTCTTTAGCATAACATGACTAGCAGAAGCCAAAAAAAGTTTTTGCCTCTTTTGTTCATTCAATTGTTAACTATGAACTCAATTGTTAACATTATTCAATTGTTAACATGAAAACTAATCCTCCTATTTTTGAAACCCTGTGAACGCCCATGAATTTTCTCAAAATTTCAGATTTGCGTACCCATGGTAAAAGCCCTATTCATAATTTCTCGATTCATGCCAGTTTCATTGAAATCGGTCGATAAACAACGGAGTTATAAGAAGCCCAAAAGTACCCCTCATTTTGACATTTTTGTCCCCATGTATCCACACATTTCAAAATTTTGAAAATTTATTTTTATAAAAATGTAATCCACGTCACGGCAAATCGATTGCCGTTTGTTGCGATGAAATCGGACGAGTAGTTCTCGAGACCTCGGGGGGGGGGGGCCGAATCCGCCCCCCTGCCGGGAATCGACCATACCGTCTAGCCCTCCGGGAATAGGGTTAAGTCATGAAAATGTCATCGCTGGCGTCGATGGACCATGAAAGCAATATGATGGTCGTTGCTGATGTCGGTTGTAAATTTTAGAACTAATGCCTCTTCCATTTTGGTCTTCAAATAGGTTGAGCTGTTGGACGTCGTGGACCTGAAGGAAAATATTATCGACTTCTCGACAATACAGATCTAATACCTTCGACCGATGGTTTTGGGTCGACGATTTCAAGGACTTTGCTTTCCAGTTGGCACATATACGTGTCTGTAAGCAGGCACCCCGGAGGGAAGCGTATGGCCACGCCATCTTTCAGCCATCTTTTTGCCTGTTTTGTCACCGTTGGAACCACGGGAAAGAGCTTCTGACGTGCAGGCATAAAGCATTTCCTCCAGGACGGGCTTAGACAATTGGAGCGGTGGCAGAGGAGGGTGATTATATACGCAGTCCAGAATGATTTGTGCATTGCCTCTTGAATTGGGACATTGGTGAAGAGGCCTTCCACGTCCGTGAAGGCTGGCAGTCTGGATGCCTGGCTAGACCGAATGGTATCCACAAAATCCACCGCTGATTTGAGGCAGAACTTTGCTGTACGTACGAGGAGATTAGTCGATTCCGATGTTTTGCGAGGTGGTAGGTTGGCTGTGGGGTTTGAGAGATGATAAGTCGCAGAGGACTTCAACTTCTTCGACTTATCATCCCTCGAGAAGTCTGAGCCTCGACTGCCGCCACCCGACAGCAGGAGACGTCACCGCACCGGCAGCGGCGGCGGCACGCCGCCAACATGGCCGCTGCCCAGCAGGAGGACGGAAAGCAAAGCGACGCCCAGCGCGCCGCTGACGCCGAGTGCCATCGCGAGGAGCGCGAGCAGCTGCGCTGGGCGGCGCCACGAAAGGTAGCGCCGCACTATACCAGCCGAGCCTTTGTGGCGCCGCCTGGGCTGCAGATGAGCCGCCTGGCAGGAACACTGGAGAAATCACCATCAGTGCGTGATGCGAACAGACAGAGGCGGAGAGTTTGTTGTAGACGCGCGGCAACACGAAACCATCGCCACCGGCCACGCACAGCATTGGAACCCGTATTGCACCAGCGCGCAGCGGAGCAAACGCACAAGCGCTAGTCATTTCCACTGAAGGTCGTGTCTCAAACTGTCCTAAATGGGAATGGTTACCAATGTTTATGTGAATGTCCGACTCGTCTTATTTTTGTTCAGATGCACGCTGTCTTGTACTGTTTTCCGACTCAGTATGTGTGCTAACTTTGCTTTCCTGAAGATGAATATCATGTATCCATATCATGAAGTCGAAACGTCGATATATACATACATACATATACATATATACATATATATATATATACACATATATGGTCTAATGCTGGTGCACTTGGGCAGTATGTTTTCATACAAACATGTTTTGTGATACGCAGGGACATAAATGCACTTAATTAAATCCTGACGAATTTCTCCAAATGATCGCTTGATCTCTTTCTTCGGTTCCGATGGACTAAGAATAAGTTCGTCAGTTTCCATTTTTTTCGTATAGCCAGCATTCCAGAGCATGCATTACCCATTTTCAAAGCGATTGTTATCGAGTTCATTGCGTGTCAAATTGCATGTTACATAAAATAGGATGTTTGTCAGAGAAAAATATTGAAATATACGGGTGTTCTCGGTGGATTCAGACCGTAGGATGCTTGCATGGCGTGCTTGGCACGCATGCTGGTTTAACGCTCCCTTCTGTGGGTGCATGGCCATTCGTCTGTCATCCATTCTTCCTTGCGACACGAGCCAAGAGAGGCCATAAATTTGACGGATGTACGGACGTCCTCATTGACAGAAATGACTGACAAAACATATCGCATGGTTGCACAAATAATTTCCCAACAAACGGAAAACACCATTTGGTCCAAAATGTGCGAAAGGCTTCTGGTATAATTCTCAACATGTATTTCTTCTGGCCTAGTGGTTTAAATTATTTAGGGTAGCCCAACCCACGAGATTATAATTTAGCACTCGCGTCTCCTGCCAACTGGTCCAGCCTTGATGCAAAAACAAGTGGCCCTAGTAGGAATCATGCCTTAATACCATCAGATATTTCTAGGCGGCCCGTGGCCGTCCGCTGACAGCCCGTAGCGACACGTGCACTTAAATGGCAAAGCCAGGTCTGTAGATCCGTACATAGGCCGATCTTACGAGCGCCAAACCAAGCTCTGGCCTGGAAACACAAAGGCCAGAAATCTCGTCTATCTGGACACGCTGTTTGTCTTCGCCAAGTGGAATGGCAGACCACGTGAGCCTTGGGGTATGCAGTGTGACCGCATATGTTGTGTCTGACGAACAGCAACGCCTATTCAGCGCAGTCCAGTATGCGTACCGCCGCGGTAGCATCGGCGTAGCTGACCCCTGAGCTTTCTTCCCCACGGTCGTCAGCTGTGCTATGCGGGTGACACGCAGTTCCTCGACAGCTCGCCACGTGACACACTTTACTTCAGCTCAAATAATTCCTTATGGGGTCAATGGCACTGGTGCACAAAAGCGACTCTCTGACGATGAGCGCGTCAAAAAAATCTTGGCACCAAAAAATCTTCGTAAAAAGTGTCCAATATTTAGTCCATTTTTTTCTGACACCTCATTATAGTCCTCGGACACGATCGAAATGTTGGTATTGACCGTGGACCATCCACTGACGTAGGGCGCGTCTCCACAGTTGTGCGCCGGTGTTACGGCAACCTCATTTCCTGGATTAGGTGTGACGTCACTTTACTACCCAGGTCCTCATCGTGATTATTCACGCTCTTGTTTTCTCCACAAATCACCTCCTGCTTGCCAGTCTGGGGTGGTGCAGCTGACTATCAGCTAGGAGCAAGCCAATGCGTCAGACGGCTAGTTTAGGGATAAAACAAAGCTTTATATCACCCGCACACCTGTGCACCCGCTTAGTAGCAGCATTACCGTTATGAAACGACACCTGCCGTCCTCGTCATGCAGGTAGAAATGATCGTTCACTTTCCCACAAACGGAGGATCCCAAGTCCACCAAGTTGCACGTTCACATTAAGGTGGATCGAAAATATATTTTTTGTCGTAAAACAACTTCTTAGGGGTCAAAACGCGTGCGCGTGGATCTGAAAAACGGAAAATAAGGAGTAAAAAGATATTAGAAATATTCTAGAAAGGGCGCACGAAGCGTCTTTGAAGTGAGTTTCGCCGTTCCCGAGCGTTAAAGTCTCCATTGGTTTAGCATTACGCATAGCAAGATAACACCTCGGTCACCATCCACGGTAGCTGTGCGTAGCTTTGTGGACCTTTTAGTGTCTGTAGTTCACGGATAAGTGATGAGCATGGATTTGAGCAAATAACAGGAGACTGCCAGGTAGAATAAAGTGGTAGACAGACAGTAGCCCTTACGAGCTAAGATCGCACACCAGTGAGCCTCACGACCTGCAATAACTGCGTACTACAAAGTCCAAGTCGAATTCGTGGGTTCCCCCACATATCGTTGCCCACGTTGCTCATCTCTAAGGAAGCTCTTGAAAACCTTGATCGGTGCCGATAAACGATATCTCGCAGCCAAGCGCTTTGTTGTCATCGGAGAGCGGTCGAGTCAGACAGACACGTCAGAGGAGTAGCGCGCTGGTCCCTGGACTGTGGCGCGGTGACCAGAGATTTAGTACTCGGGTGTGTTCCGCCAGCATTCGGATCGCAGGGGGTGACATTCTGTGATATTCTGTGACACAGTGACATTCTGAACTGAGCTAAAATGAGTAATCCAGGACCATGAACAAGACAGAGAACAAAACACCCTTTGCTGCAAACAGGCCCGGACGCTCTTCCCATAAACCAGCTACCGTGGAAAAGAGAAGTGTATGCCTTTTACGTGAAGACACGGAATGAAAGGACAACTCCTTCTGGAAAGAAGCCGACAAAACGAGAAATAGCAAAAGCAGTCAAGGATGCCATAGTAGCCATCTGGGACAGAGCCAATCTTACTACGTGGGTACCAGTGGACGGCGGGGAGGCGTCTCGAATGGGTGGCACGTCGGGTAAGACCGAGAGAAAGATGTCAAATGTTATTTCGGAGAACAGGATAATTCAGAACGTAGAAAGACTGGCCATAACGGGGACGAACCTCATAAAATGGTCTTCGAAACGCGAACGGGACAAGGGTCGAAAGTTCGTGAGTATGCAGCAAGAGTGCGATGGCTTATTTGACATCATGTGGTGTCGATGCGATCTTGCTGATGTCCCCTGTGGCACGTGTCCAGCTTATAAAAGGGTGCCAGCTCAAGAAGTAGCTTTCCTCAAAGACCAGCGAGGAGAGAGAAAGCGCTACATAGGCGGCGTTGACCGGAAGACAACTGAGGAAAATGTCCGAAGGCAGAAGAGAAGGGGAAAAGTATGAAACTAGCGGAAAAGAGACAGAAGAGGGACAGGCAGCACGATCCTGAGGAAAGGCAGCTGACCGAAGGGGATGCAGATGACGACGATGATAGCAGTGAAAAGTTTCAGACGGGTGATACGGAGGCAGCTGATGCAAGCCGCTCTTATTCGCCTAGTTCCGATGATGATGCAGACGATGTCGCCGGACAGAACCGCCATCAGCTCCCGAATTTTTCGCGGATGTGTGATCGGTACGGTATCCCTGATCGCTCCGCCGCTGGCTTGCTAAACGCAGCTGTGGTTGATTATGGGGTAATCACAGAACGCAACAAGGTTGAGCTGACAGACCGCAGCAAAATCCGGCGATAGAGAGACAAACGGGGTAAAGAAGAGGTGGCTGAAAACTCATTGCCAAGCCGATGTGACCGCTTAGCAGGATTCTATTACCTCGGTAGGGAGGACAAGACGCTGCAGAAAGTCGGTAAGAAATTTACGTTTACCAAAGAACTGCACGAGGTAGTGGTTACTGAGCCCGGCCATCGGTATGTCGATCACGTGTCTTCAAATAGCGAAAGCGAAAATGCTGCAGATATCGCGAAGGAGTTGCTGGACGTGATACGGGACAACGACGCGCTTCCAGCGGTGCTTGGATCAGACAGCACAGCGGTAAACACCGGCCGCAACAGTGGTGTGAACAGGCGAATCGAACTGGGTGTAGGTCGTCCGTTCCAGCAAGCTATATGCGGCATCCACATCAACGAACTGACGCTGAGACAAGTGCTCAAGGATGCTGATGGTGGAACGAGTGGTCCAGCATCCTTCCACGGACCAGTTGGCAAAGCCATTCATAGAGATCTGACCACACTGCCTTTGGCTAAGTTTGAGCCAGTGCCGGGACTAGTTCCTTCAATTCCGGTAGAAGTTCGAAATGAGATGAGCAAAGATCAGCAATACCTGCATGACATGTGTGGGGCCGTCCAGGCAGGACCAGAAGGTGTTACCCAGTGCTTGTTGGCCTTAGAACCAGGGGCCATCCATCAAGCCCGTTGGGTTACACTTGCAAATAGAGTACTCAGACTGTACGTGTCCACAGAGGCTCCAGCACCGGCGCTTGTACGGCTAGTATATTTTATACTAAACCAGTACGGCCCCGGATGGTTCAGGTACAGACTTCATTCAAATATCAGCAACGGAGCGAAGAACTTGTTCTTTCTGATATCGCTGTCAAGAAAGCTGCCGGAGAGAGACCGTCACATCACGCAAAAGATGCTTCAGCGCAACGGGTTCTGGGCCCACAGTGAGCATGTCCTGATCGCTATGCTGGCCGACGATCAGCAGGAGAACAGGATGCTGGCGGTAGAGCGCATAAGGAGATGTCGAACCATAAGATGCCAGGACCAGGATCCAGGTGACATACGCCAGTTCGTTATCCCTGACATCAACTTCCATGCCGAGGAGTACCACCACATGATTGACTGGCAAGATACAACGGAGCCACCTTTGGTCATGGAAATGTCAGACGAGACCATCGCGGCTATTGTGGAAGCACCAATGGACTTCAGTGACTTTCCCTGCCACTCCCAAGGGGTCGAACGATGGGTGAAAGAAGTCACACAAACGGCAGAGAAGAAGGCGGGACACAGTGGGCATCATGCATTGATACTGGCAAAAGCCCGGTCCAGGACTGATCTGCCAGTGATGGACACGAGGAGGGACTTCTATGACTGGCTTCGAGTGACAAGTGACCGCTGAGGCTGGGTTATTAGTGGCAGCGGAGTTTGTTGTGGAATGTCATTCATCACAAATAAATAGTTCTAGTTTAACGCTGTGTCTGGGATGGCGTTTGATGAATGGTGAAGACAATAATGATGATGATGATGATGACGATGATGAAAATGGTGATGATGACAATTATGATATGTTTCGATGGTTGCCGACATGACGCAAACAGCGTTTGTTCGGCGCATGCGCTAAACGCCGAAAATTATCACACAGGATTCACATAGACTTCTGAAGGGTTACCTTCTTGTGCAAAATGTCTAAAGCAATGGAGACTTCAACGCGTAGAAGGCGTATTTCTGGTCCCAAAAATGCTTTGTGCGCCCTATCTAAAATATTTTGAATATTTTTTTTGGTCCTCATTTTTCTTTTTTCACATTCACGCGCACGCGTTTTGACCCCTAAGAAGTTGACTTATTTTTTTCGATCCACCCTAGTTCACATGGATGGCATCTTGCCACTTGTGCCGTAAATTCTGTTCGTCTTCAATGGCATTTATGACTGTAATCCATTAAAAAGATTGGCGCATCCAACATCAACGGCACCCAAATCAAAAGCCTGAATGACAAACGGGTGCAACTCAGCACGTGCGTCCCGCACACACCAGACTGAACGAGCAAAACAGCCGCATGCATCGAATGGCACGCATCACGTGTTCCTGCCCGCCAATTTTCAACATCACAGCGGTAGCAGTTTTGCTGCAATGAAGGTGGATGTTAATCTGGGGCACCTCGCGCTCCACGTGCAAACCGCACCCCTTTTCGTCCTGAATCCATCGAAACTGATCGTCCAAATGGCCGTCCGGCTTTCCGAGACATCGTGGCACCAAACTGCGCCGTTTGTTGTGTCCCAGCCATTGACCTATGAGAGGCACAAGTAGGTAAAAGAGGTGCGCGCGCTGCACGTGACCCATGACACCCTGCCCATCAAATGGGGTATCGTTCGATAACCCTAATACTGGTCCATCCGCCCGACAAACCACGTGGATCGCGCGTGGGCGCCGTCTTCAGAACGACTCCACCTGCCGAGAATGCAGCTGCCAGCACTCAAAGGTGTTTTGTGTGCGCGGCTGCGTCGGAGTGGAACAGTGTGCCCAGTGAGGTACTGGGCGCTTCGAGTATCTGTGACTTTAGGGTGGCACTTCGCCAGCGGAGGACCTACACTGCGATTTTTATTCAGTTTAAATACGTACCTCGTTCCTTGTGTGGCCCACGCGAGTCTCTGGCTATTGCGTTTTAGCGGCGTTTTATCGTGCTTTTGTATGACGTGATGTGCTGCCTGAAAGAACTGTCCTCACACAGATGGAAGTAAATAACGAAACGAAACGGAACAAACTGATAAGGTGCATGCCTCCTTACAATACAACTGAGACCAATTTGTTCTCAATGGGTCGGCAATTTCAACATTACAATGGGCAAAAGTTTGAACACCGTCACCTTAGTTTAGTCAGCTTTACCTCGAACAGGCGATCGTGCCTGGACCTCGTTGCCACTGTGGTCAAAGGGAAGGGTCACTCTGTTAAGCGGAAAGAACGGCAACTGGTTCAGATCCAGGCAAGTGCTCGAAAGACAAGCTCTCCCCATGTAGCAAATGTAACAGTTCACGAAGGAACATTGTGATCGTGGCGTATGCGTTCCACGATGTGCCTGAAACAAGGAAAAACGCGCACGGATTCTTCATGCATTCACCTGAATTCGATCCGGCGCTGCGACCGCTAGCTCGCCACCTTATCCGACTTGGAGCTGCGTTGCTGAAAAATCGGAGCCCGCCGTTTCGGGCCGGTAACACATAATCACCTTCCATGACCTTCAAAATACAAAAGTCATCCTGCCATCCCATCTATAACATGAATATTCAACGCCAAACATCATGTATTATGTTCCCGGATTGTTGCGTGATGCCATGCTAAATAAAGATCGGCTTATCCACTACAATGCAAAACCCATTGCCACCATGACTCGGCGCCGGGGAGCTCTCATCAATCCCGTTTTCTCGTCTGAGGGGAACACATGCATAAGCCAAGACCGCCTTCGTCTTGTCCCGCTTCTGTCCATCTCTTCGGAAACTCCTGGGCGAAGACCGTCATCGAATTATAACGGTTCCGCCTCCAGAATAAAATGCAGCCGTCGGCAGTTTCATCACGTCTCGCCTCCCGGGCGGGCGGTTTTCCCTGGCGATCCGGTGCAGAGTTGGCAGCAATGGATACTGTGGAAGCGCTTAGCTGGTCCAGACGCTATTCGTCTATTGCAGAAAGATGGCGCAATGAAGCGCCGGAAACAGGCGCTGCAAGTTGCATCCCTGCCAAGTCTTCATCTCCCAGTCAGCAGTTGTGATTGGGACGTCAGCAGTTGTGACTGTGACGGAGTGCCGCCGTTTCTGGGCAGCAGAACTCGGCTGTGGCCTGCTGTCGAGGCCAAAACAATACTGCAGCAAAAGTGACAGCATTAGTGAAACGTCCTGCAGTCCTTCAAAGATGATTCGCACCTACTACATAGACAGTCACTGTTGCTAGCATAAACGGTTGATATCATGGCTTGATTTAACGTTGTCAACAAACACGCATTCTTCAGTTTTTTGTGGGCTACGCTCAAATCGCCCAAAAAGCTCCATCAGTAATTTCTTTGAAAGAACAGGTAAACAATTCACTAGCCAACACTTCCAATAAACTTACCTTCTTTGGGTACAGAATCAGTAACTTGTTATCGTCTATTCAGACGCTCTTCAGTTCACGGATACCTTAAACTTTGACTTAGAAAAAATATCGCGTCATTTTAGTTTACTGTTTTGCACACCCGTCAGGCAGTAGTACGTTATTTCTGATATTGAACTTATAACGAAATTTATGCGGCACAGCTACGTTTCCTTTGACATAAACATGCCCACTTAAATTCATACGGTTGAATAACCAGGAGCACTTAGCTTCGTGTCTATCGAAGTTCAGATGAATGATTGAAATCCTGTCCAATCTGCAGTCGCGGTATATACACCTAGGTATCATAAACTGAAATCCTCTTGCTAAGCTGCAATCAAAACATGGCTGCGAATTCGATTTATTGCCATGCGGCGACAGGTGCCACCGCGATGTATTGCCATGCATCGACAGGCGCCGTCGCGTGCGACGCCAGCCATGAGGGCGGTTCGTTTCACGGGCAGGGCGCCTGCTGGCGCTGCGCTGGATCAGGCGCCGGGCCACACGGCGGCTGCAGGGACGAGTTGCTGCTCCAGCTGCTGCTTCTGTACACGTAGGTCTTCTTGGGCCCGTCCGGTCCGCCCGGCGGCTGACCTGAAACAGTGAGCCCGGTCGAAAGGGAAACAATGGCAGCGTCAAAGTTTCCTAGTGACATTAGCACGTATAGGCTGTTGACTCGTCACCATATTCGCGCTCGTCCGAGCCACGAACTCGGTCAGTCACCGACCCACTGTCATTTTGATGATGGCGAAAATTGGTTTACATGCGTACAATTTATAACTTGACAAAGAATTCAGCCCTAGCACGTAACACGGCTCGTTTCCGTCGGCGAAATTTAATGGCATGAATCAACACAACCAAGAGTGTCTTCGATTAGCAGGATCTTTTAATCCCAGATGTGACGATTCGAAAATTTTATTGCCGCTATCTGCGCAATATAGCCGAGCTGCCCCAACACGCAAAGTGCGCCCGCTTCCTAGCCTACGTCAGGGTTTTGCTCCGGGGATCCCTGCCTGCCGGAAATTGGCTGTGTTTTCCTGCCACTGAACGTCCAGGCGTGGCAGCCGCACTACCCGGTCACACGCGATTTCTGGGCGACGGAGGCGGCACCGGCAGCATTCTGGGGTCAGCGGCATCTCAGCGTTTGTCAGAGAGATGTCGGCTGCATGTGACTGCCCTCGATGATGGCAGTGGAGAGCGGGTAAATATACTTCAGCAGGCTGCGGCCCCGAGAGAGGGAGAGAGAGGGAGGAAGAGAGAGATAAAGAGAGAAAGAGAGGGTGAGAGAGAGAGAAAGAGAGAGAGGGTGAGAGAGAGAGAGGGAGGGAGAAAGAGTTTTAAAAAAGTGCCTAGACAACTTGTTTGCATGTTGCCATAAGCTTTTTTCAATGCCTT
Organism: Capitulum mitella; assembly: GCA_030062745.1. Taxonomy (NCBI): domain Eukaryota; kingdom Metazoa; phylum Arthropoda; class Thecostraca; order Pollicipedomorpha; family Pollicipedidae; genus Capitulum; species Capitulum mitella. Next base: position 28,144,485 of record CP099844.1, read on the forward strand.
CAGCGAGACTAGAATTTATATATTGCTTGCCTTGCCCTTGCAGTAAGCTGAGTTCTTCCCGTATAGTTTCATCACTATTGAATCCAGATATTTTCTTCCACACAACAAATGCTAAATATTCCAAAGAAAACACTGAATCGACAAGTCGCATTACCAGAGGTCAAACCACTCTACGGTAACCGTAATATTGAGAAGGACATGACTGACAGAGAGCTGTGGAGTGCATCAGGAAATCTGACCTTCATTTGCAGTACGTTACAGAAAGTTTTTTTTATGTGAAGATATGTAAAGCTATGCCGTTTCATCAGGCCCTGGGCCATTTCCAAAGAGCCATGGCTGCTTTACCTCCTTCCCCTCCCTCTCTCTCGTCTCCTCTCATCTCCATTCTTCTCCTATCTCCTCTCTTTCTGGCTCTGTCATTAGTGGCCATTCACTCCCGTGAAGGGTGCATACTAGTGACACGGACGTGGTGAACTGGAGAGACCTCCAGCATGCCACATGATCTGCGAATGCTGCAGACACAAAGGATGCATGCAAGCTATCACGTATGAAGGCGGGTCCCGATTTAAATGACACGCCTGAAGCTCCCTCTGGTCCATTATTCGTGGCCGCGATGCAAACCGGCGGCCACTGCAGCCTGCCTGCAGACGTTCCACGCCACTGCTGGGCCGCAGATTATGGGACTTTTTGTCCCCCACGGCCGCAGCTTTGCAGCCGGCACCCATCAACACGGGAGTGATAGTTTCGGAAGCGGGCGCGGGCCGCGCACGGGGATTCCCCTGGGAGTCCCTAGCTAATGCGGGAAGAGGCACGTACCCTGGCAGGTAATCGCTCAAGCCGAAAAATTCCTCCGAAAAGGCACCGTCATGACCATGAAGTTACCTCTGAAGGTCAAGCCACCGTCAGGTGCGGTAAATGCTTTCCATCAATCATCACAATAAATGCAGTTACCAAAAATAAAGTACTGCGATAACAACCGAGCAAGCGTTTCACGGCAAGTATTACACTGCAGATCTGCAAACATCCTTCAAAAAGCTACCACGCCAACAGAAAGAATTCTAAACAGCATCCTCGAATTTGCTAGTCATGGCTGGCGTTTCATCTTGGCGGGAGTCTGGACACTCTGCGCTCGGAGATTTGAATTGGTATATGGTAATGCATGGCTACTCAAGGTAAAATGTTAAACGCAGTCAAGGGAATCAGGACAAAATAAGAAATCAAGATAAACGCAAACAAGATCAAAGCGTTTATGATCAAGGAATTTCTCCAATTATGCCTTTCTTTGAAATGTAAGACATACGCTAGCCTTTGCAGATCATAATTTTTTCCAAAGTTGTCTTCTGACACCGTCCAAATTCATGTATCGTTTCCTTAATATTATTCCCGTATGGGGGGGGAGGCTTCAAAACTGTTTAGGCCAAAACGATTTAGTTCTTTGCCCGTGAATTCCAGAATTAATGAGGCAGCTTCATGAAGCTTGGCGGCCGTTCCTACCATTCTTCCTACGTATTATGCCAAATTTTCATAACTTTGTTTTGCCCAGGGGCAGAACAAGGTCCCGTTTTGGGAAGCATTTTTGCACTGTTGTAGGTAAAAGAAAAATACCCGTCAAAAACATAAAAGTCGGGTCAAGGACCCATTATCTAAAATGTTTGCGCGCATACCCCAGACCACGACAGTCATAAACATGACTTTAGAAATATAGTAAATTCAAACGACTGAAATCGCCTTTAAGCATGATTTAACCCTATTCCCGGAGGGCTAGACGGTATGGCCGATTCCCGGCAGGGGGGCGGATTCGGCCCCCCCCTGAGATCTCGAGAACTACTTATCCGATTTCATCGCAACAAACGGCAATCGATTTGCCGTGACGTGAACTACATTTTTATAAAAAGAAATTTTCAAAATTTTGAAATTTGTGGATACAGGGGGGCAAAAATGTCAAAATGGGGGGTACTTTTGGACTTCTTATAACTCCGTTGTTTATGGACCGATTTCGATGAAACTGGCATGAATCGAGAGATTATGGATAGGGCTTTTACCATGGATATGCAAATTTGAAATTATGAGAAAATTCATGGGCGTTCACAGGGTTTCAAAAATAGGAGGATTAGTTTTCTAATAACGGAATGAACAAAAGAGGCCAAAACACTTTTTTAGCTTCTGCTAGTCATGTTATGCTAAAGAAGTACAAATCGCATTACAATGTTTGTATAATGTTAGCATAGGCGGTGCCAGGGACATAAAAAAGGGGGAACTGTCATGGTCACACGTTCTTCAGATCAACTTGTGATCTTTGACCTTAAATGACCTCCAGTGACCTTGGGGTCACCTGGAATGATGTTGCGTGCATTCAATATTATCTGTAAACGTTTTCAATCGATTGAATTCACTCTATTCCAAAAAATTCAATTTTTGGCTTTTGCGATATAGGGTACGTGCACTGACATTTTAGGTCATAGCTCCGTGACCCGACCTGATATCAAGCTGAAACTTGGTACAAAAGTAGAGGGTACCTTTCTACGTCATATATATTCCGGATTTTGCATTTGAAAAAACGGCGCCGAAATTATTGCGAAAAAACAAATGTCGACTTTTGACCTTGACCTGACCTTGTAAAGTGACCTCAGATAAACAAAATTACATATGCACATTGCCCAACTATTTAGCTATACATTCATATAAAGTTTTAAGTTCTATCTTAAAAACTCTGTTTTTGGCAGACATTTTGCTTTTACCCTCAACATGGCCAAAAATGACCTGAGGTGCCTTCCAAAAACGTTGCCTGGCTCCGCCCCTGAGCAAAAAAGAATTTCGAAGTTTTGTCACGGCGCGTAGAAGGAATAGCTAGGAAAAGTCACCAAGTTTCGTGAAGCTGCGTTAAAAAGCCTGGAATAGGGTTAATGAGCTTGAGGCCATTCCAAACAAATCTAAGGTCATTTGAGGTCATTTAAGGCCAAAATTTGCCGGCTGACCTGACAAACATTTGACCACGACAGCTGCCCCCTTTCCATGTCGCTGGCGCCGTCTGTGCCAGCATTATACAAGCAGTGCAATGCAGTTTAAATCTCTTAAGTATTAGTATATATACATATAAGTATATATACATGATTAGCGGGAGCTTAAAGAATATTATCAACTGTGTTGATTCAGTTTTTAAAAAAAAACATTCCTCCCATTTCTCAAGCCTTGCGAATGTTGATGAATTTGGCCAAAATTCCAAGCGTACGAGTCAAAGGGAAACATCCCGTCGATTAGGACTCGATTCATGCCTGTTGCATCAAAATCGACTGACAGACAGCGAAATTATAACAAATCAAAAACCACCCCCTACCTAATTCTTTGCCCTCCCACGTATCCACCCCTTCTAAAGATTCTCAAAACTTCCTTTCGAAAAACGCAGTTTACGTGGGGCGGATCGATTGTTGGTTATGGCGATGAAATCGGACGGAAAGTTCTCGAGATCCCAGGGAGAGGGACGAATAAGCCCCTCCCCCCACCTATGCGGAAATGCGCCATGGCGATATGAGTACAGGTGTAGGGTGGAACAAATGAGCAGCCTTCGTTGCTTATCATTGATCTCCAAGGAAGTTCGTTTTGTCACTATTACCGAACAACAACAAATCGTCGTTCCTACCAGCTCTCAGTCGAGGCGGCTGTTTGACATTGAGAATGAAGCTAATTTTTGCCTGGTCAAACGTGATCTGTCTGGATCATACTTCAGCAAAGAGATGAACCTTGATCTCCGGCTGCACCCTAATTGGATAGGATAATACCCAATGGACAGGAAACCTTTCCGTAGCTTTGACTTCCGTGCATAGATGTTGCTGCCAATGCCAAGACCTGGTTGGATAAAATATCAAATCATCAGGAATAAAACCGCTCGATGTACTATTCAGCGCCGGAATCCAGGAAGACAGCATTGGCATTTGTCCTTAAATGTTGCTTGAAGAAGAAGACCTTTACACTATTTACGTAGCATGCACCGGTGCTCCGACATATCCGCAGTGCGCCAAGGTTCTGCGCTGCCATATCGCTATTAGTGTCTCTGGGTTAACGGATGTCGGCTGAAGTGTTGAAGCAATGTTCGCAAACTCATATGGGACCTCCCCCATGTTTTTAGAAATGATTTAAGAAATAAAAACATTTACTGTGAGTCACGTAACAAACGTTTGTCATTTCATCGGAAGATTTTATCCTTTAATACAAATATATATATATATATATATATATATATATATATATCCTTTAATACAAATATATAATACGGTGGCCATCAGTATTGATATGGCAGCACGAAACTGTGAGGAAATCCGGACGTGTTTGGGACGTGACTGGACCTTTCTTGTTTTAGGTGTTAAGCCTTCTGTCCAACGGTGCCGTTTTCGGTAATATGTTATTTTGTCGAACAAGAAGTCGCTGCAATGACCATTACGTCTATACAACCTAGAACCCAAATTATGTCAAAATCTGAATGACTTCCCGTCCAGCTTAGGGTAAAGTCTGAAATCAGGATTTACCTCTGTGTAAAATACGAGATAAATCGAAAACACTTGACACCAACAAATATAGTTTCATCGTCGATACCAAACAATCACTACAACTCGTAGAGACAGAAAGCTGCTAGTTCTTCCGTACTTAACAACACACTTGCAGACAACAAAAGCCACTCATTGTTACACATTTGTTCAAGGGAATGAAACATTATTTTTATGGCCGATATATACAAATAAGCAATAAGCTGTAGTCTCGTACGAGCTAGTATATGCTTTGGATGGCAAAGCAAGATATAAATGGCCGGATTTGCGTTGTGGTGAAAAGATTAAGGGACTGAAATGGAAGGCATTTTAGAAAAGTTCTCCTAATCTTTCTCCACCTGCCAATTTAACCAAATATTTGAAACTCCAAACCATAGTTTGGTCACATTAAGCTCAGACATTTCGAACATAAATTTCGGAGATCACATCACTTGCTTTCATGTGGATTGAACCTACTGTCTTCAATAACCGTAAAAACAGAGGGCCAGGCTCGGTTTCTGTTGGCCACTCGAAGACCACAACTGTTAATTAAGTAACACAATTGAATTAATAACACTGCACGCTACATATTTTGGCTAATTAATGTTTAGCTCTACGCAAAACATGCTGCAATTTTTAGCCAGTCAGGTGGTTAATAATACGCCCAGGCATGATAGTTGTTTGGAAACATTACAGATTCATAAATATAGCACCATTGACAGGATCTAAAAACAACATCGATATTCTGCATTTATTTTCTTCCTGAAAATTCGCAAATGGTCCCAGCTCTTGATTTGGATCTATCGTTATAGTAGATAAGCGTGATCTTACCTTTTCGGACTGTGAGAGGTTTTCTTTCTTCTTCATGGCCTCTCCCTCCCAGCCTGAAAATAAGGAGCAAATAACTATAAATGGCCAGTTGATGCGGTTTCCCAGTCTTCAAACCGACAACGAAACTTTGCTTGATTTCTGGCGACACAACACACTGACTTTGTTTCTAACCTGTCGACAAAGTGCATGAGCAAGACGTGGAAACAAGAAACAAGAAGATTAGATTATCTGATCAAAGCCCAGTAGAAATGTCACGACGTAAAAAGTTGCATTTTTATTCAAAACGGAAACAAACTGTTGCATGGATTTCGCTCGGAAGAGACAATGCGCAATGACTGAACGGCCTGGTTAACCCTATTAACGCATGCGCGCATTCCGTCATTCGCTCCCGCATTCCCTGAGACCTAGAGAACTACCCATACGATTTGGTCGAAAAAAGAAAACGGCAGTCGGCTCCCATGACGTAAACCACATTTTATAAAAGGAAGTCCTGTAATTTCGTAAGAGGCGGATAGAAAACGGAGGGGGGAAGTCGGAAATGGGGCATTTTTTACTTACAACTCCAATGTGTACGGACCGATATTGACACAATCGGTATGAATCGAGAGCTAATCATGGAACATTTCCTTTTGGACCCCACGATTATAATTTCGCCGAATTCATGGCGTTCACAGGGCTTGGAAATGGGAGATATTTTGCTTTGGAAAACGGAATAAACGTAAAACTGTGCTTTTTTCCTTGTGCTAGTCATTTTATATTTCAAAGTAGAAGCTGCATTACATTGTGTGCTGTTGCCATTGCCGTTGCCAGAGACATGTAAAGGGGGCTGACATGGTCGCATTCAGCAGATAAACCTATGACCTTTGACCATGAATGACTTCAAACGACCTCAAAGTTTCAAAAGATGACACTTTCACAGTGTTTTAAGACGACTCCAACCATTTTAAATTATGTTCCTGCTCTTGATCCCCGAGATATTGGTTACCCGCGCAGACATTTCGAATTCATGACCTGATCTGATATTGAACTGAAAGTTGAAACACAACTGGACAGCAGTGCTTCATCCCGGCGTTGACTGGGGTGTTTCACTAAGTTTCATTGATTGGTAAGGGGAGGAAGCGTTTAACGCCTCCCCCACCCTCTATTTTCAGAACTAATCGCCCAGTTTGGCTGATTAAACGGCAATCGATCGCGCCGTGCGAGCCCTGCGGTTTTTGACATATGCAGTTTATTTTTTGGGTCTTTGATGTCCTCATTGGTCAGATCAGACGCCAAAAAAATTTCTCCAGAGCTGCGTAACTGTAATGGAAAGCAGATCGTGGCTGAAGCTTGCATCGCGATATGTTTCTGGTAGTCTGGTCTCACTGTAAGTGCCGTCTGATCCAGTCACCTACAGTCAAGGTCACATGCTGGGTTAGATTTGACGTCCGAGATAACGAGTCATGCTATGCATGTTTTCTAGCCTATTTGACAAGGAGATCCTCAAAAGGCACTTTGAAGAAGTTTTAGGTAAAACTGAACCCATTAAACGGCCCCAGTCGCCTTGTATATGCAACATTGCAGCATTCTGTAGTTTCAAATTCGGAGTGTCACGAGCCTATAGTTAACTCCACTTAACACCTTTGGATGATTCTACATGTTAGTCTGGCTCATGTTGCGCATTCTCACAAAATGTTGCACAATGTTGCAAATGCCGATGTCTTTATACCAATCATCTCAAGCGTCAAACGGACGCCACCAGACAAGCGAAATTTTGCTATAAAACCACCAAAGGTCACACTGCAAAAAAAAGAAAATACTGCATTGCCTTAACCCTATTCCCGGCAAGGGGGCTGAATCCGCCCCCCTCGGGTTTTTTGCTTGCCAATTACAGGCTTTTTAACGTAGCTTCACGAAAGTAGGTGACTTTTCCTAGCTATTCTTTATACGTGCTGTGACAAAATTTCAAAATTCTATTTTGCTCAGGGGCGGAGCCAGGTAGCGTTTTTGGGAGTCACCTCATGCCATTTTTTGCCATGTTGAGGGTAAAAGGAAAATGTCTGCCAAAAACAGAGTTTTTAAGATAGAACTTAAAACTTTATATGGATGTATAGCCAAATAGTTCGACAATGTGCAGATATAATTTTGTTTACCTGAGGTCATTAATAAGGTCAGGTCAAGGTCAAAAGTCAAAGTTTGTTTTTTTGCAAAAATTTCGGCGTCGTTTTTTCAAATGCCAAACCCGGAATATATGTGACGTAGAAGGGTGCCTTTTCAAGTACCAAGTTTCAGCTTGATATCAGGTCGGGTCACGGAGCTACGACCTAAAATGTCAGTGCGCGTACCCTATATCGCAATAGCCATAAAATGAAATTTTTGAAATAGAGTGAATTCCAATGATTGAAAACGTTTACAGATAATATTAAATGCACACGAGATCATTCCAGGTGACCCCAAGGTCACTGGAGGTCATTTAAGGTCAAAGGTCACAGGTTGATCTGAGAATCGTGTGACCATGACAGTTCCCCCTTTTTTTCATGTCCCTGGCACCGCCTATGCTAACATTATACGAACATTGTAATGAGATTTGTACTTCTCTAGTATAACATGACTAGCAGAAGCCAAAAAAGTGTTTTTGCCTCTTTTGTTCATTCATTTGTTAGAAAACCAATCCTCCTATTTTTGAAACGTTGTGAACGCCCACGAATTTTCTCAAAATTTCAAAAAAAAATTTTTTTGAAAATTTTGAACTTCGCAAAAAAGATTTGCGGACCCATGGTAAAAGCCCTATCCATAATCTCTCGATTCATGCAAGTTTCATCGAAATCGGTCCATAAACAACGGAATTATACGAAGTCCAAAAGTACCCTCCGTTTTGACATTTTTGCCCCCCCGCTGTATCGACAAATTTCAAAATTTTGAACATTTCTTTTTATAAAAATGTAGTTCACGTCACGGCAAATCGATTGCCGTTTGTTGCGATGAAATCGGACTAGTAGTTCTCGAGATCTCGGGGGGGGGGCCGAATCCGCCCCCTGCCGGGAATCGACCATACCGTCTAGCCCTCCGTGGATAGGGTTAAGGAACTGCCGTGTAAGCTGAACGTGCAACACATTACAAGAAAATTCGATAATCTCTCCGGCGATATTTTTTAGTTTCATTTGTTAGATGTTCCCTCAGTGGACCCGGAAAATGGTAATACAAATTTGACCTAGGACGACATAGCAAGAGATCATTTGTGTCCTGTATTAAGCTCTCAGGCTGTGCAGATATGCAATGCAATCCGCAGTCGCCATGCATTATAAAAGTACCTACAATATTGTTGCGACGTTAAACTGAGCGTCAAACGCTACTAGCGCAAAACACGATTGTCTTCATGACGCCATTAAGACGTGACTTAGGATGACCTCGTTCCACATTTATTTTTACTAAGTGTAAAAAGGTTCCGAAAGTTTTAAGACGCTGCCTTTGTTGGTTCGGAAGATATCTAAGAAATGCGCCTGGAGATAGGATACTGCTGAACGCCCCCCCCCAGTCAATGGCAGCTCATGTCACATTTATTCCATAGCACCAACAAACGTCCATACGAATTTGGACTTTTGACCTTACATATTTGTGTTCCGAGTCGTTTTGTTTTTCGGACATTCTATTTTCAAAATTAATAACGAAAAGGGGCACATGAAGCCTAATTTTGACTTTTGGATTTAACCTGGCCTGGTGACCTCAAGTGAACACAAATATTTCTGTAATGTAGTTCATGTACCGTAGTAAATCTGTTCTTAAACGTCCAAAATATTCTTGTACGTTTGCCCAGTTATATACCTAGGCATTCAACTAATATTTTAAGTTCTATCATGAAAAGTCTTCTCGGCAGTCATGATTCTCCTCTGTTCAACAGTGCAAAAAGGCCTGAGTTACCCCTTCCCCAAACGTGGCTTGGCTCCTCCCCTAGGTGAACCAATATCGCGAAAATTTGGCGTAATGCATGGAAACAATGGATAAAACAGTCATCAAGTCACGTGTTTCTGGTCCGGAAACCCTGGGAATCGAGAGCATGAGATCAAATGGGACTTTCTGTAGTCCCCTATAAAGTATAATATTATTGTATAATAATAAAATGGAATAATTGGTATAATGACATATGATATATAACAATACAGTTTATCACATACATGTTGTGTTATATCATTACGCAACATATTTACATGTAATGAAATATATGCTATATATAACAATAAATTATCCTAGTGTAAATGAATTAGTGACATTGTGCGTTATATGTCTTAGCTAGTTCGTGTTTAACTCTACGTAAAACATGTTGCAGTTTTTAGCCACTCAGGTGGTTCATAATACGCCCACGCATGATGGTTGCTTCGAAACATTACAAATTCATAAATATAGCACCACCGAAGGGACAAAAAACAACGATATTCTACATCTATTCTCTACGGGAATAATGACAATTTCCGGCGGGGGGACTTCGAAAGCCCCCTTCAGTTTTTTGTTTGCAATTTCCAGGGTCGTTGAACTATCTTCAAAAAATTTAGTTACGCTTCCAATCTACTCCTTAGCGTTTTATGTCACATTACCATCGTTTCACCTTTCACAGCAGCGGAGCCAGGCCAAGTTCTTGAAAGGCACCTTAGGCCATTTTTGGTCATGCTGAAGGTAAAAGAGAAATGGCTGTCTGAAAACAGGGTTGATAACATAAAAATTTTTTATATGCCTGCATGGGTATGTAACTGAACTAAAACATGGAAATATTGATCCTTATCTCAGGTCAGTTCACAAGACCAGATTAAGATCAAAGGTCAAAATTTTGTTCTGTGTACATATGTTTACATTCTTTTTGAAAATGAAAAACCTGGAGCACAAATGACTCAGTGCAGTGCTCTCTACTCGTGATGAAATTTAGGACGATGTCAGGTTGGGTGACGGAGTTTGACCTAAAATGTCTGAAAGCGCATCCCATATCACGGACTGGACCTAAAGAAATAAGGTCAATTCAAATAACTGAAATCGTTTTCGGATACTTTAAAATGATCTCAAGACCACTCCACGTGATTTTGGGGTCCTCTGAGGTTATTTCAGGCCGAAATTCGTAAGCTGACCGGATGAGCTTGTCACCATGACCTTCCCTTTTTTTGCTTCTGGTGACGCCTCTCACAACATTTTACAATGCAATGCGATTTCTATTTCTTGAATATGAAAAGAACAGAAGCCCATCGAAAAATAAGTTTTTTTGCTTATTCAGTCCTCAGCAAACATGTATATTCCTTTCATTTTGAAGCACTGTGGACACCATCCTTTTTTTTGAAATTCGAAAGGCATGGGCTAGACGAAAAAGTGCTGTCGATTAACTCTCGATTCACGCTAATTGAATCAAAATCAGTCCAGAAAAACCGAAGTAAAAATACCATGTTTTGCCCATTCTTGCCCCTTTGTATCCGTTTCTCACGAAATTTTCAAGACCCTTGTTTCAAATTGCATTTCATGACGAATGCGTGATAATGAATTGATTGCCAATTATTGCGACTAAATCGGACAGAGAGTTTCTGAAAGTTCGGGCGGCACGAATAAGCCATCACGTGGGAATGTTTATGGCCATTATGTGTACTTTGCTGCAGAATTTTCAGTTACTGACCTGGGTCAAGCTCGACTGACCTTCACCAATCCGAGAAGGGCTCATGAGACCCCCTCCCCCTTCGGTTTTCTGAGGTTAAGCAAAAAAAAAACGAAAAGACGCAGCGATACGAAACTTGGGGTGCCTTTTCTCCCACCATTTTTACATTTTTTGCATTCCACTTTTTGCATCATCTTCCCTGTCAATTCTCTATTCAAGGTCGCCTACTCAAGTTCACCTCAGGTCACTGACCTAGTACGTAGGTCAAATGACACCATGTTCCAAAAAATGGACATTTTGCGAAATGTATCGATTGCCACGAAATTCCTGTCCCATTATTTATAAAAATCTATATATATATATATATATATATATATATATATATATATATATATTCCAATTTTCAAAAATTCAACGTGTATTCAAAAAATACAAATATCGATGAGCATATGGATGTAGTATGACGAAATAAACAATTCTGCTATCTCAAATTATTTAGGAAAGTTTCCATGCCACTGGCCATAGATCAGATGAACTTTCGGCATTTTCACATTTGCTTGTCGTTTGCTCATTTGTTTATTATGAGTTCATCTTCCGCAGGCAATAATCTCACCTACGGATGCAGCTTACAACGCGCAGCACACCAGGAAATCGATACAGTGGACAACACCACAATGTCAAACAGCGAGCCGATGGGCGACCGGGCATCACGACGAATAGGTGCCCTCGTCGCGCGCGAGCCTTAGCGCGTCTCACCTGAAGGTTACAGACGTCGGAAAAAGTCAGCGAATGGCGCAGGACGAAGATAGCGGCTGCATATACGGGGTCCGCGTAACGTGAATTTATCCCCTGCATTGTACATTATACATAGTACATTGTGAACTTACATTACGTTGCATCCGCCCTAGCAAACGGCTCGTGAAACAGAACTGTGTGCCGAGAGCGTCTCACGGGTGCTTGCAGATTGAACGACGGCGTGAGATACATTCAGTTCATGTGCTGCGGAAACACGTTGCACAAAAACATGTCCGCTTCAATGAAGCTTGTCTTGATCGAAGTGGTTTTGAAGAATATGAGAAGATGGTCATAGTCCAAAAACTGAGGCGGACTGGAGAGTAGAAGCCGAACTACATCAGGAATCGGTGCTGCAACCACTCCAAGTGAGCGAAGTGAACCAGCGCGGCTCTATTTCAGACGGGTGATCCAAACACAATAACGGTACCCATTCCATCCATACTCAAATGCTATTGAGATTGCGGAACTGTTAATATAATACATAAAAGACCCTACACTATGAAACACATAAAAGACCCTAGACTGCGCAGAATCTCAGTTATAAATCTATGGGGTTTTGTCCTTGTTTGCATGTGTTATCTACAATGCAACTGATACACTTAATTATCGAGGGTCAGCACAAGTAAAGGACATTAGGTTGCGAAGATAATTGCATTATTGTAATTGGCGCCTTTTTAATTTCACTGTTCATGTTGATTTACAGACATCAACATGTTCTGCGTGACGGAGATGTGCCAAAGGAGATAACCAAACTCGGAAACCAAACTCGGGACATTAACATGTTCCGAATTTGGCTGACTGACGTGCTTCAGCTTTTTGAATGTTACAATTTACGTTATTATCATTCCTCAGGATAACCTATGGCTGAGACCCTGAGTCCATGTTAATATATATGCATATATAATGTGTAATTTTTTTTATAAATATGTGACTTATGTCAATGTGTAACATGTGTAATTTTCTCCCGGCTTAAAGATAATCAATTTTTATGGGCACCCGGCATGTTTGTGTAGTTTTCATGACCGAAAAAGTCGATTGGAAGCCGATTTTTGTTTATGCAAGACCTCACCGATTAAAAATATATTCATTTTAAAATAATCAAGGTAAAGTCGATTTAAGACCTTGCCGATATACGAACGTCAGTGGAAAGGGACGGGTTTAATGGCCGAATTAAGCCATTAAGCGGCCCCCGGATGGGGGTGCCCGGACAACCTCACCCTTCATTCGGACAATCTCCCCCGCACAAGGCCCGGACTTCTGGGTTGTGGAGGACTGCAGTTATCACATAAAGTCTAGTGCGGGGCTCTTTGAGCATTGAGCTGGTGTGGTGGAACAAAGAGTAGAGCACATAAGACTATTGGTGGACGGAAAGACTGGTTCCAGCATCGCTCAGCGCACGTCACCTGGTTAGAACAATCGGCGTCTGCGACTGGCCGAAAGCACCGGAGAAATTAAGGTGGTGTGGCCAGCCTACAAAACTGGCTCCGGTCGAGAACATTTCCCAACAGCGAAGCAGAAACACCTTTTTAAGTCAGTGTCGGACCTTGTCAACCCGAGACATTCTGTATGCGGAGGCAAGGGCTGGGAGTCATGGTCGAATGCAGGGCAGCTAAACTGTCGCCAGTGCCCGACCTTAGAAGGACTACTCATATCATCATGAGTAAGCATGTCTGCTTTAAACCAAGCTTCGTAGAGAGCCTCGGTTGGGTGAGAACACGTCTGAAAGTTGATATGGCGTTTCAAATGCCAGCCGGTACCCCGGCAGCAGATCTGTTCAGCAAAGGAAGGTCACAGGCTGGAAATAACCTGATGGACTTGATGCATCAAAACTGTTGACAGAGCAAAACCGAAGCGTGCCCGCTTCGGCTTTCATCCGTGTTCAGAAGCGAGAAATGGCGACCAAAATTCGAATTTCCCAGGTAAATGGCCCAACCACGCGGAATGGCTTGCCTGAATGAGATCCACCCTATATTCGAATTCACTGCAAATGCCCATGTGCAGTCAAGCCGAACGGAACGAAGCAGCTTAATACGGTCCCATTCGAGATCGAATTACTTTGAATGCTCATGTAAACTGGGTGACTGTTGCAAATGATTGAAAGGTCCGTTTAGGACATTATTATGCCTACCAACACTGTTATGGGCATAATACAAGACGTATATGTAGTACTTAAATTTTCGGCAAACAAGGAGTCTGGATTTTCTTGACTGCCTGACTGTTTTAGCTTGCTGCTCTTGCTCATTCAGTAAGCACGCGCTTGAGGCGATCCCTGCCCAACTTTACGTGTTCTCATCGCTCTCGCGATATCATTGTGCAAGTCCAATCAAGTCCTCAAATGGAAGCTAATGCCTCAGAAAATCTGGCGATAGCGTCATGTTGGCATGCCTGTTCGGGTGCAGTGTGAAAACAATCAGTGCCAAGGAAAGATTTATCGAGTTAAAAACAACAATATACATAGAATTCAACGAGCCGCCTGGCTCCTGTCATGTGTTTAAAAGAAACTGCCAAGAATCACGTCTTACCTTTTCTTACATCTTTCGCAGACACAGAAGCACCAGAAATTGAAGATCTTCTTGTGCCGAACGAGACAGCAATAGAGGATGATGACAATGATGACGATGAAGATGAGAATGGCAATGATGAGAGCACTTTTATCTCCGGACCGTCCGCTGTCTTCGTCCTCGGATGTGCGGGCGGCTGCCCTGGGAACTGACCTCCTTCCGGCGGAGTCGTATATTTCTGTCGTCGAACAAAGCGGACCATGTTAGCTGTACCCTGACCACCTCAGTTTTCAGCCAGGTCACGTCCGACTCGAAATAACGCAAAGCTTATCAGGCTGTACATGAGAAATGCGATTTTCTTGTGGATTCGTGAATTTCGTTGATACTAGCATTTTACAGTTCGTTATGCATACCGCAGCAGTTTGTTGTTTGAGAATACTGAGGTAAAGCAGAAAATACAAACTATTTTTGGAAGTGTTCTAATTGATCTAACATTTTACGAAACTTTCGGACGGAAATTTGCAGTTATCTTTTGACCGACGTTTAAAATGTCGTTAAAGTGCTAAGATTGAAGAAAAATGCTGTTTACTTTTTTCTGGCACGACCCATTGGGAATCGTCTTTTTTCTTGATCCACTTATATGCCCGTTTCAGATCTGTCCTGTTAAACACTGGAATGACCTAGAAAAAACAGACACATTGATTAACTCAAAAAAAGTCACTCGCTCAATACTTAACAAGTTACCAGCACAAAATAACAAAGAAAGTTTCTTTATTCACTCAAACCTTGAAAACAAATCAAACAACAAAACTATTTGCTGCATGACCATACGGACGCATTTCTACTTATGGACGTTCCTCCAAAAGTAACGAAATAATGCAGTGCAATATTTTAGACATTTTTTGGTCGGCATGACGTCGTATAACCTGCTTTAGAAATGCAGAAAAGTTTTCTTGTCCATAACAACCAAGTCCACATGTAAAAATGACAAACTTAAAATCTGTGGATGATAAGTCTGAGGCTTTAATGCATTTAATGCATTTAATCCGTTGGAATTTATTGAACTGTAAATCAAACTACCGTCTTGAAAACCTCAAACAACTGTCCACCACGGAAACCGGAATCAGGAGAATGTTTTGTGACACGGCACTTACGTCTTCCTCCATCCACAGCAGGTAATCCTGGTACAGTTTTTTCATTAGCCTTGTTCTCTCTTCAGGCTCCCTGACACGAGCGATAAGGGCAGTGACACACCAGAAAAGTTTCTCAAAGGTGGCTGCGGCCTACAACAGGAGGAAACTGGTTAAAACCGCTTAGAAAACGTCACTGTGCAAGAATTGTACGTTTTCTCCGCCTGCATCCCTATCTTGCGTTTCCATGATTTGTACCCTTTTTCTCTGCGTCAGTAAGAATGATAATAATAGCAAAACTGTGAGCAGCCTGCTGCATTTTTCTGTGGTTGGATTTCACGACAATAAAGATACGGGCAGCGCCGCGTTTTGTGCATCCTACGGCTGCCGGCCTACACCACCCGCCACCTGGCACCAACTCCTTGCCCCGCTTCAGTTCAAGCACCGGCTGAAGCGTCACCTGGTGTTTCTCCCCCGCGGCAGTTCTTTCCTTTCTTCGCTTCCGCCCGTCGGCTGCTGTTAAGGGTGCTGTCAAATAGGTGCCGCCATTGCCGAGGGCACACCGTCTATGACGCGGCCCCCGATCGCTTTGATCATCGACCGCTGGCGTGTGCATGTGTGTGCGATCGCGCGTGTCTGTTTGTGTACACGTGTCGTCCGCCTTTCCTATCAGTGCGTCATTACGACGTAGAACAATAATAGCAACTATACTTCGCCCGTGGATTGCCCTGAATATTACAATACAATACGCATAAATTAAATGCAATGCAACGTAGATCAGTACAATCCATAGATTGGAACAGGTCCTTGATACTAACTAGAGCCTTCAGGAACAAAACTGTCCCTTCTTCGTGCGCAAAACAAACATCCCATGCATATTTTTTCCGCAGGCATTCGCAACGTGGCGCCACTCTCTCAGGAGATGCGCCCACATGGCATACCTCGTCACTGTGCAGCGGAGACTCGGCCCCAGCCCTCGTTTTCAGCTTCAGCCGCTTCCCGTCGCGAACGACCAGCGGCAGGGAGAAGGTCACCTGGGCCGACGTCAGGGGCCCTGCGAAATTCGCCGAACGCCGTCGGACGCCGGCCGACCCGTGATTCAGCTGCTCGGCCGACCGAGCGGGGCGAACGGCCGGAAACCCGGGGCGAGTTTGCGGCCAAACGGCAAGGTCAGCGGGGGCGCAAGACGTCAGAGCTGTCGCGTTTCAGCGACCGCACACCTGCACCGCACGGTCGGTGGCGTGACTGTACGCAGCAAGTTTTCTTTGTCGCTGCAAGAGTTTTCAGTGGAAAGAGCACACACTCCGCTGTCATGCAGCGCTTCGCCACCAGAAAATTACAGCTCTGATCGCGCTACAGCGCATGCACGATAAGAATAGCACGGCAAATGGCGGGGGCGTTTCGCAAGGAACTCCGGGCCGCCCGCGCTGTCGCCTCATCCACGCGCCAGCGGCGTGCAGAAGCTGTCCTACATACTGACGCCGTCGCGCAGCGCCTGGGACCCGGCTGCCGGCGTTACCTGCCGGCGGCGGCGGCCGGTTCAGCAGCGGCGAGCAGACCTTGTCGTCCCAGACCCAGGGCACGTCCAGCTGCTGCTCGTCACCGGTCGGCTCCGCCTCGATCACGGTCTCCACCTGGAGCGGCCTGTCGCCCACGCGGTCCGGCACCTCCGGGTACACGTCCAGCACGGGCGGCAGCATCAGCGGCTCCAGCACGGGCACGGCCGGCTCGGCCGGCGCCCGCTCCACCGACACAACCCGCGCCCGGCCCAGCAGCACGCGGCCGTCGGCGTCGGCGTCGCCGTCGTCGTCGTCGGCGACGAGCTCGCGCTCGGCGCGGGGCCGACCGCCCTCCAGGACCACGAGGCGGCCGGGTGCGTCGTCTTCGGTGAGCGCGGCTTCATTCAACTGTCGCCTCTCGTCGCCCGGTGGTCTGTCCGCCACGTTGGCGTTCCCGCCCACCAAGGCAACTGTCGACGAGGAAAACGACTCAGCTTCAGTGTCGCCAATTTTGAGCAGCTAATCCACAGTGCAATGCAGCTGACAGTCTTATGCTCACAAGGCGGACAATGTATTATGCAACTTAAGCTCAAAGGTAACACGCATTGCGCAAAGTTGGCAGTTGCAATCAAAGGCGTTTAGTGCGAGTCTTGCATCGACTGCAGGTTTTTGTGTACCACTCAAAAAAGACATGGAGACATGTCATGAAACATAAGAGGCATAGCAGACTTTGGACATGTGAGAAAACTTAACACGCGCTCGGTTGGGGATGCGGGTCACTTTGACCCCCCTCCCAAATGGTGCGACGATCCCAAATTTGGCACAGCTGTACATAAGTAAATAGCGGATCTTTCGATATCAAAAATATCGAGGTCTTTGAGAACTACCAAGTTTGAGCGGGTCAGAGTCGGATCATGGTTTTCAGGAATAGCCATTTTTAGAGCGAACGTCGAACTACTACCACAAATACAGTTTTGAGGACAGGCTTTCAAACTTTTGATTGGTGCATTCACAACCAACCGAAAAATATCGGTTGATCTGAGGTCATGTGAGGTCGAGATAAAAAGTAAAAAACCGTTTCCGGAAATAGAACTTTCTTTCTAATTATCTCAGCCAAAAAAAGAACATATCTAAAAGGCTACTTCATCTTCCGCCGATGCACCAAGTTTCAGGTCGATATCAGGTCAGGCCACGGAAAGATGATAAAAAATTTGTTCGCGGCTCGCGCGTACCCGTTTTCTGTAAACAGCAAAAAAATGAAACGTCACCAGTTTCTTGTCCAATGGCTAATTCAGACTTCAAATGGGATAAAACAACCTTGGTACACGTTTTTCTACAACAACATGCTTTCTAAGGCGCTTTTTTACCAAAAGATAGTACGCTTTGGGGTAAACAGGTATCAAAGAGAAATGGATCAGATGAGTTTTATCTTCGGTCTAGTATTCCGTACCATGCCATGTAGTATTCTGAAGAAGCCGGAGGATGCAACGTAGTTTTTACTTACTAGAGCTAAATACTTGGTTTTGTGGTAAAATCGTGCCGCATGACGGTAATTGGCTCCGTGGAGCACATTTTCGCGATTTCCACTTTTTCGAGATCATTTTTGGCCAGTGAAATAGGTTAGCCTTTAAAGACTATGTGTGGCACTGATGGCAGAAATTTGATCCGTGAGGTATTTTTGGGATGCCGAATTCAAATTCAGCGCCAGAATTTACCCTGATAGACCACGAACCAAAGTATATGACACTTCGTGATATTTCGTGAGGCCTCTTGAAATTATAGCCATATGGCTTAAACTGAGCTGGAACACTAATCTAATCATACATACTCACCAAAACATTCCAAATTATATGTCGCGTATTGCAGTTTTGTGTGGCCTACAAAAATGGCTCGTACATTTTGGCGCTATGATCAACAATTTTTGATTACCAATAAATGACCTCACGACGCATGCGTCTGAAAAGGCCAAATTCGTTTCATTTTCTAGACTATTTCATGTGTAATTTAAGACCTATGCTTAGATTCGGAACATTGCATTATAGTATTCGAAGCAGTTTGGATCTGACAGAATCGATGACGGATGCATGATTCAGCTCTTCGAAATAATACGATCAGTAATACTGCTGTCTGATGACATATGTATTTTGTTCATAAGCAAAGCCTAGTTGTTAGAACTGGTGTTGATTTAAGCTCCGGGGACTAGTGCAGGTCATTTGAAATCGGTTGGGTAAAAAAGAGGGGTTTGAGTAGCAGTTGATGTGTGCAGGGGAGACATAGGTTTTGGGAATGCGGATTGATCATACCGAGAACGGGATGGGGTATGTTTTAAATAAAATGCAGTTCTAACCCTTACCTGCGGGTTTGGCTGCTGTCGATAGTCGAAATAAAATAATAACCGTAAAGAAGACAACAAATTTAGTCATGTTCAACGTTTCAAAATTCACTCAATTTACACCAAGAACTCTAGGTATCATTTTGATATTTAATAGTACGCATGTTCCATGCATTTTTTGGCCAAGTTTCCTTTAAATCGTTTGGTTTAGGCTTGTTTCTTTGTGTGTGAGAATTGCGACAGAGAATGACAAGCCAGTTTAGCTCGTGCTTACGGTCTTTTTGCTACCTACGATTGAGGCGAAGTCTTTGTTCCAACTCCCGCCTGTAGATGGCAGGAGTAATCAGCAGCGGCAATCCCCACTGTTGGAATAGTGCCCGCTGACTAATGCAGACGGCTCACTGACGCCTGACGAGACTTGAGCCCAAGAGCATATCTATAACGTTTCCAACGCTTAAAGAAACATACGCCGAGGAGAAAGTAGCGTGTCATTCGACGGCAACAACCCATGGTGCTTTTCATTGGCAATATAAGTAACCAATAAAGTCTCCTCTTGAAAAAGAGGAAATGATCATTAAAACACGCAGAACACTCATCTTAATAACTGCGAAGAGAACAGTACTCCTAACTTAGCTTGTTCCTCTTTTATTCAGATTTCCACTGATTGGCAGGCTGCATATTTCAACACTACCTATTTGTCTGTGCAGTGCGCCTCTTTTTACCTTGACCCACCGAAAGTTATGTGATTGCATTGCATCATGGGCACAGAAAATACAAATAGGCATCATTTTCGCAAAACCAATAGCAGTTTATTAGTTAGCATATTTAGCATTGGTGGAATGAGTTTTAGTAATCAAGTGGTGACTCTTAGGTTTTTTCCCAAGTCTTAGATTTTCTTCCCAAGTTGCACATTTTCACGCATAACGTGAAAATGTGCAACTTGGGCCACACTGACTTGTAGGATCATACACAGTTGGCAGATGGAGTTTACTAGCGTTCTGGTGATGTTCCGAGTTTGAAAGTACAGAATGTTGCAATGTTGCCATGCAAAGTAACTGGGGACATTTCCGTGGTTTAAATGTACCTAAAGCTTTTTGGAAACATCTTTTTGAGAATCTCTGTGTCAAGCGGGCCAAGAAACATGCGTTGCATGACCCGTTATCATGGACGTGAACTTTCACCTAGTCCGTGGCCTTTGGTCAGGTGGCTCTCAGAATATACGACCAGGCTAGAAGAGACACCCTGCAATGTAAGCTCAGTCTCGAACTGCTTTTCATCGCGATTAAGCAACTATGGAGCAAAAGGACACGTTAGAGTGTTCAACCTGACCCATGACGTCATAAATCGTCCAAAACTTAAAAAATGTATATGTCACATGACCGCATGCGACAGATGACAGACACATGACAGACCGGCGTTATCGATCGTCGTTTGAATAAGCTTAATCGGGCGATTGGTGCCAAAGATAGACGGGGGGGGGAGGTTAAACACCCCTCCTCCAGTCAATGGAAGGTTGCGAGGCACCCCACTCCATGCCGGGTTAAGAGACAAATGTGATTGGGATGGCAACTATCCCCATCGTTCCGAACGTAGTGGAGCAGCGCTCCAGCACCTCAATGATTCTGCTGCCCTGAGCAAGACATCGCGAAATCTCTGCATGACAAAATGCAGCTGATCTCGTTTGCAGCTCTCTTTTTTTTCAAAACAGGCTAGAAGCAAAATCTGTGATCAGTCGGAATCTAGATTATGCAGCTGTCCAGCAATGATGACGCAGTCTGGCTCTTTTGTTACCGTTTCTTGGCCTGCACCCACTCGTGATATCTCACAACGGCAGACAATAGGGCACAGTTGGATACGACACTGAAGAAATTTTCACGGTATAGCTTGAAACTCCTTGAATATAGATGTTTGAGACATAATCTCGTGCCCTAAAGATGACGAAACTTCAATCTGGAGACTGGTTATCTCGACTCAAAATACGTCTTGAATCTGGACCGTCCTCTCCTTGAGAAAAACCCTTTAATTTTGTTATCGTTTTGGTGAATACATGGATTCCAGGACTTGAAAGGACGCTTAGCTACGAAGAAAATAACACGCTCCCGATTCTTTTATTGAATGCCTTGGGCTTATTTTCACCTATTTTTGAGCGTTAACCTGATTCCGGAAACCATAAAGCATGTACGCATTTTCGTGGGACAAGGCTCATCCGGCCTCCCTGGGATCTCGTGAACTCCCGTCCGATTTCACCAAAAAAAAACGATGATAGGTTTTCCTTGACGTAAATTACATTTTTCTGAGGAGAAATTTTGAAGACCTTTTATGAGGTGAGTGCTGGAAAGCACAAAAGTTAGAAAAGGATTCTTTTTACTGGTTAAAACTCTGATGTTTATGAACCGGTATTCGAAAATCGGCATAATTTATCCTTAAATTCACCTACAGTTTCAAGTTTTATCTTAAAGACTTTATTTTCGGCGGTCATTTTTCTACGTTTAACAGTGTCAAAAAACCTGAAATGTCTCCCAAAAACTTGGCTTGGCTAAGCTCTTGGACAAAACGTAACTGGCAATTTTACATAATACATATAAAGAACAGAGACTAAAACTCACAAAGTTTTAGTAGCCTGTTTCAGAAACCCTTAAAATGCAAGCAAAAAACGGGGGGATCTGAATCACCCATTCCCTAACGCGGAAATAGGGATAAGCGACGGACCTTTTCTGTTTTTAAGTGCGGTATGCCATTACAATGCTGGCTGACACCAGTGAATACCTAATTACGGAAAAAGGCTGGAATGTAACGTACAAATTCAGACGTAAATACCTTATCTTTTTCGGGGCATGGAACATGAAGTATCCAAACGCCCAGTCGCAAGGTCAGGTTGTCCATCTTCTAAGGCTATATAGGCAAGTTGTTTAGCGGCCCAGACGACTACGCAGGAGCATGTCATATGCCGTACCTGCTATCTTTGCCTTGCCTGTCATGAAAAGTGTAATAGCAGTGCTGAATGCGACGATTTTACTTGCGCGGAGAAAACGTGATAAAGGTGAGATCTTCTAACCACATTGTTAATCAGGCACCATGCAGGTCTAATACTCATACAATACGTCGTTCTGAATATCTCTGGTTGTCAGTCAGTTAGCGCTCCGAACGCGGCCAAGGACTCTGATGCTGGAGTTAAAAATCATGGTCGACGCTTCGACTACTGCGTTCTACAGCATGTAATTTGTAATGGTGACGCCGCGTATTTTCGAGGAGACAGTGACGACAGAGTATGATAACAGTGGCCGAAGATCTCTTGCCAGATCTCATCAGGCATAACAGTTAAGCTGCAGTCAAAGTATGAAATACGGATCAAGTTCACTTAGGAGAAACCGAACCAAAAGCGAGACTCTCAAGTCACTGTGTGTTTCAGGACAGTCACCTCCTCCAGACACCACGGGCGCATAAATGCTGGTTACCAGGGTTTATTGTGAAACTGTTATAGCAGTCACTTTTCAACTCATTTACGGCAGGGAATCCAGGTCAGCATCTGTTGCCTCAGCAGAAATATGTCTAGATTTAGCGTCAAAAATTACCTGTAGTAATGAACAAACAGAGCGAAGGAATGACAGTCATTGGAATACATAAGGTAGTAGTGCCTCATTAACAGAACACAGCCAGATGCAGGCATCATGTTGTCATGTTTGAAATGTGTGACAAACAAGAAAACAAAACCGAGTACTGAACGGAGACATGCGCATCTAAAAATTACGTCTAATTTGCTACGACACAAACCACAAATCGCCCTCGCTTAAATCGGGCAGCAACAGCGCATTTCGGGATGGGAAGGATTTAACGACTTTTAGAGTTGACGGCTATCATTTGTAATCGCTATGTTTTGTGGCTACTATACATCCGCTTCACTACTTTACCATAAATTGGGTTTTGGGGGCCGATATGTTTTTTCACGACTGTTCACACCTCGTGTTCATTCCGGTAAGTAAAGAGCCTGAGGCTCATGAAAAATCGGCCAAAGGAGATCAGAAACAAGGACCAGAAATCAGAAGATTCAAAGACAAATTCAAATTCAAAGCCCAAGTCAGATCTCCATCAAACATGGCAATGCTCCAGGGGCAGAATAAAATAAACACACGCTTGTCATACATGCACGTAAAAACGGCATTCCCAAAGCGGTCAGACGTTATGCTTTGGAATGGCCTCTGAGTTGAGAAGGAATCTTGAAGTTCAAATTTTTGCCATGTTCCGGGGTTGCAGCATCAAAGAGTCGATATTTCCCCAATTCGCTGAACGTGTCCATTATTGAACGAGGGCGTCTGACGCCATACCCACCATCTTCAGTGCTGGGCCCGAGGCTGCTGAGCCGGCAGGGTTAAAATTTTCCAAAATCCTTTATGGGTGCACTCAGGGGCCAGGATTTTTGCACGGGAGGGGTCCTAGCAGTCCCAGCCTACTTGGAATCCAATACCGGAAAATTGGGATTATTTACAAAAAACGCAAAATGTGCGAACGTAAGAGCGATTGGTGTCTCCTGGACGTGCCTATTGGGGCATTTCTGTGCTGCATTTTTAGTCATGTCGTGGATGCCCACATGTATGAACATATATATATATATATATATATATATATATATATATATATATATATATATATATATATGGGTCCTTTTCGTGTTACGAAATAGTCCAAGTTTCGCTTTTTGGGCTCATACGTTATTTTTTTGTTTTGAGGCTGTAATTTCATAAGAGCGCATAATGGTGAGCTTGGCGGTTATTTCATTTGACTTCGCATTTTACTTCCGCATAATGCATTGTAAGATTTAGTGCAGGTATTACATTGCAGCATGTGTGTTTATATTTCATAAACTTTACAGACTTTACAAAAATAAGATACTAGTTCCACATCCATAATGCTCACTACTTCTATTTATTAAAATGTTCATTCTTTTGCCGGGGAACTTCATTGCTGATTGAATGGTGACGAATATGATGATGAAAAATGGAACCTGAAAACTGATGAAAGCTGAAGAAACTGACTAACATTTCCTTCTGGGATTAAAGTGACTGGCAATGAGCTCTGGAGTCATGCTTGTTTAAGACTCGGCTGATCGGGTTTCGCTGCGAATGACGTAAAGTGCCGGTTGATGCCGGATACATGGACGACTGTTTTCCTGAACATGCCAGTTTGTGCCAGCAGCCCACATGTGTTCGCACCACACATGGACCAGGAGACTGGGACAGAATGTCCTCGCGGGTGCTGACATTGTAGGGCAAACACCTTTTGCAAACAGCCGCATGACCGGTGCCGTGTTTGCAGCACGGGCGGCACGCGGTTCGGAGACCAAGTAAAACCCCCTGCTGTTTGACCCAGCACATCACGGGTCATTACCGACGCTGGCCAGGCAGGAAAATAAACGCGGCAGAATCATGCATGGTCCGGAAAGAAACGCGGACTTTCCTAGGCGAGAGGACGTACTGTTTGAACACTACACATTGAAGTCACCGTTTTACCAGCTTACGTGTCACAGTTTGCGGCGCAAACCGGTAGACATACACGTGTACAGAATATTCCCGGATAATCTTAGAAGGGTGTGTTTCACACACATTTGTCTGTCGTAAGAGATCAATGGCCGAAGGAAAGGTGTTTCATTCCGTTATCGAGTAGAATCATGGCAGCTGTTGTCTGTCTTACATCTCGCTTCAGGTGTATCCCATTTGTCAGCCTATTCTTTACAAGTTCAGACACGCACCAGTCAACGTGCGATGGCACGTTTACGAAGTAAGGCTGTCTGAGGAGCAATCAAATCTCACAGACAATTAGCTGTATCTTTGTATTTATCAGCAGTGAAAGTGCGCATGCGTATATAGTACAAGTTTACGGGTGATTTGGGTAGTAGGTACTGCGAACCACGACCCGGTTATGATTAGCAACCACCGCCATCGCTTCCGTTTCTTTTAAGGGGGAGGGGAGATTCAGCGTATTGTCTGACGACGCTGGTCTCACAGGCATCCAGGGGCTCACAGGCATCCACGGGCGGCGCTTGAGATTTGCAAGTTCGTAGGCAAACCAGAACATCTTCCGGGGCTCCTCTCTCCCCTCCCTGTTTTCGGGCGGGGCCAGTTGGTCTCCTCGATCGTATTTATTGTTTTCACACATTGTATTAGGCTTTTTATGTCCCACATGAAACAGGTTAGGCTTCCGGAGCCATTTCTCAGAGGAGGGCGGGACCATGCTGAAGTTGTTTCGGACAAACGCTCGCTTACATATCGTTACCGTAAGGCAATATGTACCTTTACTATGAATACAGTAAGTGATATTTATGATAAGTGGCCCTCCACATAGTCTCAAATATGTATGCAGAGAGCCAAGAGTAGATGCGGAGGACAACATCGGGGACAATGGAACGTCATATGTACGTGGGTTCTACGCGCTGAAAGCATGTGTGGCTCGATACGTAAGTGTTTTTCCTTGCCATCACATTGATACAAAGGTTATGTATTGCAATGGGAGAGTAAATATGGACCAAGGGGAGCTAAAATCAGACATTGGGGAGGCTCAGGCCTCGATTTACACCCATCATTTGCTCGCATTATTGATTTCAACAGAACAGCGACATCTTTGGGACTTACATATGCAACAAATACTTCAAACACTGGCAGGGCGAACATGAGAAAAATAAAGAGCAAAAACAGTAAAATGAGAACGATGATTTGATTTTTATGAATAAACAATTCATACTTCCAGCATGTTACATTAATCATGATCTGTTTCTTGAACCAGCCATTGATGCCTGTAATAAATTGTATCAATCGTCCCATGTACACGTATTCAAATTAGCCTCCCCAAATGGGTAAAACTTAATGGAAAACATTCATAAAGTTTGCAGATAATTGGTCCATATGTTCCAGACATTGAATCCGTCATTTCTAAAAAAAAAACTGCTGCTATGCATTCCTTGTGATTAACTAAAGGCCAGCGAGTCCCCATCAAAAAGTCAAGGTAGATATGTGCTTGCAGCATCGTTCACAGGAGGACGCAAAACTGTTGTTTACTACCTTTTCCTCTTCTAAAGGCGCCTCTGTCCTTTTTCGTTGCTTCTCTTGCACATATTGGAAAAGTTGGGTCAGATCACAAGCTTTTGTTTAAACCGGTGCGGGTAAAAAAGAAGATAACATTGCGTTGTTTAACGTCACTTGTGACCCTGTTATTGGTCCGACCTGAATTTCTTTGTGTCTTGAAGCCGCACAGTAAAATGACAAACCATCTGTCCCCCGGCATATATTTGAAGTGGAATCCACTGCATGGAAATACAGTTAGTTGGTGCCTCATTCTTTTTCCTTGACGTTTCAAGGCCTACATGGCGTGGCTACCATCGGCATTTCAATAGTTTCACTGATGTTTTTGTTCACAACTCCTTTCAACCGATTTCGATGAATATTTATGGCATCAAAATGGTGACAGTTAAAAAGTTTGGCATCGGCTTATTCGTAACTCAGGAAGCAGTGCATGCCCCGTAAAAAAATCCACAAAAACCTGATTTAAAAAAATGATGATTTAGGACTGCTCAAACGCGCAAGCTGAATTTGTTTGAAATGTACTTTCATTAAAGGCGGGTTTTGTCTGCAATCGGTATAATTTCAATGAAACTGTGCTGCGATGACAGAGGAGATGGAGAGCAATGAGTTGTTCTTTTCTGTGACCTGAGAGGTCATTGCGTAGCTGAAAAATTCATAACAGATACTGAAATCAGAACGGAAATTTCTAAAGGTTTGTGTTGGCCTTCATCTTTCTATCTTGATGAGAGAAATGGGATTGGGGTGGCGGCCACGCCCTGGTCGGAGCCTAAGTGAAAGTCCTCGCGTCGGGCTGGTGATAATATATCCTCCGATGTGTACCTCATTTGACCTTGATCTGTAACTGTAACGTCAGCAATATTGGCAATCGTAATGTGCGTGATCCGTCTGAAGTGCCTCGGCCGTTTTTATATGGTATAAATGAAATATATGAAGTCATTTTACCTTGCCCGAAGGTAGTGAAAAGCATAACATTTGTGAACTTTACGTTCAAATGTGATCCCATCATTGTCCCGTGCTTAATTCCTTTTGTATACTGAGGTTTCACGAACGAGGATATCAGTTGAACTTCAAACTCTCCCAGTGTTTTCAGTAATTTAAGACATACGGAGAAGGGGGCGGGACAATTTCCTCTGCTCCCAGTCATTTGTACCCACAACGTATTTCATGCGTGCCTTGCAGATTGTTTTCATCGCTGTGGTGGCTGGAAAGACCAGGGTATTCAGGCCCAGGGCTGCAGTTTGCAGACTGGGTGGCAGGAAAAACGTGCATTTTTCTCAGGGAGGGCTTCTGGCTGCAACCCACGCTTACTCGGCGTTGCGCAGAAGTTGCGTGTACACAAGGAGCTTGCTAAACAGACAATCGCGAAGGGATCGTAAGAACCCACGTCAAATGCTAACGTGGCGCACACCATTTATATGATGCACCTTTTGCAGGCCGACTGCTGACGCCACAGCTAGTTTTTTATTTGCCCCAGGTCTTTCTTGCAATTATTTGAGGGATACCAGACTGAATGCTCTTAAAGTTTTCTTATTGTATGAGTCCTGCCCAACTTGGAATTGTAAAAAGCATTACCAGTTACGCCACACAATTAGGTTCAATAGCCGCAAAGTCTCTCGACGACTGTTAGGTCCGCTGAACATCATAACTTATTTCGAGCGGGATTCATTATTACTCTCCTCAAACACTCTAAATCAGAACGGACTTCCGAACAGGCGGCTGAGAAAAAAAGTTGTATGATTGGGCGAGTCGGTGGAGGTAGCTATTTCTCAGTCCACCTTTCCGTTGTATATAAACACACACACACACACATACACACACACACACACACACACACATATATATATATATATATATATATATATATATATATATATATATATATGTATATATATATTGCTATCGTTGCTTCAAAGCTCGGGGGTAGTTGATTCAACTTGCTTAGCATGTGTGAATTCTCTTAGCATTCCAACAGACTACATGCACCAGGAAGGTTGTCCTACAAAATCCGACTTTTCACCGACAATGACGGTACCATGTCAATACACTGAAAATCATTACAAGCCATGGTTTTATTGGATGACGAAAGAGACCCGACCTCTACGGATGAGGTCAGAAGGAATAATTCCTTTCTCGAAATAGCGCTGGAAAGGCTGGTATTTGCAATATATATATAAACATATATATATGTACGTATATGCTCAAAGCATCACATGTAACATTATATATATATATATATATATATATATATATATATATATAATATTACATGTGATGCTTTTGAGCATATACGTACATGTAAATATATAATTCATGGGAAATGTGTATCTATTTTTTGGATGCGTATCTGTTCGTTTGTCACCAGGCTGCAGTTTGCGGTCGATGCATGATCCGCGCCAGATTTGTTGAAAATAAAAATAACGTGAAAGACGGATAAGTCGGGCTGCATTGTTCTACCGTTTTTGGTTCTTTTTCGCGAAAAGCTAGCCGTAAATCTCAGGTAGGAATGCTGCAAATATGTGGCTGCACTAGGTTTTTCCCAGAAGGTATGGCAGTGAGACCCTGGAAACATAGTCAACTGTAGCGTCATTAGTTTTTTAGTCAGTTAATATTTGCGCCATTTTGATCTATCCTCCTTCGGACAATCTTAGATAAAATCGAATTGCAAATCATTTCGTTCCCCTACAGTTTTCTTCGGGCTGTGGACAAAAAGTGCTTTCCTGTCCCTCAACGTATCGGCAACGTATGTATGCGATTCATGGACTACTTTCATGTGTGTACCGTGGCTCATTTTGAATTACGAAAATGTCTGTCACTTATGTTGACCCGACTACCTAATTTTCTGAATTAGGCACCCCACATCATTCCACGTATCGAACAATTTTGATTGCGCTTTGCACTGCACTTGTACTTGCAGTGCAAAGCAGGCCGGCGCACGTGAACGTGCACTGACCACTTTCAGTTTCGATCATCCTGTAACCGATGACGCTCACTCGTTGAAGTATTAAACTATTAATTCCGGGAAACAAACTTATAAACTATTATTGTTAAACAAACTCTGCTAGCTATTAATTCGCGCAAGAACCAGCAAGCGTATTTATTTGATTATATTTATTCTTTCTGAGTAACCTGTATTTTTGTCGGTCAACATTCTTCGCTCCGGTCCAGTGCCAAAACGGATTGACGGGTCGGCACGTGCCAAGCACCGTTCGCAAGGTCTCACGTGCCACAGGAAAACCCACTAATTTTCGTCGCGCTGCGACACGTAGTTGGCGCGTGCCGCGCATTTCAAGGGGTATTTTTTTAGTCCACAGGGATGACACGCAAAATGAGAAAAACAGCTGTTCCAAGCATTGTTTCGGTTCCAAGTTTTCTCGGCAACCACTAATCGGGTCGGCTCGAAAAGCAGCAACATGAAATGGGGGCTGCAAGGGCAATCGTGTGGCACACAGTACGTCCCAATGCGCATGGCGCATGCCATACGCAAGCGACGGGAATGTGAAAAAGATGTTTTTGGACGTTTTTGGGCATTGAGCGTGGTGATGGTGCTCCAGAAACTACAGCGACTCGGAAAAGCATCACGATGTAGTTCCGTTACCGTCTTTCGCTCGTACCGGCAGCCCAAAGGCTTCCACCCTTGGCTCGGGCGTCACGCCGCCTGAAAGTAGACGACGCACTCATTCTAAAACCTGTTTTCGATTCCACTTCAATATCCCGCGCCCGACTGTAGGTAGGCGCCATGCACATCAGAATAGGGGGGAGTGTTTGACCCCCTCTAACTCACGAACGGTTTTATCGCACGATAGAAATAAGCACACAGTTGGAAAGCTCGTGACGAATGGAGCTCGAAACTCTTCTCATTTTTGGTTTTGGATGATATGTAAGCCATTTATGCCTTATATATGTTTTCTCACGGCCACCTGCATGAGACCGAGAAATGACCTGGATCTCAAGGGCTGTGACCAATAAAGTCAAGATAAATGCACCAGAGGGACAGATACAAGTCCGCAAATATCGATACAGGTTTAATTTCTCCGATTTAATATGTACGCCGCAACAGTTACGTTAAATAGATGAGTGAAAGACACGGCGATTTTCGCACCGCTGCACGGCGAAAGCGATTGGTGAACGCGCTATGAAATTAACGGAAACTAATTTTAACGTTCTTTTCGTTTCGTACAATATGCAATTTCAAGTGTTGTTTCTTGATCCCAGTTGTTTTTGTGATGGTTTTTCATCCTTTTATTTTGGAAAAAATCAGTAATTATTAATTTACATAATTCTCGGAGTTTTATTGGAGAAAGTCTGTTTATTCCCAAAATATACAATTTTTGGAACTTGTTGAGCTTCTTGGTATTATTCGTAGCTGTGCAAGCCAGTTCTGTCATTTTCTACCCGGTCTGAGTCATTCATCGCTGATTTTGGTGGCAGTGCATTTGTGTCATGGCATTTATCCCTGATCCTGACCTCAGATCAGTGGTTGGAGGTCATTGAAACTTTGCCTGTTGACACAAACTGTATATCTTGATCTCCCCGCATTCAAATTGTTCTGAAAAATTCCGTCGGTTTTCGAAAAACAAACGGCGACTGACGTCAAAATCGGGCTTGACATTAGGTCAGTGACCCGGACATTTCCGGAAGATCCAAAATAGCAGATTTGTTGCGTTTATCAAAATCTATAATCCTTGAAAGTCTTATTGTGATATCGTGTTTTGCGAAAAAACTTTACAGGACGCTAAACTTTTCTGAACATAGGTCCATTTGACCTGACTTAGGTCAAACACCCTACTCGGCCTTGGGTCAAAAATTTGGTGCAAGGCACAAAAATGATCAAGCAAAATGTGCACAAACTTTCGTGGTTCTGCGTTAGTTGGTTCTCTTGCAATCTGGGAAAAAACTCAGGGACGGTCAACCGCCTCCCTGTCGGGGAGGGATATCGCATAGAGGCTCTTGACTTTCTGCATTGCAGATCATATGGACGAGAGCCCGTTCTCTTGTGCTCCATATCAGCCCAAAAAATCATCGTATTTTGTTGTAGTATGTCTGTAATAGGTCGTTTGGTATTTTCCAGCTTGTCCTATACCGGATTTACTGCGAAAAAGAATAGCATGCCGGCTGCCGTCACGGGCTCATTCACGGTCAAATAAAATGAAAAACGCACGTGCGACTCATAACCTACAGACCAAACCTCAAAACAAAATAAAACCTACCAAAACTAAAAAAAAGCTAGAATCCGCTTTGCCAAAACCTCAACACATTTGGCTGTCAAAGTAAAGTTGGTTTCCGAAGCCTGTCTTGGCCAACCAGGGACACTGGTTCAAAATGGATATCCTCTCAAAAGAAACTGAACAGCACGTCGCATGACACCCTGCATGCGCTTCAGGAGAATGTGGATGTGCTGTTCATGGGTAAAGAGCAGAATGACTACTTTTTATGTTTTTTCACCTTTTGTGTCGGACGTAAACAGTCACCAAGATCAGATCACCAAAGTGCAGTGTGAAATAAAATCAAGCACATTTAGGAACGGGGTGTGTCATGTACAGGAGCTTCCAGCAAGTAGCACGTTACCATTATTTATGACAATCCACGCCCCAAATCCCAAAACTAACCAAAGACTCCAAAGGTCAGAATGTTTTGAAACTGATACTAATGGAAACCGGGCAGTTCAAAAATATTCATTACTCTGACTTCGCGAAGTAAGCGGGAAGCCCTAGTCTATATGTTATTCGAGAAACGCGGTTTTGTCTTTCTGCCTTTCTGTCGACAAGAACTTGCTCCCGTCCAGGGCCCAAACGGATGACTAGCCGGCACGTGCCGTGCATTGTTCGAAAGGTTTTGCATGCCACCAGAAAATCCGCTAATTTTCGTCGCGCTGCGGCACCTCGTTGGCGCGTGCCGCACTCTACGAGGTTGATTTTTAGCCCGCAGGAATAACACGTAAAACGGGAGGAGCAAACGGTGCCAAACATCGTCACGGTTCCGAAGAATTCCTCTGTGACAATCGATCAGGTCGCCTTGAGACGCACCAAATTGAAACGAGAACTGATCGAGCGATCGTGTGGCATTCAGCACGTTTCAATGAGCGCTGCGCCTGCCACGAGCAAGCAAAGGTGATGTAAAAAAGATGTTTCTGGACGTTTTTGTCATGCTGAGGTGTGGTACTTGCCATTCAGAGATCGCAGCAGCTCGGAAAAAGCATCACATTTTACCTCAATGTGCCGTCTTCCGCTCATACCGAAAGCCCAACGGCTGCGGTCCATGGTTTGGGCGTCATCCCGTCTGAAAGCAGGCGATGCACTCATTCTCGAACCTGCCATCGATTCCACTTCGATGTCGTATAGAGGGTCTTGACTTTTTGCAGTTTTTAACTGCACACGTGTAGCCCGTTCTTTTGTGCTTCATATCAACTCCAAAACATCGTATTTTATTGTAGTATGTGTTTCATGGGTCGTTTGGTTAAGTCCTGCATGTCCTAACGCGAATTTGCCGCGAACAAGCCGGCTTCAGCCACTGTTAAATTCACAGCCAAGTAAAATGAATAGCCCACACGCAGCTCTAAACCTGGGATTTGCGTAGGGAAAAACTGGGCACATTTCGCTGTCAGAGAAGTGTTGATTTCATAATGTTATCTTGGTCAGCTAGGGACAGTAACTCGATATGGATATCCTCTCAAAAGAAACTGAGGAGCAGGTCGCAGAGCATCCTGTGTGCGTTTAAGAATTATGTTCATAGGCAAAGAGCAAAATGACCACCTCCCATATTTTTTCTTATCTTTCGCGTCGGACTTCGAGACAAGATCGGATCATCAAAGCAACACGCAAAATACAATTAGGTGTATTTAGAAACGGGGTCTGTCATGCACGGGAGCGTCAAGCAAAGAGTACGTTGACGTCTTTTATGACAGTCCGTGCCCCAAAACCGAAAACCAGCAAAAGGTCTCAAAGGTCAAAATGCTACGAAACTGATACCCTTTGAAGCCGGACAGTTCAGCTGTGTTCATGAACCTTGCTTAACCCTATTCCCGGCAGGGGGGGGGGGGGCGGAATCCGCCCCCCTCGGGTTTTTTGCTTGTCAATTCCAGGCTTTTGAACGCAGCTTCACGAAACTTGGTGACTTTTCCTAGCTATTCTTTCTACGTGCCGTGACAAAATTTCAAAATTCTCCTTTGCTCAGGGGCGGAGTCAGGCAACGTTTTTGGGAGGCACCTCATGCCATTTTTGGCCATGTTAAGGGTAAAAGGAAAATGTCTGCCAAAAACGGAGTTTTTAAGATAGAACTTAAAGCTTTATATGGATGTATAGCTAAATAGTTGGGCCATGTGCAGATGTAATTTTGTTCACCTGAGGTCATTTTACAAGGTCAGGTCAAGGTCAAAAGTCAAAATTTGTTTTTTCGCAATGAATTCGGCGCCGTTTTTTTAAATAACAAACCCGGAACATACATGACGTCGAAGGGTACCTTCTACTTGTGTACCAAGTTTCAGTGTGATATCAGGTCGGGTCACGGAGCTATGACCTAAAATGTCCGTGCGCGTACCCTATATCGCAATAGCCATAAAATGAAATTTTTGAAATAGAGTGAATTCAAGCGATTGAAAACGTTTAAAGATAATCTTAAATGCATAGGAGATCATTCCAAGTGACCCCAAGATCACTGGAGGTCATTTAAGGTCAAAGGTCACAGGTTGATCTGAGAAACGTGTGACCATGACAGTTCCCCCTTTTTCATGTCCCTGGCTCCGCCTATGCTAAATTGTAATGCGATTTGTACTTCTTTAGTATAACATGACTAGCAGAAGCCAAAAAATGGTGTTTGCCTCTTTTGTTCATCCAGTTGTCAGAAAACTAATCCTCCTATTTTTGAAACCCTGTGGACGCCCATGAATTTTCTCAAAATTTCAGATTTGCGGACCCATGGTAAAAGCCCTATTCATAATCTCTCGATTCATGCCAGTTTCATCGAAATCGGTCGATAAACAACGGAGTTATAAGAAGTCCAAAAGTACCCCCCATTTTGACATTTTTGCCCCCATGTATCCGCAAATTTCAAAATTTTGAAAATTTCTTTTTATAAAAATGTAGTTCACGTGACGGCAAATCGATTGCCGTTTGTTGTGATGAAATCAGACGAGTAGTTCTCGAGATCTCGGGGGGGACCGAATCCGCCCCCCCTGCCGGGAATCGGCCATACCGTCTA
The DNA here is from genome assembly GCA_030062745.1 of Capitulum mitella. Lineage (NCBI taxonomy): Eukaryota > Metazoa > Arthropoda > Thecostraca > Pollicipedomorpha > Pollicipedidae > Capitulum > Capitulum mitella. The sequence goes on from CP099844.1 coordinate 28,178,955, forward strand.
GCCCTCCGGGAGTAGGGTTAACGAAGTAACCGGCAACCCTTTGCAGTTACCTATTCAACATAAGCAGCGACTGTTTTCATACACGTATTTGATGTTTTGTTACGTTGCGCCAATGGACGGTCTGTTGTGTAGCTTCGTTACGTTGCTACCTGTACTTGGCACTTCTGCTTTGGTTCTTCGCGGTTTGAACTTCCTGGCTGTCCACTGCTCCTCTCCGGAACTGATGTCCTCTAGCTGAACAACACCAAAGCCTTGACGAGAATTTTGATTTTTTGCTACGTATTCATTTACTCCTTCGTTTGTTTTCTTTCGTTTCTTCTGACGAAAAAATGATCTTGCACAAAGTATTTCAGTCATTAGAAATCGTTGTGACAAAGTGCATGCCGCTACGGATAACGCACGGGAGGCGAGAAGTTTGCCTGCCCTGGCTGGCTGGCTGAATGGATTAGCTGGCTGGCTGGCTGGCCGGTTGCAGATGAATTGACCATGACAAACTGATTCATGCCCATTGTTATGCCATTGTTGGATGCCAATGCCACGAACGTTTTCACGTGTACATGCCATTACAATAGCGATGAAAATAATTACTCAACTCAGGAAATCGTCTATTTTGCATCTTAAATCAACCAGTCATGTAACGATGATTTTTTCGCGACCATGGCTTAACAGCGCACAGATTGCACTTGTTCATGAAGATAATTTTGTTTTTGCTTTATCAGTCTTGGCCGTGGCAACTTTATCTAACAATAAGCGAAATTTTGTTTTCGTTTTATCAGTCCTGAGTGTGGCAGTTCCGTCTAACAATGGCAGAGTCCCTGTCGCACATGCCGGGTGCTTTGTCCCGTCGTCATGCGCAGCTTCCTGTGCGCCGCACGAAGCATGCAGCGACAGGGCCCCGAGTGGAACACGCTTGCAGGAACTCAGCAGCCCGCCGGGAGATAGCGATCACATTATGGTAGTCCCCCGCACGTTTTGCAAGCGTGCATCCCTTGTGATGTCCTTGAACCTGACTGGACACCTCGTGACTTGCAATCACAGAGCATACCAGGTCTCGTGAAGAGAGCTTCGAGGGGCTTTATTAATTTTTGAAGATTTATGGCGTCTTCGTGGGAAACCAACATCAAGGACGCTCTGTAGATGAGGTAGTTTAAAATCAGTCGTGCAACGTCAGGGCGGAGTAACAGTTGAAATGGTTGTAGAAATGCACCAAGGACCGCAGGCGGCAAAACGGGCGGAGTGGTTTGCAGTAGGTGGTTTTTTGTGTGCTTATGAATATGCCATTGTTATGATGTTATCGCACTGTCGCTACGATTTTTATTATACCACACGTAAGAAGGGCATAGCGTCACTAGTTTAAAATGCTTAGAAAATGGTTTGCCGTATGCGGGACTCACCACCAAACCCAAACGCTTATAGTGCCCTCTTTATAACCGTATGAAATGTCAGTCGGTGCCATATTTTTTCTAGTTCTTTTTTCATTTAAGCAATATTCTGAAGTATAATCAGAGCAAAAACTGAGACCTATTTGTTAACCGTACCCTGATCTCGTTATCCGGGATTTTATTACGTGGTGCATATATATAGGACAATGATATTATATCGACAATAATACAATATTTATAACATAATGATCTTCCCCAGAACGTCGATCCGCCATGACAGGTTTTTATCGTGAACTGTAACTTCAAGGCACGGCCTCCCCGAACATCGGCGAGCTTGAGTGTCAGCTCGAATGCGGCCATTATTTTCGGGCTCTGAATCTAGAGCCTGCCACACAACATATTTTGTTGTCTGGCCCATTACACAAGACATTGTCTACTTTTTACTATGTGTGGACATTATATCTGCTTCTGTTCAAAAGAGCGCGATATTTAAATTCTGTTTAATCCTGTTCCGTGACTTCCTGTTGGAGCTAAAACCCGTTGGTTGGTTATTCAGCCCACTGACTCCTCGGAAAATAACCGTTCGGTTTTTCTGCAAGATAACTCAACCGATCCCCAGACTTATTTTACAGTTCTGAATGCTTCAAAATCCAAAGGTGTCACAGTGGACACAGGAAGCACAAAAAGGGATTCAAGCATACCCATAGGGCGACATTGGATGGGGCATTTGCGATGAAAAATTCCCAGAAGTGTATGGAAATAACCAAAAGTATAAAGTACATATTTGCCTCCAATACATACAAACGCATCGTTCAGAAATCAATAGCGCACTGAGGAACCAGCAACAGGAGAAAACTGTTCAATGCATCCTCTCTGTGCTTTTAAGGGCTGGTCGCGTCTAAAGGGGCTTGGGAGGAATTGTTTATAATTTTGTCCGTATTTCGCGAACGCAAAACAGTACGATCCCGCACCAGTGGTGATGCAAGGAGGGAAGATCGAAAAGTCTGCATCTTAATTTGGATTTCGACGGCACGCAGAGATGCCCAAGGAAGTGCTGATGTTAAGACTGCCTACATTTGAGGCCTTCAAGCATGATATGATGTTGGCATGACGCTACACATTTCCATTCCTCCTTTTCCTTTTTCCTTTTTGAATTTGATAAAAAAAATCTGAAAAAACTGAATTCCTTTTTGAATGAGACGTTTTACAGATCGACAGGCTATCAAATGCGCTCAACAGAGGTATTGTGATCCAGCATCTGTTTTGCTTCCAAATCAACTAGACAAACAGAAATCAGTAACTCGTTATACGGAGTAGACACTTCCCATGTCTTGACCTCAAGGATCACAGGTAATGTTACAGGTCATGACAAAGTCCTAAATTTGTAGGCTGTTTGCCACTTGTTCTGTGTGAAGCTAAGAAATGGCAATCATTGTCTTCACCATGGTAAGTGAAAAGTTTAGTTAGCTAACAGGTGGAAGAAAAAAGTGTTCACGATTGGTAACTGAACCTGAACCCTATTCCCGGAGGGTTAGACAGTATAACCGTTTCCCGGCGGGGGACTAATTCGCCCTCCCCTGTGATCTCGAGAACTGCACATCCAATTTTGCCACAACAAACGGAAATTGATTTGCCAAGACGCAAACAACATTTATATAAAAAGAAGCTTTCAAAATTTGAAAAAAGGTGGATATGGCGGGGCCAAAAATGTCGAAATGGGGATATTTTTGGACTTGTTATAACTCTGCCGTTTACGGGCCGATTTTGGTATAATTAGCTTGAATCGAGAGCTTATGGATATCATTTTTACCACTGGGCCAAACATTTGAAATTTCTAGAAAATTAATAGGCGTTCACAAGGCTTCGAAAAATTGGGAGATTATTATTTTTAACTAAATTAACAAAACAGTTAAGACAATTTTGGCTCTTATCAGTCATGTCATGGTGATGAAGTGCAAATCGTAGGCGGTGCCGGTGACATGAAAAAGAGGGAAACTATCATAGTCACTTGTTCATCAAGTCAAGTTACAGCCTTTGGCCCTGACTGACCTCGAATGGTCTTAGCGTCACATGGAATGATCTGAAGTGTAGTTCATATTGTTTGAAAACGTTTCTAGTCATTTGAATTTCTTCTGTTTCTAAAATTCCATTTTACTGCTGTCGTGATATAGGGTATGCGCACCGAAATTTTAGATCATAGCTCCGTGACCCGACCTGATATCAACCTGAAACATCGTGCACAAGTAGAGAGCACTCTTCTACGTCATACAAATTCCGGGTTTGGCATTTGGAAAAATAGCACCAAAATTATCATTATAAAATCAAATTTTGGGCGTTGACCTTGACCCGACCTTTGAAGTGACCTTAGATTAATACATCATATTTTAGTGCTTGTTCCTATTATTTCCCATATCTTTTTCATTATATTATCCCTTTATCCCTATCGTCCCCATTATTTCCTTAAACATCTTTATAAAGTTTTAAGCTCTTTCTTAAAATCGCTGTTTTTGGAAGCCATCTTTCCTTTTATCTTCAACAGGGCCCTAAATTGCCTGAGAAGCCTCCCCAAAAACGTTGCCTGACTCCACCCCTGAGAAAAATAGAACTACGAAATTTCGTCTCAATACCTAGAAAGAATAGGTAGGAAAAGTGACGAAGTTTCGTGAAGCTTCGTCACACATCCTGGAATTGGCAAGCAAAAAAGCCGAGGGGGCCGGATTCAGCCCCCTGCCTGAATCAGAGTTAACACCAATCGGCCCTCGATCATTTACTTTAAATCGGCTAGAATGCGGTCTGGCAAATAACGATTTACCCCAAAGCTTTGTGGTCGTGTTTCTTGGAGCCACAATGTGACATGGTATTCGTCGTTGTTTGAGAAAATATGAATTGCGGAATGCGCTGTGATCGCTCTCGTTCAACCAAATACCGATCTATTTTTTTATTTCGGTGTTTAGCAGCTTGGCCATATCCAAAACGTGGTTTGACTGTTTGGAACGACCATGGCCGATTTTGGTGCCTGATCCTAACGTATCTGCCGCCGAAAACCACCCATTGTCTAAATACGCACTTATCAAATACATTCCAAAAAACTATACTTCGTGCATTTAGCTAAAATTAACAGGTTTGATGCCTGACCCCATGGAACGTCATCTACTCCAAAACTTCAAATTATCCATGGGCTTTAAAACTTTTTTTGGCAAAAACTCATGTACCATAAATGACGGAAAGCACAAAAAATCACCTACGTATTTTTCAGTGCCGCGTCTTCAGTGACTGTGACCATGAACCAATGCTATCGGGAAAACCCAGTACGGACCAGTGTTACGTATTAATTTTAATTTTCCTGGAAATTTCTACATTAATTTTCTTAATTTTAGAAGCTAAAAGCTTAATTTTCCTGGAAATTTCTACACTATAAGTAATACTGTTTATGGAGTAAATGTTGACTGTCGGCGTTATTGTGATCTCTTTTAGCGGGATGATCAGGGTGATTATGGCAATCACGAACCTTACCCCGATGAAAGCGGTCGCGGAAACCTCAGTCGCATGGACTTACTGAGTTTCTTCCAGATAAAAAAGGACTGCCCCAGCGAACACAATGTTGAAGGGACGCGTGCCTGTCCTCATGACAGAACCCATGATCGTAACTGATGAAATATATTTGTGATGTGATTGGGTGTTTAAACTGAAGAATGTGGTCACTGATCATGACAATTCGGCTTCGGCTAAGGGAAAGTCATTTTGTTATTTCGTTCTGTTCATGCATCTCTACTGATACATGCAAACAGTTCCTACATGAGTTCTGCAGCATATGTAAGTTTCATTCTAAATGCCTTAAATAGCTAAGCGTGTCGTGATGCCAGCTACCAGGGACGTAGCCAGGGGGGGGCATGGGGGCCATGATTCCCTTAGCCAAGCAGTTCTCACTAGATATACGGATTTTGCACGAATGCGGGATAGTGATTACATATATGTTGCAAAAGCAACCATCATATGTTTTCTTGTGCGTTGAATATGAGGCGAATTACACAAAATTGCCACTTTCCCTATAAATTTCGTCATATGTCAGTGGCATATGACAAAATGTGACATTTGCCCCCACCCTCACTGAAGAAAATCCTGGCTACGTGCCTGCCAACTACCTGAGTTCCCCAAGGCGCTGTCATGTGGTTGGTGTGCTATACACTGATCAGCCTTATCTGGATGGTCTTTCCGGACGAAAGCTGAGCATGTTTCCACGCATAAAACACTCAGACTTGGGGAAAATCCTTTCGCAGGGATATTTACAGTGAGCTTGTCCCTAACTTTCCAAATGCTCACTGATGTTGCAACAGGTGCAAAATTGATGGGGCTCTGTTCTGCTGGCCAGCGTGCTGAGAGGGGACTGCCCTGTCTCTTCCCCTGTTGTTTGCCTTAATGTGACTTGCGGGCCTCCGTTTCGGCAGCACAGTGGGGACCCTGTCGGGAACTCCGCCGGCCGGGCAGCCCGCCGCCGACTGCAGGCCGCCGGCACGGCTCCGCGGGCTCACGTGACCGTGACGTCAGCGCCGGCAGCCATCTGTCGGGCTCGGAAACAGCGCCGGGATAAAGGGCGGCCGCGGCTGATTCGGCGCTTAGACGACCTGTTCGGCCGGGCCCGGGGAGCGCTGAGGACAGGAGGCGGCCGGCCGAGGCGTGATCCAGCAGGCAGGCGGCGGCGGCGGCTTCAGGTGGGCCAGCCGTGCGGGAGGCTGCCGGGCTTCCTCCGCTGGGGTACGTGACGGTCGCGCTCGGTCCAGTCTGTAAAGCTGCCTAAGGTGGTTTGGAGCGTGATCTGGGATAGCTCAGCTGTCGTTTTTTACTAGTTGAGGTCATGCATTTCAGCTCGGTTGATTTGCAAAATGCCTGGAATGAGGTAATGTGAGCTGAATCGTCATAACCGCGATCATAGGGCAGAGCACGTGTTTGTTTGTTGTGGGTAAGGATTCGCAGCCTCTCGAGCTCAAGCGTCCGTGTCTTGAGCCAGATCTTGTGTCCCGTCGGGCGTCAGTCAGTCGTCCGGCAGAGTTCGTGCATTTTGCGTGATGGTGTGCATGTCTTTGATACGACACCCACGTCTCACTTAATTACTCGATTGCCAGCGGAGGGAACGTTTACAAAGATGCTTTCTTGTCATGAGAAACTCTGCCCCGAAATTAGCCATTTAGTTTTTCTCTGGTGATCGTAAAGTGTCTCGGGGAAACACTGGTGGTCCCAGTTTCTAAGAGTATTATCGTTACCCAGTGCATTGCATGTACAAATCCCGTGCATCTGACTCCCCCTCCCGGACTCTTGGCTCATGGCAAAGCTCTAGACAAACAAAGACAAACTGCGTTACGAAGAGATTCGTCTTGTTTGGACAGAAGCAGGCCAATCGTCGCCATTGCCTTCGCATGAAATGTTTTCCGGCTTTGAAGGTGCGTTCAGGTGTGTTTTGGTCGAATGGGAAAGGGCCAAAAAGGAAATTCACGTATCTGACATTGGACCACGTTCTTGAAATGTCTTGAAATGCGCTACGTTTAACCCTCGGCTTACGGGGGGATTTTCACTCGCACCAACGAGGAGGAGAGGTGGTGGTAGGCACACCCGTTGCCATTTGATCCCTATTTAAGCCAGCGCCTCGGGACAAAAAAAAAGCTATCGGTAACTGTGTGCCAAAGGAGCCCAACAGTACTCAGGTCTACCCTGTTAAATCAACCAGTGGCCTAGTCAAGTCTAACGTTATAATTAGGAAGTATAAATCAATTTTCTGGAGTTAGAAACGACGCCTTGGAAAACAAATAGGCCTATAGACCTCAAATGGCCTCCTTTGTCATAATCAGCGTTCAAAACTAGTATGGCATCGTTTTAGGGTCGAAAAGATTATCTAAATCGCTGACCTCGTTTGACCCTGAAAGGATCATTGGCCCTTCTTAAGTGATCTGTTCGCATGTGCACTACCATTCTCAAACGATTTCATGCCCCTCATCTGTCGTTTATGCATATCTTTCCCTAAAACAGTAAAAGTCCGATATTCGACGCAAATATCGCTCCGCAAGCCTTCAGTAATGACGTCATAGCTCGGTGACCTGAGATGACTTAGGGTCATTGTTAAACAAAACATGCGCTATGAATGTATCGTCAGCTATACCAGTCACGATGCTGCCGTGCGTTGTTTTGCCGTGGTCCCGGAAACACTGTTTGGGGGTGGCGGCCATCCCCTCTACCGGCGAAGGTAAAAAACTATATTAATTTGGCATCTCCTTAACTATCTCGGAAGTGCTTCTAAAGTTACAGTCATGTTTAAAATGATATAACTAATGCCACAAATTACAACCAAATGAAAATAAATTGCCTAGTTTTGCTTAACTGGTTGGTAAATTAAGTCCGTGGTTCAGTGGAAACCCTTACATGCAACCTTTGAAGCAACGCGTTTGACAATGTGCTTCACAATTTCACAATGTGCCAGTAATGAAGGTACACCCGTTACATGCAATTTGCTGGAGTTAGAAGCCCCATGTTTTGTTCTGTTTCGTATAACTCCGTAACAGAACGGTACAGTATCGTAAAATTTTCATCGATCGATACGTTCATTGCGCGGATTTTTGTGAAAATAGTGGTGGATTTTGGCGTCCAAGCGGGCCATTGAAACGATCATGGTTTACGATTTTGCTGTTACAGGTAATGGGAAATGGGCGATAGTGTGCAATTTGTGTTATGATAGGACGAAAGAGCAGCATGGACTACCCGTGACTTTATGAGGTAATGATAAGTCGGATTAAGTTATAAATAATAAAGATATTAAAATAATATATTTTGATTTTTTTCTCTCAAAAGTAAAAATGCGCATCACAAAGCCATCTAGGGCAGGCCTTTTAGCATTTTATGTTGCAGAAACGAATTTAAAGCTTTTTCTGGAAAATTTGCAACCCGACTTTTTAATGGTGTGCATTAAAACAAAAACAAACAAAATACTTTCCATGAAGTGCGAGTGATATAAAAATGGTTTCATTGGTCCCAGATGGATACTGTGTATCTATTCTTCAAAGTTATTTCCCATGAATATGGCTTTGAAAAGCCCATCTTACCTCAGCCTCCAGCGCTGCGGTGAACGCCGCGCACCATCGCACATTTCAGTGCGTTGCGAAACGTTTGCATGATTGCGTCGGCAGCCGTCCTCCACAAATTGCTCCTGGTGCAAGGCGGCTGTCTGCGGGGCAGCCGGCGCGCCTCCCGCCACCCCTGACCCCTGCCTGCGGCCTCGAGCAAGGTCATGCGGCCCGTTCACGTAGCGCTGACGTCAGAACGAGTGCAGTGACGTCTGACGCGCTGATTGGTCGCGTTTCAGGCGGGCAGTTACGTCAGCGACGGCCGCGGTCGGCCGCCGGCAGGCCGCAGTCGCAGCCTAGCCAGCGTCGAGGACGAGAGGTGCGCCAGGAGCCGGCCGGGCGCCGCGGACGCGCCGCCATGCGAAACCGCGCCCTGCTCCGCTGGATGGCCTGCGGGCTGGTGCTGGCGTCTTTCGGAGCGGCGCGCGCCCAAGGTGAGCTGCGCGCCGCCGCCGCCGGACGGCTGGCCGCTGGTGGTGTCAGCCGGCCGCCAGCTGCGGTGGCGTTGTTGCCCGCGCGGCGATGCGGTGGCGGCGACTGAGCGGCGTTGTTTGTCGAATTGCGCTTGTCCCCTTGCTGTTGAGCATTCTCGGGAGCTTTCCGCGATGTCGGGTCGCGTAACTGATGACCAGGGAGACGTGGCACAATCCGCTCTCGTCATTAGATCAAGGGCATCTGTGTGGCACAAATACGTGTACAACCATTAGCCGTGTTAAAGAGCTGGAGACAAGTTTTTACTGTGAATTTTTTGCGGTGCGACTTGTTCGTGGTACCTTGGCTTGGTTAAGTTGACCGGAGAGGTGGACAGTGGGAAGCTCATGAGCCGCAATTCGTCACGTGTTGAGGACAGTGACAGTAAGCAAATATGTTAGAGAGCCTATTCCAGACGCAAATTAAAACTGTGCCCATTGTAAACATGTTCCCGTGGCTTCGTCGGCAGTGCAGGCGGCCTTGTAATTTGGTGCAGACATTACATTTGACCTTGCCGAAAAACGGAGTCGCACGGTCGGCCGCAGTACCGGACACGGCTCCTTGCGTTCTTAAACGCGCTATCTTCTTAACTGCCTGAGCAGCAGCGCAGACCGACTCTCGCCAGCCCTCCGACTCGCACGAGCAAAACGCTTAAAACGACCGTGCGGGACGGCTGCCGCGCTGCTCTTCGATCACCGTTTTCGGGTGGTCACGGGCTGCCGCTCGGCCGCACCGCGTTTTGCCCGGCCGGCCGCCGCCGTCTGACCGGGAAATTATCATTACCATCAGTCAGCAGAGCGGCCGCCCGCGGCACGCTCAGGCTCACTCGAGCTCATTCGGATCGGCTCGCGCCGTGGCGTAACGCTGTTACGCGCGCCGCAGAGCTACGAGGCGTAACGCGGGGGCCGCGGGCCCCTTCGAAGTTAATAAACGAGTTCGTTACCAAATTCGACGGCGTTTTTTGTGCTTTATCGCCGGCTCATTTGTGTCGCAACCGTTTGGTGACACGCTGAATGCGTCTCGAAGAGTTGCCAGGGTCATTTACCGTCTTCCTCAGTTCTTCCCCGAAGCAAGTCGTCAACGTTCGTGTCTGACAAACAAACTTTGAGGAGACGTGTTCTGAATGCTGACGATCCTGTTACTTTTTGCTCCTTGGCTGCCACCGCGGGATACACAGGTTTAGTTTACGGCGCATAAAAACTCCAGACATCAATTTCCTCAGCGGAGTGACTTACGGCGTGAAAGACAAAACCTCTATTTATTTTGTCAATGCCCTGTGCGGGATATGTTGCATCATCGCCTTCTTTGCGCCCTGAAGTTGGCTTCTTTATGCACTGACGTGGCGTTGATTTTAAGGGCAGTTAATCGCCGTTTGACGCCCTTCTTTACATCGTGCAGTCGCACTGCTTAAAGACTCACGTTTTGCACTACGTAATGCGCCATGACTGAATCCGTATTACGCCGGGCCTATATTCGACCCAAGCCCATCTTCAGTGTTTCCCAACACAAAGCTAATTACCTCCATTGGCAATGAGCTAGGCAAAAGTAAAGGACCTTTAACTTGTACTCAGGGTCATGACACGGTCACCTCGTGATCCCTGTGATCTCTGTCTGTCTGGGGTCGAGCAATCTTGGTTTTAACGGCGAGCGCCACCTGGTGAATACAAATCCCCTGCCTGTCTTTGGTTGAACGATGCAGTGGTTACAGTCGATTTCGTTTGGTGGCTACATATACTATACTATACAGGTTGTTCGCAGAATTCCCTCTAATGCAGTGTGACCAAATCCAGCCAGTTGGGTGTAAAGGATGAAGATATGAATTCATGCTACTGGATTCCTCTGTTGTTAAACTTTCTTGCAGCTGTATTGCTGCTTCCCTTATCTGAGACCATCCAATCAGCATTAAGCAGGGGACGTTGCCGAGCTGATGTCTCACTGCCCCAGCCAATACAAATCGGACGGGCAGGTCAAGATGCGCTAAGGGTGCAAAGGTCAGTGGAGAGGCAGCCAATGACTAGAGGCGTCGATTCAGAGACGTGGCAAGAACAAGTCTGACAGCATGAATTTCAATGTACATCCTTGACATCCAACTGACTGAATTTGACCACAGTGCTCTAATGAGCATATATTGAGTCGTTATGCATTTGTAATGGCTCTTACAGTAATTCTGTGAACGCACGATGCAGTAGAAAGCTTCGATTTTTCAGTGCAAAATACTAAATTCCAATCCATCGTTGACTTTATCGTTTCAGTGACAGTTTCCGTCGCCGTCACAGGGTGGCGACGGAAACCCCGCAGAATTGTGTTTCTCGCTATGCTGTGAATCAGCGCACGGACCGAATAGCCTAGCTCGGGACGTTTCCAGTTACAAAACCCAAGGTCGGCACGCTGTGTCGTGAGACTGAAGCGGCCTCCGACACCGAAAATTGTGTGAAAAGTGATGTCTGCGAGGCATAGTTGGGTCGAATCGGGCAGTCGCTGGAATTAGGGTGAAAATTCCTTTGAAGTCATTGGCCAATCTCCGTACAAGGCAGGCATATCCCGAATGGTTACGAGTCCAGCAACCGTCTGGCCGGAATTCGATATTCCTGGCCTTGTTTGGAGCTCCCACTTCGCACGCCTCGGTGGGCAAGGCCGTTAATCATTTGTTATAACTGGCTACACGACGCCTGGGCTATGTAATGAGGCGTGGCAGGTGCCTTGCACAATAAATAACAGGTGGCGTGCCATCACTTAAAAGGCAGACTTTTGCCGCAAGAATCTGTGTTACGTACTTTCGAAACCACTTTTAATTTCTGGTATAAGGTTCATGGGAAGAAGCATTGAACGTTTTAGTTCTGGAACGTATGGCCTGCGTATGTTCGGGTTATGTAAACTGGGACAGAGTGTGCAACTGATCGCACCTAATACCTATGAAGTAAGGATTTTTTTAGCTATGAAGCGTGCGTTTCAAAATTCTCGCAAAGCTCCAAAGGTTTGAATAAAAATAACCCGAAGCCGAGTTTTTGCCGCCTGCTTTAGTGACTTTGCAAATATTGTGGAGACAGGATGGTCTTCATGGTTGCCATTGCTGCCCACATCAGTCCTTGGCTCAGACAACGGAGCTGAACTGGCATCGATTGAGCTAACAGCGATCTAGTTTGACCTGTGGTCCCTGCCAATGGCTGAAGAGCCTCCTGACTAGAGGTGGATTCTGTTCAGAACTGGGGTGCGTGCTATGGCTAATATTTTGCTGACCAACGCATTGCGTGATTGTTATCCCAGTTTTCCGTAAGGGTTTGGTGGGATTTTTGTGAACATGGCTTCTGATCTGCAATGCTTATCCGAGCCAAATCAAAGAGATCAAGAGGTAATTTGGGAGACTGTCCGGGAAAAGTGGTCGAATTACGGGTCTGGCGCCGACGACTCGAAGGTCTGTAATTTTCAGATGCTTTCCTGTCATTCATGACACGTTGGGTTTACTGTGAAGCCGAGGACGCTGGTTCGCAGGGTTCGAATAGATTCGAATCTCGCAAATACTCGAATCTTGAAACCTGAATTCGAACCCTAGAATTCAAGACTTAAAGCCTTAAAAACGCAGTCGAATCCTGAAAGCCATCATTTAAATATGGAAACAAATGCATTAAAATACGCTAGGAGCTCTGTTAAAAAAACTAATGTAACGCGTATATTTTAGTGCTGCATCGGACTGAGTCGCCAGTCCTGTTTTATTGCATTGTAATAGTTATTGATGGACCCAACTGTTGTTGTTACTGGTTTTACTCTGCCACCAACATGTTCCGCTGGTCTGCCGTGGGAGCAAAAGAAAGACAGCCTTTCCAGCGACTCAAATAATCATCTTTCTGTTGGCAGGGAAGTACCTCCCAACTTCGCACAACCGCAATCAGCTAATACATTGGGCCAATTTTCTACAGGCGGGGTGCGTTTTTTGGACGAGTTAGAAATGCGTCACTGGCAGAAACCTTGAGAACAACCAGTTAGAAGCCAGTGAAATCGGTTTAAAGGTGGGGACTGCGCGCCGTCAAAAATTTCGAGACTTTAACACAAAGACTGTAATCTGTCCGAATTTCAAATCCCAGTACAAATCCGAATCCGCGTCCGAATGCGAATCCGAATCCGAATCCGGATCCGTATCCGTCCACCTTAGGATTTGAACCTCAAAATGCATGCAAATCCTCTGCTTTGGTTCGCTGGGCTCAGAAACATTCTCCAGATCCGAAATACTTAGGTTTTCTGTGAAACAGATCGATGTTTGGCACATGGCAAATGCTTTGTAAAGATGAGGAACGTCTTATTTCCATCGCCGGTTCATCGGTCCCCCGCAATAATAAAAAAAATGTTTTGAACAAGTTTTACGCATTTTTGACGGTCTACGTACTGGAGTTACTAAAGCCTTCCAACCAGTTTAACTCTTTAATTACTTCATTATTCTTCTTTTAAAATGTCTAAACCGTGGTGCTTTTCGTTGAGATCAATTTTCCTCTCTTAATTGGGATTTGATTTCATTTTCGTCGTCCGTTCAGCTGATAAGCACCAGTGAGTCATGTCGCCTACAAGCTCTGGGCGCCTGCTGCTTTGTTGCCGATGCTGTCACAAGCGTGAAATCCTGTAAGCCCTGCCCCACGTTTGTCTCGACCTGATTATGTTGCATTGCTTCTCTCCTCCAGTCGTGTTGTTTGATTCCAGGATTGCTCGAGCGATATTGTACCGAATGACGTCATCCGATTTTAAGGTTTTAGTCGCGTGCAGGGCTGCTCGGGAATTTTTATTTATTTTTATTTGAGTGTCCGATTACAATGCGGGATTGTCCGCGCCAGCGAAACAAAGGCCATCTTATGATTCCTGCAAATGGTTAGGTGATTTTGATCTCTCTGCAATTGCACAAGAAACCTCAGGTCGTGTTGTGCCTGTGGTCGCTGTGAACCTTGTTCAGAAAAACTACAAAGTGCCGTTACCATGCGCTGCATTATCCTCTCGCTCCTTTAAAAAGCCAGAGGGAGGGGATCGAAGGGGAAGAGCAAAGTACAGTGAGAGAATAGCCATGTATGATGAGTCATCTTCGTCCTTTCCGTTCTGTTCTCTGTTCGATCGCAACTCCGGTTCTCCTAGTTCTCCTAGTCCTCCTAATTCTCCCAGTTCTCCTAACACACTCGGTAGACAGGGTTCCCAGTTTGCAGGCGGCACACGCGGTACGATACCTCCGCTCCCTCGTGTTGTAAAGGGCGCGTGACGCCGCTACAACCGCGCCAGTGTCGCGACACGCGGGCTGCCGACCGCCGCCGCTGCCGCGTCACGCCCTCCTGCGCGCCGCTCTGTGCCGTTCGCCTGACGCCGCCGCTGCCGGACGGGGCCTTGGGGCCGGCCGGGCACCGTGACCGGCGCGTGATCGAGCTCTGCCGGACCGCCGCCGCCGCCGCCGCCGCCGCCGCCGCCGCCGCCGGCAGCGACGAGCAGGAGGCAAGACAAGCGGGAGCGTCGTCAGCGATGGCGTGCAGCCGTGCCGTCTGGTCCACTCGCCGCCTTGCTGGAACGGTTTCGGTTGTAATGCACGGGCGTCCTTGCTTCCACCCTCTGGACAGCACCGTATCGCGCCGATCTCGGCATGCTGGGCATGAACTGGATAGGATCTCCATTTTTCAGGCGGAAGTCGAAATCACCTGGTCGACGTTGTCTTTCAGGGGTTTTGACATGCACCGCAAACGGCACATGCAACCTGTACAGCAGTTTGCCCCGTCCCTCTGCGGTCGCATTTTATGTCCACCTGACCTCGCTCTAGAACGGTACTTATCGGTGAGATGTCGACTTCTTCAGACCGATCGCTGTCGCAAAATATTCCGGGCCACGCCCTGTTGTAAGAAGGGGCGCTGGGCGGAAGGCAGGGCTGTGACCTCGCGATCAGGGGCTGTGCATGGTTTGCGGAAGTCCTGCTTTACATCTGTTAAATGATTCATACAGGTGTGGCGCGCGCATTGTCACTGCGCGTTCTGAGAAGAAGCATGAATCTGACTGGCTCTGCACTGTTGCTGAAGGCATCCAGCTTTAACTTCCCTGGAATGATACGCACTATGTAAATTAGGGCAGGATGTGAGAATAATATCATAGTGAAGGCCGGCATGTTAAATAGCAAAGAGACTAAATGTTCTTGCTACGTTTGATATGGAATATGCAGCGGAACAAGTGTTTCCTGCATATTCCATTGGTGTTTGCAGATCTTGTCGACAGAGTCCCAAAATCCGTGCTGCAGCGAGCTTTGGCAGCGAAAGATATCTGTCAGTTCCAGCCCTTAGCCTAGCCTGCAAAGGAGCTTAGCGATATGGACAGAACGCGTCTTCGGTTGCGTAAAAAAATGAAAATCCGTGGTATCTATGATAAGAAAGAAAAATGCTCCAGCTTCATAGAACGTCGAACCCCTGCAACGTGGCAGCAATTTTATTTTGGAATCCGTTAACAAGCTATCCATTTCCTAGGAAACTTAGTGTTTTGCGAACAGTGTCTTTCAGTTTGGTGGTTACGCGCTTGCAGTAATGGTAGTCGTTACCCGCGAGGACGCACCTCGCGGCGTGCCCACTGCGTTCGGCCTCTGATCGTCACTTGACGCTGAAAGCGCTCGGTGCAGCTGCTCGCCTGACGAAACACAGCGGGCTGCCAGTAGTGCGATCGAATGTGCAGGGACGACGGGTGTCCACGGGCGAGCTGACCGAGCAGAAGGTGACGCCGACCGGGGTCCCCTCAGGCCGAGCCCGTGGAGGGTCCGGACCGCGCCGGTCTCCGCGGGTCGGCAGACAGTCGCGGGCCTGAGGGCGCGGTCCTGCGGCCAGGACAGCCGGCGGCCGCGAGGTCGACGTCTCCGGGTCGGCGGCGACACGGCGGCGGCGAGCCGCCAGCGGGCAGGCGTCCGCCGCCGCCGGCTCCGCGCATTGTTCGCCGCCCACGGCCGCGTCGCATTCCGGCGGGGAGGCAGCGCGCCGCCGATAGGATCGCCTCCGGCCGCGGCCTCGCTGCGGTGCAAGGACGGCGCAGGCGGCCGCCGGGCTGGGCGCCGCCGGAGCCCGCCGCCCAGAGCCGACGCGTTGCCGCGTCTCGCCGCCGACGAGGTGCCGCGTCGTTGCCGCCCGGTTTTGTCGCCGTTTTTGCGCCGAGCCGGCCACTCGACCGTGCAGAAGCCCATTATCGCTCCTCCAGTTGGGAGGCGGCTCTCCTCTCCTGCCCGGCTGGCCGCACAACAGGAAGGCTTTTTGCATGGGACTCGTGAAATTAATTAGCGGCGCTTGCCTGGACCTCTTTGGGTGGGGTGCGTAGCTGTCAACAGATTAGGGCGAAAGGGAGCATTCATGGATTTTCCAGAGCTGCGCCCCTGAGGGCAAATGACCTTTTTTGCCACAGGCGCGTGTTCAGGTGCAGTTGGTACGGTTGGATGTGAAACACAGCATACGCAGTGCTCGAGGTGTGACTGTCAAATAGGCTCCAGTTGTTGAGGCTGTTGCGCCATGATGTATTGATTGCTCTGGATACCCCAAAGATAAATCATTTGCCATGCAAACGATCTGTTAACACCAAACTTTATTGCGCTGATTGCCGTCACAAGAAGGCGCCGTCTGGCGTGGTAAGTAAAAGTTATAGGGAATCTTTCCTCACCTTTTATGCCAGTGGCTGGGCTGAGTCTTAAGCGGGCACACGTGCGGTGGGTTTCTGCCCGACTCGCCCTCTGCGCGTGCCCTCCGCAGTAAAAGCGCAGAAGACATGGCCCCCCTCCCTGTGCCAGTCAGTGCAGCTCCGCTCCCGCAGGCAGCGGGCTAATGCCGCCAACAGACGAATGCGGTGACGTCAAGCGCAAGTAGTAGCCGCGGGGCAACAAGCGCACGGTCACGGTCACGGGTTCATGTGGTTCATTCCTTTGAGGACGCGTTGTCATGGATTATAAGTTGAGTGGAGCAGCTTCTTGCCGTTTGAGGACATGTTCATTTTGGTAGACAGAAGTGGTCTGTGCGACTTTTTTATACACGTACATTGCTCGATATGTTTGTGCAGGGGCAAGGAACGCATAACACGAAGACACAGGACTCCAACATCCGCTTATTTTGCCGCCTCAAAAACTAAAAAAACGAGCAGTCTTCCCGTCAACTTATCAGTCCATTAGCTTTGCATTAACTTTCCATTAGCTTCACCGGGAACAGAAAGCGGCTTAAGAATCGCTTATCGCCAGGTCATTCATCTCTGCTGGCGGGCGAGACGCTCGTGACGTCACCGCGACGTCGGCCGGCGGCCGTAATTTGGCGCCACCCGGATGGAGCGGGCGGCTGACCTCCGGCAGACAGATGGGACCCCCGAACCGGATCAGACGCGGTGTGGCGGCACGTTCTGGAGCGGGGCGGAGCGGCGCGCCGGTGGCGCCGGCCCGGCAGGAACGCGGATCCGTGGTGGGTGGGAGGGGCGGCAACGATCGAGAATGATCGAAACGCGTCGCGAGTTAAATTTATGAGGAGCTTGGTGGCTGTTTTGGCTTCGGTTGAGTAACAAGGATCATCGAGCGAGAAGGTAGTGAGAGATAGGCGATGCAAATCGATCCGAAAAATCGAGTAATTTTGATTCGGGATTTTTGTGTTGCATGCGTACACAGATGTGTGAAGAATCGTCGTGGCTATGTTTTACTGCAAGCACTTCCAGGCTGAGTTTCGAAACGTCTCACCTACTAAGACTCTTTACTCTGTAGAACC
Source organism: Capitulum mitella (assembly GCA_030062745.1). Taxonomy (NCBI): domain Eukaryota; kingdom Metazoa; phylum Arthropoda; class Thecostraca; order Pollicipedomorpha; family Pollicipedidae; genus Capitulum; species Capitulum mitella. The sequence continues at coordinate 28,196,628 of CP099844.1, forward strand.
TTCTCGTTAAAAGCTCTGTTTGTTACCAAGCGTCACATTGCGTTGGCGTTTGCCAAATTTCCCACGCATTTACAGGACAATTTGTCTTAATTTAAAGCGCAAGCTCTTTATTACTCCAGTACTTCTCTTTGTGCTATCAGGCCATCACATCAGCTAATTGATGGGATCAGTAAATCTGGTAAAGTAGGCCAATTGATGTTTTCTGTCGCACAACACCTGTCATGTATTTTACACCAGTAAAATAGGGCGCTATAAGCTATAATTTTCTTGAAGGTGGTTGTATCTGGTGGACTTTTGTAAAATCACACAAGTCGGATATATATATATATATATATATATATATATGCATATATATATCTGATATATGTATTTCTCTGTTTCCGTACTTCACCTCCGTGCTGTACAACAAAGTCGCTTGCGAGGCTGAGTATTTATCCTTCGTAGTTTTCTTCAGACATGCGTTTCGTTTACCCGCACCAGCACCCACTCCGTTGCACGAAAAGTTGGAGTCAATGGCCCGCCGTGAAGGCCGTTCGAGGACGAGGCTCGGCCAGGCGTGCCGTCACGTGACATTCCCAGCCGCGGACCCGTCATGTCACGTGATCACTTTCGATTTCTGTCGGTCGGAACCTCGCCGGCGGCGCGGCGCGGCGCGGGCCTCGTCCTGAGAACGTCGTCGTCTGCGTGTCGGGGCCACGTCCTGAGAGCGCCGCTCCTGTTTGTCGGGCCACGTCCTGAGAGCGCCGCCTCCTGTTTGTCGGGCCACGTCCCGAGAGCGCCGCTCCTGTTTGTCGAGCCACGTCCTGAGAGCGCCGCCTCCTGTTTGTCGGGCCACGTCCCGAGAGCGCCGCTCCTGTTTGTCGGGCCGAGAGCGCCGCTCCTGTTTGTCGGGCCGTGTCCCGAGAGCGCCGCTCCTGTTTGTCGGGCCGAGAGCGCCGCTCCTGTTTGTCGGGGCCACGTCCTGAGAGCGCCGCTCCTGTTTGTCGAGCCACGTCCCGAGAGCGCCGCCTCCTGTTTGTCGAGCCACGTCCTGAGAGCGCCGCTCCTGTTTGTCGAGCCACGTCCCGAGAGCGCCGCTCCTGTTTGTCGAGCCACGTCCCGAGAGCGCCGCCTCCTGTTTGTCGAGCCACGTCCTGAGAGCGCCGCTCCTGTTTGTCGAGCCACGTCCCGAGAGCGCCGCTCCTGTTTGTCGAGCCACGTCCTGAGAGCGCCGCCTCCTGTTTGTCGGGCCACGTCCCGAGAGCGCCGCTCCTGTTTGTCGAGCCACGTCCTGAGAGCGCCGCCTCCTGTTTGTCGGGCCACGTCCCGAGAGCGCCGCTCCTGTTTGTCCGGCCGAGGACCACTTCTCCCGTCTGTCGGGCTCAGAGCGCCGCCTCCTGTTTGTCGGGCCACGTCCCGAGAGCGCCGCTCCTGTTTGTCCGGCCACGTCCCGAGAGCGCCGCCTCCTGTTTGTCGGGCCGAGAGCGCCGCCTCCTGTTTGTCGGGCCACGTCCGAGAGCGCCGCCTCCTGTTTGTCGGGCCGAGGACCACTTCTCCCGTCTGTCGGGCTCAGAGCGCGGCCTCCTGTTTGTGCGGCCCCGGCTGGCCGGAATGTCACGGCGCGGACGCCCGCGCCGCCCGTGTCCGGCGCGGCCCCTTTGTCGTCGCCGGTGAAAGCGGAAACGATAGCCGAGCGGCGCCGGCGACGGTCGGCCTTTTCGCCGGCCGGCGCGTGGCGGTCGATTGGTCGAGACGCGGCGGTAAGCTGAGTCAAACGAGACACCGGTCGAAGGGTGGCGGCACCCACGAGGCGGCCTCTCTAGGTCATTGGTGAATGGTATAGTCATCACTGGGTGGAGGGTGTGTATCCTTCTGTGCGGCACACTTCGCTGAAACTAATGTAGAGGTGTTGCGTCCGGCTGCTGACTCAGCGCTCCGCTACACGCGCGAGAGCAGTACCAGAGTCAGGGCAGTCTGCGCTCATTGCTGACATTCGGCGGCGCGACCGCCGGCGCACAGACGGTGTGACCCCAACGTGACCCCCTGTGACGGTGCCACTTGCGGTTTCGCCGAACATTCAGACCATGGCGAATACGTCGTCAGGGCCGCTGCGTCACAGACAAGCGAGCGCGTCCATTACCGGCTGCCTGTCCCACGGCGGCGGTGCGGGTCGTGGAAGCTCCTACTGCCGCTGCTGCGCCCAGGATGACGCACTGTGATCGCGCGGCGGCTGTGGCGCTGTGGCGCTGTGGCGCTGTGGCGGCTGTGGCGCTATGGCGCTGTGGCGGCTGTGGCGCGTGGCATTGTTCGGCGAGGAGCCTCTGTGACGCAACGCTCCCAGACCTTGCTAACGTTCCAGATGTCTAACCGACGTTACCAGAATCCGTGGAACATTAATTCTGGGGATTCATTCGTTTCATTGGCGTGGGAGAACATTATAGACGACGTCATTTGTATGTGTTATTATTTGGCTCTGACAGTCCAACCTAAATCATGCTGAATGCTATAGCAATAATCAAATAAGAGTTTTACAAACTTTCTGCTATTTTACATCGTTCGTACGATTTGTTCCACGAAACTGAAACAATGTTTTTCAGTTACGACGGATTTTCCTCATTCCCGTCAGTTTTATCCAGGCAGATTAATCATGTAGCGTCTTGTCGTCAGGTTCCTGACTGTTTTAATCGTATTGATCGTTAACATAAATCATAAGGATTTGTAAAATCCTGGCATTTGTGGACAGCGTAGATACTATAGACAGATTTTGACCTTTTTAGCCATTACTACCATGGTAATCTTGTTTGGTGCGGGTGCCGAAACAATGGCTTATATAACTCCAAAATCCATAGAAGTTAAGGAGTGTCTCGATTTCATAGAATGTGTCCACAAATCCGTTCAAGGGATTGAAGATGGTGTAGAACGAGCAAAGCCGCTTTTCTGTATCGATAGTCATGTTGCCATTTTTCGCACGACTCTTGTGTCTTTCATGTGTTACACAAATGAAACTTACATAAAATATACCCTCAGTGTTCGGTTAAATCGTTATCCTTGCATTCGTTTCCGAAATCGCCTCGTTTCCCATTAATGATCAACGCAATTAAAAGACCGGCGTGATGTGGCCACATGGTGAAGCACCGTACTGACCTGTGATGATTTATCCTCTAAATCATGACATCGCAACTTGATGTTGTTCCGAAGCATTGCACGACGCGCATTTTTCTCGAGAGTCTGGGGCTCGCCTGGTATTCCGCCTGTGCCGCAAGGCACACTTCGGGCCCGACAGAGCGAATTCAGCGTGGAGACTGCACCGTAGCACACGAAACAAGCTAACAGACTGCATCGAGGTACAAAACAACAGCCGGCTGCTGCATGCTTGCAAAAGACGTTAATCACGTGAGTTCCCCGTGATGCCTGGGGTATCAGACAGCGTGGTTAGCCGCAGACGGAGTGGTTGGTCGGCTAAAGGGTGGCTCAGGGGTGACCTTCAAAAGCCACCGGACGGTCCCGTAAGCGAACTGAGGGCGCCTGGTGCAGAAGACATTGGCACCCGCCCTAAGATGATGGCGCTTCCGGTATGGGGATTCAGAGAACTATAAAAGCAATGAACGGACAAACGGGCGCGCCGAATGACGTCTGTTGCCTGCGAAAAAACCGTGGAAGTCCGTTAAACTGATTGCAAAGAGCATACAACATTACCATTTACAGTCAGTTTTTTTGAAAACGTTGTTACCATTGATGCTTTTGTCTATTTTGATGATGTTACTGGGCACGCTCTTCTCAGCAAGCGCACGGTTTTTAATGCATCGCCGCCAGTTTGATCGCCAGCTGGCATGCTTCGACACCTTCCGCTACGTCACTGTTTGACCCAGTCGATTGCCGTCCCTCCCGCAAGGCTGACTAATGGCGGCTGAGTCTGCGTCCGCGGGAAGGGGCGATGGCGGCGTCACTGGCGTGACTCAGTCCCGTCTGGTATTCCCCGTCCGTGACGGAGTCACGTGCTTGATCGAACTCCTCACCTCTGTTTCTGGCCAGTGAGCGTGGGCAAGAGCTTACCGTTCAGAGCACTGTGACCGCATGTTAAAGCCGGGGTTGCCGGTTCGTGGTAGTCGATGCGACAGCAGAGACGGCGTCTCTGCAACAGAACGCTCCGACCGGCGCCGCTCGTGAACACGCGGAGGTGCCTGCTCAGCAGTGCCGGCGGCGGCTCGCCAGCTGCCGGGGGGCGCCCGGGGCGCGCTCCGGCCCGCGGCGGCGCCCGCGGGCGTTCCGTGAAAGTGCGGCGCTCCGGCCGGCCGGGCGTGGCCGCGCCAAGGCCGGCGCCGCCGATCGGGCGGCGGCCGCGTAAATGACCCGGCGGCCCGCCCGCCGGCCGGCGCCATTAACGGCGGAATGCTCCGCCGCCGCCGCCGCCGCGCTGCAACGGCGACGAAGGACGGGCGGCGGGCACTTCCGCGCCGCCGAGTTCCGGCGGCGGCGGCGGGGTCCGGCGGCTGGCGGCCGGGCGGACCGCCGGCGCCGACGCCGAGCCTGCGGGCGTGGGAACCGACGGGATGCGCGCCGCCTTTCCCGCTTTCTGCAGCCGGCGCCGCCAAGGCGAGCGGCCGGCGGCGCCGCCTCTGGGAGCCAAGGTTTACAGGTGCACCTGCAGCTGCCAGGGTCGGGAGTGCAGGTGCGCCTCGCGGCTTCAAGGCTGTCGCCGCGAATGATCGGGTCTGAATCAAGGGCTTGGAGGTCTTCTGGGCCGACGTCACGTTTCCCGGACGGGATGTTCTATCCGCCGCTGAAGTGGTGATGGCGGTATATTTATGTTTGCGATGCGTAATTTAGCGGCACTTAGTTGCCAAATTATGCTCAAATAATCCTGCTGGGACTATTTAACACGCGGAAAGACAGTTTGAAAACGGTTGGGAGGGCGGTGGATCTTTTCATTTTCCGTTGCTAGGCATTGGTGCAAAAAATGAACCTTCATCACAAAACAACGCTTGTCGTGCCGCAACTTGAAACGCATTGTCTGCTATCACATCCCGTCGAATGTTGTTAAACCTGATGCTTATGGGAAAGTCAGTGAATGTTTAAATTTGGCGAGACTCGAACTGTAAGTATCGTTCAGAGATGAGTATATACAACTAATGATAATAACAAATGGTATGCTGATGTCTATCTCAAAAGGCAATGGGATCATTTCGAATTACGTGGAAAATTGGCGGAGGCGCCGCAGACTGAAAAAAAGACGAAATGCAAAGTAAATAAAATGCTTCTGTAGGTCAGCTCGAGTAAGGAGTTTGTCCCAACTGTCCGTCGCTTCTCGTATTCCTAAGTAGTGTTCTTCCTCTATCAATGTTTGCCTCTGTTGCAGAAAATGAAGAGGAGGGGCCCAAGAGAGTGGAGAAGCAGCGCTATGACGGCTGGTATAACAACCTGGCCCACCCCGAATGGGGCTCATTGGGTGAGTACCGGGCTGTCGGGGCGAAGGAACACAGTCGGGCCGGAGACCGAAGTGTTACAAGCTGTAACGGTGAAAGGGCATTCTGAGGAGCCACTTTGGACGACATGAAAACCATGAGAAGCGAGGTCACGAACAAAATTTTTTTCGGCAGTGTATATTTCCTCTTAGTAGATAACTGCAGCGAAATCCTTTTTTGCGGTTGGATACAACGCATAACTTGCTGTTACTTTGAAATCCAGCGTAGTGAAATGGTGTTGAATAACAGAGCACTTTCCTAAGGGTTTGAACAAAGACTTTGTAGCTTTAGATAGATTTCCTATGGTTACTGAGATATTTGTGATTTTGCGAAAAAGATACGTTCGTTGTGTAATACGCAAGTGAATTTAAAGCAATATGTTTGTTAAAAGCCAATGGTGCCGCAACGATGTCTGAATAGATCTCAGTTCGATCTTGATGTCCGCAATGGAACATGAACTTAAATGCTAGCGAAAACCGGCATTCCTTTTGGCTTTATAAAGAGCATGTTGAGTAATCGAAGTTCGTTCAAAGCCCAACACAAGCCAGGGTCCTATTCAGTTAACAGCTACCGATCTCGGATGCCTAGCACTCAATTCAGCCTTCCCGGCTACTCTGTTATTCCATCGGCTGACGCGATCACCGCCAGGGCGGCTAAATATCGGATGCTTTAATGCGACCTCCGAAAACTCCCATTCCCTTGTCGGGAAATCCGAGTTGACAGTGTGACCCGCATAAAATTAGAAGGCTTCCGATAGCATTGGGGGACGGGGGAGGAGTTTGGATATCAGCTGTTTAACATACAAGATACCTCTGTTTGCTGCTATGAAGTAAGATCCATTTTATTCGGGCGAATGTTTTTCACGGATTCCATTGTACTTTACGGGCATACATTGTAACCATATTCCGCTTAAGACATACTCTTGATACCATGCGATGATGTCGGATGCTTCCAAGCAACACGAAACTAAATTTTACATACCCAAAAATATTCATTCGGTGACAACATCGGCCGGGGCTGTCGCTGCAACTTGTATTGAAGCGCACCACGAAATCGCTGCGATCGTGGTTACACAGATGGCTGATTCGCTCCAGTTGAGAACCGTTAAACAGCTCGCCCTGCTCTCACGCGGGACGCCGACCAGACCGAACGGCTGCCTCCGGCCCGGCCCGCCCCCATTCCGCCGTCGCCGTGACGGGAGAGGCCGCGGCGCCGGCGGGGTCGCGTCGCGCCGCGTCGGCCGCGCGACCATGTCGCCGCGCCGCCTCCTCCCCGGCGGCCGCGCGCCGCGCCAGGGCGTCAGCGGCGGCGGCCGGCGCGGCGGCGGCCTCTCGCCGAGCGGCGGCCGCCGGCGCCGCCGGCCGCCGGAATTAGAAAGTGTGCTGGCCGGCCGGCCGGACGGCGTCCGGGAGCGGCCGGCCCGGGCGGCACGGCGGCCGGCGGCCCTGCCGGCCCGGGCGGAGCTGGGCGTGGTCTGGCCGCCGGGACCTTCGCTCGGGACGGTCTCCGACCCGCGCCGACCCCGTGGTCCTGGTCGGGGCGTGACGACCGCCTGGGCCGCGGCAGGTGCGCGGGGCGGCGTGGCCCCCGACTCGGTGTTTTAGAGCGGCGAGGTTCGGCGCCGTGGTTGGAGCGCTGATAGGCGGATAGTGAGTGGCCTGTCACTGGTCACGGCTGCGTTCAAAGCCGGGCTGGGGGTCGCGAGGAACCCTGGTAGAATGACAGGAACCGCCCTTTGCTCGGCTGCGGACACGAGGTCACGTCGTCCATGGGAACACGCCTTTACTGCGCAGGGACACCATCCCTCCCAACGCAATCAGGCGGCGGCCTTGCCACTCCGTAATAAACGTCCTCGTGGCGTTTAATTGTTCCTATTAAACAACGCGCTCAGGCATTATGCACGCGATTCATAAGCCATCCATCCATTTGCTCAACGAGGGAGGCATGCAGCGGGAGTGTCCTGCGCGTGGGCGAGACCGCCCCGCGCCGAGTGACGAAACACATGGGCGCCGCCCCGCCACCGGTGCGCCCTATCGGGGGCGCGGGCCGCGCGCGGCCGCGTTGGGAATCGTTCCGTCGAGCCGGAGAGCAAACATTGCGACAGCGGCGCGGCGCGGCGACGGCCGTCGCCTGCACGGACGGACGCGGTCGCCGGCTGGGGCCCCGCGGTCACCGGCTGGGGCCCCGCGGTCGCCGGCTGGGGCCCCGCGCCGCCGCCGCGCATGCCGCGCACGCGCCGAACCGGGTCATCAGAGACGGGCGGTCAATCGACGTCAGATCCGGCGCTGATTCGCCTCGTTAGGCGGCCGACGCGCAGCGCGCGGCGGCGCGCTCGCTCGCGTGATTGCGTATCTGCGAGAGCCCATTTGTCGGCGCGCCAGTGATCACGTTGGGAAGGGTGGGCTCATCGCTCTGAAACCAAGTCACAAATCAAGACGTTGACGTGCGTGTTGTGCGCGATCAAGGCGCGTTGCCCAATATTTAAATTTATGGTAAATGGACCGCGGGATTTGAATGCGGTGACAAGGAGTGGTTTCGGGGTGATGAATGCTCGGCTGTTGTGTATCAGACGGGCGGTTGTTGGTGAACTTCACGTTGATCAGCGGGGCCCTTCATGCTCATCCAGGTCGCACATGTTTCATTCTGATTCATTATTTGTCCGTGTTTTGTCTTGGCAGCCTTTTTCTGTGATGGTGTTTCGTTTTAAATAGTGCGATTCATATTCAGTTCGAACTCTGTGTTGTCTGAATGTCATGCCCATCCTATCTATCTATCTATGGCTATCCGTAAAATTGTCTTGAACTTTATGACAGTGATTCCAGGCCGATTTATAAACATTTAAATGAGTAGGAAATGTGAAATTTTAGCCTTTTATTTTCTGGTTTCACGAATAATGTCGGGAATACACTCCTAGTTGCACGTGCTGATAGTGTAAGATACAAGTGACTTAGACACTCCTTAGTCATTTATGGATGTGCATAGCATTAGGGTCAAATTAATGACGGAAAGAAATTGAGTGATTCGTACAAATGTGATCGGTTTTATTATTTCTTTGTTTTAAACTGACGTAGGCGTGCATTTGGATATCATTTTAAGAACCCTCTGCGCCAAGCTTTTCCCGAGATATTCCTGACAGTGTCAGCTCAATGCCATTTTGTACTTGCTTGCTGTAACCAACATCATGGACCATCCACTCCGTGCACCAACGTGTATCGGGGCCCCGATCCGCCGAGCCCCAGTATCACCAGTCGTCCCTCAATGTGCCTCCAATACCATGCAGAGCAAACCTCCGGTGCTTCACGCGTCACAGCACGCCAACTGCCTGCACTCCCGGTCTCACGACTTGCACCGTCCAGCACATTCCAACGCCCGGTCTCTGTGATCCGGCCGAGCCTGCATGCTCCGTCTCAGACATGTGCGCCTGCTCCGTGTTTTGTGCGGCCCGGCGGCGCGCCGGCCGCCGGCGAGACCTGAGCCGCTCTCATTGGCCGGGCGTCAGGCGGGGTTTCCGCGCATGCCTGCACGCCGGCGGGGCGGCGGCTGGCGTGCAGGACGGACCGGAGCACGCCTCATTAGCCCGCCTCCCGGGCGGCGGACGGAAGTGAGGCCGTCACACGCGGATTACAGAGGGCCAGCGCGCCGTAAAACTCCGAGCAAGGCGCGCCGTGGCGCTCGGAGTGCGCAAAGCAAACGCTCGCCGACGCTCGGCGTACAAAGAGCAGGCTCATCGTTACACTGGGCATGCGGGGAGCAGGCACGCCGTCACGCGCGTAGTATGCTAAATCTGTGCGCCGCGACGCTGACGGCCCATGAATTAGCATGTCGTAACATTGGAGTAGGGGTAACCAGAGCCCACTGGCGCCGTGGTGAGAAGAGGGCACCCGCCGTCCAGAGCTGCTGTTCGCAGCACTCCGCGACAGGGGATGCGCCGAGGCGGGTCGCCGTGCCGGAGTGCCGCTGCCCGGCCCGCCGACAAAGCCGAGCAGTGGACAGTGCCGGGCAGCGGGCCGTGCCGGGCAGCGGGCCTTGAGAGCCGGGCAGTGGACAGTGCCAGACAGCGGCAGTGCCGGGCAGTGGGCAGTGCCGGATAGTGGGTAGTACCGGGCAGCGGGCGGTGCCGGGCAGTAGCCATTGCCGGGTAGGGGGCAGTACCACGCAGCAGGCGGTGCCGGGCGGCTGCCGTCTGCCCCGGCCGTCTGATCCGCCGCCGCTCGCCGCGCCGTCACGGCCGAGGCGTCAGGAGCGGCCCTCCGTGCCCGGCGTGACAGCCGGCCACCGAACGGGTGCTGACGAGTCACGCCCCGCCGACAGAGTTATCTCCGACCGGTCCCAGGGACGGCCCCCGGCCGCGCCGTCACGGAGAGGCGTGACTCTCCACAGACGGGCCGGCCCGTCGGAGCCGGCAGGCGCAGGCGTCGGCGACTCACTTCGCGGGACGGAATACAGACCCTGAGGCTCACATAGCCCGTTTTTGAGGGATAGAATAGCATTTTGAAAACTTTCGCTTTGCCCTCTGTCTCTCCGTGTCGTGCATACTCGCGTGGCCATTGTCAAGATCTATGTTATAATTTTCCGTACCTGAGCGCTGTGGCTAACAGTTTACTTTCACCGAAGGTAACGGTAGCTTTGTTCAGAACGGCATTGAATGCGGTGTGCATTCGGATCAAACCTGACCTTTGGTTCCCTTGAACGGTCATTTTGTTGAACAGCCATTATATTGCCAAGGTCAAATGCCATCTCCAAAGCCCACGGTCAGCTTTACTTTGGCATTCACAGCTTGCCGAGCGCATGCGCCTGCAGTGAAAACTTTGAAGTACTTGACACAGGTACTTGACATAAGACTTTTATGATTTAAGTAAGCTGGACAGTCAGCAGGAGCTCGCTTTTCTTCCACTTCACCTGGCAGAAAAACTGTCAATTCTGAGGGCTGCTCCAACCATTATCAAGCGCACTGGAATGGGCACTTTGTGCCTCCACCCACATGTTTTGCTTAAAAATCTCGAGAACGGATCGGAGCTGGTCGGTACTACTTTGCGACGTTCATGGCATTTGAATAACTCGTCGATTGACGTAAAAAAAGAAAATGGGCCGGAAATTTTTGGGGTTTGAAGCATTTGAAGTCAAACAAACATAATGGAACGAACGGTTGTCGCTGACAAATGCGACCTTTGCAAGAAGACTAGCGTTCTGTGTAAGACTACCGTTTGAACATAATCAGCCGACATCATTCGGGCATAAGTCATGAATGTACCAAGAGCAAAGCTAGGGTCAGTAAGGGTCAAGGTTATCAAAGGTCAAGGTCAACCAGCTTGTGACGTAACCCAGATTTGCTTTGCAACATGTCAGTCTGTACGAAATATGCATTCAAAGACCCTAATAAAAACATGTATGAGCACATTGATACGCTTATATACACTAAGCTCAATGCAGGTCAGGGTCATCAAAGGTCAAGGTTGACTATTTTTTTACCTGGTCGAGATTTGGTTTGCAACATGGCGATTTGTATATGCATATATATGTACATATACATATATGTATATATATATATATATATATATATATATAATTTTTACAATTTATAGCAATCAAATCGTGTAACTTGGTTCATTATAATGGAATAATTTCGGCGCAAACAGTTGACATAATACTTTGGGTCAAAAACTCCATCCAAGGTCAATGATCTCGCTTAACTTCTTTTGACCTTGGGGAAAGTTGGTAAGCGCTAGATGTACCGATGTTGGCTATCTTCACTGAAAATACCCCAAAAGATGCGTTCAGCACCCTTGTTTACATTCAGACTATACCAGTATCCCGTGTTGCTCGAAATTTGGCCTGCACAACATGAAAAAATGACGCCATAGGTTAATAACATGACATGACCCGTGGCCTCGACCCAGAATCCTCATTCAAGACAACAAATGAATGGAAATTGTCGTGCTCCACGTTTTACATTCAAAACACGCACCCTTTCCCCGTTTCGTTCGAAAACTGTACGGAATGGCCTGTTCGGACCCAAAAGGTGTCCGAAGTTGACCTTTTTGACCCCATTTGATCTTGGATATATTGACCTGGAGTCATGCACATTATACATTATGTAATTTTCTATGACCTCACCCTACTCGTAAAATTTCATGCTTCTAGCTCAAATCGCTTCCGAGTTCGGATGAGGGCACTTTTATGCCCTCTTCCAGTGCCCGTCAGCGCCAAAACCCCTTTCACTGCGCGTGTTATGATGGTAAACAATTTATGTCGCGTTGGAAGGCTACCTTAACTACGGAATAATGTTAAGGCCGCAGTCGTAACATTTCTATGTCCCGAGCATTTCGATGTGCGTACATTTTCAAGCGTGTACTTTTCCTGAGGGTCAGTGAAGGCCATTGCCGTTGCCCTATAACTAAATAAAAAGATACCTTCCGCTGATTGCGCTGTTCAAGATTTCAGCAACGATTTGGTGGTGACCCTCTTCATAAAACGGGAATCCTGGTACACATCGGCCTGCAGCTATAACTGTTGTTAAAGCGATCACGGAACACTGATCCGTCGGCCGTCGGTGAGCCGAGTGCTCCGAACGTGCTGGTGCCGGTGTCGATCATGACGGACCCGTCCTGCCCTTTCAGACCAGCGGCTGACGAGGAAGACTCCGGCGTCTTACGCCGACGGGGTGTACATGATGGCCGGCCAGGACCGGCCCAGTCCTCGGAAACTTAGTCAGATATTCATGAAGGGGAAAGACGGCATTCCGTCTCTCAAGAATCGAACAGCTCTTCTAGTCTTCTTCGGTGAGTGGCTGGCTTGACCCTGCCCTTGCACTGCAAGAACGGGCGTTTCATTGTGGTTGTCAGCTGCGATGTTTGTTATGCCACATATTCCTCCACTTAATGACCGTAATGTTGCATTTTTAAAGTTAAGCAAGCGGAGTGTGGCATAATTAGTCAATAGTTAAAATCATACATATTTCTTCAGCAACTGGGAGCTTGATAGCAAAGGCGTGGTGTTGCATAGGAATTAATTTGAGAGTTGTCCTGTAGAGTTGACCATTATCTTCCAAACGTCGTTCAGAGCTTGAAGAACGCAAAATATTTTCCTTGCAACTTTTCAAAGTAACAAATGCATCGCAAGACTACCTTTGCTGTATATTTGGACCTGTTTCTTTGACTCATCCTCTGCTTGACATCATTTTTCTATTATTCGGCCATCGTTCGTTGTCTGTTTTCCCTCATTCCTTTTACTCCCCGTTATATTTTGTAGTTCGCACCCATTCCAGTATTTCCATTCTGATGTGCCTGTGTCTTACTGTAGAACTTTTTCACCTCCATGTCTGTTATCAAGGAAACAGATTACTACCATCACATTAATGCCGATGCACGGCACTCATCTACTTCCTAGTGTCTTCAGTAGCCACGCTATCCGTCCAGTTACGTTAACGTACTTTCATCGCTATTCACAGGTCAAGTTGTGTCGTCGGAGATCCTGATGGCGTCAGAGATGGGGTGTCCCATTGAAATGCATAAGATCAGCGTGGAGCGCTGTGACGAAATGTACGACAAGGATTGTAAAGGCGGCAAATACATGCCATTTTACCGCGCCGGGTACGACTCGAAGACTGGCCAAGGTCTGAACATGCCTAGAGAGCAGGTGAGTTACTGCCGTTTTTCAAGCGTAGTTAAGCACAAATAGAGTTACGAAGTGGCCTGTGTGTACTGGGAGGTAAGCCACCTACGATGAAGGCAACTGCAGGAAGCGACGGCATTTACGAGTACTCCTCATGAATGATTAAAGTAGCACAGACTACACATTAATCAGAATTATGATAAACTGGATGGATTGATAACGTTTATTTTTACACTGGAATGTCCGGCTGGCGACAAAATCTAGGGCCTGTGAAAGGAAAATTTGCCAGCCGAGAAGGCTGTTTTTCCCGGGCTTAAACCTGCATTGGTACAATGTATAGTGCCTGTCGTCAGGTGCGGGGGCGAGGAAAACACAGCATACTTTTGCTGGCTTTCGTTGCCTGCAAATACCCATGTTCGTTTATGTCTGACATCGTCCTTCGAGAATAACTACGAGCTGCTGTGTATTCCGGTCAGATAAAGTCATTGTGAAATTCCGCTCACAGGGGGCATTTATATTCTGGCTGACGCGATAGTTAAGCCCTCTTGTTAAGCCCGATGAGTGGAGTGCTTTGGGTGGAGACTGGCGGCGTGGTCGGCGCTGCGATGTGACCTTCGCCGTCTCGCTCCCCGTTGTTTATGACGTCAATTGTTCAGAATTAGTGCCGTGTCGGCATCGCCGTCCGCGCTCGTCACGCTCGGCTGCACATCTTTTTCACGCACACCGCGGCGCCCCCGGCGATGCGCGCGCGGTGCGTGCGGCCGGCAGCGTTCCAGCTCTAGCCGTGTCGTCATGGCAACCGGCTCCGCCGCGGCCGGCGGCGCGGCGCGCTGTGAAAATCGTGCTCACCCATCCGATCCGCCCGCCGTTGCTCAACAGCTGCGGTCCGTCGACTCCCCGGCGTACTTGATCTACATTTTTACGACCGTCGTCGGCGACAGGGATGCTTGTTTTGACGAATGGCAGCAACGAGCGGAGGTGTGCGATGGTACCGCGGCTCGCGGAGCGTTCGCGGTTGTCGTCCCCTCCCCGAACAGGGCGCGCGCTCTCGCGAACGACGGGACGACCGTCGGAGGGTTCAGCTGCCTCAGTGACGTCTCAGGCAGCCGCGATGAATTGCGGCCCGCTCGGCTGCTTTCGTAAGCGGAGAGTTCAGCTGGAACATTCAACACAGCCTCGTTCACGTAATCCTGCCCGCGGTGTGACGGACACGAGGGGCCGGTTTCGTCTTTATTAGGGGCATTTTGCTGAACGGTGAAATGGCACCCCGGGGGAAGCGCCCGCGGCGCTGTCCGTGGCTAAGCTTCTCTCCCGCCACGCTCGGGCGGGCAGGGCAATTTCCAGGAGCTGAGATATCGGGACTGAGATGATTCGAATATTCGGCCGACTATTCGGATTGGCGAGCGTTCGAATCTTGATTTAAAGTTCGAATAACTGGCGAACATTGGGCCGTCCGCTTTTTCTTCCGAGTATTCGCCGCATGTTCAAATGTCAGCCGAGCATCCGAATACTCCGCATTTCGTTGCGGAAGCTGGAGAAATATATGAGCCAAATTACACATAACCAAGCAACAGGACTATCGTTTTGTATGCATGTTTGGGGGGAGGGGTCCGAGCCGAGGGCCTGGCGGCCTAACCTCCCCCTAAATGTGTGTTTCTCAATGGATTAATTTCACTTAATTTTGGCCAACGGCAGTTTCATTTCCATTTTTGGTTGTTATTTACCAAAAAACGTTTTTTATCCATTTTTAGACTGACAAAAATATTTGGTGTCCAAAATCACCTGTGATGGCGCCGAGATCCACACTGGGGGCTCATGGCCCCTGCAAAAGAATACAAATCGACACCCCTGCTTAGCGGTATGCTAATACGGGCATTGCCTATCGTTGTTTTGGCTCCTGTACATCACCATTGATGAGAACAATGCTAAGAGTGACACTACGAAGACTTGATCCTCCCCTCCCTACTGTGGCACGGATCTGCCCATTATATTTCGTTCGGAGATGAGAATCCTCCAGAATTATCTTACATTTGTTCCGTGTCTGGTAACGACGGGCAGAGACGCCGTGTCGGTGTCAGTTGCAGAATGAAGCTGGACGCTACCGTAAGGTACATCTGAGCCGGTTTATATTGTCTCTTATTGTAGTTTATTGGTATGCGTACAGAGAAACATCCGGTCTCTCAATACTTTAACCGGCATTGTGCATGCAAGAAGTTTTTGGACATATGCTGATTTCGTATCATCTATTATATCTATATCTATCTATTTGTTATATCTATCTATTACATCTATTCTTATTACGGGCATATGCTAGTCCGAAATCGAAGAGAGAAACTACGACATCGACAGTCCCTTGTATGCTATCCTGGCGAATGAAACGAGAAATTTTCGTTCCGAAGATGTGGTTGTTATTAAACACATTGTGTTTAGTACGACCTTAACCACGTTTGATTGCCGTCTTCGAACAGAAGGAGAAACGTGTACATAAATCATTTCCAAAAATCGCGTTTCGCTGCCGATGCTGGAAATACGTAAAACGGAGTGGTTAAGAGCAATTCCGAAGGTCAAGCGGAACCTAATCCTTTTAGTATTGTCTATGGATACGGTGCCGAGGAGCAAGAAGAGAGATTCCTACCAGTTCCAAGCCTGGAATAAACGTTTTCCTATATTTATCTCATCTGCTCAAACTAATCATTCCGAAGTGCCGTTTCGTACTGGCTTGACGGTTCATACCTCTGGTTATACAGCCAATCAGAGCGCCCTCTGCCGATGACGTCATGCCCCGCCCCTGTCTCGGCAGAGCTCGGCTGCCGTCCTCCCGGTACTCGGCGCCGGTCGCAGCTTCTAAATTCCGTAATTCGTTCAAGCAATTACAATTCATTTTTTTTACAGACTGTTCCGATCGTACTTTTTCGGGACCGAACGATGCAAACTTCAAAAATATTCGATCCGAATATTCGAGTGTACCCATCTGAATATTGGAGTTTCAGAACCTACTAGAATTCTCAGCTCCAGTCCGCGTTACGTGGTCCGGTTGTTGGCACGTGCCGGGAAGCCGGCGGGATGCGGTCTGCCGTGTGGGAACAATGCGGGCGGGAGCGAGGTCGCGGGCTCTCCACCTCCCTCTGGGAGGCGCTGTTTCGTCGAGCGGCCAGCCAAGGCCGGCGGCGCGGAGGCGGTTGAACGCGGCAGCGCTGGGGGATGGCTGTGCTGTCAGGTGGGAGGGGAATAGGTAGCGGATAAGCTGTCGTCCTCAGAACTCTGGATGGGAATGGTTAACGCGATCTCCTCGAGTCATTTGGTCAGCTAAATGGCCTATTGATCATTTCCTTAATTTGGCCTGAAATTTAATCTTTTTCATGACGACATGCCGCAGACTTCTGTGCACTGGACAATTAAACGCATGTGTAATTTTACGACCATCTAATTTCATTACATTAGTTTCATCTACGTTACGCTTTCGCCATGTCATGGCGTCTTGTGCTGTCCTCTTTGGACCTTTAGATCTGACATGGGTTACAGTTTTTCTTTGTACACCTGGCTTTCGTTTAGTTACACAATCGCCGTGGTATGTTCCACTTGAAACATGCAAAATTTCGGAACCCTATTGTCTACCAGATTTCGTTGCGTTTTGCGTGAGGAATTATGACGCAATACGAAATGTTGCTGCGATGCACAGAACATGACCATTGCACTTGAATCTCTTCAGATCAACTCCAAGACCAGCTGGATTGACGGCAGCTTCATCTACAGCACCAGCGAAGCCTGGCTGAACACGATGAGATCTTTTAAAAACGGCACCTTTCGGACCGACGACGGTGGAATGCCGCCCAAGAACAAGGAGCGCGTGCCCATGCTCAACTACCCTAGTCCTCATGTGCTCAAGACCCTCTCGCCGGAGCGCATGTTCTGTGAGTAGCGCTGCTCGAGTGGGGACCGAAGGCATGACACACGATGACGTGGCTTTAATTTTGAATTAAGTATAGTTAAGTATAGGCGAATTTAGTTCTAATTCATAGGTCTATTGGCATTTACAGAAGCTGACCCCGCAAATGCTTCAGTTTTTTAAACAAACGTTGCTGAGCAGTAGGTAAAACCGCATGTTGTTTGAGTAGATAACTGGGTACAGAGTTTTACTCCTTGCCATGGATTTTATACTGCCATCATGCATCTTACGTGGTCGGTACATTTGACCTTGAGCGGACCAGCTGGTTCACCATTGGCCTTGACTGAGGTCACCAAATGGTCAAGCTGCAGGCTGCGAGGTGTAGAGTTGTCAGTTGCCTTCAGGGCAGTCGTTATTTCCTCAATGGTTCACGAGATGGGGTAAAAATGTCCTCGGGTGGCTTGGGCGCAAGAGAATGGCCCGTAAAGCTCCGAGCTGTGATTGCCACTGAGCTGCGGAAAAGTCCCACTCCAAACCTGCTCACCTCGGCTGGGCTGGTACGGGCCTCCACGCCCGAGCGAAACTACAATCAGTTTTATTACAACTTTATCGCTCCTAAACCCTCTAAGTGGGCCAAGTCGACAACTAAAACGCTTTTTGCTGGCTTCTCCTGAGCAGGGGACGTTCCCAGACCCAGATCATTCACCCAGAGGCTTTTGTGGACGTTTTTCGTTCGACGTGAGGCGCCTGTCTTCACACAGCGCCTGCCCCCATAAAGCGCCTGTCCTCACACAATGCCGGCTGTTATTTCTGTCCTCACACAGCACATCTCCTGATACAGTGTTATCGTCACACGGCCGGCGTCCTCACACAGCACTTGTCCTCATACGGTGTCCGTCCCATATAACGTCATTCACACAGCTCCTGTCCTCACACGCCGCCTGTCCTCATACCTCGTTTGTCCTCACACAGGGCCTGTCCTCACACCTCGCTTGTCCTCGCTAGCGCATTCCGTCGCGGTGAACGATAGCCGGCCGCCACCCCGCTGTCAGGACGCTTTGCCCCGGGCGCCGGCCGGTCGATTTCACCAGCTCCGGCGCGCGCTCCCTCGTGACGCAAGCCGCCGCCGCCGACGACGGAGCGCGACTCGTGTGACCATTGGAGCGGATCGGCCGGTCCTCCGCCGCTGCCGGCCCCCGGCTCCCGGCTCCCGGGTCGCCGGAGCCGCCGGGGTCACGAACCCCCGCCGCCGCCGCGGGAAAGCCTGCAACGGCCCGGGCGTGGCCGTGCCCGTGTCCTTCGTCCCGACCACCGGTGGCGGCGGCGGAGCAAGGACGCCCGGGCGGCGCAGCGCGGCGCGGGAGGCGGCGCGGTCTCGGCTGCCGACTCGGCGGACGCGGACTGCACGGCGCCGGTTGGTCCGGCTCCGCGGCCCGGCCCGAATCGGTGGACGCGGGCGCTGGTCATGGGCGTCGACTAATGGCCGTGGGACAGTTCAATGCAGAAATGAATGGCCCCAGATTACAGCGTGCGGGCCGAAGTCAACACATCATTGCACCGTCACGTTTACCGAGCGGAGAAATTGAGACGTCGAGCAGGTGATAGATGCGACATGCTTGCTCCGTGTTCTCCTTCTCTGATGAATGGCCGCGTTCATCACTCATGGTTAATAATGAGACAGGTATATAAATGACATCCAAAACAGGGTTTGAAAACAGCCATTTTCGCCGTCCGCGGGCATTGAGCGCGCGCCATAAATCCACATCAGCGCGGGCCGCGGCGCCGGCGGCCGCCTCTCCGCTCGTTCGTCAGCCGCCGGCCGCGCTCGTGACGTCACGTCGGGCGGTGACGGGCGCTCGGTGCCGGCTCTGCCGGCTGCGGAGTTTCCCTGGCGCGGCCGGCGGCGGGCGGCGCCGGTCGTGCCGCCGCCGTCGCCGGATGAGACGGTCCGGCCTGCTCTCGTGACCGGCGGCGGGCTGCGATCGACGCCTCGCGTGTCGCGCCCTCCGCGCGCGGCGCGCGTGGGCTGCACGCGCTCGAGAGCTGCGCCGCGCGAGCTGCCGGAGCCGGCAGGGGGCGGGGCGGCGTTCTTCTCGCCGTCCGTGGCCGACCGGTCTGATCGATGGCGGCTCGGCGGCCAGGCTGGCCCCTCGCCGCATTAGGAGGCGCTCTGCGCAGCGGGCGAGACAGGAGCGCGCAGAAAACGGAGCCGAAGAGCCCGACTCGGACCGCTGCTCTCGAGCGAGACCGCCGCGGAAGGCAGCCTGACGTAACCGGAGCTGGCCTAGTTTCACACTGATCGTCAACGATATTTGGGCCCTTAACCTGCTCCCGGAGGCGAGCGCGGAGGAGTGGGGTCCTTTAGTGGAGGTCACCCTTCTCAGACATCGTCTGGTAGCCCATTTGCAGTCAATCGCTCGGCCGGTTTGCTGACTGGGCGTCTGGAGATGGCGCTTCACCGGTCGGTGTCTTGGGATTTACCCTCGCCACCTGGCGGTCGTTAGGCGGCCCGGCCAAATCGACTCCAGGCGTCACCCGAGGCCGCCTGCCATGAAGGGGAACTGGTTGACGGCCACGTTGTCGGGACGTGCCACTGTGCAGGATGTGGGATTATGTGGATCGTTCAGACATACGGTCCCTCGCATTTTGTCGGAGTTTCGGTTCACATCTGCATTTTGGACAAAGCAAGGTTTACTTTGATTCCCCGGTTTTTCTCGCTGTCTTTCTTGCTGCAGTTTAGCAGTGTGGGCGGGTTTGAGTCGTTTTTACTACATGACGCTACTTCTTCCCCTTATCAAACCACTGGTAAAACTTATCATTTCTCGATACGTGTCTCCTGCGTCATGCTCAAGTCAGCAGCGACTGCGGCCGTGCTCAGCGTTTATTTTTATAGGCGATGACGTGGCGACAGGCGATGACTAACAGTCATTAACTAGCCTCAGATGGCACTTTTCCAAGCGCCAACACAGACCACGGATTTCCGAAATGTAACTTGGTGGCCACGTTGTGGCCAATTGGACTGGATGGGAAAAGGTCTCAGGCCGCCAGCATAGGCCGATCTGAATAGCACATTCGTCCCTTGCCCATGAAATCAACTCAAAATAATGACTCTCATGTCCGAAACCGATTGAAGTATCGAATCATGTATTCTGTTGCTGGCGCTTTGATGAAATGCTTTGGGACAAACACGATTCAGTCTGGTGAGGTACCGCGCACGATTCCTCCATTTGCAGCCAATGGGGTCAAAAGGCTATTCATTTGATCAACATCTGAGCCGAGTTTAGCTTGAGATAATAGCGCCCCGCTACGTTGCACATGTCTCAGCCTCTGAAATGGGAGGTCCGTTAAACACGCCTTGGCATTTGCGGGTTAGCGCTTGTCACGTTCTCCTTATGACTTTCACAAAGAACATTCGCCTCATTATTTTGGCATTTATTTACTTAAATAATAAAAACATTTTTACATTGACCCTTTTCATTTCCCGTGATCATTGGTGACTTGGGCCTTTCCAGGAAAATATTGCAAAAGCATCATATTCACACTGTTTAGAGCCACCCTGTCAACGGACTCTGCTACTCCTGAACCTGAAGAGCTGCGCAGAGCACAGGCAAAGAGCTGCGCCGCACAATTTCATGAGCAAAGAAAAGGCAACGCTGCGGGGACGCTCTGTCGCCCGCGGCCACGGAGGCCTCGTCCAGTCTGGACGCCGCCTCGTGCCGGACCGCGTGCCTCGGGGCGTTTCAGCCGGCACGCGGCAGCGCCAGACGCGGCGGCGCCGTGGGCGGGTCGGCGGGCGCGGCGCGGCGCGGAAGAGGTGCGCGGCGCGCGGCGCCGACCGGCAGCCGACGGTGGCGGCCGGCTCCACTCAGGCGGCACGCCCTGCGCCGACCTTGCTCCATTTACTCGGTAATCATTGCGACAGGCAGCCGGCCGAGAAACGGCGGGCTGTCAGCGGCGGAGTCAGGCGGGCAGTCCGGGAAGCCGCAGACTGTCGGCGGCAGAGTCTGGCCGACAGTCCGGGCGGAAGTGACTGAGGCATGGCAGATTGCTGTTTATGGAGTCGGACGGTCCGAATAATGGCCAGAAGAAGACAAGTCGGCGAAAGGGCAGATAGGAGGACGATCGGAGATGACCATGGGGGAATGCCCAGATACGGACAGATGTGGTCCGGTTCGTGCCGTGATTTGAAACCAAGCATCGCACACCTCGCGACTCCTGAGTCTTTCGTTTTGGTGCACGGTTTGTCATTACTAGGCAAAAACTGGCACCCTGTGTAGAACAACAACGAAATAGACAACGATTGACTGCAGACGTCAGAGTTTCTAGATGCTGATCATATCGTTCGGTAAATAATCCTGATAACTTGCCATGAACTAAGGGGCCCTTTTTAAGGTTACGAATGATTTACAGTTTGGTGGGATCGCGATTCGATGTGTTCTAACCTTAATTTCTGATCAATGAATGGCAAAACAAAGCAATGGTCATAGTCTGGGGTTAGAAAACAAGCCACAAATAACCCATGAGTCATTGTCCCAACCAGTCGGTAGTGTTAACCTCACAAAGCCAAATGTCATTCTCTGTCGTGATACCGAGGAAAACTTTTGCAGGACCCGTGACAAGACATTAATCGCGGTTCCCGAGTTTGTTGACCTTGCATGTCATATTCCCGAACAGGCACCACGAGAAGTCCGACACGCCCATCGGACAGGCGCCGGTGCCGCTGACACCTCTGGCTGTCAGAAAGGGGCCGATGTCTGTAGCGTGGTTTTCTTCTTCTGTCCGAGCTGACGCCTCAGATGCTGCCGGCTTCGTCGTCATTCGAGACCGGGAGCTCACCTGCGTGTAGATAAAGGGACTTTGATCCTGCCTGTACGATCTATGCAAAACAATATTTTGGGGTTTCCCGTCGGTGTGTGTCTTTCATAACCTGCCAGTGGAAGCGTTCGTAGCAATGCAACTGCGAGCTCGTACTTGGGTGCATGCAAATTTTTATGCGAGTCGCAAATTGCTACTTGAAAATGTTTAATAAATAACTGAGTTGTAACGTACTATTATTTCACGGTGTTCGTTTATTTTGGATGCACGATTTATTAGTGTCCGTGGCTTTGGATGTGCTTAGGTTCGGGCAGGAATAAGAGAGGTAAATACGGAACGGAGCAAGTGCTCGCCACAGGTACCAAAACATTTGATTACACATTAGGTTGTGTTTTACTCTCGTTCTGAAGCCAGACGAAACCAATATTTTTGAAGCAACATCTGCGAATGGTCCGATCGTATTTGTTTTCGCACAAAGGAAATTACTTTTGTTGGTCACACCATGCTTGTAGAGAAGCCGATATGGTATTCAGTCCCAGGGATACAACAGAACAGCGACTCACGGTACAACACAGTCCACTTGGCCGTTTGGCAATCTTCCATGCAACATTTGAGGTCCACTAAATTACCTTTTCCCTGGCGCCAAAATGCAAAACGCCTGAGGTCCGCCAGTTGCAGCTGGCAGCAAAACAACGGCATGTGCATGTTAGGTCGGTGAAAAAAAGCACTAGCAGTTAGTCCGATGCTGATATGCCTTCCATGGGTCTGGTTTCTTCCACTGGATTCATTGTTCATTTCATTCATCGGTGTTAGGGGAATCCAGATACCGGCCGGTCGCCAGGAGTCCCAGCGAGGTCCGCCGGCGCACGTGCGTACGTCGCTGCTCCTCCTGATCGATTATGCAGGCAGCACCTGTCGCGACAGCGGGGAGTGTACCGGGTTCTCCCCGAGCGTCTGGATGAATCACTGCGCGTCTGTTTCAGTGCTCGGCGACGAGCGGACGAACCAGAACCCTGCGCTGCTCGCCTTCGGCATCTTGTTCTTCCGGTGGCACAACAAGGTGGCGATGCGGGTCCAGAAAGAGCACCAGGACTGGAGCGACGAGGAGGTGTTCCAGCGGGCCCGGCGCATCGTCGTGGCCACCCTCCAGGTGAGCGGGCCGGCGACGTCGTCGCAGAGGGGCGGCGCTGGGCAGCCACCGCCACGGAGAGAACGGGGCCGCGATTACGGGATGAGGGGGCCAGGGTAGCCCTGGGGAGACTGGCGTGTGGCGGTCCGGCCGGGGCCACCCGCTGCCTCCTCGCGGCGCTGTCAGTCGGAGCGCGGCCGTCCGTGCCGGTTCCGACGTCCGGCGTATCCGCCGCCTCCGCCAGCGCCGGCCGGCCAGCTCCTGCTGCCGCCCGGTGGGAGCGCCGCGCCGGCCGCTGCACTGATGCACCGCCAGCAGTCATAACATCCGCGGCAAAAACGCGCGGTCGTGCGGCGCCGCCGTGCAGGCCGGTCCCGGCGGCCATCGGGCGGAGCTGCAGGACTCTGCCCCCCCCCCCCCCACACACACACACTGAGCCGTGGTGGCTGCCTTGTTGCTCCCCGTTCGGGCGGGTCCGCCTGCTCAGCTCGCCGGGCGGCTGTTTCCTGTTCTCGCGCGGGCTTTGCCCGTCGCCCGCGCGACTTGTGGTAAAGTTCACGTCACTGGCCGCTTCCTGCTCGCCCCCTCCCCGGCTGCCGGCCTGCCGGCGTCTCTCCGCGTCCCGTGCTTCCGAAACGTCCAGTCGATTCTATCCCTCGCGCCCGGGCTTTTCCCAGACTTCGCCTGGGCTGGCGGGGCCACCTAGACCGGCGCGAGGCTGGCGGCGGCGAGGGTTTTCCTGACCTCGAAGGCGGACGTGCTGCCACCCCCGCGGCGCAGCGTCTGGCCGGAACCAGGCGCGGAGCCGCGCCATCGCCCTGCGTCATCGTAACGCCGGCTGTCCTCCGCCGCAGAACGTCATCATGTACGAGTACCTGCCGGCCTTCCTGGGCGACGCCGTCGATCCCTACGAGGGGTACCGGGCCGATGTTCACCCGGGCATCAGTCACGTATTCCAGTCGGCTGCCTTCAGGTGAGATGAGCAGCTTTTGGCGGCGGCCGCAGCGTCAGGGAAGATGCTGCATTCACGACACAAGTGCTGTAACTCAACAGGCTACATAACGCAAGCGTTTTCGTATGAAGCTGTTTGCTGTATTAAACACGTGACCTCTAATCGTATCTATCTGTCTGTCTGTGGTTAAGAGCAACCCGGGATCTTGAACGCTGGTCCGTTGGCAGCAATCGTTTGGTAGTACCAGGCCGTCATACAACGTTGCAGCTGTGGAGCGGTAAGCAACGTTCACAAACAGGGTCTCTGTACAACAGTGATTCAGCGTGGATTTTTCCTTCGCCATTAGGCTATTGTACGGAGTGCATGGAGCGTGATCCTGCCAGTTTGTTTGTGGCGCCGCAAAACCGCTAGCTGAGATAATTATCCGATTATTTATTGAGCACGCAGATCACAGCTCACTCTGACAGGGTTTTGCCGTGGATATTAATCTGACTGTATGAAAACAAAAAAGAAATGCGAGAAGATAAGGGACGCGGGGTTAAAAAAGGAGACAGTCGCAAATACCTCTTTGTCTGTTAAAAATGATCAAAGACATATGCGCGACGCTAAGCATAGGAAGTTGCCTGACTTTGCTCGATAAAAAGGGCGGTC
Organism: Capitulum mitella; assembly: GCA_030062745.1. Taxonomy (NCBI): domain Eukaryota; kingdom Metazoa; phylum Arthropoda; class Thecostraca; order Pollicipedomorpha; family Pollicipedidae; genus Capitulum; species Capitulum mitella. The sequence goes on from CP099844.1 coordinate 28,221,113, forward strand.
GCTTAACTTGAATGTGTTCACAGTCGTGACCACCAATTTGCTAGCGTGCTGGCCATCCGTCCGTGCGCAAAAAAGTATCGCCGTGGCAAGGTTCTACTGGTATGAAAGCCGCAGCCTCTTCCGGCCTGCTCCGGGGCTACTGGTGGGCCTTTCCGCCCAGTCTAATCATCTCCTCCCTAGCCCCATAATCCGGAAAATACCGAGGACTACCGGCGCACGTCCCGGCGGCCCTCCCCCCCCGCCGCCGGCGCGCTCTGGAAGCCCGGGTGTCCGCGATCACGCGCCAGGGCCGCTCGTCTTCAGATAGGGATCGTCCTCGCCCGGTCTGGGCCGAGATCGGCCGCAGATGGCCCGCTCTGACCCGGCCGCTCGTCTGGCTGGCGGCCTGGCCTCGCCGGGCGTGGACGGCTGGACGACCGCCGCTGTTCTGTCGCGGAGGGAACCGGACTGCGCCGGTCGCGAGCCCAGGAGTCGCGCTCTGCTCCGTTGTTGCTGGTGTCGTTTGTGGCGGCACTGCCGTCAGCGCGGCCCGACGCGAGGAAGAGCTCTCTGATGACGCTCTCAGCCTTACGCGTTGATTGACTGCAAGGTTTTTGGGTTCATTGGTGTGGCGTTCATAGGAAATGGGAAAAATGGGCAACTTTGATTGAGATATGTCGTTAAAATGCATGTATTTTTCGGAGGGACACATTAACTGTGGTGCTGTTCGATGTTTACTTTGGACAATTAATTTTGTGTGGAAAATGTAAGGTACTGACATTGATCAGACTTAAGGAATGCGTAATAAATGGGTTCTTTGTGTGGATGCTCCGTCTAGTATGCATTTCAGGGATATTCCTTTTTCCGCATGTCACTCAAATGGGTAAATGCAGAAAGGCTTGACCAACGTGGCTGAACAGAGAGGGAAGAAGTTATCCTGGACATACTGATTCGATCTGTAAATGTCGTAACTCGATTTCGCAAGCTAGTTGGTCTGGTTTTACGATCACGGTAGCGAGCGATTCTTTGGCAAGCTATACACACACGATCTACCGTCACGATGTAGGTTTGAGATGAAGCGAAGTATCGACATTGAGACTAGACTAACCGTTTTGTTGGCTGGGCGCGTGAAGCAATTGGTTGCATGATGATCGCGAAATTCGACGAGCTAGGAAATCAGTGACGGAAATGTACATGGCCAGAATATGCCAATGGCGCACAGCCTGGATCTAAGTTAAATTTCAACGCCAGCTGTCTTCAATTGTGCGTGTTCTCTTTTTGCGCACCTTCAGCCTGTGACGAGACATCGGCGCCGTCTTCCGTCCTCAGATTCGGGCACACCATGATCCCGCCCGGCCTGTTTCGACGAGACAAACAGTGCAACTTCAAGAAGACGGCCACCGGCGACGTGGCTCTGCGCCTGTGTTCCACCTGGTGGGACTCCAACGTAGGTTGAACCTTCAGAAACAGTACAGACAAACGTTGCGTTGCAACTGCTTGCAAATTAGAGATTTGTTCCAAACCTCTACGGCGCGAAAGCTTAAATATCACGTTAGCTCTTGACAAGGATCCATACCTTAGGTGATTTTTTTTAATTTCAACCTGCTGCTTTTTGCCAGAGTTATCAAGATACGTGGCAAATCTTGGCGTGGCTTATGGATGAAGCATAGTTCCCACACATAGCTGTACTTAAACTTTAGGGTATGGCTCATATAGCTTCTTTTTTTCTTTTTATTTTCTTTTTTTCTATAATTTCTAACGCCAGTTGTCTCTTGAAGTAGCACCAGTGTGACTAAAAGAAAAAAAAACAAGGAAGCAAATACAACAGAACGAAATTTTCAAGCAATATGTTGCTAAAATCTGCTGTGCTGTGAAAAGATGAAACAGACGTTTCGCTCGATGGTGGCGCCATCTGTCGTAGTCTCGGATGAGGGGCTCGCAGGTGGCACCACCATCACTGCCATACCCGTGTCCCACGGCGAGCTCTCGGCATAGCCTGCGCTTTCTGTCAGACTGCGTCCTGTTTACGCATACACTGTATTCGTCCTGCCTTGTTTTTCACTGATGGCAACATTATCTTCTTACCTTACGTCATATTATATTTTCCTTTTAACATTTTGTTGGCGAAAGCTTCATCACTTCAGACGTTAGCAACAACTAGTTAGGCATGCATGGCCTGAAACAAACATCGTGGATGGCACTTGACATGCGGCAGTATCTACCGATCTTGCAGATGTCGAATAATTAGAAAACGTTTTAAACGGACGGGGACCATTACGTTAGTCAGACCCCAACGGTACAGTCGCGCCAAATGGTGATTCCAGCCAAGCATCCATCATCGGCTTCGTCGACGGTCTTTCACCTGGACCTAACGTCACGTTTGTGCTCAGAATATTCCAGTTACTTGCATTTTCGGGAGGATATCGACTGAGCTCATTTTATTTGACATTTTCTTATATTCTGGGCCAGCAAATTATTGGGGAGTTATTTTCGTTCAGGCATTTCAGAACAATGGCGCCGAAGACTTGCGGCGAAGCGTGCGCATTTTTTCTGGCATACCTGTGCGTCGTAAATAATTGGTAAATACTGATTCCACTCAAAAGCGTTATCGTATGTATCCTGTTGCATATGCTACAACATACAGGATATCCTCTTGTACATGTTTGACCAGTAATTAATTCACTGAGGCAAAATTTGGTACCAGATTTCCCGCTTCTCGCAGCAGCTGCCGAAAAATCTTGGAAACCCGAAAAACCAGGCTAGAAAGCAAGCCAGCACGCATTCAGAAATCCACTCCGTCGCCACCTGTAGAACTGTGTTCAGCCCCTCTGTGCGGTCGCTCCCTCACTTGGCCCGAATCACCGGACACGTTGTCGACAACCTGGCGCTGACCTCAACCAGTCTGACCTTGCCGTGGCCGGCGCGCCCACAGGACGTGCTCCAGGACAGCACGGTGGAGGAGCTGCTGATGGGCATGGCCTCCCAGATCGCCGAGCGGGAGGACGCCGTGCTCTGCTCGGACGTCCGCGACAAGCTGTTCGGCCCGATGGAGTTCTCGCGCCGCGACCTGGGCGCCCTCAACATCATGAGGGGCCGCGACAACGGCCTGCCCGACTACAACACCGTCCGCAAGTGCTTCAAGGTACGAAAACGAACGAGGAGAGGTGGGGGAGGGACGAGATTGGTCCTGCACACTCATGATGAAATCCCATGGCTCGTAAGCCGGACTGCGCGCGTATGTCACCGTATGTCATGCGCATGCGTATGTCGCGTATGTCGTATGTCATGGCTAGGGTGTACAGATCAAGCCTCAACCCTTGAAGGCGCGGTTGTAAAATGGGATGCGTAATTCTGAAATGCGAGAAAGAGTCGCAACGTGACCACTTGCCAAAGGAAAACCATACTTGTTTACACAAACAGTTGGCGCAATATATAAACCTGGGTAATGTGATATCCACCTTCCGCGCAATCGGTCGCTGTGATGAAGTGACAAGCGGCCGGGAATCGCGTCTGTTTGGTCGGCGGTCTCCGCTGATCCCCAGAACACGCGACAATGTGATCAGCGGCGATTCGGTCACGACACGGACCGTCCGGACGCGAAATCAGTCGGGCGCGATCGTGATGTTCCCTGATTACCTCCGCACCGCGGTGGCGCCGCGGAAAAGGTTTCGAAGGGAAAGGCGAACCTGACGTCATGCGGTCGACCGCGGTTACAGCACCGCGATGAAGCGCCGATAGAGCACCGATGGTCGTCGTCGACCGTTTCCCGGACTACGCAGTCTGTCTGGCGTGACTGGACGTTTTTTTGTCGCCTGTGGACCCTGCTGTACCTGTCGCTCATAATCTGCACGTCGTCTTTGGCCCGTATACGGCGCTGCCACTCCTGTTACCTGCAATCTGTCTGGTGCGGATTTCCCGTGATCTGTCGGGGTCCACCATCTGCTGTCAGTCTGCAGCGTGTGTCCCTGGTCGTCTGTCTGCAGCCTGTCTGCTGCATATCTACCGGGGTCTGCCATCTGTTTCATCTCTGCTGTGGGTCCGCCCCGGACTGCCGCCCGTTATCTGTCTGGCTGTTGGTATATCACGTGTCTGTCTGCCATGTGCGTCTCTTACTTGGTGTGCCGCTTGCTGTGCGTCTGGCTGCCGACATTACCATGGTCCCGTCGGACGCCTGCAGCTGCGGAGGTCTACCATGTGCGTAGCGTCTCTCCCTGTCTTCCGGCCTGTTTTTCATGCCTCGTGCCTCACTTCCGGCTCTGCTGCACAGCTGCCGATGGTCACCAACCTGACGCTGGTGAACCCGGAGCTGAGCCGCAAACACCCGGAGATCTTCGACGAGCTGATGCGAGTCTACGGCGGCGACATGATGAACATCGACCTGTACGTGGGCGGCATGCTCGAGAGCAGGGACGGTCCGGGCGAGCTCTTCAGGGCCATCATCAAGGAGCAGTTCCAGCGACTCCGGGACGCCGATCGCTTTTGGTTCGAGAACACGGAGAACGGGTGAGTGGGCGACGGAATCAGGTCGGCAGGGCGACTGAGACGACAGGACAAAACGCGGAGGGTGATCGGATGGAACGATTGCGTAGCTTGCGTAATATGCCTGTGGCACATCGCTGTGTAGATAAAGAATAGTGGTATTCGTCATTCACCTGTCGTTCTGAAGGCGCTGACGCTATAAATCGGACTATTTGATGAGTACCGCTCGAACGAGTTTCTTGGTTGCTTCCCAGCGTGTTTAAGGACCACGAAGTGGAGACCATCAGGAAGGTGCGCCTGTTCGACATCATCATCGCCACCATGGACATCGGACCGGGTGACATCCAGGAGAAGGTGTTCTTCCACACGGCCGACGACCCGTGTCCCCAGCCTGTGCAGCTGAACGCCAGTGAAATGGAGCCTTGCCGCTACCTCAGCGGGCACGACTACTTCCAGGTGAGCTGGGAGACCGTTTCCCCGCCCTAGCAAGAGGTGTCTGTTGCATGACTGCGCTGCCGTCAGTTGGTTGTTGGCCGATTAGTCGTCCATGCTTCCGTCGTTCTTTCGGCTGCGGTAGCTCGTGTGCCCACGTGGCGATGATCTGACCCGGACGTCCTGTTGCAGGGGAGCGAGGTTCCGTACATCTACGCCTGCATCTTCCTGGGCGCAGTGCCACTGCTCACGGCCGGCGCCGCGTACGGCGTGGTCAAACTCATGAACCGCCGCCGGCGCCGCTACCGCATGAAGCAGGAGGAGAACAACAACGGCAAGTCCACCGACAAGATGTTCGTCACCGAGTGGCTGCATCAGAACCACAAGCGCAACGTCAAGATCAAGTTCGGCCCGGATGTGGCGTTCGTGACGCTCAACAGGAAGGGCGTCAAGCTGAGGACAGCGCGCTTCAAGGGCACCGAGACGGTGGTGGTGGAGGTGACGGAGGACACGCACAAGAAGCCCATGTGTCTGGTCCGCGGTACCGAACGACCATGACGTGGTGCTCGAGTTCGAGAACGTGAACACACGAAAGCGGTTCCTCTCGAAGTTGGAACAGTTTCTAGTCGGTCATGGAAAGACTATGGAAACCGTTTCCACTTCGAAGGAGCCCATGCTGCAGAACGCGGAGACCAAGGAGCGGCCGGCAGAAACGTCTGGAGCATTTCTTCCGCGAGGCCTACGCTCTCACGTTCGGCCTCAAACCGGGCGAGAAGAGGAAGATGGAGGTCTCGAACGACATCATCATGGTGATGCGCACATCGCTTACCAAAAAGGAGTTCGCCAGTGCGCTGGGCATGAAGGGAGACGCGGTGTTTGTGCACAAGATGTTCAACGTGGTTGACAAGGACGGCGACGGACAGATCAGCTTCCAGGAATTCCTGGATACGGTGGTGCTTTTCTCGAGAGGCACCATCGACAATAAGTTGCGCATCATCTTCGACATGTGCGATAACGACAGGAACGGCACCATCGACAAGGACGAGCTGTCGGAGATGCTGCGCTCGCTGGTGGAGATCGCCAAGACCAACAGTCTGACGGATCTGGAGGTCACTGAACTCATCGACGGCATGTTCAAGTCGGCAGGCCTGGAGGACAAGGATGTCATGACGTACGAAGACTTCAAACAGCTCATGAAGGAATTCAAGGGTGACCTCATCGCGATCGGTCTAGACTGCAAGGGCGCCAAACAGAACTTCTTGGACACATCCACCAACGTTGCCAGGTAAGAGGAGCTGGCTCTGTTCCGGAAATTTTGCGTGGCTTAGTTGTGCTGCATTTACTCTGGCTGATGGTCCAAGACATCGTTTCATGCAGGAACACGTCCCTGGAGGTTTTTTTTTGTTTAACTCGGGGCACAAAACTAGTCAAATATAGTCATAGTCAAAATAGGCATAGTCAAAATACCGGGATTAAATTTGAGTCACCAATTCCCAGTCCAATTTCAAGGCCACACGGCTGAAGCACATGCTGCGTAAACAATTTCCTGGCCCCAATTTCAAGGCCACACGGCTAAAGCACATGCTGCGTAAACAATCGCCTGGCCCCAATTTCAGGACTACAAGGCTAAAGCACATACTGCGTAAACAATCGCCTGGCCAGATGTACATATCGCACGCGCATGAGCAGAGTGCCAGTGTCCACTCCATTTCAGAATGCCCAGCTTTCACATGGACGCCTACAACGAACGACGTGAGCACTGGTTCTGGAAGAGGTGGGACAGCTGGGTGACTTTCCTGGAGGAAAACCGGCAGAATATCTTCTACCTGTTCGTCTTCTACGTCATCACGATCGCCCTCTTCGTCGAACGATTCATCCGTAAGCGTTTTGTAGGATGGCGGTGGAGAACGTCATGACATGCTCTATACCCTGGTTTGGTTAAAGGAGAGGGGGGCATTGCATCGAAATGAGGAACGTTTGCAACCTAGCCGGTGAGGAGTAATTGTACAAAAAACGATCAAAACCGTTACGCTGGCTAATCCTAGGCCCGAAAGCTGGCATGAAATGATAGACGTTGTTTTAAAGTCGAAATCCGAGGGGAGGAGAGATGACGTCTCTCACAGTGCAATATTTACGACGACATTGTCCTAACTGGAGTGTTTTTGTTCTCGTTTTGCAGACTACAGCTTCCTGGCGGAGCACACAGACCTACGGCACGTCATGGGCATCGGCATCGCCATCACTCGAGGCTCTGCGGCCTCCCTGTCCTTCTGCTTCTCGCTGCTGCTGCTGACCATGTCCAGGAACGTGCTGACGCTGATGAAGAACTACTCGATCCACCAGTACATCCCCATCGACTCGCACATCCAGTTCCACAAGATCGTGGCCTGCACGGCGCTCTTCTTCACCATCCTGCACGCGGTGGGCCACCTGGTGAACTTCTACCACATGTCCACCCAGAGCCTGGACAACCTGCGCTGCCTCATCAAGGAGATGACGTTCCAGAGCGACGCGCGGCCCGGCATCGGCTTCTGGCTCTTCAACACCCTGACCGGTGGGAGTTCTGGGACGGAGTTCTGCGCACTTGGCCAGTCTGTGTCGGAATGTCTGACGCTAGCGATAAGTAACCCAATGGGACTTTATCCGTGATACTGAATTACTGGATTTGAAACATTTGAATCGGGTGCATTCATAAATACTGAGCGAACGAACAGTTCTAAACGTGATTAATTCACGCCTCAGTATTTGCTCATAGTTCCTGGCATCCTACGCACGTGTAATACAGGTCGTGATGTTATGTGTCTGGCACGTCTGTTCACAGGAGTGACGGGCGTGATACTGTACATAATTGTCATCATCATCTTCATCTTCGCACACCCACTGGTCAGGAAGCGAGCTTACAAGTACTTCTGGTACTCTCACTCGCTGTACTACCTGCTGTACATCCTGAGCCTGATGCACGGACTTGCCCGCCTCACTGGGGCTCCCAGGTGAGTACTGCCTGCTGTACATTGCATCTCTAATGCATGCCCCCGCCCGGCCAACGCCCACGGGAGTTGGCACACGCCGAAAGAAGGTTCTGCAGCTGCTTTCTGCACGTGTCGGTGCTTTTGTTGCGCGGCTTCTGGCGTCAGAGTTAATATGTGTTTCCTTGATTTGCTTCTCACGCAATCGAAATGACCTTTCGGGACAGAGGAAAGAAAAAGCTGTGTTTTATGAAGGCTCAGGGTCTGTCCTGTATCTTTGTGTCAGGTTCTGGATGTTTTTCATCGGGCCGGCGATTGTGTACACTTTTGACAAGATCATCAGTCTGCGCACAAAGTACATGGAGCTGGATATCATCGAGACGGAGCTGCTGCCCTCAGACGTCCTGAAGATCAAGTTCTACCGACCTCCGAACTTCCAGTATCACTCGGGTATGTGGAGAACCGACCGTGGTGGTCCTAGACCACAAAGTAAAATAGCCGATAAGTTTGTCGTTTCCATCAGTTGAAGACATCTGAGGAACATTATGTCCCGTCGCTATTTGAAATAGATTGTAAACTGTGTATGGCTGATAAGTAAATAGCCACGAGTAACTACCTATGAACAACCTTGACGGTGTCGCCTTCCTTTTAGTTCCTAAAAGTGCAGGGTGCTCTTTACCCTTGAACTGCCACGGAGACCACTGCCTTCTATCGCATTTGCCTGCGAAAGCGTGACGGTTCCTTTGTCGCCTCTCCCTGAAGGCACCGTTAGTGGCCCTTTATTTTCTCTTGAGGGTGCTTTCAATGGCCCCGGGTTCACTGCGGTGCGGTGTAACCCGCACCTGGCTTGCTCCCCGTGACGCCGTTTCTGCTGCCCCGCAGGCGAATGGGTCCGCGTGGCGTGCACGGGCGTCGGAGACGAATACCACAGCTTCACACTGACCTCGGCGCCGCACGAGAACTTCCTGTCCTGCCACATCAAGGCACAGGGCCCGTGGACCTGGAAGCTGCGCAACTTCTTCGACCCGGTCAACTACGTGCAGGACGAGGACGCTCCACCGCCTCGAGTGAGACTCTGGGCGGGTTGTGCGGGTTGTAACAGCCTTCTGTGTTCGTGAAAAGATTGCGCGCAAGGTTTCTGTAAATTTTTCGCCTGGCTAGCCGAATGATGTCAGCATGTGTAACCAACATTGCCAGTCGAAGCGCATGAACTTGAGTAAAGATCTGTTATGGATATAGAATAGCCATAATATAATTTTGTTTATTGGACACTTGTCTGGAAGTCCGTACCAAGCTCACTGACAGAACAGACTTCGGAATTAGCCAGATGTATTTTTCTTTGTTCGATTTTTTAAAGCGTCCGTGATTTGCCATGGTGATGGGGTTGGGGTTATGCATGGTTTGAGTGAATTCATTTGCATGATTCCTGGAATCGCACAAGTAGGTTAGATTTCAACGTAGCTTTGTTTTACGACATATAGTGTCACGTAATCTTGAATGACAGCATGCAGTGCATATGGCTGCAGTCCTGTGCGACATAACGTTGGCCAAAGTACACCCCTGAAACCTCCCTCGCTTACCATGGTTGCTTCCCCAGGCTATGGATATTATATTGGCTCGGTCCGATTCGTGCATGCTGCTCTTAAAAGTAATCGGTGATTTCAAACATCACAGCATGTTGTGTCTAAGGAACGCGTGCTGTATTCATGATCCATTGAAACCCGTAAAGTTATTGTCAGCCATCGAGCCCTCGAGCGACAGTAAAGTGGAACTGCTGAACCGTTCATTAGTGTAGGCGGGCTTTACACCTAGTCAATGCCCCTTCACGTACGAATCATAATTTGTGGTCATTGCTTTCAGTGCAAATGCAATTTGTTTCGGTTTTAGTTTTAGCCATCGGTATCGCACGCACCACTTTGATGAGCTTTGGTCACCTTCTGCCTAGGGTCGGGGTTTCCTGTACATGTTTGATGCTACCAGTCCCTATAAGCACGTCGTATTTGAATGAGGTTTAGTCATCAAGCGTCTGGGTCGCCAAAAGGCACCATATGTTTGAGTCCTATGTTATGTGCTGAAGCCCAGAACTTCAATCTGACGGCAAGGATCACTGCGTCGCCTAATTTCGTGCCGACATGACAGCCTGCGCCTCCGTCTGGCAGATGCGACTGGAGGGGCCGTTCGGGGGCGGCAACCAGGACTGGTACAAGTTCGAGGTTGCCGTCATGGTAGGCGGCGGCATCGGCGTCACGCCGTACGCCTCCATCCTGAACGACCTTGTGTTCGGCACGTCCACCAACCGCTACTCGGGCGTCTCCTGCAAAAAGGTACAAGTTTCGAATCTGTTTCGGCTATGGCGTCGAAATCCAGCGATTTTAGTTGTTCATTGATGTTGCCGACTTGCAGTGAACGTCGTTTCTGATGGCGTTTGTCTGCTGGTGGCTGATGCCTGGTTAAAAATGACCGCTTTTGTTCTGCACATTCTAAAAGTCAGTTTTTTTTTCTCCCTTTGATAACACTTTTTCCTACGATGAAGGCGGCTTGCCATTTCGGTCTAGGATTAAACGAAACGTATTCTGTCTGCTTGTCACCAAACTCCTGCAACATCTGTCGCAACGAATTGATGTTTTCCTCCAAAGGTGTACTTTTTGTGGATCTGCCCGTCGCACAAGAGTTTTGAGTGGTTCATTGATGTTCTCCGCGATGTGGAGCGGAAAGACGTCACCCAAGTCTTGGAGATGCATATCTTCATCACTCAGTTCTTCCACAAGTTCGACTTGAGGACGACGATGCTGGTAAGATAAACATAGACGCTGCTTAGTAATGCTGTTATCGTTGCCAAAACATAACAGTGAACCTTAAAATAGGATCGCAGAAGCATCTTTGTGGTATGGTGGTCCGACTGTTCGTATTTTTCTTATCGATGACTGTGAATTCCTGTTTTAGAGGCAATCTTTTTAAGATTTAGCTTGCACTGTGAGTGGAGAATAGTTCAGTAGAACTGTTGAACATCATGTGATGGTCATTTTCAGTACATCTGCGAAAATCACTTCCAACGCCTCTCCAACCGGTCGATGTTCACCGGACTGAAGGCGGTCAACCACTTCGGAAGACCAGACATGGCGTCGTTTTTCAAATTCATCCAGAAGAAGCACAATTACGTGAGCACCTTTTTGCCCTGCTGAGCTAACTGCTGCCGTTACCAAGATGAATTAAAAAATACCTTGTTGAGCGTTCGGGTCAGACATTGCTTGATGCACCAAGGTCACAAGGATATTGAGGCATAGAAGGATATTGAACGTCATTGAATTATTTGAATACCGAACTGATAATGGAAACATTGAACGAACGTTGAACATTGGACGTTAAACGTTAAACGTCTCTGAAGTGGAGTGATTCTGTAGGGTATACATGCATTCGTCATTTGTGTTTCGTTAATGGGCATCTTAGGTTTAGGTGTGTCCTGCTTAGGCCGGCTAGTGCCGCAATGCCACCGGTGGGCGCGCTGGTTCCAGCGTGTGATTTTTTTTAATGCCGGCTGGCAGGTTTTTGACAGATTCGCCCCCATCCCGAGTCAGCTCGCTAGCCTCAACTCAGCGTAGACTTGTCGCTCTTCGTAGTGTTTGTTTTTTGGCATGGGCCGTAGGCATTTTGTCTCATGTTGCAATCTAACCATTCTTCATAACTTTTAATTTCCTTTAATCAGCACGAGTAGCTACAAAAAATGCGTTATTCTTGCCGAGCCACGCCTTATTATCGCCTCCTATGTCTGACGAACTCTGGAGCTTTTTCGGCTGACGGCTACCCCGCGGACAGGTGTCCAAGATCGGCGTGTTCAGCTGCGGGCCGCGGCCGCTCACCAAGTCCGTCAGCACGGCCTGCGACGACGTCAACAAGGGCCGCAAGCTGCCCTACTTCATCCACCACTACGAGAACTTCGGCTAGAGACGGCGCGTCCGGCGGCACCGCGGCGGCCGTTGCGGACGAAGCGGGCGGACGAAGCGGGCGGCGGGCCGGCGCCCGGCGTGCCCTCGGGTCGGGCTGGTGCGGTCGAGGTCTGGTTTGGTCCGCCGGCGCCCGGACCCAGGACAAGGCCGCCCCGGGGAACGGCGGCGCCGGCTCCGCTGTCCGCGGCGCAGGTGTCCGGACACGTCAGTGCGGGCGACGCGGAGAGGACGGAGCCGGCGCGAGGCTGGCCGACCGGGTCCGGCGGCGTTCCGTCCGGCGGCGACGGCCTCTCGCCCCGGCGCAGAGTCGGCGCCGAAACTCTGTGTTCCTATGTGCGTTTGCGGCTGCAGACGCGGACTGCAGGACCCAGGACCCGGCCGCGAACTTCGGCGCCGCGGCGGCGCCGCTCGAGCCGCGCTCGACGCCGCTGCTGACTGACCGACGACGCGGCGGCAGAGGCCTCGAGGCTCGCCGGCCCACCGGAGACGATGGTCGAGGATTATCACGTGTGGGCTATACGGGATAGAAGTCTTTCGTAATCTTAACGGTGCGCCGGACAGGTCCGACGAGTGCTCAGCGTTCGACAGGAAGGGACGGTGCCTCGCGCCTGTTTTGTGCTGCGTGCCTGCATGGACTAAGTGGCGAGCGAAAGACAGCTCTCAGATCGACGTATTTATATCAGTATGCATGAACGACGATGATGGCTGATGGGATGTCGTGTATGTTTTATTACCCGATGCTGGAATCATTAATGCTACGCCCGCATGCAGATGTTTCGATTAGTTAATTTCCGACTTTAAATGTTCCTGTCGTCCGCTTGTTCTTTCTGGTCCACTGAAGTAGCACCTGCTTCGAATGTATGCTTTTATGTTCTATCGTCATGGCTATTTTTCTGAATAAAACATGTGTACAACAATCACTGTGTACTGCAACATCGGAAATTAGTACGTACATTCGCCGCCTTTCCGTGTAGCATCATTTTAATGCCCGTGGTTAATGATGCAGAAAAGCACCTAAGCTTAAATGTGTCAGTCAGTCCGTATGACAAGAAGAAAATCTATGTTTTGATATTTCATTACAGAAATTTGATGGCAAGAGCAGCCATACGACGAGTGAATTTCGCTTTAATAAGGAATCAGATTAACCGGCTTGGCCCAGCAGTAACACCATTTTGCGGTCAAATAACTTACCACTATTTGGAATGGGACCATGCAATTTTGCCAGAGCACGTTTTTGGTCTACGTGAATATATTGGGGTGACGTTTTCCCTGTCAGTTTTTTTGATGATGATTGAAACTGTTCATCACTGTCAGCGCAAGATATAATGCGCACGCCTGATGTCTCGTCAGACAATCCCCTGGAACCAAAGCCTTAACGATTAATTAATTTGTTAACCTTAGCGATTTAAACGAAATAATAAAATACAATGGTAAATATCCCGTAGCGCTGTGACATGCACGACGTGAAACAACTGTCCACAGCAAGATTTAAAGATTCAGGCATTAATGGTTTGCACTGATGGTTGGCTTTAACAAGCAATTAAATTAACCGGCCCGACCCAGCTGTACGCCATTTTGTGGCCGAATAATTTAGCAACCACTTGGAACGGGATCATGTAGTTTTACCAGAAAGTACTTTTTAAATCGTTAAGGTTAACAAATTAATTAATCGTTAAGGCTTTGCAATTGATCACGCAATGCCTCAACATGCACGCTTTTTGTCTACGTGGATATTTTGGGGTAACGTTTTTACTCGTGAGGTTTCTTGACGATCATTTAAACTGTTCATTAATGCCTGAAAAAATATAACGCGCATGCATAATGTTTCATCAGACGATTCTTCGGAGTAAAATAATTAAATACGGCAAGAAATATCTGCTAGAACTGTGACATGCACGTCATAAAACGACTATCCGCAACAGTATTTAAAATGCATGTACTTAGTTTCAAAAGAAACTCAAAAGACATCGTTCCTCATGCGCATCATACCATTTAATCGTGTTTCCGTATGGGAGGGAGAGAGCTTCAGAAAGGCCTTCCAGTCTGTCGCTCGTCATTCCCAAGGATTTATTTTTGCGTATTAATGCAAATTTTTGCCTTTTGTTTTGATCAGGAGAAGAACCCCGCCAAGCTTTTTGCAGGCACCACAGGCCATTTTTGGCACGTTTGAATGCAAGAGAAAACACCGGTCAGAAATCAAGCCTAAAAATAGAGCGTAAAACCTCATATGCTTGTATGTATAGGTAAATAACTGAGCAACAGTACAAAAACATGTTTGCTGACCTGAGATCAGGTCGCAAAGCGATGTCAAGGTCATAATTAGAAATTGAATGTGATATATAACATATATATATTTGTATATTTATATACAATTTTGGTGCTCTTTCTCATCATGAAAAAACGAAATGTGTACGACGCAACAAAATGTTCTCTGTTTGTGTTTTACGTTTCAAGCCGATATCAGGTCAGGTAACAGAGCTATGATCTAAAATGTTCTAGTTCGCACAGTTTATTCTGGTGGTTAAAAACATAACTTTCCAAAATATGGTCAGACTGATTTATCGGAATCGTTTTAAAACGCTATGAAATAAACCAAAGACAAATATATGTAGTTCAGAGGCTATGTGAGGTCATGTGAAGTCAAAGTTCGTAGGTTGACTTGATGTAAACGCCATCTTGAGTCCCTCTTTTCATGCCTCTGGTGCCACCTATGACAACATTATGCAAACAGTGCAATGCGATTTGTACTTCTTAAATATCTAATGACTAGTAAAAGCTAGAGATTTCAAAGGTTTTTGCTAATTTAGTTAAAAATCCTACAATGTTTCGAGCCCCATCAACTTCTGAGAATTTTATCAAAATTTTAAACATATGGGCCAGGGAAAAAGGGTCCATCAATAAGCTATACATTTATGTCGGCTGTATCAAAGTTGGCTCGTAAATATCGGAGCTACAAGTCATAAATACCCCCCTTCCTGACTCTCTTTCCCTTTGTATCTACCTCATAATATATTTCAAAAACTCCTTTTTATAGAACTGCAGTTTATGTCAATGCAAATCGTTTGTCGTTTGTTGCGATCAAATTGAGCAGATAGTTCTCGAGATCTCGAAGAGAGGGTGCCAGGGAAGCGGGAACACCTCCGCAGTTGGGGGGCATTTTATCAAAGCAGCAGGAAAAAAAGGAAGACAGGGCAAAGAAGCATTTGGGATCAATTCTTTCCAGTCAACGCCAGTAGGGTCAATGCTAAATTTCACAAAAATTGGAGGAAAGTTATCCCCTTACCCCCTCTCCGGCTTCCTGCGTCCTTGGAGAGGGACCAATAAGCCCCTCCCCAATACGGGAACGCGCCCTACCGTCATGAGTACGAGAGTAATTGTTGAAGTTGGATAATTACAAGTTACAATTACAATTACGAGGGTCATTGTGAAGAGGTTGGATAATTACAAGTTTTCCCTTAATGTGATTAGGCTCGTAAGCCAAAGCCATACGTTTAGAGGAATAGAACGTAAAGATTATTTGGCGGGACTCATGGGCTGGTAGCTGCATTCCAAAGTAACTGATGGATTTCTACACCTTGCACTTTTCTCTCTGATGAAGTTCAAAACCAAAGTTCTATCAAGAAGGCTGGGTTGGCAAAGTGATGGCATACAATACTGATGTGAAGCGCCATCAGCTCAAAGTTTTTTTCTATTTGTATCAAAGCGGCACTTTAATGTGGCTGGCATACGCGTAAATAAAAACATCTTTGTAGATATGTGGCATAATTCGGACAGTCCATAGGCTCTAAACGTAAAACCTGAGTGTAGCTCAGAAGTCCACTGTCACATGCTGACTTTTATTCCTGCACTAGGTGAACGAATAATCCGGCGTCGGACATGAAACGTTGCCACTGACACAATATAGTCAGACCCGGTTGAGGGACGCTTGGTCTCGCAACTTAGATGTTGCGTCCAATACATTCATTTCCCAGATCCGTCGAACTTTATTTTAAAACAGTGCTCAGGTACGACTGCATGACTGTGCGACGTCCCAGCATCGGGGTGCTATGCATAGACCGCATTAAAACTGAGGGAATCCTTATCAGCAGGATATACTGTTAGGCGTAGCACGTCAGAAACTGTGAACCTTTCAGACTTTGATAACAAAAAAAGACGTGGAACAGATTTTGAGCTGGTCTCAGTCAACGGTCAGCGGTCACAAACGGTTCAACGTCGCGGGACAGTGAACCACGCATCACACCTACTGGGGCGCCACAGTCCATGCGGTGACATACAGAGACAACATGTGACACCGGCTCAGCTCCCTCCTCCCGGATCCGACCTATATCCTATGTCCTACGCAACTACCTTTGGTGGGCATCTGCGTCGGCTTCACTGATCTCCGTAGGGTCGGTGTGGAATTTGCCGCTGACTTTTTTATTCGGAGATCCCGGAGTTCGCACCGGGATCAGGTTATCCTCTTCCCCGCCCTCAACCTGACTCTGCGCTTTCCCCACAAGTCGCTACTACAGAAAAAAATCATCAGGCGCCACTGTTGGTTCTTAGCAGGTGGAAATGTACAAAACGGAAAGCATGGTGACTAAAAGACGGTCGCGGAGCCCTAACGACGAATAAATCAGCAATACCACGTAAAACACCAATCCCACGTCATCGCGGGAGTCACGGCAAGGTTTCATTCCCCAGTTTTCATACACCGTAATATTAGGTATGTGCCACTGTGCGGAAATGGTCTGAAACCCTCCAATAATATTTCCCTTTTCCTATCCGGGATTGGTCCCCTATCCGGGACCCACCAGCTTTGCCACAACTAAGAAGAACCAGCCCAAGAAAGAAAAGAAAACATGAAGGATAACAGCTTAATGCAACTTGTCAATTTGCTTAAGATCGTGTAAAAAAAATAACGAGAAAACGCAAAAATTTGGCGTGACAACATTTACTAAAAAGGTCACGGGAAAACGGATATCAGATAAAAAAAACGCAGGTTGTTCCACGGTAGACACTTCGTGGATAATGGAAACTTTTCAAAGCATAACAATTCAAACGTTTCATTTGTTTTGACCCTCAAACCGACTTTCAGTTAGAAGATGTTAGTTTGGCTATAAAAATGAGCTTCGTGTCAAGTGGCAAACCGATTAATCATTACTTCTTTGGTTACCCAAGGAGCGCGCTTGGCGCTACCTGAAATGTGAAATTGCCTGGAAAACGCTGGGTGCATTTGGACTGGACAATCTTTACTTGCTTGAAAATTGCCGAACCAGGGCTAGATCGCTATTGCAAGTTTTTCCGTAGCCCAGGTCAGGGCTATGACGTTGATACTACGCCAGGAAACGCGGCAAAATGTCGGTAAACGTGTTTATATACGCCCGTAAAAGCGCTCGTGTGCACTGGACTCAAGTCCCTGCTTGCGATGTCAACTCGTCTGCGCCTAGTAGACCGAACCGTGCATTTGGTACAGGTAATACTTAGCTCGATTTTTGCTCTTAGTAATGCGTCGCCCGACCTAAGAATGAGAGCTGGAGTATGGAAGGGCTATGATGAACGTCGCCCTCGACTCGACGGTCGACCGCCCCCTGAGGTTTTTCCAAGGTTGCGAGAGAACGAACGGACGCAGCGTCATGAAACTTCATGTACCTTTTCCTCGATCATATTTACACCTTGTCTAAAAGTTTTGATCTTAGGTCAAGTCAGGTGTCCGACCTAGGCCAGGTCAAATGGACCTATGTTCAGAAAAGTTAAGCGCCCTTTAACTTTTTCGGAAAACATGATATCAAAATAATACTTCCAGGGATTAGAGATATTAATGGTTAAAAACCCCAGATTTTGGCCAAACTTTCCGGGTCATTGGCCTAAGGTCAAACCCATTTTTAACGCACGTCGTCGTTTTTTCGGAACTGAGGGGCTTTTTAATGACATTTTTGGTGTGGGGTGATGCAGATGTCTTGTTACCTTCAATGAACAAAGTATCAATGACTTTGAACCATTGACCTGAGATCAGGTCACGAATAACTGTTATGAGCCGAAATGCGCCGCCGTGAAAACCGTCGATGAATCATTTAGCACGGGTTGAAAATGGCGGAACTGGCTTGCACAGCTGCGAGTAATACCAAGAAATTCAAAAAGTTAAAAAATTGCATATTTGGGAAATAGACAGACTCTTGCGAATAAGGCTCCGCCAGTTATGCAAATTGGTAACTATTGAATATTTCCAGCATTCAAGGATGAGAAATCATCGCAAGAACCACTAGGATAAAAAAATATTACATGGAAAGTCCTATGTTGCGAAAATAAAACAACGCTAAAATTAGTTTACGTTAATTTCATACCGCGATCGGATACGGCGCCCACCGGCAGTGGTGCGAAAATCGCCGTGTCTTTAACTCAACATTTCCTCATAAACATCGGGGCAGCCAAAGGGGCCGGGGTTCCCGCCCCTTCCCTAGGCCCGCATTTTTTTGTTGTGAAAGCCATTGCACATCATCTTCCCAGGATGTGGTTTTCGTGTGACTTCAGTACACAGTGACCTCCGCCCCCCGCCCCCTTAAGAAAATCCTGCCTGCGTTCCTGCTCGTATATACTAAACAAATCAGACATTGGTCGTGTATCGACATATGCGGATTTTTACCAGTTCATTGTTGCCTTTACCTATGTTTTATCGCCCTTGAGATCCATGACGCTTCTGGGTTTTATGCAGTCGGCTGTGAGAAAAAAGGGAGTAAATAGCTTACATGTTATCCAAAATTAAAAATGAGACCAGTTTCGAGTCCTTCTTGTTACGAGCTTTCCAACGGTATGCTTATTTGTATCGTGCGGAGTTAGAGTATCGTGTATTAGAGTTAGGTATCGTGAATTAGAGAGGGACGGTCAACCACCTCGCCTTTCTCAGTTGGGCGTGGTTGGCGCCGACTGCCAGTCGTGCCCGGGTTAATAATGATGGGCATAAAACAGCAAAAACAAACGGAAACAAAAAACCCTACAATCCAAATTAAGGTGACGGCAATTCGGATAAAAACTGTTTCGAACTGATCAGCTCTTACTCCCCTCCCCTTAACGAAATATTTCAGCTATGACAGAACCTCATTTGTTGTTGTTGCGGCATCCTAGCGCCGCCACTGCTGCCTAGTGTGAAACTAATACGACGCCCCTGACCCTGACATGTTTAGTACAAAGTCTGGGTCAAAGCAAACACCTCGCAGACAGTCAGGGGATGTAGTCAGATGACTTCCACAGCTGCGACCGTCTTCCGTACGGGCGATCAGAGGGAGCTGGACCATGGCATTGCCGCCCATGCCGCACAGCCAGCTCGACGAAGAAGACGACGAGGGCGAGCGAAATGCCGAAGCCGTACAGAATGAACGTGGACACCAGGTCCTCCAGCAACAACGGCTTGGTGCCCACGTCGGTGAAGATCAGGCCCGTGCTGCAGTTGGATGACGGGGGCCAGTACATGGTCTTCCATTTGTCGAAGAGTCCCGTCTCGCTCATCCGTATGAATCTGAAAAGCCCCGGAAAGTCAGGCAGTGATGAACATTTAGTTGACAAAGTTTTTTTTATAAGCCTGCGTGTTAGCTGATGTACTTGCGCGCGAATTGAAAAGAGAAGGGGACCCAGCGCAAAACGGCTTCGGTCCAGACCCCCGCTGTCAGTCGAGCAGACGGGTGTTTCAGCAGGAGCGTTACATCGCTAGCGAGACTAGACCGGGCTATTGTTCATAATCAAGGGCAGTAAGGAAGGCATTCAGTGGTACGCGGGGGGGGGGGGAGGAGCAGCGGAACGTTCAACACGGTAGTCGATCGATGCTCGGTGCTTGTACTTTGCGTGTCAAGCTACCGATTCTCACGGTAGTGGTCTTCGGCCAAGCAGTTGTCGGCGAACACTCCATTAATGTGTTTTCACGTCTATAAAATATACACCGCTTTGTATAATCACGCACAAAAGAACGTCCGCGAAGACAACAGTTTTCCATACAACAACGTGTAGCGGAATTGCGCACCATTTTCGCACGAGTCGTCACGGTCTACACGTATAACATTTCAAAGGGGACGACTACGTCACGTAGTTTTTTCTTATATCGGCGTTGTGCTCAAAACATGTTCGAAATTTGCTGAACAGTGTATTAACCCTCGCCATTATTTGCCGCTTGGCCATCTCCGATGGCACATACTTTGTTGGTACGACCTCAGAACCATTTCCACATCGAGCGAGATAAAACAATGAAACAAAAACGAACGAGCCGTTTGGTCTTTCGGCTAGCCGATGATAACCCGATTGATTCCGTTAACAGCCCTGCGAATGACCGGCAAAATATATCGCACCCCGGCGGAGAAAGGCCGAATTGATTCCCCTTAAGATCTAAAAAACGAACGCCGTTGAAACCGTTCATTTTACAGATATGTAACATATGACGAAATAACATTAGTGTACACTGCTGACATAGAACTTATTTTGGGTCAAAACTTAATCCAAGGTCAATGACCTCGCTTCACTCCCTGTGACCTTGTAGAGGTCAGTGAACGTCGAAAGTGACCAAATGTACCGATGCTGGCTATCGTTACTGAAAATACCCTGAATGATGCGTTTAGGGCCGTTATTTACTCAAGGTACATCAGTATCTCGTGTTGCTCGAAATCTGATCAGCAAAAAGTGAAAAAGACGCCATAGTCCAATGACCTGACATGACCTCGGCCTGAAGTCTTTCCTCAAGACACCAAACAAATGGAAATCGTGGCATTCCATGTTCTAATGCTCTAATATGTGTTTTCCCAGTTTTGTCCAGAAGGCCGCATGGAAAGGCCTGTAAAGGCAGGGAGTGTTCAAAGTTAATCTTTTCGACCTCATTTGACCTTGAAGATATTTAGCTAGGCCCGTGAAACTTGCGCACAATGTAGCTCTTTGTAGCCCTATCCTATCCCTAAAATTTCATGTCTCTAACTTTGTCCGTTTCTGAGATCGGAAGCGGGCACAAAAGTGCCTGCCCCCTTCCAGGGCGCGTTAGCGCGAAATCCCCTTTACTGTTCGTGTTAAACGCAGAATGCCTTCATGCAGTCAAAAAGGCTACGTCCGTCATTGTATGGAGAAAAGCTGAACAACAGATGAAGCCATGCCGGGCCTTTGGTTAATGTTGTGATGAAATGGTAAATTTTGCAACTTGATCCTCATCAGTATTTGCTATTTGGTGTCCTCCGGGAGTACATAGCTACGGATGAGGGTGGGGAGGTTGGGTGGGGAGAGAATGGGCTGGCACATAGCCAAGAATGGACCAGAGATGGCTGCGGACGCTCAGAAGGGTCGCCCCGCACCCCAAGGGGGCCTCCGCCAAAACAAACTGAGGGGCCTTCCATACCCTAAAAGAGGATCGTATCATTTGAAAGGGTTCCCGTAGCACAAGGACGCGTCCTATAGCTCAAAGGGACCTCCTGTTGCTTCCTGTTGCATTGAGGGGGCCTCTATAGCATCAAAGGGTGAGGGCGGCGAAAGAAACGGGGACAGCTATCCCCTCCCCCCCCCCCACAATAAACGACAATACACGTTCGCTCCTCTGTTGCCACACTTCCGCTATACATGTCACATCAACACCGCCTTGTCCACACAGCTCTAAAATGTCAAAAAACCCGTACCTGTTTTTACCCACGCATTCTGTAAAATTATCCGAGGAGCTTCAGGGATAGTCCGGCGTTTATTTGTTTGTTTAGTGCCGGGCTGAATTGTTTGGAGTATGGTGTTTCGGGGGTGTGGAGTTTTCGCCGGTCAGTTGTAGATGTGATGATTTCTGTGTTGTCTGTGAGCTGATGTCTGGTGATCATGCTTCCGTAGGTGTCCTGGATGTATCTTCGATGCTCTGTCTTGTATGTGCATAGTCGTCTCGAGAGTGTTATTTTAGTCACACCAACGTAGTCTGAGTTGTTATAAAGTATACAATCTTCGTGTGGGCACGTAAACTTGTAGGTTACGTTGGTGTGCTTAAGGTGTCCGTGTTTCTTGGCCGTGTTGTTCATTGAATGATGAACTGAAAGATATAGTTCGAGGGATAAAAAAAACAGTTAAAAGGTACTTAAAGGAAAGAACCCCTAGTATACATGCAGTATATATATCTACTTATATATGTATAAGACATTCTATAGCATCCCAAAATGGCTTACACAGCCATTTTGTTTGTTTATTTGTTTGTTTGTTTGACAGTTCCAAAACGTTTTACCTCTGGTTCGCTTCGCAGACCCCGAACAGCAGATGCCTTCAATATCATTTTTTCCCCAGTTATGTCTCTTTTGCATCAGGAGTAACAAAGCTTCGGCATTTTTTTCACACAACTGTTGGTAGGCCACTGCGTCATGAAGCAATGCATTTGACAGCAAGCAATTGACAGAGTCAACCCTGTTTGTCATACGTCAAACTCGCTTGTGCCAGCTGCAGCTGCTGGCAGGATACGTCCTGGAAGGCCACGGCACTGTTCACGCCAGGGAGCAAAATCCGTATCACCGCGGACGTCTCATGGAAGTAGGATGCTTAGACCATGTCCCGCACTCACGGCTGGAGATTTTCGGAATTTGCTGGGAGGAGGGTTCCACATGGGACGTCGGACCGTTCCCTTCCAGTCATTGCCATTGGCCTTATGTCAAAATCAATAAATATTTTTGGAGGGTCCGGACTCCCATCCCCCGGCATTGCCAGCCATGCCCACACTAACATAAGTTCCATATGACGTATCGGCACATCTTACTCCATGTCGAAGACGTCCTTGAGCGGGCTGCCAGTCTGCAGGACCCAGCCAAATCCGACGGTGTAAAACTCCTTCTCCGCGACCTGCAGACGACACTGCCCCGTCCTTCGGAAATCTTCATCCAGCGCGAAGTCCAGAAACGACCTCTCCTGTCCGAGTAAAGACGTTCAGCTAGTCAGCTTACTCCCATCACGATAGGCTTGAGAAGGATTTAGGGAAAGCTGTTCATAAATAACACGCATGAGCACTGCTTGTTAGGGGAAAATTACCCACCCATTACGCCTTTGTCGACAACGTTCGAAATAATAAAACTGGACTACTGGAATTGGGCCTGAATTATAAAATTTAAACAGAGTGTTGTGCAGAAGTTAGGTTTTTGCCCAGAACACAGGAAAGCTATGTCAGGTCAACTGACATTAGCCAAAATTAATTGATGAAGATTCTGCCTTCTGCGGATTTATTCAAATGACCTAAATAAGATTTTGTGTGGATGCATCTGGTCGACCCTGGATGACCAATGATGACCTCAGATGATGCAGCGGTTCAATTACTTACAGATATACAACTTTATCGTGCCTATCAACAGCCCGCCAGACTATGGAATGCTCCATTTTGACAAAATACTGAACTTTCCAGTATTGAATCGAGTTATCCCCGATTAACTTGATCTAGGTCCACCCGTCTCGGAATACGTAACCTGGTCATAAGAGTAGCTTCAATAAAATTGGGCTGTGGTAAGTTGAGCAGATTTGGAGAAAAGAAATGTGCTATTTAGTCCACGTTTGACCTTATTTGACCCCGATCAGTTTGATCTAGATTATCCAGAATCTTAGAGTTGTAAGACCATTTTTGTTCACCCTCCCTCCTTCCTTCCTTCGCTATCACCACCACCAACACCACCAGGGCGCACAATTCTCATGGGGACCACCAGCACCAGAAGGGAATGCTCCACCTTCATCGCGTGTTTTGAGCTGAGATACCAAAGCGAAGACCGTGGAAGCTGACACCGATGTCGGACATGTTCTTTGCCCTTAAAATTTAACATGCGACGGAGTTCATCACCATTTCCCACCATCCATGTGGCTGAAATGTCCAGCTCATGCATGAAGAATGACAACGTTCATAACGAGTCGGCCAGCCAGCGTTTGCAGAAAGGGGCATTAGGCAATGAGGTCTTTCCCTGCATTTTGTAGGACCACTTTTGTTCGCCCATGAGACTTTTATCACACCTGCAAAACTTGGCGATGCCCAGCGCTTAAACCCCGCCGACCGCGATAAACAACATGGAATTCACCGCAAGGGCTCGGTGCTCGTTATCATATCCATTCTTGCTGTTGGAAGCTTCAGTGTGCCGTCTGTTTGTCTGTACTATGTTGTCATCATGTGGCCTCATATGTGTTTGACGAAATAGCTGTCTGTTTTTTTTTACTTTTGAATCGTTGCTCTTCTTTCACCTTTCACTCAAATGAATACTGGACACATGATTATGGATAATTTTCCAACTCGAGCCATGTTTGGAAAAATCAACTAAGTTTCAATATTCCGTTACAAATACGCTAAGAGTATCTAACTGCATAATCTTAGGCTATCCCATAAGCTGAGCCTATGTTTCCTCATATTTTTCCATAAGCTGAGCCTTGTTTCCTCACGAGGAACAAGCATGATAACGCGTATATCCAGTGACTCAGTGAGACTCTTGTGTCATGAACATGTGATGACAGTGGCCTTTGGGATGAATTTGATTCCCAACCGCCTACAATAGTCGCTCATCGGCCTAGGCTGGTGGGAGACTACTGACTGTTTCTAGTGTTTTTTTTCCGACGACCAGCGTCAGAGCATCTTAATGCTCACCTTAATGAAGGCCCACCTGCCAGTAAGCACCTGGTCCACACCAGCGTAATCAGTGGTGACCTTGTTTTCCGCGTATCTCGATGACAGCCGCTTGTATATAGATGACGCAGATGACTGAATAGACATAGAAACAAAATACAGGATAATATGGAATAGAGCTTGGTTCACGTGGTGAAAATCAGCGCACCAAACAGGGATTCTGACAAAGAACTTACGCATATTCATAGAACCGTACAAAGATGCCTGTTCACGGACGTATCAGCAAAGGTGGAGCAATTCAGTTTAAATGAGACAACGATTTATTGATAAAGAGGAATACAAATGAACGTATTATTTCTCCGAGACAAAAAAAACTGCATGGTTCATTGACCTCGCAAGCATTTAAGCGCATAACACTTCAGATACACCTCATGGCAAAACTCAAACTATATGGCTTCCGACACAGGGACCATCCCAGAAACAAACTCCAACAGAGGCAAATAAACCCCACCCTATACGATTTTCTGAATGGGGAAAAAGTTTTGCTTCGCCAGGTGGCCGTCACTTTGGGACGGCGGCGCCGTGCCACACCCACGCTGAACAGGTTGTCCATGGCCGAGTAGACCCTGTACGTCCACTTGATCTCGTCCTGCGCAGCCAGCTCCTCCAGCGACTGGATCGAGGTGGCCACGCGCGGCACGGTCAGGAACGCGATCAGGGTGCCTGGAGCGACACCGAGCGCGCCTCGTCAGCTCTTCACAGTCGGCACTGCAGACCCTGCGGCAGCTGGAGACCCAGAAAAGCGTAGGATTTTTAAATAGTCGCATTATTAAACAAAAATTACTCCATATTTTTCATTTCTGTATGTTATATACTTATATGTATGTTATATATGTATATGTTATACATTATGTATCAATAAATCATTAAATAAAAATGATTAAATAAAAGTAAATACATAAGAAAAACAAAAAGATAAAAAGTAATCGTCATAACGTAGTCGCTGCAATGGCAACCTTAAGTAATTGGCAGTCCCTGCTGCCGACACGTAACGTTTGGCCTAGGCCGAAGCGGCCCGCGCCACGCCGTCGCCGGTTTCGAGGCCGCTCAGCTCGCTCTGCCGTGACGGTTCGGCGCAGGAAGGGCCAACACTCACCCGTGTAGCAGGCCATCAGGGTTATGGCTGCCAGCCACCAGAACGCGATCAGCACGCGAGACGACGCGTTGGCTGGGATGCAGTGGTCACCTGCAACGCAAAGCTTGATTGCGAGGCTTTCTTCCAGTGTCGTAGCTGCCCAATAGCTACGCTGGAAAATGCACTCCGTTTTTCCACGTGTCAAAGGTAGCCAAACATTGAGGGCCAGCGAAGCGACGTCTCTGACGTCACTGACTGTTCAAAAACGCGAGCAGAACAGCCAAGCTGTTTATCAATGCGTTGCACATGTGAGCTGAATATGCGACAGAGATAAGGGGTGGGCTATGTGCGTTTATTGCGTCTTTTTTGCTGTTCTGTGTTGTTTTGTTTTGTTCCATTCACTGTTTGTTTTGTTTTCTTTGACTGTTTGCTACTTTTTTGTTATCCCATGCATGAAATGTATGGCGTTTATTATGTGCACAGTTCCGAAATTCATCGAAATCTCACCGACTTATACACTGGTCGTTCCGTTGGCTACGTGATGCCAGGCTTGGCCTAGAACCCATATTTGAAAAGCATCCAGGCTAAATTGTTTATAGACAGAACAGGCACTGCCTGACGACTGATAGGAAGAATCGCCTAAGTCTCACTAGTGGATACTCGTAAAGACGCGCCGCTGAGAGGCCGGAACGCTTACATTACAAGCCAGCCCCAGTGCCTGGACTCGCGGTCTTCTATCGTACTAAATGCGACTGAAGAGGACAGCAGGGGGATCAGCCGCTGTCAGCGGGCTGGCCCGACGTGCTAAGGCACAGCGACAGTCGCGTGTGTTCTGAAAACTAGGCCCCCTCACCGAACTACTCGGCGATCAGTGCTTCGCATGCTCGTAAAATATGTCATGACGGCACTTTGCTTGGTGCTAAGGACCAAGCGCCTCCACATTTTGGTCCACTTGGGTGTTGATGGTTGCATATTCGCACAGGAAATATTCCGTCACAATGCACACCCAGAAGGCCGTGTAGAATTCGTGATATTATGTTGCACTTGTGACTTACCTATTGCTCTTTTAGGAACAGCCACAATACCACAGCCTTCAACCTCATATATTCCGATTCGGCCCAAAAATAAACCAGTTTCTACATCGAGCCTCTGGTTTAAGTATGTCACATATAACAATATAAGGCAATCTTAAAGGACTCACCTTGACCGACAATTCCTCCGAAGATGTACCACTGGATTCGTGAATAAGGCGTTTTGGCATGGGGATGATGAGGATATAACTTAGGAGCGTACGGATTTACACGGTCAAGGAAATACAGGAACGGTGTGATGAAAGTGACGGCCACACTGACCGCGACCCACACCTGCGAAACCGCGGCGTTGTTATCCAAAGCTTATATTTCCTCCTGAAATACGCCACGAAGGATGAAATGACAACAGCAGTGACGGCTTTTGTAGCGGTGTTTCGATGCAAAACAAAATTAAGCTCGTGACTGTGGGTCCAGCACTAGCGGGTGTCTAACCAAGGTGCGAGTGCACTTCGGAGCCTCCTTACCAAAGCCTGTATGTACATCTGGCTTTATCAAAATGCAGTGCATTTTGCAAGCTGAATTTATCTTTGATGGTCCGAGGTGCATCATAGTCATTTAATCCACTTCTTGAGGTCAACATACCATCTTCCTCCAGTTACTTTTTCTTGAATATTTTTTGAGCGATTCAATTTAGTTTTCTGACACCGACAGTCCGTATCCAAAAACGACCAGCGACTTTAAAGCTGTTCTGTCATTTTTATCTGACTGTAACTTCTTGAAATATCGAAGTTTTATCCGGTAGTCACCGCTCCTCTGCGCGCTTAAGAGCTAGGGGCGTAAACAACTGCGCGTCTGGGCACATAACCACCAAAGAGAACCGCGACCTAACGTGACCTCGGACGACTTTCGGGTGTCTTCCACCTGACATCGCATCACATACGTGTGACCAGAATACCTAAGCTGTATTCCAGTTTCTAAGGCAAGCAGAGAAAACGAACCGACAGAAACTGACGGTTACCAACGCTTTCTTAACTAGAGCCCAACCGAGACCCTGACACGGGTGGCCGGAGCCCGAGGGGGGGGGGGGCGTTTCGATGCCGGCCTCTATCTCTCGAACGGAGCGTAGGAGGAATTGGAATGTATGTGAATGGAAAACCCGCCGTAAGTACGTTCGGAAGCGCTCAACATTTCTGGAAAATCTTGAAAACTGTGCCATTTCTTGTCTAAACGTGTAAAAAAACAGGATTTTTCAAGGAAATCTCTAGACCCTCCTCTAATAAAGCTAGGGCGGTTTTGAGTATGCCAATGGAACTCTTGTAGTGTACATGACGGTGACATATAATTTCTATAACGTGCACGGTCATATTTCTGAACCAAGTGATCTAATATCTGTTATTTTGCATTTCGCCATATTTTTTAGGCTTTTCAACGCCGCTGGAGAGCTGTTGTCTATGTATGCTTCAAAAACGGTAGAGATGGTTTGTAAAAAAATTGTTCAAATACTGTTAGACTAAAACGCCCATGATCCCACATGACCTGACCCGACCTTGTGACCTGACCTAACATTCAGCCGTTTTCATTGCTTTATTTCGTATTCTGTCGAGGCTCAACAACAATGCAAAAAAGAGGGTAAGGGCCAGGGGGTACCTTTGGATTGAAACTTCTTGTGTTCCATGAACGTGATCAATGGGGTGCTACATAAGGTTCGGTCATATGACTTGACCTGACACAGGACCATGGCCTGATCTGAAGCACGCTTAGGTTTCATCTTTTCAAGCCTAGATCTACCATTGCCTCATGAAACAAACCAGAGGGATAAGGCTGGACATCTAGATATGAACTCAGCTTCTACCACGGCGACCTTGCATAACCTCAGGTGATTTAAGGTCACTTCACGGTTTGAAAGCTTGTTAGTACAATTTAACATGTCGTCATCTGACCGAACACGTCACGCGCAAAGTAGATCAAATAAGGTGGTTTTGAGAAAGACCAATGTAGAGGGCATCCAATGGTGCCACTTTTAGTCCACAATGATCACTATTTTGACTTTTTTGGGGAGGGGACAGTCTGACCCATCCATGATGGCAAACGCGGGCAAGATGGCCACGACGGACCACCTCCACGCTAACATACAAAATTTGCATGCCCTCGTCTTTGAATCGGCGATCGAGTGAGCACGAATTTAGGCTCACCTCCCAAGGAAACGGGCGGGCCAAGGCGAAAAACTTGCTCTCCGGCTTGGGGGCCGGCAGCATGATGCCAGTGCTCTCCTCGTGAAATGATGCGGTGAAGTCTATGCCCTGTTCTCGAACGTGAGAGATTGTGAAACCGGACACGGCCATGTCGACCTCCTGAAAACATGGTCAGGTATGGATTTACGAGCCTCCGACGTGACAGGCAATTTGTGATGGAGCGCTGGGAGCTAGGAAAACGTAAAGCGATGACGAGATTGGAAAAAGACTAAGCACTTGGCTTTCAGAGACAGCGCTAAATTCCCTTCATGTAATTGGGCGCAGGCTAAAACCAGTTTACCTCCCAAAACAAAATACAGTATTCCTTGATATACCAAACGTTTTAGGTCATGAGGTTTGGAGGTACAAATCCATTCTGGTACTCGTATGATCAAGTGCGTAAACTTTCGAATCGGCTAGCTCGCCCATTTTACGAACAAATATATATATATATATTTGAAAAAAAAACATTTCGTGGGACTACTAAAATTAATGTTCTTGACGTACCGTTCTATTAACCATTCCCACCATTCCATTCCATGTGTTGTTGGGCAGAAGACTTCCCCAGTTCCCGTCATAAGGCAGAACAAGTCTGACCCTGAAACACAAGTACGAGTGTGTAATGGTTCTGAAGTGACAAATTCGTAGACAGAGCGCCATACTAGGCAAGCCAAGAAAACGGAATCCAGCCCATAGCGCAATTTCTCAGTTGAGTTATCTTCAAATTTGGATTACATGGGCTGCCGGCACAACATCACACGCACTTTGCTTACACAACGTGCAAAAGGAATTCGTTCAAAGATAGCCCAGGTTTTGTGTCTACGTGTCCGCGTTTTCCTTTTGTTATGTCGAAGAACAGGGTGAGGGTAGCCGGGCTCGGTGAGGATTACCACATTTTAGTCACCACTGCTGCCACCTGATTCCATAATTTCTCTGTGATGGGACTCGGGGCCATCTGTTACGAGTCATCCTCTCTTTCAGCAGCAGTTGGAATAAAGTGACGTGTGACTGGTCCGTCTCCGGCAGTAGGAGCCTGGCGCAGGGCGAGTGACAACATGCCATCATGATCTCTGTTCGGTAACCTTATTAATATCAGACTTATTACTTTTAGAGGTGTGTTTGTGGAAACGGCATTGTTTTTGTGCGAGTTTCTCTTTTACCTCACATGTTTTAGAAATCGGCGCATAAGCCGCAATGGACTTTAGCAAAGCTTCCAAGTGCAAAATCATCATTTCGAAAATTATCCCAAAGCGCAGGGAACGCAAGGTTTAAGGTCAGCTGTAATAAACCAATGATGGGGTCAGCTGCAGTGACCAGTGTTTGGAACGGTGCCGGATTATTCTACACGATATACTTACCTGAAGTGGTATTTTTTCATAAGCGTCGCCAGCATTTCGAAACAGAACCCCTTGTATGCGACGATCTCTCCATCGTCATTCACCTTCAGTATTGTGAGAGGCGGTCGCTGTGGCACAAAACAACGCCATCGTCAGTTTGAGAACACAAAGATCAAGACCACAAATTCCATCAAAGGCGCGTGGAATAAAGAAGCATTTTGTCAGGTGCTGTTTCGGGTCTTAGAAACCGCTCCGTAATCCTCAATTTCGGTGGCCCTGCGCTGTAAGGTACCGTGGTTCCAGTTCCAAACAACAGTCCCAAGATGGCTAATTACTTCCTTCACATGTGCAGTTCAGACATTATTAGCAAAAACCACACTTTAGCTTGGCAATGTTCATAATGAAACCGTGCATGCCAGCACAGCGCCCAAATGTTCCGAAGAGCCACCGAGCAGCGTCGGACAGGGCCTTTTAATGGTGACAGGGCGGTCAATATTTTAGCGGTCCGCTGATGACGCGCCGGCCGCCGGACGCTGGGAACTCGACCGCTCGCCGTTCACGCACGTGAATGGTGGCCACGGTGAGCGTGCGGTTCAGCAGGCTGCGCCGGACCGCCAACAGCGCGGCCTGGTCCACGCTGGGTCGACGTCGCGGCGGGGGCCGCAGCTGGCTGGAGCCCGGCAGAGCGAGTAGCCGGTCTGCGGCACGGTAGTCTGTTAGCGATCAGATTAGGCCGCAGACGGTGCCGATGAAACTCTATGCTTGCGCTTATGGGAAACAGTTTGAATTCTAAAACTAGTGTTCTTAAAAAGGAGGAGGAAAAGGAAGCAAGAAAGAGACAAAAACAAAGGTTCAATACCTTTATAGCAATATCCGCCCACGTACACTATAAAGCACAAGCTGCTCTCGTAAATAGGGAAATAAAAAACGTAATGGCATTAAATAAGTCAAAAGGAAAATAACGTAGGCATTTTCAATCAGACCTAAAAGGCAGGTCTAGGTATGGCTCGAATCATACTGAGGTATGCTAAACGCAAGTGTCTATTTCAGTACCGTATGCTGAATACAAAACAAAAATGTTCAAGGTGGCAACATCTCGCTGCAGACTCGTAGCTGAAAATTGTTTCGCTTGGTCATGTTAACCGGAAGCGAAATTAATACATCGAAAGTTTGTCTGTCAATATTTAAACGATGTTCGTTTGTAACTCGTTAAATTTCAATTTCTTTGCGGTCCAACAATACTGACACAAAGATATTGACAACACAATATGAGCGGAACTAAACGTGGCTGTAGGTATTCTATTTCAGCCACCAATAAGCATGACGCATCGCAGCTGCTAGAAAGACTGGGAAGCAATAGTAGCATATTAACACATAGTTTGTTTCTAATGAAGTGAACGAGTCTGTTACATGATCGGCGTATGCGTCTCATGTTGTAGGTAGGTATACCTCTGCGATAATCGGTTTTACCGTTAATCCCAGTGAATAACGTGAGACGTGGCTTTGACCGTTTGTCTGGTTTACGTAATATTGGCACGCCTTTTCGAATTTCCAACAGGCATGTAGATACTCAATTCGCTCGTTTGAAGGAAAATAAAGTTGACTGCGAAAGGTCTTGGCTTCTGGCAGACGAAAAGCCTTTTGAGTGTTAATATAAGTCCATTATAGATACGTATATATTCCAGCACGCATGTTAAAGCTGATGATTCTGATTCGCAGGATTTGGGAATGATTCGACTAGTTTCGAGTCATGCGAATTCTGGAATTCTTACAGCGAGCATTACAACTCTGAAAATCATGATTCCAGTGCTTTAGCATTGGAATCATGATTTTAACATGATTAACATGATTAACACAGTCATATCCTGAAAGCCTTCATTTATATGCCCAAATAAATTCATTGAAATATGCTCTTCTCAAATTTTCGTCAAATATACCACATGTAACGCGTATAAGACGGTGTTGCATCGGACTGAGTCGCCTGCCCTGCGTTTTATTGCATTGTATTAGGTATTGCCGGACCCAACTGGTATGGCTACTGATTTTATTCCGCCACCAACATGTTTACATTTCTTGCCGCGTTAGGAACGTGCCAGAGGTAGGAACGTTGAGAGCAGTCAGCCAGAAACCAATGAAATCGGTTTCAAAGTGGGAACCACGCGACGTTAAAAATTTCAAGATTTCGACGCGAAGATTCGAATCTGCTCTAGTCTCGAATCCGAGTCCAAATCCGAATCCATCCACCCTCGCATTGGGATCCCGGAATGCGAGTGCTCAGCTCTGATGCCACCGTCGACTCCGGGCTGGCCCCAGGACGACACAGGCCGGCCTCGGCCCTGCTCCATGCCCCGTCCGATCAAAACGTGCGCATTGATTCCGCTCAGCCCTGGGCTGCTCGGCGGGGAGGATGGTGGCGGTGCTCTCGGGCGACCTGTTATTATCTGTTATTGGCCAGCTGTAAAATGCAGTCACTCTCAGCGCCGATCTTTTGAGAACCCCTTAGTGGACTGCGACCCACTGTAGCACTGTAACACACGCCGAGCCGTTCTCACGGCACGGCAGCTGTTGTCACAGCTTGCCGCGGAGGACGAAAATTCGAGACATGCCAACTTCAGCGGAGATTCTAAGATCCAGGAAGACAGGAAAGCTGCAAATAGGAGCTGGACCTTTCCTTCCGGGTCGAGAGACGAAGCCGACCACGCCCGTCAAGTGCATGGGTGGCGAACCCGGGACGTTGGGCGGTCACTCCCAGTATTCAGGGGTTTTAACAGCAGGCCTACGTCAGTGACTGGAAGAAACCGGTCTAAAATCCCGTGTGAACCCTCCTCCCACCGTCAATAATTTTCGGAAATCTCCAGCCATGGTCAAGTGGGCTAAGAAGACCACGCTCCCCGCCAGATCGAGGGGCACAAATCGTCACGCTTCCAAAAACGGCGTGACGCCACGGGCCGTACTCCTCGGTGCCGGAAACATATCGGCTCCCGTGTACTGAAACGAAGGCGCCCGGACGACCGGAAAGCAGCGCTTGCACTCCCTGTAATGCCGCACACAAACGGACCGCACTGCGGCACGTTTGCAGGACTGCAGCCGGTCACGCCAGGGGCGAAGGCGGCTCGCCACACCTCGCGACTCCACGGGTGGGCCGAGCCGTTGCTACAAAACACGATGCAGAAGCCACCGCGCCGAAATCCTGAAAGCCCGGAACCTTCTAAAGCCTGTCCCGTATGACAACGTTTAGTATGTCTTTCCGATAGAGTTCCTCGAAATAGCGCTGCCCGACAGCGACGTGTGATACTTTTTAAAATGCGCGGCTTTATGATCTGAATCAAATGTTTGCTGGTGTATGTACTGAGGAAGGCCAACGGCGAAATGTATATATATATATATATATATATATATATATATATATATATATATACACAAACTGGAAACAACAGGAATAATCGCAAGGACCCAGGGTAGCGGACTTTCCTCTGTTATGACCTGTGAAAAAGGGGTCAGAGTGTGCTAGCTCATATGTTCGCAAGAGGACCCACGTGGGACTCATCTGAGTCAACGTCAGATTGCCGAAGAAGATTACCGCTTTTACGCGGATAGTAAGCCCACCTATGTCGCAGGCTGTTTGACCTAAAAGGCACTCCGGGGCAAGAAGTCTTTACCAAGCCATCAGCAACAGCAATGCCAAAAAGACGGTCTTTGCGGGCGACTTTAAATGCACCAATAAATTGGCAACGCAATCGCGCTTATGGAACAGGCAAGAGAGGTGAAGTGCAAATGAGCAGGTTGTGCCATGGGCAATCCAGATCTTCTAAAAGAGTGATGGCAAGTGCCGGAGCGTCATGGAACGGGAAAACGGATATCTTTATCCTTGATGCGGAACACGCCAAGGTGAACTCAGAGTCCTACATGCAGCTGTTGAGGGAAGATCTTCTCCCGAAATGCCGGGAACTTTATCCTGAAGATGACTGCCTTTTTCTTCAAGATGGAGCCCCGTCCCTTAGGAGTACTGTCACACAGGCGTGCATCATCGAGAATATTCAAAACTCTGTGACAAAAGACGAGTAGCTCCAAATTCTCCCGATCTCATTCCACTGGACTACTGCATCCGGGACGCGTTGCAGGTGTACAAAAATCGGCAACATAAGTTCGACGGCATCGATGAGCTTAAAGACGTCATATCCGTTGGTTGGCAACACGTGTCACTGGAAACCATCAGGAAAACCGCACTTCAGTGGAAGAAACGACTGCATGCAGTCACAGAGGCCCGTGCTGGCCAGATTGCACACCAGTTTAATCATGAAATGAAAACATATTTTTGTGTCGCTAAATTTTATTGATCACCATGCCCATTTTTCAAATAGAATAAAACTGAAATTTTGTGTCGACACTGAAATAAAAAAATATGTGTGTGGCAAATTTGAACGAAATTGACTGGTAACTTTGTGAGATAGAGTGTCCAGAAGTTGGAAGCGTTTTTTTTTTGGCCCGCCCGATAGACACACATTTATCATCTGTTGCTAAATTGTGAACGAGTGCCACATGGTTATGGTCGGTGGCAGTCATCATTTTCGGCTCACGTCTTTGAAACTGTACGTCCGTTCGCCCACTCATGAATTTATCGATCAACTTGTTATGGGTGTAGTCACGGTTCATAAACTGGAGGGGAAACGAACTGACTGCAGTCCACCCAGAATAGGTAGGGCACGGGGAAAATATCACTTTTTTGGGCGTTGCGTGACAAACTATGGTTAAAACCACCTTTACTGGACTTCAGAGTTCAGAAAATTGTCGTCAATAGGAAATACCTATCTAATACCTTAACAACTAAGGGAACCAATCACAACGCTTCAAGGGGCACGTCCCCTGCAGCCCCCGCAGAGATTACACCCATGCCATTTATAGATGTTGGCTTTGTTCATGGATGTTTCACCATAGAGTTTGTGGATGCGTAACGCAATGCCAGACGACTTGTGGTTTTCCTGATCCAAGTTATTGCATTTGCAGGCTCTTTCCAGTAACAAACATGGTTCTTATGTAATGATGAGCAGTCTCGACAGCAGGCATTGCTGGTGCGATAACAATTTCATGAACATCACGTGCAAAAGCACGTGCCAAAGCATAATATAACATTTTTTATTTCTATCTCACGGAGTCGCATGTATCGCAATAAACCGCTTTGTCTCTTCATTAAGCAAACAGCGCAGTAAGCTTGGTTTAAGCGCTTTGTTGTGCGCGCGTGGACAGACAGTGCTGTTTCGAGTCGATTAATCGAACAGAAATTGCCGAAAGTGGCACTGTTTTATGTATCGTGCGAGGTATCGAAAAAGCAATACCTGCCAAAGTTTTTACGACTTGACATCAAGGATCGAGGGCTACGTATTAGCACTTTATTTGTTGTGCTTTGGCAGACAGTTTCATTTGGAGTCGAGCAGTCAAATAAAAATGGTATGTTCTCAACTTCACGACCACCAAAATAGCTCAGAACGTGACCTTGTTATTTCCAAGGCGCATGTCAGCGTCCGATCCTAATGCCTCCCGACTTTTTCGGAAGGAGACATTACGATCTTCAGATTGATCAGTAACTGCGGTTTTCCAAGTGGACGGGCGTCAACCAAACTACCGACGGTATCTTAATTAGGGATGTGCACCGGCGGGCAACGCCTGTCACCGTTTCCAAAGGACAATGTCGAGTGTCAAAGAATCCACAGACCCATTTTGTTGCGCACCCCCTGTGAAGATAGTTTACAATAAGTGAATGAAAAGATGCTCCTGGATTCTCAAGCACCTACACGGCCACCAACGAAGCATACCGAAATGACCTTGATTTGTTCATCGGGCGCAGCTGAAGGTGTGATGGTGATGCATTACTCCGTTTTCACCGTGTGACGTCAGGTATCGGAAACTGATATGCCTGCTTGATTTCCTGTCAATGGATTAACGCGGCATTGACTACGGCATCTGGGGTAGCTTCATTGACTGCGTGAGGAAAATATGCCTCCCCAAGATACCTGATATGCCTGATGTACAGGACTGCCATCGGTAGTCCTGTATAGTGCGACCTCGGAACCTGAAAGGAACGTACGTTCTTGGACAATGATGAGGTCACGATCCATGGCAAGTCACAATTGTCAAATTGGAATCGCTGATCTTGGTCAAATGAAGTCAATGTTCTACGACGCATTATCCCAGGAAGCACAGCACCGATTTGATCAAACTGAATATCAGACGATATCACGGCATCACACCATCTCGACAATTTTTTTTTCTCAATAATAAGGTTGCAGGTCAAGGCTTGGTGACGTCAGTACCATAAAACCATAAACATGCGAATATGGAACGTATGATTTCTGATGACCTACTATGATGTCAGGTGTCTATTTCTTGACCTTTGATGGCATAGTTACACGTATCGTAGCGTATCAGCATTTGGCAAGCCATTTTTAAAAGTAAAGAATTTGTGTGTGCACCAGGTGAAGTTTAGAAATCAAGTGGGTAGATTTAACTTAAAAAAGTACTGGGAGTTTCAGGTCAGTGCTTTGGTTTGGTTTAGAGATAGAGATAGACAGGAAAATCTACAAGGGATAATACTAGCCCACCCCGCCCCCCCCCCCGCTCAGCCGATGATGGGTTCAGATCTGTCAGCTATCGATTAACCCGGCATCGCCTGGCATGTTTTTGTACCCGCGTCTGCCTGGGGGTGTCAAAAAGGGCACCCCTGCTATCTCAGGATCTAACCGTCGGATTTGAACCGGTCTACCATCAGTCGATAGCCCTGTGTCTCGCGATTCAGAAAATACTATGTTAGCCCTGGTTACGTGGCTGATGACGTCACAGGTCACGTTAAATGCATACCACGACGTCAGAAAAACTGACATCATTTTGTACCTCATATCATCGGTAAAGGTGAGCTTTGAACCTTTAATTTGGCACCAAACGAAAGGTTACGATCTTCTGTATCAAACAAATGCCATAATGTAAAAAATACCGTATCGCGGTCAGCCTAGATCAGGCAAAATATTGGCCTTACTTTACATGTCAAAGATCCATACTTGCAGCCGTTTTGATCTACGCGACAAAAAAAATAAAAGTGAAATTTTCTTACTATCAGTTTTGCATTATCTGCGCTACATTCAAAGGTCCGTCCAGGCCAGGTCAGATAAGGCCTGCATTACTCTTCTTGGCAAAGAGCAAACGTTACTCGCTGCGGTTCTTAACTGCATCAGATACAGAACTGAAATGACATCTCGTGATAATATCCTCTGTTTGCTTTTTTAGTGGGTCAAGGTCAAGCCAGGTCAGGACAAATAGTCATTTTTCTTTTTCTAACTAGGAACAATAATTGATATTTTCTGCTGCTGAACGATCTTTCACAGACAACGTTGCATTTCATTTCGTTTTGACATCTACCTACGACGTGACCTGACGTGGTATGACCTCACGCTGCATTTGGTGAACTTTGTTAAGAAGCGCATACAGATTTGCTTGTCTGACCTGAACAATGGGGAGAATCAGCAGCAACATGTTCTATCGACCACAATGCGAATCAGTCCAATTGCCATCATGCATGTGACCTAGCATGACCTCTAATGCTGATATGTCACGATTGTATATCCTTTTGGAGACCGTTCACTATGCAGATCCAAATAATCCATGTAATGTACTCGTAAATATTATAAAAAACAAAGCATGGTCGCGCCACCGCCTGAACGGGCAAAAACAAGCACTCAGGGGTTCACTTATGACGTCATATGTCCATGACCCGACCTAGCATGAAAATGGTTTTGATGCCAAAATATGTAGAACTGATTGTTAAACAGTTACTGAAAATTAGATTGGGCTGACTCTAACGGTTCAGAAGTTATTCTAGAAAAACCGCGGAGTACCCTATCTGACACCTTCCAGGCGGCGCCGGGTTAAAATGTGACAACAACTTGCCTTTTGAAGGTTGTTTTCGCCCTCGCTCGGTATCATTGCGGTCCGAATCGGGCTGTTACATATCTAACGTAACTCGAAAACGAAGTGTTCTTACTCATATTCATTTAAACACAACATAAGCTGACGTCACGGCTATTCTCATGGCGTCTGGACGGATGTATGCATGCACACAATGATCAAACATTGGCGGGGAAAAGCGTCCATTACAAACGGGTGGTAGTAAGTTATCTTGATTTTCGCGCCGACGGCAGTGGCGCATGGTATTCATAACAACTGAGGCAGTAATTTCCGAACGTGTTCTCTGTCGTCTTGGTCGGTGTGCGGCTGCTACAGCTGACTGCTCATCCTGAGTTAATCTGACGCTTCTCTGAGAGACGCCAACAGAGGGTCAGGTCTGGGTCGCCTCAGGATGGTGCCCGCTGCCGTGAATCCGAACCGGGGTACGCGGCACGATGGACAGCTGAATCGTTGCTGAATTAGTGGTGCTTTCCTGCCTTACCCGTTAACTACCGGCATTTGGTTGCGATCATCTTTCTGTTGGTTGGCTTTGGGAGATGGAGAAATCCGGGACAGGAAATCCCGGATTCCTAAAAACTTGCCGTGATCCATTTCCAGATTAGACAGAATCAGCGATGCAGCGTTTTCGACAGGCATACCATAAAGCGAACATCTGTAGTCCTCAGCAAGGAGCCCTCTTCAGAAAGTCATCGCCTCAGCGGATGCAGGTCACCTACCACGTGGAATATCGGCATCGCCAGTGGACAGGAAGAGTTGCAGCATCGTCACCAGCCGGGCGAATTTCATGTTCGAGCCGGCGCCGAACGATCGACGATCGACGAATGCAGCTTGTCACTCGGGACCCTGTACTCCACTAGATTCCTCGGTCCGACCCAACATCAACACAGACGCCCGCCGCCGTCCACGCCCCGTGGCAAACACTGCGACCGGACCGCGCAAACCCTCCACCAGTCCTGACGATCTCCGCACGACGCCAGGCGTCCGTCCGGCGACTGCGAGCCGCCGCTCTGCCTGGCGGCGGTGCCTGCGGCGCTGACCCGGCGCGAGCGGCCGCGAGACTGTGCCTTCGGGCGACGGGCGCCGACTCCCGGCTGAGGCCGACACAAACGGGCGCCGGCGTCGGCGCATGGCGAACGTCACCGTGCAAAGCCGCGCGCACCACGATACACCTCGCAGTGCACGGGCGAGGGAGTTCCTGCTGCTGTGGAAAACCGGCGCAGCCAAAGAAAGGGTGGCCGGGGGTCAGGGCCCACGCCCTTAGGCTCGCATTTTTTGTGAAAACCATTGCACGTGGTCTTCTCAGCAGGCGACCTTCATTACATTTCAGTGCACACGACATATATCATGTGACGGGCCAGCCAAGTCAGCGGGGCTGTTTAGACTGAACAAAAACGAATATAGAAACTTGGCAGAAGACTTCGGAAAGTTTTTTCATGTCGGCATCGCTGGAGATTTCCGGAAATTACCGGGGTCCACATAACGACTTCAGATCGTTTCTTCCCTGTCACAGCCACAGGCCTAATTTTAAAATCCCTCAATACGGGCACTAGGAAGGGGTCTTTTTGTGCCCCCCCCCCCCCCCACTTGTTTTCCTTTAAAATCTCAAGAACGGATCGGAGTTGGTTGCTGTTACTTTGTGACATTTATGGCAATTGAATGACACGTCGACTGACTGACGCAGAAAAATTGAAAATCGACCGGAAATTTTTGAAGTTTCAAGCCTTTGAAGCCAGGCAAACATAACGGAAATAACGGTTGTCACTGACAAATGGGACCTTTGTGAAAAGACTAGCGTTCTATCTAAGATTACGGTTTGAACACAATCAGGCGACGTCATTGGGGCATAAGTGATGGATGTACCAAGACCAAAGCCAGGGTCAATGAGGATCAAGGTCACCAAAGGTCAAGGTCAACCAGCTTGTGACCTGATCCAAATTTGTTTTGCAACATGTCGGTTTGTATGAAATATGAATTCAATTATCTCCATAAAAACACCTGCGAGCACACTGATACGCCTACATATACAAGGGTCAGTGAAGGTCAAGGGCATCAAAGGTCAAGATGAAATATCTTGTGACCTGGCCCAGATTTGCTTTGCGACATGGCGATTTGTATGAAATGTGCATTTAAGGCCCCTGATAAAAACATGTGTGCGCACGCTTATACATACCAGGGACATTTCAGGTCAAGGTCATCAAAGGCCAAGCGCAACTATTTTGTGACCTAGTCCAGATTTGCTTTGCAGTGTGTCGACTTGTATGAAATATGCATTCAAAGACCCTACTAAAAATGTGTTTGTTACATTGATGCATGTGTATAAACATATACATATACATACACACATAAACATGAACTCTGGAACTGATCAGAAGTACCGATGTTGGCTACCTTCACTTGAAAGTACGCCAAAAGATGCTTGTGGCACCCTTATTTACCTCAAGCTATCCCTTGTTGCTCGAAATCTGATCTGCAAAATATGAAAAAAAATGACGGCATAGGTCAATAACCTGACATGACTTCGACCCGAAATCTCCAGTCAAGACATGAATGGAAATTGTCGTGTTCCACGTTTAAACGCTCAAACAAACACCCTTTTCCCGTTTTGTTTGAAAAGTTGTGGGGAATGGCCTGTACGGGCCGAGAGTGTCCAAAGTTGACCTTTTCGACCCCATTTGACCTCTAAGATATTAACCTAGAGTCATGAAAATTGCACACAATACAAACCGCTTCAGTCCCACCCAGTCCATAAATTTCCATGTCTTTAGCTTTTTTCGTTTCCGAGATCAAAGGAGGGCATTTTGGTGCCCCCTTCCAGTGGGCGTTAGCGCGAAACCCCTTTCCACTGCGCGGGTTAATAATGGAAAGTCCGGACCCTCCCCCTCCATTCTCTCGGTATTGGCAGCCATTTATGTTGGGCACTCGAGAGATGTTTCTGTAAAATACAGTCGTGCGCCGTGGTAGTACCAACCACGCTCACTCCAGCTGTACAGGCTTTCAAACGTCCAATCGGGAGCGGGAATTTCTGAAAATTTACGGGGATGCAAGTTTCATTTTAAAGTCAATTATTTCCGCATTTTGTCATGCAAAATTGCATGCATCGCCAAAAAATGAACTGGAGGTCTTACCGATGCTGGTGATATTCCCATTCAGCTTTTAACATTAACATTTTGAACATTTGTCATGCCAATGAACAAGCCAGCAAAAATACGACTGGTCCTATAATAAAACTACTGTGAGAGTCCTATAGGACTGCCTTAGAACAAAGGTTCCATAGAAGCCGTATAGGGACCCTGTAGGCTCATATAGAAGTCTACAGGGCTGCTCATGTAGGACCTGATGTATATCCAATTGTGCACTTAAATGTAAATTTGCGATGCAAACACTCATATTGCGGCCAATTAAACCCTATTCCCGGCAGGAGGGCTGAATCCGCCCCCCTCGGGTTTTTTGCTTACCAATTCCAGGGTTTTTAACGCAGCTTCACGAAACTTGGTGACTTTTCCTACCTATTCTTTCTACGTAACGTGACAAAATTTCAAAATTCTGTTTTGCTAAGAGGCGGAGCCACGCGACGTT
The DNA here is from genome assembly GCA_030062745.1 of Capitulum mitella. NCBI lineage: Eukaryota > Metazoa > Arthropoda > Thecostraca > Pollicipedomorpha > Pollicipedidae > Capitulum > Capitulum mitella. The sequence continues at coordinate 28,262,720 of CP099844.1, forward strand.
TCTGGGAGGCACCTCAGGCCAATTTGGGCCCTGTTAAGGATAAAAGAAAAATGGCTGCCAAAAATAACGTTTTTAAGATAAAGCTTAAAACTTTGTATGAATGTATAGCTAAGTAGTTGGGCAACGTGCAACTATAATTTTGTTTATCTGAGGTTACTTTACAATGTTAGGTCAAGGTCAAAAGCCATAATTTAGTTTATAGTAATGATTTCGGCGCTATTTTTTGAAATACCAAACCCGGAATACAGATGACGTAGAATGGTGCCCTCTACTTGTGTATCAAGTTTAAGCTTTATATCGGGTCGGGTCACGGAGCTATGACCTAAAATGTCAGTGCGCGTGCGCTATATCACAATAGCCATAAAATGAAATTTTTGAAATGGAGTGAATTCTAATGATTGAAAACGTTTATAAACAATATTGAATACACACGAGATCATTCCAAGCGGCTCCAAGGTCACTGGAGGTCATTTAAGGTCAAAGGTCACAAGTTGACCTGAAGAGCATATGACCATGACTGTTCCCCTTTTTCATGTCCATGGCACCGCCTATGCTAACATTACACAAACATTGTAATACGATTTGTACTTGTTTAGCATGACATGACTAGCAGAAGCCAAAAAAGTGTTTTTACCTTTTTTCTTCATTCAGTTGTTGGAAACCCAATCCTGCTATCTTTAAAACTCTGCGAACGCCTACGAATTTTCTAAAAATTTCAAATGCGTGTATCGATGGTAAAAGTCCTATCCATAATCTCTCGGCTCATGTCAATTTCATTGAAATCGGTACATGAAGAACAGAGTTATAAGAAATGCAAAAGCACCCCTATTTCAAGATTTTTGCCCCCTGTATCCGCCTCTTTCAAAATTTTTGAAGTTTCTTTTGTATAAAATGTAATTCACACCATGGCAAATCGATTGCCGTTTGTTGCGATAAAATCGGATGTGTAAATCTCGAGATCTCAGGGTGGGGTGGCCGAATCCGTCCCCTGCCGGGAATCGGCCATACCGTTTAGCCCTCCGAGAATAAGGTTAAGCGCACAAAAATAAGAATCCAGAAGATCGTCCCTGATATGTGTACTATTGTTACCTTCTGAGTTCTAGTACCACAGCTGCGGTTTCCTCTTGCCAGAGACGACGAAGTTGCCGCCGGCAGCGCCGCAAAGAACCTCTGGTCTTCTTTTGGTCTGCCGTCTACGTCCCATGGCGCGGTCACTGTCCCCATCCCTGGCCCCTGTCGCGGTCCCCTGACCAAATCCCTCAATTACTATTCCTGCTCCCCTGCCCCGCCCGTGATCCTGTCGCCCGGTCCCCGGTCCCTGTCTCGGCCCTGGTCCCTGTCCCGGTCCCCTGTCCCCATGCCCCAGTCATGTTCCCTGTCACGTTCCTGGTCCTCGATTTTGGTCCGCTGTCTTGGTTCCCTGACATGGTCCCTGTTCCATCCCTGGTCTCCGGTTGCGGTCCCTTATCCCTGACTTCCTAAGTCCCCATTCCTGCTTCTTTGTGCTCGTCCATTGCTTTTGTCCAACTCTGTTTGTCAATGGGAATTACGTAGCAGTGTGGCGGAATAGTAGATTGCCTGCGTTGGATGCTGGGGAATGCGAGTTTGAATCCGACATGAATAAAATACGCTTGTTCTCGTGTTTCCTTTCGGACTGTCTTATAGATCTCCTGCATGGTTCAGCCACTTTTCAGCCCTGGTGCGTGTGACGAGAGAAGAGTTCCGAGCTGGCATGAAGTTGAGAGGCGAGAGTTTGTGGTTCGCCGCTACTGCCAATTTTGTTGAGGAAATTTAGAGAATGCATGTCGTACAACTGGCGGGCAGTGGGCCAGTCAAGTTCAGCTTGCGCATCCCGAATTCGATCGGACTTGCAACGGCCAGACAATCAGAGATGACTCGCAGAGCAAAATTTAGAAAACTGTCAGGAAGTTTCTGGGAGAGTGAGAAATGACCGCTTTGGCTTAGATAGGCAAAAGGAAGGGGAATGGCATCTGATGACGTACATGGACCGGGCTAATGAGGATAACGTTACACTCTTTGTCGAGGGCAAACACGTTAGAGTCCCAGCCTGGGCCTCCTAGGTGACAGTCTTGTCGAAAAGTGCGCCAAGACCTTTCACGGCGAGGCTCTCACGCACTGCTGTCCTTGCGGCACCAAATGGAGATCGGGGCCACGCCGCGACAATTTTGACGGGGACCAAAAACAGTGAGCTCAGTTTTGCTTCTGTTGACTTTTAAAGCATGGAAGTGCAACCAAAGGTTTAAGGAGCTTTAAGTCTGTTCGATGGTAACAATGAGCTGAGGGAAAGAGCACTTTTTGCCAGAGGCCAAAACTTGGGGGTCGTCAGTGTATTGCATCACGTGCGACTCAGGATCGTGAATGAATAGGCCATTTGCAAATATCTGAAACAGGAGAGGGCCAAGCGAGGAACATTGGTATGTTCCGATGGGATTGGACAAGAGTCTGGATACCGCCAAGGGTCTCGATAATCACTGGCGTCAGCTGAACAAACATACTCATTGTAGCTGCTTAGAAGAAAAGCAACCAGGCTGCGTCAACAAAAAACCAGGCTGTGTCGATTGAGTAGGTATCGAGCTCATAACGAGCTTCACGTTGCCGATCATATGGAAGTATTTGGATAGATCAAGGATGGAGAGAAGGGTCCTAGCGGTCGCTGGCAAAAAGGATGTGGTCAGGTACGGCAAAAAGCGCGGATTCCGTGCAGAGATGGGACTGGCAACCGTGCTGGGAAGAGTAGAAAAGGTGGTTGTCAGCCATGTGGATGCTGGCGCTGGAGTACTTTCTCTACTTTCTCTGCAAGCATGGGGAAGGCAGATACGATGGAAATGGATCGGAAATTAGGGAAGTCGGAGGGGCTGCCGGAGTTATGCATGAGGTCGACTTGGGAGTATTTCCAGGACGAAGGATAATCACAGTTTGCAAGACAGATGTTGGAAATGTGAAAGATGACAGGGCCGACGATGTCAAAACGTAGCTTAACCCTATTCCCGGAGGGCTAGACGGTATGGTTGATTCCCGGCAGGGGGGCGGATTCGGCCCCCCCCTGAGATCTCAAGAACTACTTGTCCGATTTCATCGCAACAAACGGCAATCGATTTGCCGTCACGTGAACTACAATTTTTATAAAAAGAAATTTCCAAAATTTTGAAATTTGTGGATACAGGGGGGCAAAAATGTCAAAATAAAGGGTACTTTTGCACTTCTTATAACTCCGTTGTTTATCCACCGACTTCGATGTAACTGGCATGAATCGAGAGATTATGGATAGGGCTTTTACCATGGGTCCACAAATCTGAAATTTCGAGAAAATTCATGGGCGTTCACAGGGTTTTAAAAATAGGAGGATTAGTTTTCTAACAACTGAATGAACAAAAGATGCAAACACCCTTTTTTGGCTTCTGCTAGTCATATTATACTAAAGAAGTACAAATCGCATTACAATCTTTGTATAATGTTAGCATAGGCGGTGCCAGGGGCATGAAAAAGGGGGAACTGTCACGATCACACGTTTCTCAGATCAACTTGTGACCTTTGACCTTAAATGACCTCCAGTGACCTTGAGGGTCACTTGGAATGATCTCGTGTGCATTTAATATTATCTGAAAACGTTTTCAATCATTTGAATTCACTCTATTTCAAAAATTTTATTTTACGGCTATTGCGATATAGTGTACGCACACTGACATTTTAGGTCATAGCTCCGTGACCCGACCCGATATCAAGCTGAAACTTGATACACAAGTAGAGGGCACCATTCTACGTCATATGTATTCCGGGTTTGGCATTTAAAAGAATAGCGCCGAAATTATAGCAAAAAAACAAATTCTGAGTTTTGACCTTGACCTGACCTTGTAAAATGACCTCAGATAAACAAAATTATACCTGCACATTGCCCAACTATTTAGCTATACATCCATATAAAATTTTAAGTTCTAGCTTAAAAACTCTGTTTTTGGCAGACATTTTCCTTTTACCCTCAACATGGCCAAAAATGGCATGAGGTGCCTCCCAAAAACGTTGCCTGGCTCCGCCCCTGAGCAAAATGGAATTTTGAAATTTTGTCACAGCACGTAGAAAGAGTAGCTAGGAAAAGTGACCAAGTTTCGTGAAGCTGCGTTAAAAAGCGTGGAATTGGCAAACAAAAAACCCGAGGGGGGCGGATTCCGCCCCCCCTGCCGGGAATAGGGTTAATGAATCTGATGCAGTCCCGTATGCTCCTGATTTTTCTGTCATGGAGAAAATGAGAGACTGAAAGGACAAAAGGGTGCTAGCTTTGAGGGAAAATGCGCAGGCATCTACCTTAGGTAACCTGCGTGGAAGCTCAAGGGACACCCTTGACTCGAACTTCACTTGCAACTCTAGACCCACCACTACGAAAATCTCGTTAATTCTTACTCTCATTGGTATGACGGATGCTCCGGAAATGATGGTAGGATCCCTCTCACTCACCCGCCTGGCAACATCACGTCTCACGTCATCCGAATGACAGACCTGACCTTCTTGTCAAAGGTGAGGAAGGCTGGGGTCCCACCGTCCTGCGGAAGAAAACCACAGCGCTGAGTCATCAGTCGCAAGGTGGCGTCCGAGGCCGGGGGGGGGGGGAAGGTGAGAGAAATTGCAGAAAATATGCGAAATTGAATCAGATTAAGTTATTCAAAGTCTCATTCAGCCACTCTGTGTTATTCCAAAGCTACAGAGACGATGGGGCAGCAGTGAGGGGGGGCAGGGGGTGCCTCCCTCCCCCATTGTTTTTGAGGTCTAACATCGACCCTATGGTCGCTGGCTGGAAAGAAGTGACCCAAAATGCCTATTTTCCCCTCCCTCGAACTGTGGAGGAGCTCCTGCGCCCCTGCGCAGAGAGAAATGACATGGGGACGAACGCTCATAACGGCGAGGACGACATTGTGCCGAATCTGTTTTACAAAAGTGTCTACGGAAATGGTGCGCTTTGACCCTTTTCTTAAGACCGAATTGTGCATTAAGTTATAGGCATGGCCCATCTCCAGTTGTTACCGAGTTCCCTCGCAAGATATAAGAATTGTTCGGCCTCGGTGCCCGTAGCATGGTTTCCAGCGTTAATGTAATTGCCGCAGTCACGAAATTCTGTAGTGCTGCCACGCGGGGTCGAGACTCTTTTGACTGGCTGCTCGGTGGCCGTTCTCACGCAGATCGATCGCCATTCATCGTCATCCAGAGTAATTATTCCATTTGGCGTACCTATTTTTTTGTTCAAAACTACCTTATTTTTCTCAAAACAAAGCGTGGCCACAGCATTGGCTAGAATGAGTAGTAGAGCAATGTGGCACAGGGGACAACATGAATGAATGAGAATGGCTTTGAAATAAAACTCCGATATGAGGTCGTTTACAATGATTTAAAATGATGGTCTACGACATCTGTTTTTTAGAAACCTACTTGTATCAGTGCAGTAACAACATGGCTTCGATCGAAGAAAATGGAAACCAACTGATCGCGATCTTGCTGCGGCTTTCAACCTCCACTCGAAACCCCGACGCTGCCGCAGTAGAGCCAGTTTTATTGCGGTTGATCGAAAGGATTCCGCTTTTCCCCTAACGTCGGGCCTCCGTCATAGAAATCGCCTCCGTGTGACGCTCTTTCCTTGTTTTGGTCTCCTACAAGTATACAAGTAGGTTTATAAAATATATAATACAAAACACAATATAAAATACAAAGAAATAAATAAAATACAAAACATAATATAAAATCTGTATAATACCTCATACAAATAGGTTTCTAAAAAATAGATGTGGTAGACCATCATTTTAAATCATTGTTAACGACCTCATATCGGAATTTTATTTCAAAGCTATTCTTATCCATCCATGTTGTCCCCTGTGCCACATTGCTCTACTACTCAATCTAGCCAATGCTGTGGCCACGCTTGTTTGTTTTGGTCTCCTGAAACTCAAGGCACGATGGTATACTGCATTCACCGCAGTGGGCAAAGGCTGACATTGCCCGTTGCTAGTAGACTGCAGCTTCCCTCGGTGGATAAATGGACGAGGCTTATCACGCCTAAACGCTGCGCGGAAATCCAACGCCTTTTGCCGACATCAAACAGCGGGAGCCACCACACCTTATGGCTGATGGAGAGATTACTGCACTCTTTTTGCCATGCATCTCCGGCATCCGGAGCCACGTCACTGTCCTCCAATACTGGCTGGCATGGAGGGTTAGCATTACGAGCGCTATCCAGTGGCCCCACACCACACCAAACGGGACCAGTATGTGGCCCGCCGGACAACAAGCTCTGCTTAGTCTTGGTGGGCTACCTCCGTGGTCGGCGGCCTGAATCTTAGTAATAACCCAAAAACAAATACCCCTACCCCAAAAGCGAAGGAAAAGGGGGGCGGCTGTCCCTCCATCCGAGAAACTGGGGCAAACATACGATTTTGCCCCCCCCCGATCCTGAGTGGGGCCCCGAGCATGCGGAGGGCCCCTAAAAAATGGGATAAAAATAAACGCATCGGTGTACGTGTTATAACCTGTATGTAGACTGTGTAATGTATGATGTAGACTGTACAATGTACACTTCCCGAAAGTGTACATTGTATGACCAATGACACTTTCCCATTGACCAAAAGGCCCATTTTCCCTCCCCCCAGAAACTCATGTTCATACCTAGAGAATCTCTGGACCTGATCACTGACCAGGAGCCCGTTATATATTTGGTGTCATTTGGAAGTCACGGTCCCTAACCTAACGCGACTCCATAATATTCGTAGTGCCCCCCCCCCCCCGAATGCATCAGGCCCCTGGGCCTGGCCGGCGCCCTGACTTTCATGAGGCCCCAAACACACCGAGGGCCCCTGTTCAAGATCAAAGACTCTCCAGATACGTAGGGGGCATTCCAAAGATGCCCAGGAACCCTCAGTGTGTCTGGGGCCCTGTGAAATTCACAATGCCTAGCAGCCACGGGGCGCCTGGCTTCCAACTGGGTCCCTAAATACACAGAGGGCCCCAAGGGCACTTGGTGTGCCTGCAGACCCTTCGAAAGTCTGCGGTCCCAATGGACGTTTAGAACCCACAGAGGCGCCGTCCTTCCAATGGGCACCCAAATAGACAAGGCCCTGGCCCTCTCCAGAACTCGCTTTGCGCACCTAGTCTCTGAACCTGACCAGGGCTGGGCCCTTGGTGTGCCCCGGGTCCTTTGAAAATCAGTGGCCCCATCCTAATGAGGGACTGCAGGGGCTCCTGAATTCCAGTAACAACCCAAACACGCTGCGTCCCTCGACCTGGCCAGGGGTCCTGACCACCTTCAGATGCCCCAAATGCATCCCTAACTTCTGGTCAAGTCCAAAGATCCTCCAGACATGCACAGGGCATTCTGGAGAGGGCCAGTGGCTCTTGGTGTATCCAGGGGCCATTTGAAATCCAGGTCCCCAATGGACCCTGAACATCAGTCACGGGGAGCTCTGAACTCCAATGGACCCCAGATACACAGGGCTCCTCGCATTGTCGTACCCATAATGTCGTCCAAGAGGGGGTCAGATCGGATCAAGGGGGGCCTTTCCCGCCAAGAGAGCCCTCTTCGTGGCTTAGAGGCCCCGGCTTTTGGTTCGGGATTCCTTTTTAGACTCGAGGCCCTATTTTGGTGCCCTTTATTTTGATGGTTTTGTCCGGAACCAGTCAGACTGGGTCAATGGCGGTTCCTCCGGTTGTTCGACCGTCACAGACCTGTTTGCCGCGGGGTCGAATACCGGGCTAGGTGGTGACCTTCGTGTCCGTCTAACGTCGGCAGTGGTGCGGTGGGCCTTTCTCAGGCCGCTCCGTTTGCTGAAAAGGCGCATCATGGTCTCACGTCGATGCGGCTGGCGGCGACCCAGTCGTTCTGGTCTCGGCAGTGACTGTTAGGAAAACCTCAACCGTAGAAGTGAATGGGCGGGGGCATTGCAACCAATGGAAGTGCTTCTAATGGCGTCATATATGCACGAATATTTGCGTAACAGGTCAGTTACATGTCCGATTTTCTATTCACAAACTCGGCTGGCCGCGATCGCGACAATTCGTGGATTATTGCACATTAGACCTGGCACAAAAGATGCTCCGGTGTGGAGAGCTGACATCACTTGCGGCCGTCTTCCAGCTGAACAGTGCAATGCGGGAGCATCGAGACAAGACCGGTTGTTTTGAGCCCACGGTTCAGAACAGAGGCTGGGAGGCGGCGTTTCAGTGTCAGAGCGCTCATTTTACAAGACCAGTTTCCCCTCGAGCTGACAGTGATGCGCCAGCAGAGCTTCTCACACAACTTAAAACAGATCCTATCGGACTCGGTGACGGATTTAGATTGTGAATGCTTTTGTTATGTGGACGTACGATGTGTATGTGTATTTGCGCGCCTGTGTGCATTGTGGCCTTGTGCTAGTTTTAGTCGGACGTAATAGGCACTGTGCCAAGTGGACAATCCCAGGATTGTTATACAGTACAACACAATACAATACAATATACTTATAATGTTACCCGCAGTGGTGTAATTTTTCGATTTTCGAAAACGGCGAAATCTGGTCAATTTTAGCTCTGCAAAGGCGCTGGTGACCTCCACTTGGCCCTCCAGCGCCTCAACACAAAGGCATGGTCCCATTCAGCGTCATGCAACTTTCGTGACAGCGCGCAGCATCGCTCCAGTCGATACTCACAGCAGCCTGGGGACGCCAGAACCCATCTCAAGCGTCGCAGATCCTCTGACAGTGACGCCTGCCGAACGACAGCTGAGACCACCCACGTCCGCCATTAAGCATCTGTCGCCTGATGTGAACATGGGTGTTCGTGTTTATTTATTTTATTATATATTTTATTTTATTATATATATTTTATCGTATAGATTACCGTGGCTGTCGTCGTGTCACTGCATCCTCGAGTTGTGGAGTGGCTGGTCAGTCAAGAAGAAGACTAGTTAGTTGTGGCCTGTCAAAAAATGGTCATGTTCGTAGAGGCTTTGGCCCGCTTGGGGAGGCGGAGACTTCTGGGTATGAAGAGTGGATGAGAATGGATGGGTCCGTCTGTAGCATTCGAAACTCTGACCACTTTCCGGTTTTTGTATTACTGCTTAGTCATATTTATTCCCGAGTGGCATTTTGTTTTTTTTTTTGTACGGGCAGCCATTTGTTATCCCTGCTCAGCCCAGTAATGCCTTCCAACATTGCAGGATTAACAAAAGCTTATTAGCAAATTGCTAATTTCACTACTAATCCATATTAGCTAATTTGCTAATAATTTGCAAATTATTAGCAAATTGCTTCCTCCAAGAACAAGTAAGCAATTGCTTCATCCACGCGACATTTTGCAACAAGAGCGTGGCATACGACCAATTTTCACGTAAATATTTGAACTCATTGTCACCCCAGGCTACTGGACTAGGGCAGATGAAAGTGAAAGATCTACGACTCCAGTTCGTTTCAGTCGTGTGGTGCTCTGCTGGGCACGGCTGAAAGGCGTCAAATTACAGAAAGCTGCCGGCGAGCGTTGTGCTGAGGCGGTCGGCAGACGGCCTAGCCGGTTGACGGTAGGTGAACATTGGGATGTGGCGGGTTAGCAGACGGCCCAGCCTGTTGGCGGAAACGAGGTTCGGGCCGAGGCGGACGGCTGGCGGCTCACCCGGAAAGAAGTAGATGGGCTTTCTGCAGCTGTCCACTGCCGGCGACGCGGGCTAACTGCTGCTCAGTGAGTGGCAGCGGCATCCGCTGTCCTCTTTGAGAGTGGCTCATGTGGCCAGCTGAAGTGATATCTATTACCTGTATTAGGACTGCTGTTCCAGGCTATTTGCTCCTCCCAGTTCACTTCCGAGCGATCGTTCAATTCTCATGACCATTGCACTGTCGCGATGTAGCCAAAATCGAGAGGAAGGCGTGTGTATCAGGCAGCTCGACTGAATGATTTTCTAACTACGAAGCCGCCATCTTCGACTGATCTAGGAGGCCCCCTGGGCTATCTCCCGAGACTTTAACAGCTCATTTAGCTCTCCCCGACAATGTTTCCTCATAGGTCCTACCGACATTGGTGCTTCCTTGGCTCTCTCTGGACAGTGATGTCTCCTCGCCTCTATCTTCCGACAGTGACTCCTAATTGGCTGTCTTTCAACAGTGACGTCTCCTCGGTTCTCTCTCTCTCTCTCTCTCTCTCTCTTTCTCTCTCGGCAGTAACTCCCCCTCGGGTGCCTTCCGACAGAGACTCCCCCTCGGCTGTCTTCCGACGGTGACGCACCTCGGTCCTTGGCCCTCTCGGCCAAGGACCGAGGTGCGTGACGACTCCTCGGGCCTTCCCCACCAGCGACTGGTCCTCGGTTCCGGGCGGGCGACGGCCGCGCTCCGTTAGTCCTCGCCTGGCCGCCGTCTGGACCGGCCGTAACTGCCGAACGGTCCGCCGCTCGGCCAGGATGGCGTTCTAATTGAGGCCAGCCTGCCCCTCGTTCCGAATTCGCCTGCCCGGATCGCGGCGTGTTCACCCGGCGGCGACGCGGGCCGGCTGCGAGGCGAGCGGAGGCGGCTGCTCGGCCAGCCTCGAGACCCGGCACGCCCTGGAGGAGGCTTTGGAGCTCGTCTTCTCCCAGGACGCGGCCTCGTTGCCGACAGAGTGGCCCGCCGGCCTCCGTGTAGTTCCTCGCCCCCGTGTGTCCGGGCCCTTCCATTTCGCCGGCCATGGCCGCGCCGCTGGAGCCGGGAGGAGCGGAGGAAGAGGCCAGAGCCCACTACTACACCGAGAGGTTCTGGCTGCGCGTGCTGGTGCTGGTGCTGGCTGCGGCGGCTGCTTTTGCCAGGAGGCGTCGAGACTTGCCCCGGGGAGTGAGAAGTAGGTGAGAGAGAAACAAGGGCACAAGGACAGGTGCGGAGAGAGAGGAACAAGGATGCAACGTCTACACATTGCACTCCTACCCCTCTTTTCCATTGGCCTGATTGCCTTTTTTCCTGCTACGTTGTAACGCACGGTTAAAAAACGAGTTATCTGTGATGCCTTATGTGAAGTGATGTCTGCATTTGAAGTCAGTCATTGTCCAGCGCAGCCCATGCTGTATATCCCTTCCAGTGACTTGCACAAATTCTGGAAACGAATGTTAAGACTTGACGAACGTTGAACGAATGTTCGAATGTTGAACGAATGAACGAATGTTGAACGAATGAACGAATGTTGAACCTTCTAAAGAGCTTCCGAACGAGGACCAAGAAGCAAGAAAATCGGCGGCCGAAAGGGCTCTTAAAGAATGAAAAAGAATAAAGAATAAAGAACAGTTTTCGGAATGTTTCAGTCAATTGACATACTGCACACATGGTATAATCGGATTTCACTGAGGTCCGACTGGAAAACTGTTTTTGTTTCCGTCCAAACCCGTGACTGAATTGTCAGCCTCAACTAAGACCAACAACAATTACGAGCAAGCAACGAGGCATTTATCTTGTTTCTTGCAAGACATATTTTATGTCTTTATGTGTCTTGTCACATATTTCTCAACATCGTATTATGTCAGGGTGACAACAGTACCTGTCTTTTAGGCGTAGCAGTTATTTTCACGTCATTTATTTAATTGTCGGTGTGTTTGTAGGCGCCTTGTGAAGACTAACATGCTGACGCTGCTCTAAATGTTTTATTGTCCTTTTATTGATTTTGTTTTTTTACAGTTTCTAGAGATTAAGTCCGGAATGTCCGAGGATGAACACTTTTTATGACCACTGATGTCGTCACTTTGAAGTCAGTTCTTTCCATACATCACGAGGGGTCTTGCGCTAAATCTCTGAATTACTGCTGTTCCGCTGGATCTTACTAGAGATTCTGCTCACTGACAGCTCTATTGTGCACCTGCAGTAGTTTCTGATGTTCATGTTTCTGATGAAACATGTTCCTCCACTGGTGAGCAACGGTGTGAATCCTGCTTATAAAAAACACAACATGAGAAAAAATCGCTAACCGCTTGACGTTTCTTTTCTGTCTCTCGCACGTACGCTATAATCGTCAATAAATGCTGTGCTGTATTGCCGGAGGCCAGAGTTCCGTCCAGTGGTGACGTAGAGGACTGTTCGGGCCTCCGACAGGTGTTCGGATCTCTGTCATAGCCAAGAAGCCCCAAAACCGCGGAAATGTCTCCGAGCGAAAAGGAAGCCGGCCTGCCGTGATGGGATCCGCTGTGACTGTTGTCCGTACCATGGGATCAAATTCAGACAATATCATGACTTCGTTTTGTAACAATGGTAACAGTCTCTCTTACTTATAGATCTTTATCAGACATAACGAGATCGAGATGTGATGCAAGCCAGATTATGACGATTGCAAGAGTATTCAGTCAACGCGGTAACGAGCTTCATCGTCTACTCAGTTAAGTTAAGCAACATTAGAAACTGCATTGTACGAAAGTTTTGAAAGGGATTTCTTCCTCCCACACACTCGGTTTGTTGAGCTCCATTGAAAAAAAGCAACAACAATCTGCATTTATCTCCGACACCAGCAAAGGGACGTCAGATCCAGAAGTCTACGGGGCTGAAAGCATCAGTTTGGAACCTGGAAGACAGTGGTTCATGCCTATGTCACTGCGCGGTTTGATATCGCAACCCGACGCTCACGAATGATGGCAGTCACACGGTTCCCCGCCCCAGTCTCGCGCGCAGACAGGTCGGAGAGCCCCAACCGTCCCCGCTCCGTGGAGTGAGCCGCCTCACCCCGCACGCCGTCAGAGGCGGGAACTGGAAGGAAGAGCGTTACGGCCGTGCGCTGGCGTTGGGCGCGAGCGCGCCCGACCCTGCCGAGGCGTGGGTCGTCGACCACCGAGAGCGGCCACCGCCGGCCGGCCGTCGTCCTTGAAGCGCGGTCGCAAACGCTGCGTCATCGAGCGCCAGCGGCTCCGAGGCGGCGCGCGCGGCCGCCGGCCTCCGTCCGGCCGAGCGGTGATTAGGGTCCCGGCCCGGGAGGTATGGGCTTCAGCAAACCACGCAGACGGTGCCACGTGCAACAGCAGTGCGCTGGAACTGCCTGAGAGGCAGCTTGGTTTGAATGGACGGAATTTTTGTCTTGTTCACGAATGTGTGGATGGGGATGATGAAGCATCGCGAATGAATGAATAGCAAACACTACGTCCTATAAAAAGGGAGGCTGGGCACGTGGTGAGCAGATTGCTTTGCCGATGGAGTCAGGGGTTCTTGGTTGTCAAGGCATGCATATCGGGCCTCATTCCAGTTCGTTAAAGTCAATATTATTATTTTATGCGCACCTGACGGCGGCCAGATCTTCAGCAATGGTACTTACAATGACAGAGCTACATTTGCCGTTCATGCTACGTCAGATGTTAGGGGCGATTATTCTGGTTCCCGCATAGACGTATTACTCAGGGGGTCAAAGCACTGGTCGGTTTCCTGCTTCAGAAATACCTCGCACATGCAAAACTGCGCGCCACTGTTATTTACAACCTCTTATTTGTCGAACTGGCGATATCAGCGACAAAACAGCAGTGTTACCCTGTGGCGAGGCGACGTCACAACATGTTAATTTTCGGTGTCGCCGCTCTAGTTTTACATCGTCTGCAAAGCAGTAGCGCCCGTTGCATAGTTATCTTTTCGAGCGATGCATGATGTTGGGTTTAACTTCTCAAGTTTTATCTTAATAAATGTAGCTAGCTTCATCACTATTTTCACTAGTTATTTGCCTTTTCTGTTAATATGCGTATGTGGCTCGGTGATCGATGTTGGCCATGTATGCATAACTTCTCTTCACAACCAATGGTTTTCATTGGCGTCATTCTTCGGTTCTACGAGATTTATTATGCAAAACAAACACAATAAACACCACACGATTAAACATGTCATCATAGCTTGAACCACCTACAAAACTCTTGTTATATTTTTTGCGGCTTTCCGCAGTAGCGTGTTCGAATCTAATATTCATGCTCGCAGTACTCTTTGAAAGCTTGCACTCTTTTTGCACTCTGGAAAGTTCTTGAATGTAGTAAAAACAACCGAACAGTCAGTTCATTTTCACATTTGCTTTGTTTCCCTGTGAAGGATATGGCCCGCAACAGAAGCAGGTTGAGATCATGCTTACTGCCGGTATGAATTCCAAAAAGTATTCTGGCAGGCGTAAGATTGACCGCCCTATGTTCTCTGTTACCTCTTTTATTCCACACCTGGTGCCAAAAAGCCTTAACCCTATTCCCGGAGGGCTAGACGGTATGGCCGATTCCCGGCAGGGAAGGGGCGGATTCGGCCCCCCCTGAGATCTCGAGAACTACTTATCCGATTTCATCGCAACAAACGGCAATCGATTTGCCATGACGTGAACTACATTTTTATAAAAAGAGATTTCCAAAATTTTGAAATTTGTGGATACAGGGGGCCAAAAATGTCAAAATGGGGGGTACTTTTGGACTTCTTATAACTCCGTTGTTTATGGACCGATTTCGATGAAACTGGCATGAATCGAGAGATTATGGATAGGGCTTTTACCATGGGTATGCAAATTTGAAATTTTGAGAAAATTCATGGGCGTTCACAGGGTTTCAAAAATAGGGGGATTAGTTTTCTAATAACTGAATTACCAAAAGAGGCCAAAACACTTTTTTAGCTTCTGCTAGTCATGTTATGCTAAAGAAGTACAAATCGCATTACAATGTTTGTATAATGTTAGCATAGGCAGTGCCAGGGACACAAAAAGGGGGAAATGTCATGGTCACACGTTCTTCAGATCAACTTGTGACCTTTGACCTTAAATGATCTCCAGTGACCTTGGGGTCACCTGGAATGATGTTGTGTGCATTCAATATTATCTGTAAACGTTTTTAATCGATTGAATTCACTCTATTCCAAAAAAAATCATTTTTTGGCTTTTGCGATACAGGGTACGCGCACTGACATTTTAGGTCATATCTCCGTGACCCGACCTGATATTAAGCTACAACTTGGTACACAAGTAGAGGGCAACCTTCTACGCTATATAAGTTCGGGGTTTGGCATTTGAGAAAACGGCGCCGAAATTATAGCGAAAAAACAACTTATGACTTTTGACCTTGACCTGACCTTGTAAAGTGACCTCAGATAACCAAAATTACATATGCACATTCCCCAACTATTTAGCTTTACATTCACATAAAGTTTCAAGTTCTATCTTAAAAACTCTGTTTTTGGCAGACATTTTCCTTTTACCCTCAACATGGCCAAAAATGGCCTGAGGTGCCTCCCAAAAACGTTGCCTGGCTCCGCCCCTGAGCAAAATAGAATTTCGAAATTTTGTCACGGCGCGTAGAAGGAATAGCTAGGAAAAGTGACCACGTTTCGTGAAGCTGCGTTAAAAAGCCTGGAACTGGCAAGCAAAAAGCCCGAGGGGGGGCGGAATCCGCCCCCCTCGGGTTTTTTGATAGGGTTAAACTAAAAAATGAGACCAGTTTCGAGCTCTACTCGTCACAAGCTTTCCAACAGCGTGCTTATTTTTTATCGTGCGACCAACCGTTCGTGAGTTAGGGGGGCAGCCAACTGCCCCCCCCCCCCAGTCGGGCATGATCGTAACCGACCGACGGTCGTGCGCGGGTTAACCATTAAATGTAACGTTGCTCCTATGCATCCTCGCAGAAGACGTACTGCTTATTTTCAATTTTACGAAATGCGTTTAACCCTATTCCCGGCAGGGGGGCGGAATCCGCCCCCCCTCGGGTTTTTTGCTTGCCAATTCCAGGCTTTTTAGCGCAGCTTCACGAAACTTGGTGACTTTTCCTAGCTATTCCTTCTACGTGCTGTGACTAAATTTCAAAATTCTATTTTGCTCAGGGGCGGAGCCAGGCACCGTTTTTGGGAGGCACCTCATGCCATTTTTGGCCATGTTCAGGGTAAAAGGAAAATGTCTGCCAAAAACAGAGTTTTAAGGCTAGAACTTAAAACTTTATATGGATGTATAGCTAAATAGTTGGGCAATGTGCAGATGTAATTTTGTTTATCTGAGGTCATTTTACAATGTCAGATTAAGGTCAAAAGTCAAAATTTGTTTTTTTTGCAATAATTTCGGTGCCGTTTTTTTAAATGCCAAACCCGGAATATATATGACGTACAAGGGTGCCTTCTACTTGTGTACCAAGTTTCAGCTTGATATCAGGTTGGGTCACGGAGCTATGACCTAAAATATCAGTGCGCGTACCCTATATCGCAATAGCCGTAAAATGAAATTTTTGAAATAGAGTGAATTCAAATGATTGAAAACGTTCAAAGATAATATGAAATGCACACTAGATCATTCCAATAATTGACCTCCAGTGACCCCAAGATCACTGGAGGTCATTTAAGGTCAAAGGTCACAAGTTGATCAGAGAAACGTGTGACCATGACAGTTTCCCCTTTTTCATGTCCCTGGCACCGCCTATGCTAACATTATACAAACATTGTAATGCGATTTGTACTTGTTTAGTATAACATGACTATCAGAAGCCAAAAAAGGGTGTTTGCCTCTTTTGTTCATTCAGTTGTTAGAAAACTAATCCTCCTATTTTTAAAACCCTGTGAACGCCCATGAATTTTCTCAAAATTTCAGATTTGCGGACCTATGGTAAAAGCCCTGTTCATATTCTATCGATTCATGCCAGTTTCATCGAAATCGGTCGATAAACAACGGAATTATAAGAAGTCCAAAAGTACCCCCACTTTGACATTTTTGCCCCCCCCTGTATCCACAAATTTCAAAATTTTGAAAATTTCTTTTTATAAAAGTTTAGTTCACGTTTATAAAAGTGTAGTTCACGTCATGGCAAATCGATTGCCGTTTGTTGCGATGAAATCGGACAAGTAGTTCTCGAGATCTCAGGGGGGCCGAATCCGCCCCTTCCCTGCCGGGAATCGGCCATACCGTCTAGCCCTCCGGGAATAGGGTTAACATCTTGTGAGTTGGAAAGATTCGCGGAACTGAATACGCCATACGCGGAACTGAAGCCACCTCAAATCACTGCGTTTTGTTTTAAATAACTGGTCAGTTTGTTCCACTGAGGGATCTCAGCAACTTCCGAGTTCCATTTAGTTTCGCATGAACAGTTTTCAGACACTTACGGGATCAGTAAAACCTATATGCCCATTGCCCAGCTCTGTATTCCCATTGTCATCATTGTATATGTTCGTTATCTGCGTTGTTGTCGATCTCCCATCTCAGCTTTGGCAGCTTGATCACCGGACATAGATATACACTTGATTTGTACAAATCGAACGAATGTTAGTAAGGCACAGCGCAGTCGTGCTAATTGCGAATGTCTCGTGACGTCGTGACCGCATCGCGCAAATCCGCTCCACATTTTGTTGTTTGCTGTTCCTCTTCGTTTCGTTCCACACACGGTTGTCACTTTTTTACTTTTCCTCTTGGTGTGTTTTCCTCTTTTTTCCTTCCACGATGGGGAGAAGACAGAAACGTTTAAAGGGCAGTGACTCAGACACCGACTCTCAATCGAACTCGAACTCGAATGAAAACGAACAAAAACGAACGACACCGCTTCGCACGGCGCCACGATTGACCTTCTCGAAGTTACGGCAAATGGCTCTCTCATCGCTAAAACCTCAGTCCGAACGCACACAAAAGCCCGTCTCAGAAAACCAACATTCTGATGACAAGATGTTACGATGAGACTTCATGTCTCGCGGAACACCAATTAAGACGCGAGTTTTGCTCCTGATCTGACCTATACCTCAGAGGCTGAAATCCATGAAGAGCTGCAACCACAGGAAGTATGCACGTTTGACAAATCACAACATTCAAAGATGGTTAACGACGTGACACCGTACCTCTTGGTGCCGACATGCAACACGCAGAAGCTCGCTGCTGTTCTTATCGCTGGCTACCTTCGCTATAACATGCGAATGTTCGTCCCCAACCCGCTGAGGTGTTTCAAATGTTAACCCGCGCACGAACCGTCGGTAGGTTATGATCATGCCCGACTGGGGGGGGGGGGCAATTGGCCGCCCCCTCTAACTCACGAACGGTTGGTCGCACGATAAAAATAAGCATACCCTTGGAAAGCTTGTGACGAGTAGAGCTCGAAACTGGTCCCATTTTTGGTTTTAGATAATATGTAAGCAATTTACGCCCTATATATGTTTTCTCATAGACGACTGCATGAGACCGAGAAATGGCCTGAATCTCAAGGGCTGTGACTAATAACGCATAGGTAAAAGCATCAGCGCACAAGTGAAGGTCCGCAAATGCCGATTCACTTCTAATTTCCCAGATTTGTTCAATATATACGCCGAAACGTTGAGTTAAAGACACGGCAATTTTCGCGCCGGCCGTCGGCGTGCGCCGCAGCCGTACGCACTAAGAAATTAACGAGAACTAGTTTTAGCGTTCCTTTATTTTCGCGAAAAAAGCCTATCCATGTAAATTTTATTGATCTTAGCGGTTCTTGTGATGGTTTTTCATGCTTAAATTTAAGAAAAACCCATTGGTTACCAATCTTCACAATGGGCGGAGCTTTGTTCGCGAGAACCTTTTTATTTCCAAAATACGCAATTTTTTGGAACTTTTTGAGATTCCTGGTATTACTTACGTCTGTGCAAGCTAGTTCTGCCATTTTCTACCCATTCTGAATAATTCATCGCTGGTTTTGACAGCGGTATATTTTGGCTCACTACAGTTATTCGTGACCTGACCTCAGGTCAATAGCTGAAAGTCATTGATACTTTGCCCGATGAAGGTAACTAGACGTCTGCTTCATTCCACACTAAAAATGTTATGAAATATTCCGTCAATTTCCGACAAAACCACGATATATCTTAAAAAAGGGCTTGACCTTAGGTCAGTGACCCGGAAAATTCCGATAAATCTGAGAAAGCAGATTTGTTGCATCTATCAAGATCACTAATCCCTGAAAGTATTATTGTGATATCTTGTTTTCCGAAAAAGTTAGAGGGCACTAAACTTTTTTGACATAGGTCTGTTTGACCTGACTTTACTGACTTTGACGTGACTTTGACCTTAAGGTCAAAACTTTGACACAAGGTGTAAAAATGATGAAGCAAAAGGTGCACAGAGTTTCGTGGCTCTGTGTTTGTTCGTTCTTCCTCATTCCCAGAAACATCTCAGGGGGGCGGTCAACTGCCCCTCCCCTCCCCAGTCGGGGGCGGGTTAAAGGTTTAATCAAGGTGCCAGAAGCTGCAGACAAATCAGATGCCCCATGTGCAGAAAGGCTCCGCACGAGAAGTCGTGTGCCGATCGACGCAAAAGTGTCTTAGCTGTGGGAGCACTGACCACACCACCAGCTCCACTCAGTGCCCCATCTGGAAAAGAGAAAAAAAGATCTGGGAAATGAAAGCAACAACAGGAGTGTCCTTTAGCAACGCACGAAAAGCTGTCCTTTTGAATACATCACCATGTCGCAAAACCTACACTAAAGTAGCCCAGACCATAACAGCATCAGTCAGCACACAGACAGACTTCCTGAACTGGCACCACTAAAAGTTCTGTCACGCTCAATCTCAACCTCCCCAACAGCTACGGCAACCAGGACACGATCACAACCCCAGCCGGCGGCTCCGTCACATTTCGTCCGACGGCCCGAAACGGGATCAGCCGGCCGACCTCCTGCCAGCCGCTCACCCAGCCCCCGGGCGGGACCGTCCGCACGGGCGGACCCAGCCGGTCCCAGCCGGGGCGGCCGCCCGGCACCGGGCCGGGTACAGGACGGCCGACGGCCGGGCAGTCCCGGCGAACGTAGGCCCCGGACCAGGCCTGATCAGAAGGTGATCGGGGCTCTGGCGCGCTCCCACGGCCGAACTGTCAGCACCAATAGGTGCTGGTATCTTTTAGATCAACATAGGATCAACAACATTAGGTCAACATCAACATTTGATTTTACAGTGGAAGTGCAGAGAATTTTTATTTAACTGCGTGAGATCATAGCTTTCTTCTTTCTTGCTCCCATTGCCATAGCTGCTAAAAAAAACTGTTTTTCACCTACTGACCCCTTGAGAGCTTTTCGTTCTCAAATTATTCACCTACCGCCATGACAGTATTACAGGCGCTCGGGGACGTGGTGGCGTAGAACGGCACATCAGCAATGACATAATTCACGCGCAAATCATTCTAAACAAAAGTGCTTAGGCGGTTGCTTGCACGGTGCGCTTACACGGATGGAGTATCGACGTTTGCTCACTTTATTGACTGCCGGACACTGACAATACGGAGTTTCTTTTATTGGTCTTCGTGACCCCAAAGCTCAGTTCGACAGCCGTTTATTCTCCGAGGTTTGAATGCCGATGACCACATCCGGAGCAATGACACAAAACCCTGATCGACACGACCGCATCATCCAGGATTTCATGGACGTGAAAACATTTTCTTCCTCTTAACAATGGTGAGTCAGCGGAACAGTGATCGATAGGTAATTGAGTTCTCCAGAAATCAGCACATTTTTGACTGGAAGGTTCATGTAGGTATCTATCGCATCACACCATCCCATGAAAATACACAGAGCACAAACAAACATGGTATCAAGACACATTCCTACATTTGTAATACACAAAAAGCCGAATGGGGATTATTCCGAGAAATGTGTAACATGGACCCTTTAATATCTTGAAGAATGGCTCTTAAACACTTCTGGCTTTTAGACTTCTGGCTTTTCCCAATATATTCAAATAATAAGCAATCCTCAATTTACCAGAAGACGTTGTATTGTTACTGCACTGTATGCTGACTTACATATAACAATAAAGTGTCTCCTAGTATACTGAAAGTCGTTTCTTAATTAAACAGATACAATGTGCAACATGGACTATGGTTATTTTGGCCCATTGGATCACTGCACTGCTTTTGTAACCCTCGCAATATCAACAATTTTAAAAACGCAACCTCAAGAGCAGCGTTCCGTGCAGTCCCACTGGCATCCCCGCCAATGCGTCGCACGCCAGGTCTCTGGTGGACGCCAGAAGTGGCGCAGGCTATGGCACGTCGGAAAGGAGCTTTCTTAAGTTTTCTTTTACGACCCAATGAAGCTCATGTTATTTTAAGAAACAGAGAACGAGTCAGAGCACAACGTACAATTGTTCATTCATGCTTATCATTCGTATCATTCGAATTGCCAAATGAAATGCATGGCGCAGTTTTATATCTAAGTTCACACACGAAGCACCTTTAAACCCAAAATAACACTGGTCTGTTATATAGCACACAAACGTGCCCTTCCCCCGTAGAATTCATAACGCTGAAGTCACAGAGGCAAAAGCAATAAAAATGCTTTGGCAAATGCCATGACTTATCGTGAATGCCATAAGTTATCGTAGTCCTGCAGAGAACTACACAGAAGGTTTTATAACGCAGCCATTTTTTCGCTTCTTTTATCTGATAATGCATTTTAAGTCTGACAGCACTGAGGTCTATAGTGTACTATGTACTGAGTCTGACCTGGCAGAAGTCCATGCTTCTGCTGGGAATACGCCGGTTGGTTCCGATCGGTTTCAGTTTCAGTATTCAATTTCCGACATTTGCTTGTCATGGCATACCAGTTTCTGCTGAACACTTTCAATGGCAATTGCACAAACATGTCTTCCAAGATGGCTGGAAAGAGGCATTTGTTATACGTTTGCCGAAACCGAGCAAAGACCCAGGCAAACCAAACTCATTAACCCTATTCCCGGCAGGGGGGGGGGCGGAATCCGCCCCCCCTCGGGTTTTTTGCTTGCCAATTCCAGGCTTTTTAACGCAGCTTCACGAAACTTGGTCACTTTTCCTAGCTATTCCTTCTAGGCGCCGTGACAAAATTTCGAAACTCTATTTTGCTCAGAGGCGGAGCCAGGCAACGTTTTTGGGAGGCACCTCAGGTCATTTTTGGCCATGTTGAGGGTAAAATGAAAATGTCTGCCAAAAACAGAGTTTTTAAGATAGAACTTAAAACTTTATATGAATGTATAGCTAAATAGTTGGGGAATGTGCATATGTAATTTTGTTTATCTGAGGTCACTTTACAAGGTCAGGTCAAGGTCAAAAGTCAAAATTTAGTTTTTTCGCTATAATTTCAGTGCCGTTTTTTCAAATGCCAAACCTGGAATACATATTACGTACAAAGGTGCCCTCTACTTGTGTACGAAGTTTCAGCTTGATATCAGGTCGGGTCACGGAGCTATGACCTAAAATGTCAGTGCACGTACCCTATATCGCAAAAGCCAAAAAATGAATTTTTTGGAATAGAGTGAATTCAATCGATTAAAAACGTTTACAGATAATATTGAATGCATACGACATCATTCCAAGTGACCCCAAGGTCACTGGAGGTCATTTAAGGTCAAAGGTCACAAGTTGATCTGAAGAACGTGTGACCATGACAGTTACCCCTTTTTTATGTCCCTGGCACCGCCTATGCTAACATTATACAAACATTTTAATGCGATTTGTACTTTTTTAGCATAACATGACTAGCAGAAGCTAAAATAGTGTTTTGGCCTCTTTTGTTCATTCCGTTATTAGAAAACTAATCCTCCTATTTTTGAAACCCTGTGAACGCCCATGAATTTTCTCAGAATTTCAGATTTGCATACCCATGGTAAAAGCCCTATCCATAATCTCTCGTTTCATGCCAGTTTCATCGAAATCGGTCCATAAACAACGGAGTTATAAGAAGTCAAAAAGTACCCCCCATTTTGACATTTTTGGCCCCCCTGTATCCACAAATTTCAAAATTTTGAAAATTTCTTTTTATAAAAATGTAGTTCACGTTACGGCAAATCGATTGGCGTTTGTTGCGATGAAATCGGATAAGTAGTTCTCGAGATCTCAGGGGGGGGCCGAATCCGCCCCCCCTGCCGGGAATCGGCCATACCGTCTAGCCCTCCGGGAATAGGGTTAACGCCCAATTCCACTGACTAATTGCTTTGGGAAGCTGTTTGAAGGAATGGTAGCAAAACAGTTATCTTTAGTTTAAGGAACACATCAGATGTTCTTACAGTACCAATGCAAATTTAGGGAAAGTGGTAATGATATGGATCATCGCCGGCACATGTCAGTGCCATTTTTCCCCATTTTTCCATTCCATAGCTCCGCAATGATCTAACGGATCGAAGAAGCTCTTACCAAATACCTAACCACCCAACCAATCGAACGATTTTCGCAAGCGTAATTTTGAGATGCGTGTAACGTGGTTACATCTTTTTACCGTCTCCTTCGGAAAAAAACACGTTAACCCGCGCCCAACTGTCGGTCGGCGCCATACACGCCCGACTGGGAAAGGGGGAGGGGTGGCGGTTGACCGCCCCTCTAACTTACAAACGGCTGGCCGCACGATAAAAATCAGCACACCGTTGGAAAGGTCGTGACGAGTAGAGCTCTAGGCACGTAGCCAGAATTTTCCTCGGGGGGCGGGGCGAATGTCAAATTTTGTCATATGTCACAGGCATATGACGGAATTTGCAAGAAAAGGCAGCAGTTTTAGGCAGTTCATATCGTATTTAATGCACAGGAAGACAAATGATGTTTGTTTTGGCAACATATATATGACCACTATTACGTATTCATGCGAAATCAACATGTATCTAGTGTATACCGCTTCGCTCAGGGGGAGGCCATGGCCCCATGGCCCCCCTTGGCCTACGTCCCTGCCTGAATCTCAAAGTTGTGAACAAGAAAGTATAGATAAAGGTACTAGCGAGCAGGTAAAAGTCCGCAGATGCCGATACACGTCTAATTTCTTTGATTTGTTTAATATGTAGGCGGAAACGTTGAGTTAAAGACACGGCGATTTTGGCAACGCGGCACGGCGGTTGTTGCCGACAAGGTTGGCATGAAATTAACGGGAGCTAATTTTAGCGTTCTTTTTTCGCGAAATATGCCTTTCCAAGTGATGTTTCATGACCCTAGTGATTCTTGTGATGGTTGCTCGTGCTTAAATGTTCTAGCTGTCATTCTACACAGTTGGTGGACCTTTATTCGCGTCGGCCTGTTTGTTTCCAAAGTATGCAATTTCTCGAAACTTTTTGAACTTTATAGTATTACTCGCAGCTGTTCGTGCCAGTTCTGCCGTTTTCTACTTGATCTGAGTCATCCATCGCCGATTTTGATGGCAGTAAATTTTGACTCATGAAAATTATTTGTGACCTGGCCTCAGGTCAGTGGCCGGAGGTCACTGAAACTTTGTCCATTGACTGTGAATGGATGTCTGGATCTCCCGACACTCAAACTGTTATAAAAAACTTCGTCAATTTTCGACAAAACGACGACGTTTGTTGAAAACGGGCTTGACCTTAGGTCAATGAGCCGGACATTTACAAAAAAATCCGATATTGCAGGTTTGTTAAATTTATCAAAATTTTTAACCTTTGAAAGGTTTATTGTGATATCATGTTTTGCAAAAACGTTACAGGACGCTAAACCTTTTTGAGCATATGCTTACTTGACCTGACCTATGTGAGACGCCTTGCCTGACCTGAGGTCAAAAATTTGTTACAAGACGTAAAAATAATCAAGCAACAGGTACACCAAGTTTCGTGGCGCTACGTTTGCTTGTCCTCACGCAATCTTGGAAAAACCTCAGGGGGCGGTCAGCCCCCCCAGTCGGGGGTTGGTTAAAACCCAGCTCAGCGTGTCCGTTTCATGGCAGAGCCAAGGCCGCCGCCCCACGAGCTTCGGAGATTCCATGACCGCCCAGCTTATCCTCCGTGTCGTTCGTAGCCCCACTTCCACCCATGGCCATAAACACGGACGGATCCCAAAAATAGGCGTCGCGAGCTCCCGGCCGACAGGTAATGTCGAGCCAGCCAGAGCGAAGGAGACAACAACCAGCGTTAGTCAGAGTCAGCAGCCGGCGACCCCAATCAAGCCCAGAAAAGGAAACGCGCTGTTGTATGTTCAGCTGACCACAACGGCGGGAGAACGACTAGAATAAGCTACGACATCTTCAGCCAGCTCTGGAAACAAGTACAAGCGCCTTTGCCGAAATCCAATGACCCAGGAAGCCGGAGCGGCGGTGATCTGGGCTGGGGTTCTTCGCTCCAACGTTAGAGAAGGCGGGCAGCCGGAGGGCATCGGCCTCATGCCAGCACCGCCGGCGGCGGGACCACGACGAAGTTTACCGTCACGCGCGCCAGTAAGGGAGAATGTACAGCCCATCCGAGGCCGAAAATGCGTGCAGCGGACGCGTCACTGGCGAGCAGGAGGAGCCTGACTGACGGAGCCGAAAATCAAGCTGCTCTCGTCAGGCGCTGCACGGAGAAAGGGCAAACTAGCTCGGGCAGTGTAAGCGGACGGCTCTGCCCGGGAGCAGTCCGCTGCTTCGCACTCTGCGGAGCGGCAATGACCTGGGCTGCCTGGTCACCGTAGACTCAGCGTTTTTGGCCGGAGGCGGCCGGGGCCCGGCGGCCGCTGGGCCACCGCCTTCTGAAGATCGCTGAGTACATTCAGCCGTCAAGACGCTCAGAGTTGCAGTCCTCCAAGACGGACTGTTGAACCAGCCTACGGTCGTTATAGCACAAGTAAGCTCACGGATTCCTTCCGACTTTCCAGCCCTGTCCAACGTCCGTCCCCAGTGTCATGCGGGGATTTCGAGCAGTAATGGATCCCAAAAAGCTTCTCTTTTTCAAACGCACAAGGAAAGGACCCAATTATCTTCGAGCCATCAGCTATTCCAAATGGCGGCACGATGACAGGTTATTAATGCGCGCGTATGGCGGCGCTTACGAGTGTGTATGCTGGACGGCAGCCGTTGCACCGCAATGTACACATAATTTTTTGGATGAGCTGTAATTAAGATTAAGGTGAGCGCGTATGTGTTGGATCGCCGGCAGCGGCCGACCTTGGCGTTTATTTCTTGGCGCAGGGTGTGGTGTAGTTTGAGTAACAATAAAAGGTAAGGAACGCGGTATAAATAGCTGATTTTATTGCATTTGGAAGCAGAAAAAGGGCGTGGACACCAGAAACCGGTGATGGCAGAGGAGCGCGCGGAGAATGACGCATGCAAATGTTGGTTTGAAGTTCAGTTGACTTCATCGCTGGTGTGTGACTTTGATCTGGCTCATATTGTTTGATTCGTCGCTGAAACAAGATTTTTGGTCCAGTTGGCTGGACGAGCCGAAATAGAATTTAGAGTAGCAGGTCACCCCGTTTAGCCATCCTAGGCCAGTGGACCGCTCGAGCCGTGAAATTCTGACCGGCACCCGGCGCTGATTCCGGCGAAAGCGGTCAGAGGCCAAAAAATCCTACGGCTTCTTGTTTTTAGGCGTGCAGTCAGACGGGCGGGTACCCGTTCCCCGTCTGCTAACGGCAGCCTTATGATAAGTTCGCGCAATCCGGTTCCGGCCCGTTCTACCGCAGATCCGTGTAAACTCTAGGATACCGTTGCGACTAACCGACTCGGTCAGGTATAAGCTGTGCAATTTTATGGTTACCACCGGTTCGTGGTAAAATTACTAGGTCTTTGTGACGCA
This sequence comes from Capitulum mitella, assembly GCA_030062745.1. NCBI lineage: Eukaryota > Metazoa > Arthropoda > Thecostraca > Pollicipedomorpha > Pollicipedidae > Capitulum > Capitulum mitella. The sequence goes on from CP099844.1 coordinate 28,289,101, forward strand.
GGACAGCATAAAAATCAGGGCGTTCATAAATGTCGCGGGTTCAGATCGTGTCAGGTGATTCCGACGAATGCATGATTTCACCGTCTTATCCGTGTCTGAGTCCCGACGTCGCAAAACTCTGATCCTCTTAACAGCACGCTTTCATGAACGGAGCATTGTAAGATCAATAAAATCCGTACAGGCAGTCTACGTCAGAGTAATTTGTTGAGTTGACGAGACCATATTATTCTGATAGGAAGAATTTTTAACTGCCGTGGGGTGCTGAAATTGTCTTATTTCGGGCCTCATCACTGCCAAAGATAGCATTGGTAGTTATAAACAGGTTTTAGGGAGCGTATGCGTTTCCTATGATCGCCAAAATTTCGTCGGTGCAAAAATTGATGTTTTGTTTTAGGATACTCTGTTGGATTTCTACGAAGTTTGATATAGAAAGTTCGTCATAAGCCCGACTTAAATCAGTAATTAAATTAGCCGGCGTATTGTTTCGAAATCATTGCCTAGTTACGAATGTAAGTGGCGTAATCACAGGCTTAGCAGGCTTCATGAAAACAAGTTGACCGTACTGTACGGTTGTCCTGGATGTGTCTGGCGACAAAGATGTCATGAAATAAATCGAAAAATTGCTTGGCGAAAGAAAGGTTCGAAACTCGGATAATTTACCGTAGTTGACGGGATATGACATCCCAATTCTGGAAATGTTTGGAAAATGTTGGAGTAGTACGGCGGGCCCTTAAATTAACATTTCATCACCCCTAGTGCACCCAGGATCCATCTAGCGAGCCGAATAAGTGAGGTGAATTTCAGCAAAACAGGCATGAACGAAAAACGACAGAGGAAATCTTTGTAAGGTTTCGGCTCGCGGAACACTGGTGTGATAAGAAATATCAGCACACATCTTTTGGCGAGGGTTAACCGACATCAACGAGCGCAGCGAATGAGTATGACCTGTTAAGAATCATTAATGCAAGGTGACAAACGACGCCTGGTGTCACGCGTTGTTCGCGCTTTCCGCGGATGGGGCGATAACGGCCGCGCGGCGCACAGGCGATGCGCGTGGCGTCCGCCGGCGCGGCCGCGCCCGCGGCGGTGACGTCACAGGGAGGGGAACAGCGCTCTGCCTCCCCGGCCGGCGGCGGGCCGAGCCGGGCGACGGCCTGACCGACCGGCGGGTGAGGCCAGACCGACCGGCGTCCGCGCCGGTCATGAAGGAGTCACGTCACGGAGACCCCGCGAGGCTGAATATAGACGTGGAGCGTGGTGGTTGCAATCGGAGGGGGCCGAATTCCGGGCGTGTTGCTTCGACCGAAGGTATAAAACCGACTAACCTAATCGGACATTACGAGACAAAACATTTCGTAAGTCAACAACAAAGGGGATACAAAGGTGCCAACATTAACGAACTGAAAGATTTCTCTGACGCCTTGTCCTCGAGATAAGTCCTTCAAGATGAAATCCACGGTTCAAGAAATAATTCGCCGTAATCAACAGCACGTCACGGGTCACGTCACGAGCCACAAGTCACGGGTCACGGGTCGAAAACTCGAGCACAGGCCTGCCGTCTCATGACTTTCCCCAGTCATGAGATACGAAGCATTCAGCCAGACAATCATTTGTTACTGAAATGCGATTCGCCAGTGGATTCGGTAATTTGAAATTCAGACTCAAGAATAAACTTAGGGACCAAAGAAAATCCACTTCGCCCGGTACCGATTACGCACACAAAGGTTTGTATATCCTCCCAGGCGCGTGTGTTGGTTACAGGGAAGTTTCCTCTGTCGTATTTAATCTTAATCTTGGATTGACGTTAGGGTAATCCTCCGGCAGATTAAGGTGACCGAATAAGTCAAGGAACCTGAAGTCTACGATTACTATCTTTTGCTGGATAGAAATTACGGCAACGATTTTTAGAAGTTTGGCCATACCAGCGAGTGTTCTTGGCAGTACATTGGCAAACAATTCATTGCAGCGCCTGTGCGAAGCCGTTCAGTGAAACGGAGCTCTAAGGGCAAGTTCGGCGTTTTACCAATTGTCCCGATTTATCCATACTTTACAAAAGCAGAACCATTGTCGCTACTTATTAGCTCGGCTTGGTAATTTCGGTCATTTCCGTTCGGAATCAGTCTTAAGTCAGGCGGGGTTAACTGTTTGAATTTAGGAATCTCGTTTCGTCAATATCCTTTACAAGGCTGGTCATGTTGTCAGTCAGCTGTTCCATGCGTCAAAGATTCACGGCGAATAATTTCGGTTGGAAGATCTGCCTGTTAATTCATCATTTCGCCCATGATCAAGTCATTTCGCCCTGGATTGGATCGTGTCGGGCAAGGGGTTTTTGAAAACGTACTGGACAACTAAATTCACCCATGCTCACGTCATAGCTGGTCAGAATTTCCATTAGCGTTTTTTTTCAAGCTTCAAAGTGGTCTCAGCAAAAAGGGTTCCGAAAGACTGAAACGTTAGCGGCTTGGACGATTGGAGAACCGCCCAGCCCATCTCCATCGTTTCAGCGGCGGCCAGGCTAAGAAGACGATGGGCCTTTCCAAGAAGGAGATGAGGTCAACATCAAAGGCGGGTCTCCGCAGCGAAGAACGCAAGGGGGCCGCACAACGCTGCAGGAGGCGACTGCCATCGTCATGTAATGGTTTGGGATTGGCACTTGGGATATTACATACACAACCGCGGTCAGTGCAGCTGGCTGCTGTGGAGACGCCTCGTGGGGCTTGGAACCATCGTCATATGGTTTCCCCGCACCCAGCCATGGACATGAGCCGAGTAACCACGAACCTGTCTCCAGAGTGGTTCCCTTAGTGGGGAAAGTCTTTGTCGACATACCGGAGATCGTTTTGGACGGAGTCACGTCACCCTAAAAAAAAAATAACTAACACCTCCCCAGCCGGGATGCGTGAGGTCAAGCCGATTCGTATGCAGCGGCTCTGTCCGTGGGGACGCCTACTTGACACTGGTGGCCCTACCGGTGGCCCTGCTCGCAAGGTCAGGGACAAAGGTTAGGCGCCACGGACAGTCAGGCCTTGACCAAGGTAAAAACGACTCGGTACTGGCCAACATGCGATAACCCGATGAAGCCACTTAGTCAGGGCAAGGGCCAGCAAGTGAGCTTGGACTGAAGGAGAGTCTTGATCACCACGTTATCATCGGCCTAGGTCAAGACCCCTTTGCCGTATGGTTTCACCAGAGCCAGGGGTCCGCCTCGCAACGCGCCCCCTTACTCACTTACTCCAGGGACTGGGACAGTGTTACGGTGCAGACAATCTCGTCTGCAGATTGAGTTCGTCACGCTGGAATTAACCCTTAATTGCTGTTTATTCTGGGGTCGAACATTTACTCTGCATTGGAGGGATCTATTGCGACGGATAACTTTGCGCTGCTGGAGGGGAGGAAAGGGGCCGATCGGATGTTTATTAGAGAACAAGGGACGAACAGTGACGCATCTAATGCCGAGGCAAATGATATGGGGAAAGACTGGGTCCCAGTGGTAGCGGATTAGTGCTCAGCGGAGATTAGCAGTGGCAATGGTTTTCGAGGTAAATAAAAATATTTCAGTCAGCAATGGGAGGGGTCCCAGCCGCCCAAAATCTTAAACCTACTCCGTGGGAAGGCCCATTTTCCCGTTACTGTTTTGGAAAATCCAAGTGACAGGACGTCTGTGGAGGGCAGAGGGACCCATCCGTCAAACCCCTCATCGGCCGTCCAGATTTGGCCGCTCACCCATCGTTGGAAAAATCCTTCCAGTGAGCATGAACTGCCTGTGTAATCGACTGGCATTTGCAAACCTTCACCTATAAATTCTGGTGTTGACGCAAACTAACCATCTGCAGACCGACGGTATGCACGCCCCCAAGCCGCAGCAGGCCACGGCTCCCCTGGTGACGGAAAGGGGGAGCGGCCACAGCTGCGTCTGACAAACTTGGTGCTGTCGGGAGGAACCCCAAGCGCACGCGGCAGGGTTTGGAACGCGTGCCGACGACTTTCCACATCGATTTGGCCCTTGCACAGTGTTCCAAATGTTGCACGATGTTGCAAGGGCCCACATCTCGACAACGGTCCGCCGGAACGCCAACGGACAGCGTCAGCGTGCTCGCGAGATCGAAATCCATCAGAAGACCTCCAGGCCTCCGAGTTGCAAGACTGCAATCTTGCACGACGCCGCTATATGCAAATTGCACGTCACATACGCAGTACATAGCTCGTACTTTACTGCGTGTGACTGACCTCGGGCCTCGACGTGACCGCGGCCGGGTGTCTACCACATTATCGCACATCACTGGCGGGTAACCCCTGAGGTGCTGGTTTACGGTGAGAACCCCGGCCGGAAAGGGCTTGCGCAGAGATTGGACAGAGACGAAACAAGTCTCTTTTGCTACAATCCAGTAAAAATACAGAACAGAAACGCCTTTTCTACGGGCGGCTAGTGTCTTCTTTTTCGCAGCATTGCATCTGAGTGGACATGGCCAAACTAAATCCCAGGTTTGCGACGAAACGTGGGTGCATGATTACGAGCCAGGGGTGATATCATTGTCTGTCGGCAACGAGTTTCGCTTTGATTACGCCTGAATGTGGAACGTAAAATGCGGTGTCTGATCAGGGTAGTCGGATGTATTGACATTCAGGTGCCTTTAAAATATGGTGGTGAAATGGAGGCCGGGAGCGGTCGGTGCGAGTCCACGACAGTGTTCGAGGAACCTCATAGAAGTAAGCCAGAGCTAATTGTCCAGCGTCAGGCTGAACTGGAAAGCATAAGGAATTGGTTTAAGAGCACAGAACGCGAACGCAGAGAATTCAGGCGTCGGTCGGCGTATTCAGAGAACCGCTCAAAGGCGGCACTCTCGTCTGCAGGAGCGGTGTTGACAGTCGTCCCTGTGTTTCAGGTTACTGTGGGCCCTCACGGCTGGACAAAATGACTGCAGAAACGCTTCAATCAATGCCCCCCCCCCCCTTCTGCTCAACTTCGATGCAGTGGCTTGCCAAACAGGTGCAGCTGCCAAGCTGCGCTAATGCCGCCACTGCATGAGCGATGGCAGCGCCATCTGCCCGGGCAGCGACACCGCCAGGGGCACCTTCGGAGGCTCGCTTCACGTTAGTTTTTACGTCACCGACCTCTTTATTTCATTTGCTTCCTCTTCATCCTCCGACACGTTCTAATGCGGAGCAGATACTGCAAATGAATTTACAACAATCACAGCTTCGGCGTCGGGCGTATCGCCGGGTTGCGCCTTTGGCGGCCGTTCGCCGAGGAAACGAGCAGACCGAATCCCCCAGCTTTGTCAGGGAGCTCGTCCACGATTTGCGACTGTGGACGATCCGGCCTTGATCGCAGTGGAACCCTGCAGAATTCAGCCGATACATCTGTATGGAATGTGACTGATTTGACTCACACGTTTGCATGCCAAGCAATGGGTAACTCCTACTGTCCGTAAGCGCTGCGTCATAAACTCCGGAATGATTTCCCAGTCGGCCGCACGTGAGGTGACCGCCGAAATGACAGCGTCACCCACAGGCTTTCACCGGCGTCGGCGACTGATGGCGTTACAGACGCTGTCCCTCCCCCCCACCACGGTCGGCCGGGACTGTTCCGCTGCTGGCCGGGCGTGTTTCGCTGCTGGTCGCGCCTCGCTGGCCGGGTTGTTCCGTCGCTGGCCGGGTCTGTTCCGTCGCTGGCCAGGTCTATTCCCCCTCCGGTCGGGTCTGTTCCCTCGCTGGCCGGGTCTGTTCCGTTGGCCGGGTCTGTTCCTCCGCTGGCCAGGTCTGTTCCTCCGTTGGCCAGGTCTGTCCCCCCGTTGGCCAGGTCTGTTCCCCCGTTGGCCGGGTCTGTTCCTCCGCTGGTGGCCGGGTCTTTTCCCCCGCTGGCCAGGTCTGTTCCCCCGTTGGCCAGGTCTGTTCCTCCGTTGGCCGGGTCTGCTCCACCGCTGGCCGGGTCTGTTCCCCCGCTGGCCGGGTCTGCTCCCCCGCTGGCCGGTTGTGTCCCACCACTAGGCGGATCTGCTCCACCGTGGTCCCGTCCCGCGCCCTCTCCCGACCCCGCGCCGAGTCAAACGCTCCGAGCGGGCACGAGACGCTGTATTGACACCCGCCGCGCCTTGCGGCCACAGCGCGGGCCGCGCCCGCAACAGTGGCGCGGCGCCGCGCGCTTGTGCGGCCCCGGCACGGCCGAGCCCGCGCGACTAGACAACCTGGTATGGAAGCACTGAAGCCCGGGGCGAGCGACGCACGTCGCAACAGTACAGCCTAGATTTAAGCTAACGACTCCGGCCGATCAGTACTCTCGGACAAGAGCGCAGACATTTCGCGACAAATAAAATGTCGAAACAGAAACTGTTGAACGTTAAAAAGACGGGAACGCAAAACAGCATGTAACATAATTGCCACACCGGGTACGCAACGAAACCGACAATCTGTCAAACGTTAAAGCGGACCTACGTTACAAGGAGTCTCCGTTCCCTGCCACATAAATATCGCCTCCTACGGTCTTTCCAGCACACCTAACTCATCCTGCCCACAGCACGCAGTACGCAAAAATAGTCTCTCGTAGGCACAACACGATCCAATCTGGCAAGGGTGATTACAACGGATCAATCACTCGGATCACTGACGCGCTCCCCATGACGATTCGCTGAGTATCTGTGGGAATGGCCCACCGACCACGTCTGCGTGTGCACAGGAAATAACACACTACCGACGACAACGACAGATGCCCGCTCCGCGCGGACGGCGCCAAACCGTCACGGTGTGACGCGCGCCACGCGCCGCCGTCACAACGCCCTCGCCGATGTCTGCCACGAAGTCGGCGCGCACTGGATAGCTTAACGATTCCATATGGTCCAGCGCTACGCTCCTAACAGCGTACGAAAGTGCCCAATATCGTCACGGTAATACGCCGTCCGGCGGTGTCGGCCTCACCGCCTGACACGGCCGACCAGTCCTCCGGCTGGTCTTTGCAAGATACGAACGCCGCCGCGCCCGGACCGGGCACGCAGGGCGAAAACACGGAATGCCGCCGGATGAGCTGTTCTACAGAGCGAACCCTCTGTACGCACGGGAGGTGGTCCGGAACCGGGGAGGATGTCGGGGACGCCGGCCGCGGTTCCGACTGCGGGGAGGATGCTGGGACCGCGGGAGAGTGGCCAAATCGCAGGGAGGAAAGTCAGACCGCGGGGAAGATGTGACTGCAGGAAGGCGGGCCAGGGCCCCGCCGCTGCGTTATTGCACGTGAGCCGCCGACCGGCGCCGGCTCACTCGTCCTTCTCGCGCTCCTCCTCGCGCAGGTGTTGGTTGATGGCCAGGATGCGGCGCGTGAAGTGCTGCTGCTGCTTCTCCCGCCACTCCTTCTTCACCGACATCCGCTTCAGCTGGCCGTCCCTGCGGCAGCCGGGGCGGCACGGTCAGACCCCAGCTAGGATCGGCGCGGACGCTGGCGAAAGGCGCGGCGGGGGCGAAAGGTCACTGCCGGGTCGAAACGGCGCCAACCGACGCCCGGGAATTCCCCTTCGTCAGAGCAAACTTTGGGAGCAAAACAGCAAACACGCCACACAAACGCTTCACGACCAGCCGGCCAAAGCAGACCCCCACATACCGCACTCATCAACTCAGCAGCAGTAAGCACAGTGCCGTGCTGTCACACAACAGGCATTGCGAACAACTGTCGGCGCCGTGTCCCCGTCACTCACGTCACCCACTCGCCCACTCATGCGTCAATCGCGTCGCAAGGTGGCCGCGGAACCCACCACATCAGATCGACCAGGCCCCCGGCGCTGGCGATGGACGCCTTGACGCGGTTGGCGAAGTCGATGGCCGTCTCGCTGGGCTGCCGTGTGGTGGGCGGCAGGTACCAGACGTCGCACACGATCGCCCACGACGTCATCATCATGTAGAGGTAGTGCAGCATGCTGTACTGGCTGCTGTTCCAGAAGGCGTCGCCGAAGCGGTGGTCGTACTGCGGCGGCGGCGGGAGCGGTTTGTCACAGAGAGGCGAGAGAGGAACGCAGAGCGAAGGTCGACTGTTGGTGCAGAGGGCTTGCACCGCGGCCTGGCACAGGGGAGAGCCTTTTGGCCGACGACCAGCACACGTCGAATGAGAGGATCTCACGGTCCCCGGCAGCAATTCCTGACAAGTGCTGAGCTCAGCTTTCGTTCGCGAACTCATTCGGAAACAGCGAGCAGGACTGCTTTCCCGTAATGCAATGCAAACAGATAACAGGACGGTTCCGGAGGTCGGGGTTCTGGCACAAAGTTGCTAAAACAGCTCTCCACCCTACACGCGTTCACTCGAGCGAGTCCCACGAGTCCCCAGCCACCCTCACCCGTATCGCGACCGGGTATATGGTGCCGCCCACTTCGAAACTGCCCTTCTTGAACTGCATCACGGACGTGTTGTTGATGCAGGTGCCCTCGGGGAAGATGAGGATCGGCAGCTTGTTGGGGTCGTCCACGTGCTCCTTGAGGCGGCGCGTGACCGCCGATCTGTCCTTGACCTCCCCGCGCTCGAACCAGATGTGAGACGAGGCGCGCGTCAGCGCCCTCTGCAGCAGGCCCAGGAAGCCGCTGTGGCGCTGACCGATCTGCGGACGTGCAGGCACCGGTCAGACACACGGCCGCACTGACAGAGACACCGGTCAGTACACGGTCCCAGAGACAGGGACACACCGGCCAGTAGATGGTCCCAGAGACCAGGACACAAGGTCACTGCACTGTCCTAGAGACCGGGACACTCAGGAGTGTCAGGAGTGGCGTGTCTGGGACGGCCGTGTCGTGTCTCCATTTCTGGCACGGTACAGCGGGCGGTCATCAGCTGGCTTTGGCTAAGACTTTTCAAGCCTTCCTTGTCGCTAACAATAGCACTGCTCTGCTTTACACGCATGTTTACGTCTATTTCCATTTCTTGGCAGGGAGTGCGGCGACTTGTTTTTTTACGTCCTCTGGTGTGAACGTATGAGTCCGTGCGTTGCTGGGCTGAAGGAGGGACACTGCCGGTTGTCTGGTCTTGGGTGATGGTCAGAAAACGCGACAGTGAGTCGTGACAGAGATCGGCAGCTAACTGAACCCGTCGACAGCATCGCGGACGGTCGTTGGACATGAGTTGTACAAGGTCAGCGCTCGCCGAACGCGAGACGGTAAAAAAAAACAAAAAACAAAGAGGCATGAAAATAACACGCCGCAGCAGCTGCGCTAACAGCTGAGCCTGGATTGCTCACGTGGTTTGCGCAAGTGCACGTGCAGTGTCGACAACAACTGACTCGCTGTCGCGTTTGTTAGGCCGATTATGAAGCAGCCAAGCAGGAAGTCAGTCTGTTAGCCTGACCACCAGGGCCGTGATCCGGTGTCCCATGATGCATCGTGGGGTAGCCATGTATCAAGAGAGTACCTCATGCGCCATATTTCGAGCAAATCCATGCTCCACGCAATATAAGACAACATGCCCGTAAAACGATAAAAAAATATCACGTCGTAAAGTTCTGACCATGCACAAAAAACGGTCACGCCAAAAACTACACTGTTCCCGACTTCCGAATCAGCTTGCAGTGATCGCCAACTGAACAAAATAAGAAGCGGTTACATGCAAATGCAAACGACAATGAACAAAATCCTTCCGAATAAACAGGAAGCAAACACGCTGCGCATGCGCACCACATTTAACAAGCACACCAAATGCATAACAGTCAATATTATTCCGACACATCAGTCAAATGCCACAAAAAACAGTCCAAGCCCCTCAAGCCAAGCCTCGCAGCGGCCACCGCCGAGCGGCAGCGCCTCCGCCCGCGCCGGCCGAGCCGCCCCGAGACATACCAAGCTGTACGCCTGATCACAGTTGAGCACGAGCACGTCGATCGGCGTCGTGTGGTTGGCCACGCAGATACCCTGCTTGGGCCGGTTCTCCGGGTTGTGGTAGGTGATGACGGCGGAGAGCGTGTTGGACATGAACTGGAAGCAGAAGACGCTGGCGCGCTGCACGGCCCAGCGGCGCGCCGCGCTGTCCGGCAGGCAGCCGAGCAGCGACATGGCCAACACCATCCAGAGCACCTGCGGCACACACGGCGGCCGGCCGCGGGTCACGCGCCGCACACAGGGACGCCAGCGGCCACAGACACCACACGGCCCGCACAGGTCACGACACGAAGCGGTGACGGCAGCCCCAGGCGACCCTGGAGCAGGAGGCAGCGTGGACACCTCTGTCACGGACGACACGCAGGCGGGGGAAATCGTTTCGAGACAACGGCGCGTCGTTCTCCAGGCTGGCGCGAGCTGAAAAGACGAGTACTCCCGACGGCCGGCCGGCCACGCCCCCGGTCGGATCTGCCGGAGCGCCGGAGCCGGAGACGGCGCGGAGGCCGGCGATCGTCGACGCCGACCGCGAGCTGGCCGCGCCGCCCAGGGTCAATTGCACGGCCCGGCCATCTGCAGGGTACGGCGGGCCTGGAGCGGTCGGTCCGGTCAGCCCGGCCGGCCGCCCCCGCTCCGGGCCGACGTCGCGGCGGTTCGCGGTGCGAGAAGGCCCGGAAGAACCGACGGAAGCAGCGTCCAGGGCACGCTGGCAGGCCCGGGGAGCACGCTGACACCGCTGGACGGCTGGCCGCTGCAGGGCGTCGCTCGGGGGACGGAACGCCCGAGAGGGTGGGGGAGGCGACTGCCTCAGTCGTCTCGCTGCCTAGTCGTCTCAGCTGACTGTCGACTATTCCGGACAGAACAAACGACTACCTCGGACAGACTGCCGACTACCCCGGATACAACAAAAACAGCACACTATCCCAAACAGGGACGAGAGCTGGCCCTCGCAGAACAGTCAACCACTCCAGACACTACAGCCGGCGTCCCAACGGGAACGCCCGTCGCCCCGGACGGGACAAGGACTGCCAAGGACGGACACAACAGACGACTACCCCAGAAACAAGGACGACTGTTCCAAGCAGGGACGCCGGCTGGCCCGCACAAGACGGTCGCCCACCTGGAACATAACAAAGAACTACCCCGGACACCACGAAGACGGCCCGGGAAAGGCACGCCTTTCCCAGGCCGGGCCAGCCGGCCGCATGCTAGAAATCCGGGCCGGGACCGCCGACCGACCAGCGCAGGACCGCCGGAGCCCGAGACAGGACGACTCGCCGGACAGGACCGACCCCGGCCACCCGCCGGCCACTGACCAGCGCGTAGCTGACGTCGCAGCTGAGAATACAGACGTCGATCGGCGACGTGTGGTTGGCCACGCACACGCCGCACGGCTTCGGCCGGTTCTCCAGCTGGTGGAAGCGCACGATGCCCGAGTAGCTGCGCGTCAACATGCGGAACGCCATCAGGGAGACCTTGTCGTACAGCCAGCGCTTGAAGCGGCAGTTGGGCAGCAGGCCCGTGGCCGAGATCATGACGACGAAAACGGTCACCTTGGGGAGGAGCGGCCACGTCAGGGGCGGGCACGGACGGACGGTTAGACAGCGTCACCGGCATGCTGAGTTACGATTAACACCTGCCAAGATCAAATCAGACGATGTTCAACAACGTCATAGCGCAGTCGTTGCCCAGGTATCCAAAACATGATGCGTGCCGGGCTATGGCGCACTTCCATGAATACACAGCGCGCAACAATACATCGAACGGTAAATGCGCAACCATCGACGCCAACGCGACAAGCGCCGCGTCGTCTGGCTGCCCAGTCGTCTGCCCAGGTGATAAGCGTCAAAAGCCTATCTCTGTCCGTGAGACTGTGACTCCTCGGTACGGTTTATCAGTCAGCTTTAGTAACTGGACGTTGTTCAATGGTCCGAACATAGCAACCAGCAAAATCGGGACCGCCTGCTTACCGACGTGAAGAAGATTGTGATGCGGACAGGAAGGAGGAAGAAGTAGCGGAAGAAAAAGCCGAGGAACCACAGCAGAGTGAGGCGCCAACTGATGAATTCATAATTCTGCTGAGTTCGCGTCAGCAGGTTCCAGGACTGAAACAGAACAGATATAACGGGTGGTCACGACGTGGCCAATATCACTGGGGTAATATAAACAGCACAGTACAAAAGTCAAAAGATCAACGCCCCTTTTCATGATCACCTACAAAGGCTGCAATCACAAAAGAACACGTCAAACTAGTGCGGCATGCAGGCCGCAGAAAAAGAAAAGGGGCGCATAAGGAGCAATTCCAGAAGGATGCATTCGCTGAAACACACGACAAACCCGTAGGTCATCACATAGCGCGTTCAATGACAATGAGTTTGTTCACATGAAGAACATCTGCAAAATCATATACAACCGCCCGGCTCCGAAAGTTTATGGCTACAAGGCACATGCACCAATCCCGCTTGCATTTCAATTTAGTTTGTATATTTGAAGTTAACAGCTCAGCGCATAACCAGCAGTTTCACAGCTTGATTCAGGAATATAAACAGTCATCCGACCCGTCGGTGTTCAAACATCATTAGCGCTGCGTATCAACGAACTGTCCATGATGAACGAACCCCACAGGGTGAAATGCGCGTCGTTATAGGTGCCAGAGAAGGAGGTACAAATCTGTTCGTATACTAAACCTGTCGTGACTGCTGTATATACCGCAAAGTGCTGTGTATACCGACGACAAACGTCTGAAAATAAACCCGCGGCCGCCCTAAACCTGTGCAATCCAGCAGGCCGGAGGCAGTCGATGCCGAATGTCACGTTCGTGACCCAGGCCGTTTGCCCGCTCCTAAGCAGGACCCCGGCCGGACATCCGGCGCCAGTCCCAGGTCACGAACGACGCCGCAACGTTAACGCGCCGAGGGAGCCGCCCTCACCCAGTCGCGACAGACAGACAAACGTACGCGTCATGTCGCCGGCGCTGGCTCAGGACTGTGCGTGTCTGGCCCGGTACCTAAGTTACGCCTTGGGGCAGGTTATGCCGAAGCTTTCCACCGGTTAGTGCAGCCAACTGAGCCTAGGTCTGACATGCAGCTACAGCTTCGACGCATTCTTCGAAGAGAAGCAAATCCCCTGAAGAAACCACCACCTTAAAAATATCAGCGCAAGGGAACGTACGCGACAAATGGCAACGACGAAACGAAAATGATGCTGATTCCACAGTTAAAAATGCAGAATTTTAAACGGAGAAGAACAACTGCAATATAATGAATACAAACACACCATCGCAAGCCCATTTTGCGATAGCCGACGTCAAGAGCGAATTAACCTAACCCTGCTGCGGGTGTTTTTCTGTGTTGAATTATATAATGACGAAAATGCTTGTACGTAGAGACTGGGGTCAGTCGTAACCGCCTTAGGGCCTGCTCACGCTTGCCATTTTTTGCTGATTTTTGTGGCAGACAGTGGACCGTTTTCAGCTGAAAACGGTATCCGGTACGCATGGCGTAGTCGGCACCGAGTACATGGCAATGAGAAGGCTTTCAATAAGTTATTCATCTATTACTCATCCCCGACTTTGAAGCCCGTTGATGATTTAGTGCAGTATCGATCGGAAAGAGAAAGCGACGACTCGGATCAATGCACTTCCAAGGTAAGTTGCACTAACTTATCTCGTGTCGTTTCACTTGTACCGTTCACGAACCATCTATTTTGCAGAGACGCCACTACGAGAACGGCGTCACCGAGTACCTTCGACCAAAGCTTGTCTCAAGTGCCACCTGAACTGTGCGCTGTGCAGTCAAGGTGCACCCAATCTTATCGGTCTGATCCCAGAGCGCCCCACCGCGGCCAATAAACACACCGTCTCCCAGCGAACCAGCCGACACGACCCCCGGCGGGGGGGGGGGCATCGGCCACACCAGCGGGACAGAGGTCACCAGCATCACACGACGAGCCGGGGGCCCGAGGCCAGCGGACCAGGTCCCCCGGACGACCAGTGTGAGGGCGGCAGCATCGCTGCCCGACGTCGCGGCCAACCCCGGACGTCCGTCACGGCACGCTCCGTTCAGCAGCGCCCCGCCGACGGACAACCCTCGTTACAAACACTGGGACGCGCCCGCCCCCTTCAGAAACGGACAGTGGCAGCCCCTCGCAGCTGTTCCCTACGACCGTAATCGATCGCTCCATTCTAATTGTGCTGGTAGCTCCCTCCGACCAATGGCATGTCGCTTCCTCCAACTGTCACCGGTCGGTGTCTTCAGACGTCAGCAGCGGAGCTGGAAAATTGGTTTTTGTTCTTGGTGCTGGAGCATAATTTTTGTTTTGGGGGTAGTTTTCTTTAAAAAGCAATGCTGTTTTAAATCACCAATTTTGGTGTAAGTCAGTTATGACATTACACCTGCTTCTTTCTGAAATGAGACAAGGCATTCCCTTGCAGGAAGAAATCTGTCGACATGGTTATAATGTAGCTTTTCCGACGGAGGCACAAAATCAAACTTTTAGGGTAAACGATGCTTTACGGAGCACGTATTTTCTAGTGTTCTTCAAGGCCCAAAAGCCACACTTTTCTGACCTCAGTCAGCAGTCGGTCCCTCCCTAAAGCTACCGCCGGCCGCTCGCCTTAAACTGTCGTCACCTGCCGCTCCATTCACCTGCACCAGCCACCCCGTTATCGCCGACAGCTCCCCAGCTGCCACCGGTCCCTTGCGGCCAGCACGGCGTCCCGGCAACAGGAGGGCCGCGGCAGCGGGCCACGGACCCGCTCGTGCCAGGAACATAAACAGGCGCCGACGGCGGCGCGTCGCCCCGGCAACGCCGCCGCCTCAGCCCGGTTCTCGGGGTCGCCCCGGCCGACCTCGCCCCCGCCCGGCGCCACGGCGCCCGGCTGCCGCCGTGCACGCCGCCGCACGCCGGCGGCACGCGGTCGGCACGCGGCCGAGGCTCGGCGGTCAGGCCGCGGCATGATTCGGCCACCATGCTCGCGGCCCACGGGAGCTGGTTACTGAGTCGGAGGCCAGCGGACCGCGCGGTCACGTGACGGCCGGGTTCCGGCCGCCGCCGCCGCCGCCGCCGCCGGCCTCCGCCCTGTCGATAGTCGATGTCGGACACCGCGTGCCACCGATCGCGCGGCAGGTAAAGCGGGCGCTACACCGGCACGCAAACGCAAATGGCGGACTCCGTCACTTAAAATTGCCCAGCGCCAAACAAGCTGAACAGTCGGCCCTGGTCGAGTACATCCCGAGACTGTTCATATGCGTTTAGATTGTAACGTGCAAGGTGGCTGACATGAAAAATTACACGGCCGTTATGGAGAACACCTGAAGAGAAATTTGACGCGCGGCTGGGTTTGAAATGTTTCACTTCTCTTTGAATGAAAATTATACGCCTATGTATTCATATGAGGGAGGGTCGCCTTTGAAGAAACACGGCGCTTATGCTCATCTTTACACACGTTTTTTTTTAAACGACATCTGTCTAAGGATGAATATGGTTAACCTTATAAAATCGTTCGCAAATTTTCGGATCCGCCGTCCGTCCACCGATGTCCGTGATCCTCTCATTTTACGCTGACGACCTTCATATCTGAAATCTTAAGTGGCGGAAACCGTCTTGTACGTTTCAGATGGGTGGTTGAAATCCGCTGTAGACCGATTCAAAATGTTCGAGACACAGCAACCCCGACAATGTGGTCTCCGTGCCACCAGCAAATTAGCGCAACGCGACTTCCAAATTACGACACAAACATGGTGCGATCAGACGCATGTTCCGCTCTGCAATAAAGGGTTTCCCACCCTACGACATCTGTCGGAAGACTTCGCTGGTCGCGAAAAGCGACCGTGTTTCACGGCCTCAGGACCTGACCTGACCTGACCTCGCTCTTGCCTAGCTCGATAACGGCGCCTGCGGCTGTCACGTGGCCGACAGCGGCCGACAGCGGCCGTCAGGCGGGGTCCCAGACTGGCCGGACCGCCCGCGAGGCCGCCCAGTCAGCACCTCCGAACGGCGCCGGCTCCGGCCACCGACCCGAGCCGCCTCTCCAGACAGGACAGACGGTCTCCAGACAAGACAGACGGCCTCCAGACACGACGGGCAGCCGACCCGGCCGACTTCCAGACAGGACACACGGTCTCCAGACAGGACAGGCAGCCGACCCGGCCGGCTTCCAGACAGGACAGACGGTCTCTAGACAGGACAGGAAGCCGACCCGGGCCGGCTCCAGGCAGGACAGACGGCCTATAGACAGGACAGGCAGCCGACCCGGGCCGCCTCCAGGCAGGACAGACGGCCTCCAGACAGGACAGGCAGCTGACCCGGCCGGCCTCCAGATGGGACAGACTGCCGACTCGGCGGACCTCCGGACAGCGGAGACAGCTGACCAGAGCTGCCTCCCGATATCAAAGACAGCCTCCAGACAGGACAGACAGCAGACCCGGACGCGCTCCAGCACTGGCATCGTCAGAAACCGGCATACGGCGACAGCCCCCGGAACACTAACGATTTAGGCCACAAGGAAAACCGTACCACTGCGAGACGCCCCAGATCGATACCCAAAACGACAGCTATTCTTCAGCACGTTGTCGGCTAATGATTCAGGGAAAATAAAGACGAGAGCGGTACAGCGCGTTTGCAAGCCAGGGTACAGACAAGCACACAATACGACCATGCGACATTCCAGGAAACGACACCTTTTTCAATGCGAGTCGGCTGACTTTTCGTCGCTTAGTTCAACTAAGCGCGGCATCGCGCACTTCATATCGTCAGATGTGCGGAGAGTTCGTCGCACGTCCACCTTATTCAACAAACACGCCCTGTTATCGGAAAAGTACATCTCGCATCGACATAACAATTTCAGTGGCAAAGGGAACTGGATTCCGACCAACTGCACCGTATCGTCACCGGTCACTGGATTTGGACGTAATGCAGGAGTTCGCTAATGGCCCAGAGAGTGGCACGGTGTAGCTGGTTTTGGTAAACGTCATTAAATTTCGTTGCGGGAAAACCGCCTTTCATCGCTGAAGTGGCTTTAATTCTGTTTGTCTGCCAAATGGAGGTACGCAATATCGTTTATTTCATTAAGCACCAAATCTTCCATGATGCCTAACTGGCCCACGTAGGACTCGTGGGCTGAGGGCTGAGGTTAGGAGGGTGAAGCACCCACTCGTGCTGCGTTCGGCAGGGGATAATGGGACGCCCGAAGTGCGCCTGAAGCCAACTTCTCGTTCCTGAGGCAGTGTGTGGAGTCGCATCATCCTGCTGGAAACAATGCTATTCTCTTTTGATGCCTTCTTTCTCCTCCTCCCCCCTCCCAGGTCCTTCTATCCACATCTCCTCCAGAACCTTACAGTAGCGGTCGGTGCTCACAGTGACCGTCTTTTCATCCTCCTCAAACCAATATTACATAATCACTCCATACTGCTCGTGCTTATGGCGATCCATCCTGACACTCTTCTCCATGGAGAGGACTCTCAAACACTCCTGCTGGAGGTGATTATACCGCGAATGACATGTCCTTCCTGCTGAGTGTCCATAGAGGAAAAATGCGCCTCATCTTACACCCAGATGTTCCCGATGAAGTAGTGTGGCTGGCCATGGTCTTTGTGAACCAGTCACACACCTGCACTCCCTCGTGCATGTCTCTGTCAGTTAGGTTGTGCCTGGCCTGAATGCAATGAGGGTATCGTTTCAGGTCAGACACGCGATCCTCCACAATGCGCCGTACGAAACACCAAGAGCTTGGTGGTGTCGGCGGAGGAAACGCCTGGGGCTCTTCTCTAGGGCAGCATCAAGCCTAAGCGTGTTGTCAATAGCTCAAGCTGTTCCTGGACGCCCAGAATATTCTTTGTGCAGATTACGAAAATTACCCGTTTCCGGCACTTCTGGTGCAGCTTGAGTATTACAATACGGCAGTTATCGACGGCGGGTTAGATCTGTACTCGCGCTGGTAACATCTCCGGCAGCCAGCACTGATCTGACTCAGAGACTAATCTCGACGATTCGCCACCTTTGGTTGACTGGCAGCTGCATGACACTCGATGACGGGAAACATGTCAAATCATGGCATAAACAACACCTGAGAACTTCTCATTCATGTCAAAAATCGCGCGCAGCCGCACGTTCTCCTGTTTCATTAAGGACATTTATACGACCGAAGTTTTTGGATCACATGGCATTAAAAATCAACTTTCCCCCAACGACATGAATTCTAACCCTCTTCAAATTAAATATGAACTGGCAAAACCGAACATAGCGTTCCGAAATCGAACAGGCCCATGCCAATATTGAATGTCCCTGCCAAAATCCATGACACCATTAGGAAATGAACAGTTGAAATCCTCGTTCGGTGACATCTGTCGAAGTCGGTGAACAGCTGCCCAAACTCGCGTGTGCCTGACGATACGAATTGCGCTATGTCGCACTTGACTGAACAGATGCCGACTCGTGATGAAACAAGGTATAACCAAGACTGAACTTATTATGGAAGAACGGTACCTCCACGACCAAGGTTCGTAAATCAAGGGTTCTTAAGGGAACAGGGTCGTAGCCAAAGGTTCGTGTGCGTACAGTTCGCATCATAAAAGGTTCGTGTGGTAAAAGGTTTATATGAGACAAGGTTCTTATCCGGAAATGTTCGTAACGGAAAAGGTTCGCAATGCAAAGAGTTCGTATGAAAAAGGTTCATACGAAAAAGGCTCATGAGGGAAAAAGTTCGTAAGGAAAAAGGTCCACTACTAAAGGTTCCTAAACATAGGGTTTATACCGGAAAAGGTTTGCATAGAAAAAGGTTCGCATCGGAACAGGATCCAACAGCAGGGAGAGGGGTGGGGGACAGGGGCGCGACCGCAACGTTTACCCACAGTCGATCGCCGCAGCCAAGTGACTTGGCCACGCTGGGACCGACAAAAACAATATGGACATGCAGTCGGTCCGCCTCCTATCTGCTTCGTGGTACGGTCAGTCGTAGAAGCGGTTTTCTCGCTGGGTGGTATGAACCGGCGGCCAAGAGTCATGGAGGTTGTGCGTGAGTTACGTTGTTTTAAAGTAGGTGGAGCTAGCACAAAATGAGCGAGGAAGGGGCCTCTGAATGAGGGATTACTTTGGGGGTATCTGTCGTAGGTTGAAAAGTTCGCATAAACCCGTTTTCATGCAGTAAATTACACGTGAATCGTATGCGCCCCCACCCTTTCCGGATTTTCAAAACGTTGCCGTTGTGCTTCAAAACTGTTGTGCCTTTGGTAGCCTGATTATGCCTGCCTTTGGTCGCCTGTTTACGCCCGTCCCGCCTGTCACGGTCCTCATCCCTCCGCGGCCCTCGCTGGCCACGTGCATGCCGGTCTGGCCGGGCCCAGTCAAATAGGTGAGGTGGGTAGCGCAGGTCCCCCCCTCTGAGGGGTCGACTGACTATAACCAAATATGTAATATATATACGTTATAACTGCAACAAATATAAACAAACATACCATAGCCGAAAAGAATATACTATAACCATACAATGAAAAGTGGCGTAGCCGCGTGAAAAGATGCAACTGGTTGGGCAAAGGGATGGGCGACCCACGCTCAGCCAAGACAGTACAGTGTAACAAAGCCTTCATCACAAACATGCGGACAAAGAAGAACAGTCAACTGCAATTGGTCGGATTATCCTGTTTCCCTATAGCAAAGGTCGGCTGAATCCACCATTAACCGCCAATCTCTATCAGGCGCGCAGAGGAAAACGAGCCTCAGTCGCAGATTATCCTGATGCGAGTTTAGCCTGAACGGCTCCGGCCGGAAGGAAACATTAAGACGTATCTCTCATACATTTGTAATGCGGTTTGGGCTAGTTTTCCTTTGCACGGTAGATCCGGCTTACATCGCTGCCGCGTTGGTACTCAACCTAAATGGGCTGTTCGGTCCGAGGGCGAACCCCGTGGGACGATAAGTATTATGGAGACTGCGCTTATCACATGGAAGTGCTCGCTGGAACGATTTTCGGCGATAATGTCCCACTTTCCTCGCTACTGACACCATCTATGACTATCTTCGTTCGTTATCGAATATGTACAAATGTACCATGGACTCGTCCACGCCTAGGTGCTTCAGAGAATCGGACGGTTGAGTTCTGGAAACATCTGGGAAGGGGAGGGATTCGCACAGAATTCTCCAATTTACCGCATGGAAATAGGGTTACGTAAACCATTCAACCTACCAGGGATACCCCAAAACAGCCCAATACTGACTTGTTCCCAACTCATTTTCTGCCAACCCCTTCTACCTCAAAACAAGATGACCCACGTACAACCTGTCCTGACCATTCTGGCCGTCGATTCGTACCACTCAGCAAGAAAACATCTGCCACTGTCCGTACCACGGGGAAGACAGTGAATGGTGACATCCGACAGTGAGGAAACACTGCGGCCGTGTTGTTATGAATCTTTTACGGTATGAACCTTCTCCGTTACGAGCCTTTTCCGTTACAAACCTTTTCCGATAAGAAACTTGTCCGATACGAACCTAGGAATACGAATCTTTGGTTTCGAACCTCTTTTCTTAAGAGCCTATTCCTTTACGAATCTTTGTCGTCCGAACCTTTTCCGTATGGACGCTTTGGAGAACGAACATTTTTTTCCTTACAACCTTTTCATGACACGAACCCGAATCTTTTCTGATGAAACGCTTTCCGATACGAACCTTTTCCTTGGTTACAAACTTTGGTTACGCACCTTTTCCCTCACGAACCGTTGGCTTACGAACCCTGGTCCGGTTACCAAGAACGGCAGACCCCGCCATTTTTGCTCGTGCAAAGTCGAAACATCACGCAAAAGAGAAAACACGAGAACGGCATTAGGCCACACCTGCCTCTCTGGCCTCAAAACGCCAATCCGCAATAATGTGCGACGAAAAACTTTCATAGCAATTCAGCGGCTAGGCGACAGATTTCACGTCAATCGTCTAATCGCATGAAGGGGCGGCTGAGGTCCTCTGACACCTGTCTAATGCGTCAGCTAAGCTCCATCTGTGACTGTGACTGTGACATGGCGTGACTGATGTCTTCTCACCGCACCCTGACAGCGTCACAGACGTGATCCTCTGAGGACGTCACGATGTGCCAGCGTTCCGCGGGCGACGTCACACCTGCTCCGGTCCTCAGATAACGTCATTCTGCGCCTGTGCTCCACAGGTGAAGAACTGTACCACACTGTGCCAGCGGTCCTCAGGTGCCTCATTAGCGCCAGCTGACAGGAGCGTCCACCCGACAGCCGCGGCCGCCGGCCCGTGCGGCCGCAGCTGGAGCGTCTTCAGGCATCGATTGGCCTCGGCCGGCGATCGAGCGGCCGACGCCGAAACCCAGCGTCAGACGCCGGCCGTGGACCGGCCACCTGCGCCGACTGAGGCCCGCCAAACGGGACCGGCCCTCCGTCACAGCAGCCCTCTGCACGTGCTGAGTCCTCCCGCATCACACGCGTCACCAGGCCCCACCGCCCACCGGGAGGGGTCAGGGTCCACGGCCGCCACCTGGGCCTACGCCGCGCCGCGGGCCGGCTGCCGGCGAGCCTCGAGTGGTGTATCTGGTGTGTACTGAAACTCGAGAACGCGTCGGCCGCCAGAATCTGGGCAGGAGGGTCTGCCGTTCTACCTCTACGAATCGTAGCCAGGCGAATCGACAATGCCGCAGAAAGAACATACGTTAGAAGACAACGATTTGACGCACGAAAAATGCCCTTCGATATGCCTGTTCTAACCACTCGTCCACACCCTGTTGTCCTTACGTTCCAGTGCAGTCAAGCAGCATCATCGCCGCGACATCGGCGTCAACATCGCACAAAGGTCAACCCGTCTCAGTCGCCCGGCGGGCGGACTTTAACCAGCCGAGCTGACTTGTCCGAACCGCAGGTTATCTGGATTAGCCCCGTCCGGCCGTCCCCGCAGGCCATCTGGCCCTGCTCCAAAGCCGCCAGCGCCACGAAACGCAGTCCGGAGAGCACAGGCGGACTTTGTCCCGAGCGGCTGCCATTCAAATAAACGCACCGGCGTGTCCGTCAAACGTTCCGCAGTGTCTCATCCCCGCCAGTTACGGCGTCGTGGGACAGGTCGAGCTGCAGGAGGGGGGGGGGGGGAGCGGAGCGGTCTCAGAATACAGACCGCTCAAAAACAGACTGCCTATCACAGAGCAGGGTGTTCCGACAGCCAACTTTGCTCGAGGGGAGGGGGGCCGCTACGGTCCAACAGCTGATCATGTTCTGCCAGAAAAACCTGCCCGGGGAGACCATCCTGCTCTCAGACACCAAAGACCCCTATTCCCATACACCCCTCTGTTCTAACAGACATATCTACTCCACAGACCGCCCTGCTCCCACAAAACCCATCTTTTCCCAAGGACTACTCTAGTCCCACACACCATTTTGCTCCCACAAATCACTCTGCTCTCACAAACCAATCTGCCCCCTCAGACCACTCTGCCCCCACAGACCAACCACAGACCATTCTGCTCTCCCCCACAGAGCAGACCAACCTACTCCCACAGACTGTTCTACTCCAGCAGACAAATCTGCCCCAACAGACCACTCTGCTCCACAGACCAGCCTACTCCCACAGACTGCTCTGCTCCAGCAGACTAACAAGCCCCAACAGACCGTTCTGCTTTTACCGGCCAATCTTCTCCCAAAGACCACTCTCTCTCACAGAACGCTCTGCTGCCACAGACCGCTCTGCGTCGGCAGGTCGCGGTCGCCGCGGCGGCGCCCACCTTGAGCTCCTCAGCGCAGAAACGCTTGGTGACCTCGTCGTCGACGATGGCCTGCACGCCAGACTTGATGTAGTCGAAGCAGGAGTCGAGGGGGTAGCTCAGGTTCTCCGGGCAGCTCTCGACCGTGCTCGTGCGAAGAATGCGTCGTCCGTTCTGCACGCACCAGCAAGGACGCAGGTCACACAACGGCGCAGCGGGCCGGCACAAAGGGCAGAGGTGTTACTGAACAGGGACAGATTTTACTGAGCAGGGTCCACATCAGAGGCCGCCAAACATGGCCCGACATCGGAGCATCAGACGTCACCACCGAGCATCAGAGATCCGCAGAGGTCATGGTCGCAGGTCATGCAATAATTTTAACGCCACAGGTAAGCAAACGGGCCCCAAGAGTACGCGTCGCTAAACGCAGTCAAACGTCACAGGCCACCTAACGTGGTAAGGATCGGAGATCACCGAACAACCGAACTAAGTTCGGCATCAAAAGTCACAAACAATGGTTTTGTCTGACTTGCGGCTGAGATTGGGTTACCGTGGTGGACATGACATACCAACCACTGTCTGCAGTGGCAGATGCCAACGAGATTAAAAAGATCGGTTTTAGGGCGACAACAAACTAACGATGCGCTGCATGTGACAAACGTTCAGTAAAATGGCCCTTATCACTCATAACTGGCATTACGATGATAGATCTTCACGATGAAAACAACGTTATCTCCACAACGCCCGCTCTACAGCATTTACATTATCGTTCGGTCTGATGATAACAACAACAAGTTAACTAACTGGGCGTACGAGAAAGATGAGGACTGATGCTTCGTGGATGGCAAAATATACACAGAACCAACGTAATCAAAGGCCGTTCCTCTTGCTGGACCCGACACTCGTTTTTACCATCTCCATTTCGTACCATCTGAGTTCACTGTTTCTCTCCGTGTCAACTAGCATCATTTCGCGCGCCTCCCCGACCCCGGCCACAACCGGAGGCCATCTCACCTCGTGCGCCTTCTTCTCCACGTCCGGGTCGGGCACCAGCAGCAGTTTGTCGTCGGCGAACTCGTCGTCGCCGTTGTTTCCGTCGCCGGACATCTGGTTTTTCTGGTTACGCTGCTGCTCCAGACGCACGCGGCCGAACTGGAGGGTCCGAACACTCAGAAGGTCAGGCGACTAAGTCCCCGTCAGAACCCGATAAACCATACTTCGGATGAGCCAAACACTTCATTAAGGTACAATACGCGAACACAACGCAATGCGAAGGCAGCGGCTACGAGCAGTCAAACAATCCGCTGCATATGTAACAGCGCTGGCAAATGGTTCATAACACCTAATTTTGACGTAAAATCAAAACGTATCCTTCCACTACGTTTCAACATCACTGTCATTTGGCGCTGGCAATGCCAAGCGTGGCACCGTGACCTATCATTAAGCTGTGCTGAAACAAAAGGTCCCCGGCCATAACCGGTTTTTACAAGGGTCGGCAGTCTTGCGAGACACCGCAATCTTCACAAAGATACACATCGATGGCGCCTGAACGGCGTGTTTTCCGCCGCGTACGCCGCCCCCCCCCCAGCCGCCTACCTCAAATATCCTGATGAGCAGCTGGACGTACTTCTTGCGGACGCCGAGCGAGAGGCCGAACGGCGCCAGGATCATCAGCGTGGTGTAGAGCACCAGCAGCGGCGGCACCAGGAACAGCAGCACGCCGTTCAGCGCCATGGCCAGCAGCGGCGTCATGGCGGAGGCGGAGCGGCCGGCGGGGCCCAGCGCCTGCCGGACGCAACAGCGCCGTCAGCGGGGGCGGGGAGAGCGGCCCGCCGTCACTGACCGAACACGCCGCCTCTGCGGCGGACACTACGACGGGGAGAGTCAAAGGGCGGCCTGTAGAGGTTCCCGTCAGAAAACGCAGCCTCAATGGCGAATATTACGGCAGACAATGGACAGAATCGATGGTGATGACGATGAATTGGTCGTACGGGTATATCAGCTCAGGCCATAGCGTACCCATACGGCCTGATACGCATTATAATGTTATTTTCAATACAGACTAACGTGAACGATGGACACCCGAACCAAAAAGGCGCAAGAGCGCCATGATAAACCCCTTGCTGGACAAAGCTGACAAATCAAGAGAACATGTGACATTTTACACGTGTTGTGATCCGGATCCTCAGTTGCAGTTTGACATCTTAAAAGTCGATTTCTATCCCAGATCCTAAACCCCAGCATGTCACACTAAAAATCGATTCCTAACACTGCGTGTCGACCATATAATTCAGTTTCAAACATTTCCGCAAAGCCCTCTTGTGCCACATTCACATGTGACGACAAACGCGGGTGTAGATCAATAAAGGTTACGACAGCCACACTGCGTTATCAACGGGTAGCCTCAAAATGCAGTTTCTGCTGAAATGCACTGGTTGTGCTTCCAGGTATTTGTCAGAAAAATGGGTGCTGAAAATATGGATAGCCAATTTTTTTTAGACGAAATTATCCACTTCAGAAGTGTGACATGGGGCAACATTCTCTTCTTGGCTATTCCGAAAGACGAGATGGGCACACAGGTGCTGGAGTACCTGTTCAACACAAGGCCGAAATATCGTGCACAGCGCCCGGAGACGCACCAACGCCACGTGCCTAGCTGCGCTTCAAGGGCGGAGACCGCCACTTGAGAAATGCATATCGCACTGGTTCACGACCACACTACGCACACATCGAAGCTATCGGACGTATCGAGTGCGGGAGTGGCAGCATATCGCTGGTGAGAATTAGATAAATGCGCCAAAGGACATACACTCACACACAGGCCATTTAACAGACCCGCGATTACGGAGAAGACTGTGGTTTGTGAACTGATTGGTTGCGCTTCTCATCGTCACAGAACATGTGGCACGACTGCAGGCTTCTGCTATCCCCGAGGGATGTAAATGTTACTGTGCACTGAAGACAGTCAGCCAATTGAAATGCATTCATGCATTTCATGGGGTCTGAAATGCATGCACTTCAAAATCTGGCATGGGGTTACAGAATCATTCTGGACATTAGTCCAGCACGTATGCCAATTAAAACTGATCGTGCAGCAACATTTTCACGCAATTATCATCCTGCCCCCCTCCCACGCGCCCACAGTGACCATGCACACAGTCACAGAGCCTGATAGAGAATATTTTGAAAGGCACGAGTACAAGAGGCACCACGCAACTGCTCTTGGTGTTCTGTTTGAAAGACTGAGCCCAGATACACCGTTGATACCCAAGTAACCGCATCAAAACAGAGTACTGCTGTAACTATTGTGACTGGCAGGACATCACATAGTCAGTTCTGACATCACACCACTTCTGTCTGACCAAAGGTCTGACCTGGCTCTGCACACTAACACGTCTTTCTCAGCAGGAGAGAATAAAACAAGGCTACTCAAGGTGCAAATGCCAGACCTACGCAATTCTCCGAAGTCCGCATTTTGTGAATTTTGGAATGCTTTAGGTTGAAAAGCCAGCTTTTACATATTTCAGGCTCCTTGTGCATGTCATCCAGTGACAGTCTAAGAAAACCCTCATGACGGGACAACCACCCCCTCATCTGGCAAGGGTTGGTTAATGGGGCTTAGGGGCGCACCGACTACAAGGTCATTCGGCGCAAGGGTTAAATTCTGCATATTTTTTTTTTTAGATATTTCCCATGCTTCGGCCATATCACGTCAAGAAGAGAGGTCGTCACTTTTAGGGGCGGATCCAGGATTTTGCAAAGGGAGATTGGTCAGCATGCCCCCCCCCCCGACCAGGGCTCCCCACGCATTTTTGCTCCTCAGATATGGAAAAAATATGGAACCACGAGAGTAGACGGTTAAATATTTGATTTAATTTTGCGTTTTTTCCATAAAAGGCAACCAAGGACATTGAGGTGCACCACTTTATTTAACAAAATTATGCGTTTTGCTGCCGCACACAGTGGCCGAAACGTGACAAAAACGGCGGGAATTTAGGCGGTTACACCCCTCCCTCTATTTGAAACCCCCGTCCGTGTCCGACACTTTTCAGATCCTCGATCAGGGCGGCCCAGGAGACCCTCTCCCCCTCGTAGTTTCTGGAGACATTTTCGCCAGCTTAGGTTAGCTTACGTCAGGTTGTCTCTGGCAATTACAGGGGCACTTTTGGTGGCCTCGGGCCGTCTGCCGTGTCCAAGCCCTCAAGTGTTCTCATGTTTCTTTTGCAGTTTCACGTGCGCCCCTACACGTCCAAGGCGTTCCTTTCGCAGTTCCAGAGGGCACCAGTTTCGAAGACCCATCCGGCATTTTCAGGGACCTTTTGGCCATCTCGGAGTCCCTGCTGTCGTCCCCGGGACATTTTCCCGTCTAAAAAACCCCTCCGGCGGTAACAATGGCCCGCTATAAGTCTTCCTCTGCCGTGACCGTGCCGCCTCTGGTAGTCCTCTATGTCTTTTGGCCGTTCCAGGAGATGTCTGGACGTCACTGGGTTCAGCAGTTTCAGTAGGAGTGGCTCCCCTGGTCGCCTCAGGAGCTCCTATTGCCAGGGATTTATAGTTTCCAGTCTCAAAGGCCCCTTTCTAGCAATCCGTGGACACCGTTGTCTTAGGTGTCCCTTTCGTCATCTCTGGGGAACATTTTTGCTGTCTCAAGGGCCTTATGAAAGCTACAAAATACCTTTCAGCGAAATCAGGGCCCTGTACAGTGCCATAGGCCCTCTGAACGTCGCCGGCCTCATGGCTGTAACAGAGGTCTTCTTCTGTTACATACGGTGCAACTGACACTCTGAAAGCCCCTCTAGTTGTATCACTGGCCTTTAATCGTGCTTCAGGGGCCTCATTGGCAGTATCAGGAAGATCTTTTCCATGCCAGGAGCCTACACAACTCATTCGAAGCCCTCTGGCTGTCCAGGGCATCCATACCGCCTTAGAGGTCCTCTTATCGTCGCTGCCCTTGCAGGGACTCATCTTTCCCTTCTGACGGTCTCAGGGGCGTTCTGCCATGTAGGGGCCCATTCCGCCATGTCAGGATCCACTTGACCTTCCTGGAGCCCCCAGACTGCATAAGGGGACTCAGATTTTCAAAAAGGCCAAAAACCCATTTGGGACCCTCTTAAGGTTGAGATGGTCACCAATGAATCCCTGTTCTGCGGGCCGCTCCGGCTGACTGGGGATTCCTAATGCAGTCATGGGCACCCTTTTAAAGTCTTGCCAACTCAGGGGCTTCTCTGCCACTTTTAGCGATCCCATAGACCTTCTGCCGTGTCGGGGCCCTTCTTGCTGTCTCAGGGGGACGTGGAAAGTTTCAGGGGCCCTTCTATCAATCTTAGGGCCAAAGAACAATCTCAGAGTCTTATTAACCCTTCCAGAGGCCCTCTGACTGCATCAAAAACCTTCAGCTTTTCACACAGGCCCACGAGGCCCATTCAAGGCCCCTATGCCATTGCAAGAGCCCCCTATGACCCTATAAGCCCCTTTATACTGTCCTATGGATTCAGTTTTCTTTGCCTTCTCACGGGTTCCATGGCTCTTCTAGCAGCTTCCAGTAGCACACTGCCATGTTGGGCCTACTGCAGTTTCCAGGTCCCTTTAGGAGTTTCAGGGATTCTTTCTGTCCCAAGGGCCATCTGACCCTCCCAAAGGCCCCGACCACATCACGAAACCATCAGGTTTACAGAGAGAACCAGTAATGCTCATACAGGGTGCCTTTTGAGTCTGAGAGGGGCAAAGGGCCCCTTTGGAGCCTGTCTCAGGCCTGGGGGGAGGGGGGCACCTCCATCATCCCCTTGGATCTGCCCCTGGTTATTTTTAAAGGCATGTCCCATGATTTTGCAATTAAAACACTGTTTGTTCAACAAAATGTCAACACTTCTATCCAGCTTGAACAGAGATGTTTCTGAAGTCCCTCTGGTAATCCTCAAAAAGCGAAGTGATCATGATGACCTGGCTTGACCTTTAGGGGGGTTTTGAACATTCAAAATGCCAAACATTACATTTCCTTCACAATTTTCAACCAGTCTGCTGATGGCCAACCACCTGAAAACCAACTATTAAGTGAATTAGCCTGACCAAAGATGCTCATTTGATCTGACTTAGCTAGTTTCATCATCTGATTTGAAATAAGTGTTGGTGTGTGGAAAGTATGACAAAATACTGAAGAACATCCACAAATGAAAGGCAATAAGCACAGTCCATTTGCCCTAGTTGCAAAATATGACCACTGTGACCATCCTGACCCAGCATTTATTGGCAACAATAGGAGCTGCATAAACATTCAGTTGCAGAACAAAAAATAAATTACTACATGGTGTTCCCTGAATGTTCTATAATTTTTGGTCCATGACCTGTAAGGGAACTAAATCAGCCCACCTCATATGCTGCAACAGTACAAAAAAAGCCTGACAGGCAGGCTAGGGCATGAGTTAAACAGCAAAAATGAGAACTTGCAGCATATTTGACAGCAGGTCTAGGTGGGGTTCCAGAAGGCCCATTTATTCTGGCACAGCAGTGAAAGGCACAACCACAATCTGTTCCAAGTACAAAGCCTGCCAAAGCTGTACTT
Organism: Capitulum mitella; assembly: GCA_030062745.1. Lineage (NCBI taxonomy): Eukaryota > Metazoa > Arthropoda > Thecostraca > Pollicipedomorpha > Pollicipedidae > Capitulum > Capitulum mitella. The sequence goes on from CP099844.1 coordinate 28,318,191, forward strand.
ATCTGTTTTTTTTGCACTGATTGCTATGTATCAAATTTAGTTCATGAAGTTCCTACCAGCTTCACTATTACAATTTAATTGTCTTCTGCAGTTCTCATATGCCTTACCAAATCCAAACAAGTTCCAGTTTTGACTACTGCAAAATGGCAGTAGTCACAATGTAAACAAACCAGATATGGTGGATGTGCAATGACGTGGTAGCAATGTCTCAGAGAAAACTCGCAACAGAAAAAGAAAATGACAATTACCAGTGTATAGCAGGGATAATAACTGAAATAGTGAGATTTAAAATTGGCCAGATACATTAAGACTGGTAGGGCTATGTTTGGGTAGGTGAAGTTAGGTTAGGTTAAGTTAGCTAACATAAGGTTCAATTACATGAAGCACATCTTTTAAAACTGCTGAAGATGAAATAAAATAATGTATGTTTTTTGCTTGGTGAGGTGGGGTAATGAACAGAGACCATTTTGGACTATAACTAATAATTTGATCACCAATTTATATTGAGAACATGCAAAGGACATGTGAAACATAATAGGCTTATATTTTGTGGACAAGATGCATCCATTGGTCATATGAACATCTCCAATACCAAGTTTAACAAGTCCCATGGATCAATGCATCTCACACTGTAAACATGAACAATGAAATAAAGGGCAATTCCCAAGTGTTCTTATTCACTTTCTATTTTCTTCATAAAAGACCTTGATAAGCCAGTGCAAATGATAGAAATTGCTAAAATTATTGTCTTGACAATTACAAAATGCCACAAACATCATTTTATTACTTTTTAAGTTTAACCAGACAAGTAATTTAGCCTACAGCTCACTGTACTACAACCTTGCAGGCAATCACAACACTGGCAGATATGGGGAGGAGTTATGGCCATTTCCCCTCGAGCTGGAAAATATCAGGCCAACATATTTTTGGTTTGGCCCACACTACCTAATATGTGTCACAGCAACTAGTTTCCTCCAGCAAACATGATACAATGTGCATTCAGGAACACACTAACTTACACAAATGAAATTTAGCCCACTGCTTATCACATGGCTCACCAGTTTCCACAAAACTTTTCATACAATGATCTTTTTTCATTTTCCTTCAATACACACAGATCAGTTAGCATTCATGCGCAAGTCACATAACAAAGCTGGGACTTATCCTACTGCTTAGCACATCGTCCATCAGTGTCTACAAAATACTGTCAACCACGCACCAGTAACCCTTTACAATACTTACCTCAGAGACAAGACTTCCGGGATGCTCTGATGTCCAACTTCCCAGGGCGAAATGTTCGAAAATATCGCCCAAAACGAAAAACGCACAGAAGGACGACCGCACACAATGTTATAATTCACAGATCTAGCGCACGCCCACCAAACACGCTACCGCGACGAGGAGCACGTGCCCGAGCGCCTGACGTTTCGCCTTCAAATGCGACGTGTGACTCGCAGGGGGACAGAGGCTGTGTTCTTCGCACAGAGGAGCAATCTACTGTGAACCTTCAATTAAACTCGGTAGAGTACGGCAGGAGTCAACTCAAATGAGCGTCGAATACTGTGGTAACACTAACGGCGACATTACTAAATCTACAATATGGTTCGCTTGCTAGTGCTATCATTGGGCGCTCTAGCCCACAGTCTCAAATGTAGCGTAATTTTACAGTATGAAACATTGAAAACATACAAACATGCTCCTTTTCATCAAGCGTATGGAGCAAAAGATTATATTGTGTAACCCTCACCTGATCTGGACCCCTCGGATTCGAAGCAGGAACGTAGGAACCGGGGAGCGGGGAGGCAGCCGCCCCCCCCCCCACCTCTCTACATTTTGGGAAACGATTAACATTAACCCTGTGGCGATTCATGGAGAGATATTAGGACAAATTCACGTATTCTCCCATCCTCACAGACGTTCCGACGTCCTTTTTCGAAGTTCAATATGCATTGAATTGCGATTATAAACGAGTCTATTCATAGTAATTTTCAGTTTGTTACTCACCACTAGCGGCGCCATCGTCGCGAATGGTGCGCAACTGTGTTAAAATGACATGTGCCCGTACGATGGTGTAAGCTCGACTCTAACCTCCATGAAAAAATAAAAGACACACAAACATAAAACAAACAAAAGGCGTGTTTAACCGAGAGCCGAGGTTGGCTGGCTACCGACGGGGTTTCGCTGGCTCGTTCAAAGCCTATCTTCACTGTTTCTTATTTTACAGACGAACATTTACCGAGTATGACTATCAGTGTAAAATATACTATAAAGCAAGCCTGTCGTACCGATGTTTGCAAAATTCATCATATTATCCTTTACCTTTGTACAAAACTGGAATGACTGACGTCACGAAAACAAGCGATTTCTTATGGTAATATGGATGTCAAAATCAAGGTCAAAATGGAGTTCATAATGAGCCATAAATTGCGCCTGAGTGCCAAAAGGTGCGTCCTGCTATGTTTTGTTGTTATATCGCACCACGACTCGGCTCGTAGCAGGGATTTTATCCTCCTCGGTAGCTCTGTGGCTAGACTCGGACTGATGTTGGCAAGGTCGTCAGTTCGAATATCGACGCAGCCAGCCCTCGATCAGTGATATAGTGTGGATTGGATATGCCTAAGCCCAAGAGGCTGTGCATCATAAGCGTCCAGTTCACAAAAAAGCTAACTAGCTTTCAGACAGCTGATTTCATGATACAGCCCACCGTGTCTGGACTGGACTCTTGAGCCAGAGAAACTGTGCATCTCAGCTTACAAACAAAGAAGGGAACTAATTTTGTGTGTTTTGGTTCAGGGCTTCAGGGAATCTAATGTGTAGGTAATTACAAGTTTCTGGGCTTGGGATTCACTGGCTGTTAATTGGTGTCACACACAGTTCAGGTTAGACACTAGATGCCTGAGCAGAGCCATCCCCTGCAAAAAATGGACATAAGTTGCCATTTTGCACATTTTTGGCTTATTAAGCTTTGAGATCTTTACCTCAGGCAACTGCAAATTGATGGAACCTATTCCCCAGAACCACTATTTTGTTTGTTAAGTTATTCCCATTACCTGTACACCATATGGGACCAGCAAATGCATTTTAAGGCAATGCTATGCAGTAATATTTTTTGAACAATTACACAGATGCAAAAAATGCATTGTTTTGCAAATCTTGTCAGGTGCAGCATACAGCACTCACCAGTGCCATGATGATAAAAGTGGTGATCATCATCATAGCCCTATGGGCTATGACTAGGCCAGGCCTTTGCCCAGCCAAAAGGATAGGGGGAAACAAAATGTGTAGGTATATATAAAAGGACCCTTTAAGCCAGCCACAGGCAAGCTCTCATTGTGAGGAAAGAAGTGGGGGGCTTTGTGTATATGGTAGTACATATGCTTCCTGTGCTGCACTGCACATACCTATAGTAAACACACAGCATAGCCATATGGAATTGTATTTTGACTGCAAACATGCATCAAAAACACTATGAATCACCAGGAATAGCATTGGCTGAAAAAAAAGAAATACAGGAGATATTCCCTGTGATTTTTTCAGCTACTTTTTCAAAAATTTGTAAATGTTGAAGTCATAAATAGTGGAGTGTAACTGTATTTCACTTTATAGCTTCCAGATGGTATTCACTATACATCTAGCTGGAATGGAAATATCTCTGATTTTCCAGCCACATGTTGAAGTTATTCTGTGTTGTGCAATGTCTTACATATGATGCCACTTTGCCTAATAAAAAGCATCTTGTGCAGGGTTACTCTAGGGAGTCTTCTGTGTCTCCAGAAGGTTTGCAAGATAACAGGATCTCATCAGGCCACATTTTGAGACAGAAATGCTGTCTTTCTGGCTGAGGAGGTTTGTCTGATTCCATTCTCAGAAGGAGGCATAGTGGCAAAACAATGGATGAGGATGTTACACTGTTATTCTTATAGTCTCTGTCAGCTGTAGATGGTGAAACAGATGCCATACATCTCTTGCATGAAGCAACCCTGTTACCAAACTAAGTAACTTCCACTGTCATGAGCTATTCATCATTTGCTTGAAGTTTGATATTGGTTGCTTGTGAGAAGCATCCAGTGGATGTATGAATGTCTCTGTTTCAGTGGGCTAACTCTTGTGAACACAGTGGCTCCTTGCAGAGCACTTAGCCTTTGCCACAGAAGGCTTGGAAAACAAACAGTGCAAGATGGTAAGAGTTTCTGATGCTGTCTGATGTTGGAGTTTTACAATTGGTTAACTATCTTCCATGCATTTTGTCTTTAATTGATATATGAACAGTGTTAATCACTGATGCATCTCTATGTTTGTCTCCCAAGTTATGTCACATTTTTGTTTGTGCATGATATTTTGATCTCAGGGCTTCTGTCAGTGGAGGATGGCTGCCATCTTTGCAGTGATCTCCTTGACTGGAGTTACTGACTGCCTGCCTCCAGTGAGGTGCTAAGAGGAGTTTCTGGCTCTGCCTCTGTGCATTGGCCTCTCAGCTGTAGCCACCAGCTTTGCCTGTCTGCAGTGGTCTTGTAGTTTGAGTTTCTGACTCTGACTATACACAGTCATGATTTCAGCTGTAGCTGCTGACTGTGCATCCCAGCAATGAACTCTTGAGCCCAGATTCACTAACTGTTTCTGTGGTATGATTGGGCATCTGCCTCATCTGGCTGTGTCTCGACGACCCTTCGCCCGCCAGGCTCACACACGCGTCCCAACGTCTCCACGCTTTATTTCCGACTGCCGCCGACGCCGACTGCCTCCGACGCTGCCGCACATGTCGGCCTGAAACCCGATCTGCGCCCGGGGTCGGCTCCTCAGCCCCGACGTTAAAATAGCACTGTGAAGGCTAAAACTAAATGATGGCGGGAACGGCTCTGCCTGGATCCAGGGTCGGCACACGTGGCGACGACAGGGCGGCCTCGCTCACCAACAAAGACCACATTTTCTCTCTGCAATAATCTCCTAGTCAGAATTGTTGACCCTGCCCATTTGCAATGAACCCTCAGCTGGAGTCACTGACTGCCCCTTTTTATTGATCTTTTGTCTCTGAAGTGATCATTGATCACTGATTGTGTCCCCCTTGAATGATCTTCCAGCTGTATTTCCTGACTGTCTTTACAGTGATCTCCTGGCTGGACCTGGTGTGTGCACCTTTGCAGTGATCTGGACAATGTCTGCAGTGATCACTTGCCCAGTGTCACTGGCCCTGTTTCATTGCAGTGATCTCATGGGTGATGTGTGCAGTGGTTGCTTGGCTGTATTCACTACATTTCCACCTCTGCAATGACCTCCCCAGCTTCTTGCCATCAGACAGAAGCTGTGGTCTTCTGTCTGACGTCACTTGTCTACAATGATCTCCCAGCGGGAGTCGCCGGCCCCACTCCCCTGCAGTGATCCCCCGGCCGTGGTCGCTGACTCCGCGCCCTCCGCAGTGATCGCGCGGCTGGAGTCGTTGACGGGCGCGCAGACGTCGTTCGCGCCCCAGCAGCCGTCGGAGCGGGCCGCCCTGGAGAAGATCCTGCCGCGGCGCCAGGACGAGCTGCCGGCGCGCCGCATGGCCGACAGCTACGACGAGGCGGTCATCCCGCTGGGCAGCGACCTCGAGCTCCGGGAGAAGTACATCAACTACATGGGCGGCGTGCGCACCGGCCGGCTCATGGAGGACATCGACGTGTTCGCCGGTGAGCCCGGCGGCCCGCGAAAGACCCGCGAGAGGTCGCCAGAGAGCGCCTTTGCAACGATGGCGTCACAGCGCCTTTGATATGGCGTATTCATTGTGTTTGTTCGTCAAAAATGCACGCTCTGGATGCGTCGCCGGAATTGGCCTTTTTGCGGTCGAAACGTTTGATTTTGAGTCATATGAAGAAGTTGAACCTAAACCTCAAGCGGATACCTTTATTGGGATGCATTATTTTGCAAGGGCAGGGACTTCGTCTAATGTACTACACTAGCATACTCATGAGCGAAATGTTGGTAATGATTTAGGACGCTTCAGAAAGTACGCCATCTGCCATGGATATCATCTTGCTTAAAACAGAGGCTCCTTTTGCTTTTCCCAGTGTGGCTCTGCTACCGGTACGTGCTGAACCCCAAACAGCTGCCAGACATGCCCAGCCCGTTCTGCATCGTCACGGCCTTGGTGGACCGTATGGACTTCACGGCCCACAATCTAAAGGTAGCCACTGGCCGCTGGGATGCATCCAAAACGGGCATTTGGAGGTACGGCAAGGTCAGAGTGGAGGACTCAATGTTTAAGTCAATGGGAGCATTTCTTTAAAACGGAGAAAGATGGCTATGTGGAGTGGTGCAATAGATGTTGCGTTTCCGTAATTTGTAATGGAACGTGGCGCGCGGTTCAGTCTCTGAGTTCTAAACATTTCTCGTAGACATGGCACCCGGTTTTGATGCGACTTTCTGCCTCCGCGCGACGTTCGGCGCGCACCCTTCGCGGCGTCTCCTGCGCTGCGTCGACATGACCGCTCATCGTCTGGGCGTTTGAGCGCCGCCTGCCCGTCTGCCGGCAGCCGGACGCCGACATACGGCTGTCGGGCAAGGTGACGTACGTGGGCACCAGCTCCATGGAGACCACTGTCGTGCTGGAGCAGCTGAACGCCGGCGACTGGGAGCAGGTGGGCGCCGGAGGCCGTCTGGCCGCCGGCGGAGGCACGGTCGGGTTTACGAGCTGGCGCACTGGGCCGAGATTGTGTGCGAGATGGTCTGTGGCACGTGCGACGATGAGAGTTTGTCTCGTGGAGTCGCTGGTGCTTTAAAGACCTCGGTTCGTTCCAGCTGTCGTGCGACGGGACGGGCGGGGATCAGTGGGAGACACTGCGTTGCCATGGTTTTGTTCGCCCGCGCCGTTTCTCATTCGCCACCCGAAGGGGTTTCCGACTCATTAATGCTGGTGATGAGTCTTACACGCATGCTTTTGTGTGGTCTATCCCGCTGTTCGCCAGCGCACGTGTGGTGCTTTATTCCGAGAATCAAAACGCCTCGCAGTTGCATCATCCTTTCCTAATCTGTCTGCAGAGCTTTCTCATGTCAGCTTCCCAGGGTATGACCCTTGACAGGGAACATGTGGGCGATGTGACCAGAACCTGAAGATCGACAACAAGCGTTGTATGTATTCGTCAGGTGACCAAAGCCGAGATGGTGATGGTGGCGCGAGATCCGCTCAACAAGGGCTCGGCCGTCGTCAACCCGCTGCTGGCCGAAACTCCTGAAGAAAAGGAAATGGTCAAACAGGGACAGGGTGCGGATGCCGACGGAATAGCCTAAGAATGACGACGTGACATGGATGGGGACGGGCACATGGCACGTTGAGGGATAGGAATAGCACGGACAGAGGCAGGTACAGACAGAGACCCGGGCAGCGGACGTGCAGGTTGAGAGCACGGTCCGAAATGGGCGGGCAAATAGGAGGCTGAAAGATGACGCGGACAAATGCATATTCATTAAATTCACGGATCAGTGTAGCGAACAGACAAGACGTCGACTGTACGCAGCCGTTCGATGTCTAGAGTTTGGCCCGTGATAAACACCGCTCCGTTTGTTACGAGCCGTCAGTAGCCGGCCCGGGAAGCCGTTGCCCGTTAAGTCCAGGTATTGTCGTGTTCACCGGAGACCGTTGACACGTGTTGCTCCGATCTGTGCTGCACGGTGAAGCTGCGGATCTCGTGCCTTCCCTGACGCCCCGCTCATCTCACCGCCGGCGTCCGCGTCCCGGCAGTGAACAAGCTGCGCCGCAAGCAGATGTCGGAACAGTCGCTGTTCAAGCTGCCGCCGACGCAGACCGAGGTGGCGCTGATCCACCAGGTGTTCATCGACACGGTCGACCACGGCACGTTCCGGCAGCGCCGGCCCGAGGGCGCGCTCTTCATGAGCGAGGCCAAGCTGAAGAACCTCATCATCTGCCACCCGGAGGTCGGTCGCCCGGCTCGGGCTGCCGGCGGTCGAGGAGGCGGCCGCCGCGGCCGGAGGCAGCCGCGCTGGTGCGGGGACGGGGCCGGGGGCGGGCGGTGCCGCCTCGTGGGGACGGACCGTCCGGGCCGTGCGCTGTCGTACGGCAGTTTGGCTCCTGCGCCGCCGGAAGATGAGCGCTTTCGTCGTCGGTTGGAGCCAGGCGGCAGGTGGCTGACGTTTACCGGATGAAATCGGATATGTAATGCCGTGATTGTGTGAGGAATCGAGTGGGGCAGGGTTTCGCGTACGTTATACTCGGGCGTACTAGTTTCAAACAGTATTATTATTTCAAAGTTGCTGCCGTCCGGCCCGTTGCGCTGCGTGAAGTCGGGCTTGTATCAGGGTTCAGGGACATCGCGGACTTTGAGACGCACGGTTATGTCGTGAATTGCGAGGAGAATATTGGCTCTGGCCGGATACTGAACGTCGAAGACATCGTGTAATCGTTAACGTCTGCATTTCTTGGTTGTGCATTTCCATAACAGTTACAAGGTGACGCTAGTGGCATTGCTTTAACACGGACAGGATTTTGCCTGGAAATCAGTTATTTTAGGTTGTTTCTTGACGCTTGCCTCGGATGTAATGGCAGACACGGTTTAGAGGACCTGAACGAGAGAGCTGGTTCAAAATGTGCGCAATGTGGCGGGTGGAAGTGTCTGATCGTCGTCGATTGTTGCCACTCCCTGGCACCATTTTGATGTGTTATTGTCTGACAGTGACCACCACCTTCTATTCGGGAATTCTACGGTCCACTTTATTCGGTTGTATCCGAGATCGCCATCACCGGCAAACCCCCACGAAAACAACATTGGCAATGTTTTCAGCACCGCAACCGTTTTGGCCGAATCTTTGGCGGTTTTCTCATGCGCCAAGCCATCGAGCTGGGCTGGGCGAACGCCATGGTCGCTAGGTTAGTACTGATTAGTGCAATGCCGCCCAGGTCTTCCTTCCATGGCCGCACACCATTGCCGGCCAGTCGACGACCTTTACTCCCATTCGCACGTCATAGCGGAGGGGCAGAAGCTTCCTGTATCTGTGGACCGCGCAGACTGTAGTTGCTTCGCTTGGCACCGGACGTGTTCCTACCGCTTTCTGAAGCTCGAGGTCTCCGCGTAGTAACATAGCCAGCTGGGCAACTGGTGAACAAGAGCGCCTTGCTCATGCTGGCGGAGCTTTGCACTGGACATTGCCGTGGCTTGTTCACAGTGTTGACCCCTTATGTCGCCTAATTGTTCGCATTGTATGCCAAATTTTCATTCCGGCTTTCTTTGTATGTTAAATGGCAACTGGCTACAGTTCTGATCAGGTAGTTTCTTCCTTTGGTTATTGTACGATCTGTGTATTAACTTTCCGAAATTGTACTATCTATTTTTTAAATGTCTGAAATTCTTATCATATTTTACTGTAGTTTGTTTAATTGCGATCATCCACATCGGGGCATGGTGTACTCGGCATTGGTCAAACGACGGTGTTCAGAGCTAATCATGGTGGTATTAACTCCTGTCTTATCGATCGAACAAAGATGCATTGTTAATGTTGGCAGCAATGCTTAGACTGTCCGATATCCATTTGTTACAAAGTCTGTTATTGTTTTGTGAAAGTTCGCAGCCGTTTTTCTCCTTCTCACCCTGCCTGTGATGTTGGCTGCGTGTTTTCACCGTGATCCGTGACGTTTTTTTCCGCTCATGGCATTCTTGCGTTATGCCTGATTCTGTCTCCTCTTGTACCAACTTGTTATGCATGGATGGGCATGTTTAGTCACTCTCTTATTACTATGCTCTACTCTTATTACTATGCCCTGTATCTATGCTTTCTTGAGTGTATCGGGCATGCCTCGGACCGAGTGGCCCTCTGCGTGCTCACGCTGTCTTTCGGTCTCGCCGCCGTGAGAAAACGCCTCCGCGATTCGGCTAGACACGCTCTCGACTAAATCTCACTGACCTGGTCGGCCGAGGCCCAGTCGGGTGCACGTACAATTCCCGCTCCGGTGGTGGTTGCCCGGACGACGTGCCGCCCCTGACCCCGGACGTGACTGCGCTCGGCAGAACCGGAACGTGTACGGTAAAATGTTCGGCGGCTTCCTGATGCGCCAGGCGCTGGAGCTGGCCTACGCCAACGCGCTCATCAACTGCAGCCGGTCAGTCGCCGGCGACCTGCGCGGCAGCTTGTGGGGCGACGCCCGAGAGTTTGCTGGCAGTTGGGGAGCTAGCGTAGTTGAGTGAGAATATGTTCTTCGTCGCGTACGTTTTAAGCCGCATGGAGTTTTGGAGTTTGGAATTCAAGTTTGTCCGAAAGGACGTTGTTTTTTTAGACAGATAGGCTGCGCCGAGCAGTTGCTATCTGGGATAAAAGTGAGATGCTTGTTAATCAGGAAGTGCTCTCCGTGACGGATTTTCGGTTTGTTGAAAAAATATGCTGCCGAGTAATATGAAACGGTATAATGCTGTGTTGTATAGTCGCAAAGTCATGTTGTCGAACTGCTTTCGGAAACATGCCGGCCTGATGCGCGCCTGTCGTTGAACTGCCATTGTTACATCAGAGCTGCGTATCGTCCCGCTTTGGTTGGCCGAGAACCTCATTGTCCCCGCTTTCAGACCTCGTGCCGTCCATTCCCCGCTTTAAGCCCCGCTGCGGCTGGATTAAGCAAAGCACGGCTGCAGCCGTGCTTTGACTGCCACGTAGTTCAGGTGCCGCTGTTAGTTGCCGTGGTGATACGCACACTGTGCTTATGCATGCCTGTCCTATCTTTACTTTTCTCTGTACGTTTGCTTCCATCGCACCTTCGTGGCAGCCTTGTGTGGCCTGTTGACACGTCGCTAGCACTGTGTGTAAATATGGCTCCATTCAGTTTTTGTGCAGACGTTTTCAAGAACGTTATACGCTATCGTGGCTATGACGTGTGGCTGTAGGTCCTCGTGTTTTCCCCCTCGTCTCGACCCACCATCAGTTTGCTTCGGGCCTGTGCTCGCTCCCGGCCCGTTCTTGGCTGTGCCGTGGAGCGGCTTCGTGCGTTCTTTGTCGAAGCCGCCGTTTGGGCGTCCGTGTACCCACTGCTCTGTGTCAGTCGCCGCCGCCAGCAGTGTTGGTGTCCGTGGTGCTTCGTGGCTTATACGCGTCCTGACGCTGCGCGTTATCGTGCGTCTCTGTCTAGCGGCAGCCGACCGCGTCTGACGCACGTGGACGACATCCTGTTCCGGAAGCCGGTCGATGTGGGCTCTCTGCTGTATCTGCTGTCGCGGGTACGTACTATCGCGCAGGGGCGGTAGCCGGGGTGGTCGTGCTTGCATGGCGACAGAAAGGGTTCGAGTCCGAGTAGAAGTGACATTTCGTGGCCATGCGCGCGGAAGTGCCAGCGTGAAAGACTGCGACACGAAATGTCCCCTGGCAGACGACGGCATTCATACATAAACTGAGAACTGCAGCTGATCGCGCAACGTTGTCGTGGTGGTAACGGGAATGAGAAGTCGGTGACGAAATCAGATTGTGGTGCCCATTAGGCGAACCGCGACCATCCGGTAACCGCAGATTGACGTCGTTTGTTGGCAGACGAATGATAGGGCCCGCGCATCGCAACTGAACCACATTCGTGATGTTTTACTAGAGCTCATGCGACTACGCAGTCTCCTACCCAACGCCGGTAACATTTAGTAACCATGCTTCGCCTGGTTATTGGTTGCCATGGTTACCTGGCCGGACCGCCGTCCGGTGCGCAGTTCCTCTGACGCCGACGCCGCCGCCCCGCAGGTGGTCTACACGGAGGGCAACAACCTGCAGCTGTGCGTGTCGGCTGAGGTGGTGGACCCGCGCCTGGGCACCCGCGACCTCACCAACGTCTTCTACTTCACGTTCAACACCAAGGAGCCGGTGAACCCGATCCTGCCGCAGACGTACCACGGTGAGGGGCGGGCTGCAGTGGCGTGCGGCCCCGCTTTGGTGTGAGCCTCCTGGCCGCCGTCGTCTGCTTGTCAGGCCGGTTCCGGGCTCTTGGGGGCGTTCGTGTGAGTGGCTGGAACAAGAGGTTCGCAGAAGGGACCTGGCCTTTAGTACTGCTGACATTCGACACTATCTTCTGGGTATTTCGAGTAGTGCACGCCAGACCGTTGTTATTTGGGGTCCCTGCATCCGTGTTATTGTGTCTCTGCAACGCCAGGTCTGATCAGCTACATCGGGGGACGTTTCAGAAATGTTAGCTCTTTGTCATGACGGCCTTGGAGCAACGGAGGCCATCAACGGTACAAGAGAACATGCACCGTTGACATATCTGGTCGTTGCAGAGATGAAAATATATTCGAAACGTTGCACAGGTAGTAATGTATGTGGCCGTTACAGAGGTAATGTGCCCGGACTTTGCACAGACGGAGGCACACTTGGCCGTTGCGGAGATGATCGCGTATATGGGCGTTGTAGGGATGACGGTGTACTTGGGCGTTGCAGAGATGATGACGAACGTGGACATCGAATAGGTGATGGTTGGACGTTGCGGACATGTTGTGCCTGGGTATTTCGTAATTGATGGAGTACCTGCACGGTACAGAGATTGTTTTGCAGTTAACTGTACATAATGAATGAGATGCCAGGACGTTATGGAGTTAGAGATGCTTCTGGGCGTTACGTAAATGATGGCGTGCCTTGAACTTACAGAGATGATGATGCTTTTGAAGCCTAGAGAGATGATGGTTTTCCGTGATTCTTGCAGAAATGATAATGTAGCTGGACTACAGGGATGGAGATGTACTGTGGTGTTACAGAGATGATGTACTTCCACGTTACAGAGATGACAATGCATCTGAACGTTGGGTTTACAGAGATGATGTTTCTTGCCGTTACAGATATAATGGTTGCCTCCACTTTACATAGATGATCGCATCTGGACTTTAAAAGTATGATGATTTACATTAACGTTACAGAAATGATGATATACCTTCATCTTACCGAAGTGATAATGAACCTGTACGTTGACCACAGAGGTGATTATGTACCTGGACTTCACAAGGATGATGATGTACCTTTGCATTACAGAGATGATGGTGTATCTTTACCCGACAGAGGATGATAATGTATCTGCACCTGGTTTTCTACAGAGGTGATAATGTACCTTCGTCTGGATCTTTACAGAAATTACAATGTATTTACTCCTGGACTTCGCAGAGATGATGATGTACCTGGACGGGCGCCGTCATTATCAGGCGCTGATCGGCGAGAAGAAGTTCTACGGCCAGGCGGACACCGTGAACGACGCCCACAGCGGGATGTGAGCCCGATCCGTCAGAGGACGGCAACAACCGACACACGCGGCGGCCTTCAACCGAACCGTTCCCGATTTCGCCCGCGCTGCGGCGCTCATGACCTTCCTACCGATGACCTGTTCTGGCGGGATGTAGAGACCCCGCAGTCGTGCTGGAGAACTGACGGCGCGTCGCTGGCGTAGGCGAGGGGGCAACCTGACTGTCGGGCGCCGGCGGCGCCGTGCCGCGTGTTGCCGCACGGACGCCGACGCGGCCGCGCCCGGCCGGACCAATCCACGCATGACCGCTGGCCTGAGGGCAACCCCAGCGAGGCTGCCGCAGAGTGACCGCCGGCGGCGCCTCGAGTGCCGGCCGCCGTCGGCGAGAGGTGACTCCGGGGGCCAGTCAGCTTTCTCTTGCTGGGGCGACGAGGCGCGGTTAGGAGCGAGGCGCCGCCGATGAGAGCGCAATCTGCCGCGATGCCTGCGGTGTTGTCTGTGCGGCTGTCTGCGGGGGCACGTGCGGGGATGTTCGCCACGAAGGTGGCCGTGCCGCTGGCCGGTTGGCCGACCGTTGTTTCATCACTTTCGTGTCTGGGGTGATAGGGCATAGGACTATGATGAAGCTTCGGTGTAACAGAACTTACCGATTAACGGGTCTTGACACATTTCCTCCGCACTTTGTCAGTAATCTCGCCAACATCTCGCGGTAGACTGAGTTTTTTTCATTGTTTACCATCGGTCAGACTAGAATTCATTCATTTTGTCTGGTTTAGTTTTGTTCTTTTTGTACCACTGAGCTAAGCGTTGGACGCTCCTAGTCTTCTTCAGTGTCTGTTTTTAGCTGTCCCAATGTCCAGCGTGTTTTTTTGTGTTCCGTGCCAGCTATATGCTCGAAGTAATGTGCGCCACAAGGGCATTTAACAGGTAACATTCTTTGCTGTGACGTAATCCAAAAATACAGATTTATACCCACCTTGAATGAGTTGGCTTCCGTTTTGTGCAAAGTGGAAAGTTCTGCACGTTTTCTGAATTATTGCATAATATCGGACACTGTGATAGCGGGTGAATCTTTCACGTGGAATGGTTTTCTAAGACGTGGTCAAGAATTTGGCACCGAGGTGGATGATGCTGTGATGTGCTTTAGGTGTCTAATCCTGAGTTCCTCATTTTTGGGGAGATTAATTCCGCAAATAGGACTGAACATTTATCACACTTCAGACACCCATTTCGGAATAAGCGCAGAGTTCTCAAAAGAGGTTCGGCGAAAATCGGACAACGATTAACCCTCTTCCCGGCAGGGGGGGCTGAAATCGCCGCCCCTCGGATTTTTTGCTTGCCATTCCCATGATTTTTGACGCAGCTTCACAAAACTTGGTGGCTTTTCCCAGCTATTTTTCCTACGTACTGTGACAAAAGTTCAAAACCCTATTTTGCTCAGGGGGGCGGAGCCAGGCAAGGTTTTTGGGAGGCACATGAGGCCTTTTTTGGTCCTGTTGAGGGTAAAAGGAAAATGAGTGCCAAATATAGCGTGTTTAAGTTAGAGCTCGAAACTTTACATGGGTGTATAGCTAAAAAGTTGGGCAACGTGCAAATGCAATTTTGTTCATCTGAGATCACTTTACAAGGTCAGGTCAAGGCCAAAAATCAAAATTTGGTTTTATAGTAATAATTTCGACGCTCTTCTCTAAAATGCCAAACCCGGAAGTATGTGACGTAGAACAGTGCCATCAACTTGTGTACCAAGTTTCAGCTTGATATCAGGTCGGGTCACGGAGCTATGACCTAAAATGTCAGTGCGCGTACCCTCGATCACAATAGCCATAAAATGGAATTTTTGGAATAGAGTGAATTCAAATGATTGAAAACGTTTATAGATAATATTTCATGAACACAAGATCATTCCAAGTGACTTCAAGGTCACTGGAAGTCATTTAAGGTCAAAGATCACAAGTTGGTCTGAAGAGCATGTGACCATGACAGTTCCCCTTTTCATGTCCCTGGCACCGCCTTTGCTAACATTATACAAACATTGTAATGCGATTTGTAATTTTTCAGCATAGCATGACTAGCAGAAGCCAAAAAAGTGCTTTTACCTTTTTTGTACATTCAGTTTTTGAAAAAATAATCTTGTTTTTGAATCCCTGTAAATGCCTATGAATATCGTCAAAATTTCACATGTGTGTACCAGTGATAAAATTCCCTCCATATCCTCTCGATTCATGTCAATTTTATCGAAATCGGTCCATAAACAGCGGAGCTATAAGAAGTCCAAGAGTAACCCCATTTTGGTATTTTTGTCCCCTGTATACGCCCCTTTCAAAATTTTGGAAGTTGCCTTTTAAAAGTGTGGTTTAGGTCATGGGAAATCGATTGCCGTTTGTTACGATGACATCGGGTGTGTAGTTCTCGAGCTCTCAGGAGGGCCGAGTCCCCCCCCCCCCTTCGGGAATCGGCCATACCATTCAGCCCTCCGGGAATAGGGTTAAGGGGAGGGATGCACCGGATATCTGGTCCGGCCGGATATTTGAGATTATTTGGTATCCGGTATCCGGCCGGATATGTCCATGATCCGGCCGGATATTGTCGGATATTTGGCCTTGCGGTGTACAGTCGAGACGTTCTTACGTCTGTCTATAAAACCGTTTCACGAGCAACGTGCCTTGCTATATTAGACTGTCGATGTGTCTGACAGTTCCAGAGTCTGTCTGGAGCACTACTTTTTCATCTTAGTTCAAAAAGCTTGAGGCATTATTTGCGAGGATTGGACTCAGGCTCATTGTGTAAGAACAGCCGGCATATTCTCAGCCGACCATTTCGTGGCGCATCATCCTCCTATTTTCCAAACATTTTTATTTGTCTCAGATACTCTTGTACAAATTCATGAACCCTCTTAGGGGTTTGGTGGTGGGGGGGGGGGGGAATGATGCAAACCCGCTGAGGTTTTCCGAGGGTCATGAGCTCATGTCGTGTGGTCATGAGGTACGACGAGAAACACGCTATTTTTTACGTTTGGGAATGCGATAAGAAATAGGGTTTGCAATATAACCTACATATTCGGATTCCTGAAGTTGAAAGGAATCGAATGGTATAAATTTGGTGTAGTTTGTCCTTTATTTCATCTAAAGAGGGCGCAAAGCAACGGACGCCTGACTTTTGCTACGACGGGCGGAGCGGCGTCGGCCGCGGAATTATGAGTCTGCAGTACGAGGACATGCCTAAAATTCGACTTCGCTGTGGATCTCAACTCGAAAAACCCTTTAAGGGTATCTATGTTACAATTTTCAGTTAAATCTAGGTCACCCTAGGTCATTGGATTCAGATAACCTTGGGTAACCTAAGATGACCCTTAAATGTTATTTGACAATAGTGCTTGTTAATTGAGATACTACATTTGACTTCAGCATCTATAACTGTATACAAAAAATGCTTCTACAGCTCCGAGAACGCATTGACGAACCCGCTTGACAAGGATTGGCCAAGCATGGCCTGGATTGGACTCCAGGGGTTAAATACAATCATGCGGTGTACATATAGACTCATAATTGATTGACCAACACTATGATATCCGTTCCGTTTCATCATCATTTATTCTTTGACGTTCATTTGCATTTAACTCAGAAAGTACCACTTTTTGCCAATTTTTGACATTTGACCCGATGTGGAAAATCATCCGTTAACCTGGGACCTTAAGAAGGGATGCCAGTTGTGAGATCTCGTCACGTGCAACACGCTGTTTTTTCCGCGACGCTCCAGGACGCAAGGTGTTGAAATGACTGGGGGGATCGCACCAATCTCCCTCTCCCCTATACGTCCGCCTTATGCAGAAGGCCCCATACCGGCAAGTGTTAAGTGCACTGGCGCAGCCAAAGGTTGGCCCGGGGGCCTGGGCCCGGGGGCTTCCTCCTTAGACCCACATTTTTTGTGAAAAACATTACACATCGTCTTCCCAGCAGGCGGTTTTGGTATTTCAGTTCACACTGTGCTCCGGGCCCCCTCCTCAAGAAATCCCTAGCTGCGCTCCTGGTTAAGGGACAGGATACTTCAGTGGACGCACCTTAGTATTTGTACAGAATGGTTATCAAGCCAGATATTTGTGGCCTATCACGGCACTGTAATGGCATTCTGCGCATTTTGGAGCCTTTGCCCTTTGCCTTCAGACAGAGATGGTGATCGGTGATCTACGCTATGATCGCTGTGTTTTTTAGTTGTTCTTTTTTAGAATGCAACATGCGGAAACCTCGCAATAACTCTGAGGGATACAGAGTTATTTTCCAGTTTTTTCAGACCTTTCTTTTCCAGCGCAGTCATTTTTCGTCTCATTTTCCAACAACAAATATCAAATAAAAATAGTTATCCATAATATCCGGTATCCGGCCGGATATCCAGCACCCGATCCGGTATATCCAGTATCCGGCCGGATTACAAAAATCCCGATCCGGTGCATCCCTAGTTAAGGGTCAAATTTCCCCATATTCACGCAATGGTAAACCAGTTCATGGTAGGATTTCCGCCCCGGATGGCAGCTGCGGAGGCATGACTTCACCCATTCAGCTCTAGATTCCGCCCACTGCCTGATAATGGAGGAACACGCATCACGCCATTCGTGTCAGTGCTGCGTAACAGAGGCTGGCACCTTTCAGCGTGCCCGGTCCCCACATTACAGAGAGGGCTGATCGTGGAGCCAACTAATAGCAGCGCTGATTGTGAGACTGTGGTAAATGCGGACAAACCGAGGGCAATGAGAGCGACGGGAAGGAAATGCGGGCTTCTTGGCATTGGTGGTGAGGAGTCAGGACGCTGATGTCCGTTGTACCGATTCCTGATCTGTCTCGGACCAACGATGTAAGATGTAAGTCCTCACCAAAAGTGGATGCAAGATATTTTAAAGGCTGCGGCACGATATAAAAGGGGAGATAAGGACCTAACCAAAACTTGTCCGTAACCTTTAGAAACATGTTGGTGGTCTGTCAAAAAGCAAGGGAAAACCACCTGCCTATTACGTCGAACCCATCTCCTGCCCTGTCCACGCTACGCCACGCTATGATACATGCTACGTTGATCCACACCACAATATGATACACTTGATGTAAATTTCCCTCACATACGCCGCTATTCAAATGTGATAATTCAAGTAGCCCAAAAGGATTCAGAACTAGTGAATACGGAAACGCGTGCCCCTATCGGCTGATCCGTGCAGCTCGACCTTCAGAGAGAGGACAACCATGTGCACCAATTTCTCAAGAAAACAAGAAACTGCTCACATGATTGCATTTTCTTCCATAAAATACTAATGCCATAACCTGGGATGTGTGGTTTCCATGCGATGACCGAAGGGAAGACCCGGCCCTCATTGCTTCACCTCATGGCCTGTCTCCGGTGACGAGTTTCGCCGGTCGCCTCAATCAGTTCAGCCAGCAGTGTGGCCATGTTATAAGTGGTCGAAGTCCTCAAAACTTCTACCAGGGCTACCCCGTACCACGAATCTGTATTCGTTGTATTCTTTGGGTTCTATGGGAAGCGCCCTTTTATGTTCGATTTTGACTGAACCTTTTCCTGAACTGAGCGCTTAGACTGAAATGGCTGTCTACAAAATTTCATTGTTGTCAAATCAACGTTGTTACCCGTTACGTTTGAGGCCAACAATAAACAACTGCAGCCAGTTCCTCGTTTACCATGAAAGAAGTGATTGCCCGCTCATTACAAAGACCACCGTTCCCAGATCTCGTCGACCCCGCTTGGTCACTACCATTTCGCTCCGGTGCGCGCGGTAACAGCCGGTAAGGTGAGAGATGGTATATTTAACAGATGTGTTTCGAACACGTGAGACGCCCCTTTGAGGTTGCGCAGACTTAAAACCGACCAGACCGGCGGCCGGGCGGCGCCGCGCTCGGCGCCATCCTGTCTCATGCCTCCACATCGGCACCGCCGATCTCTCCACGAATGCCCGCCCCGCCTGCGCCGCGGGGCCGCCCCAACGATGCCCGCGCTGGACGCTCGTCCTCTGTGCGAAGACCGTCCCGAGACCGCCGAAACAGACCGCCGCGAAACACGCCGGACAGCCGAGCAGAAGTTCCCGGTATCGCAAACGACAGACATCAGGTACGCGGTGTCCCTGGAGGGCGAGCGACCCTCTTACAGCCACAGGACCCCGTCCCGCGCCGAGCGCGTCCGGGCCCGGCTTCCTCCGTCCCCGCCGACCGACCGCGCGGCCGCTTTCCCCTCTCCCCCGTCGGCCGGGACGGGGTCGCCGGGCCCAGCGGGAAGACCCTACACAGGGGTGTACCGAGAACGTCCTACCGTTCCCGGAGAGTACGCAGGAGTCAACAGTCCGCCCACCCGCCTCCCGCCTGCGACCAGGCGAGGTCAACAATTCAACTAACGCCTCCGCGGTGGTAGCGCGGGGCGCACAACACGACTACCGCGTCGCCGCCGAGCGGCGACCCTTCCAAAACGGACTACCACTTGTCTTTGGCGGCCGGTTCTTTGGAGGCATCCGAGGGGCGACGGGCCATCCGCCGGCGCCCTCTGCCGTCAGCCGGACTCGGCGAGCTGCGGCAGCCGCCATCACCGGTCCTTCTTCTGCTGACTGCCCACCGGCGGGAACCGGACCACGCGCAGCTCGTTGCCGTAGTCGCAGACGATGGCGTCGCCCACCGGAGACATCTGGCGGACGAAGACCGAATTGTCGCGGTCGCCGAGGCGGACCAGCCGCACCGGCTCGCCCAGCTCCAGGTCCCACACCATCAGAGAGCCCTGCCGGTGAGACGAGGTCAGGTCAGGTCACCGGCTACCGAGGCTCCGAGATCGTCAGAGCCCTGCCAGAGAGGGTCAGGTCACAGGCTCCCTAGCTGTCGGTCCCACACCGACAGACCCCAGCCGGTCAAAGTCCGATCAGACCAGATCAGGTCACCGGCCGCCACAGGTCCAGAGTCCAGAGTCCACAATCCGCCACACCGTAGGAGAGCCCTGCCAGTGTTCGCAGGTCAAGTCAGGTCACTGGATCCTACGTGAGATCAGGTCAGGTCAGGTCACTGGCTCCCAAAGCTACAGGCCCCACACCATCACAGCCCTATCCATGAGATCAGGTCAGGTCAGGCCACATCGCTGACCCAGCTCCAGATCTCAGACCCACACCATCAGCACCCTGAGCCAGTGAAACAAGGTTCAGTAAAGTCAGGTCACCATTCACCACGTCCCCCCCCCAGCTCCAAGCCCACACCACCAAAGACCCCTGCAGGCCAGGTCAGTTCAGTTCAGGCCAGGTCACCATGTCCCTCCACACCCCGCGCGCCGCCGACAGCGCCGGTCCCGGCCACTGACCTGCCGCGAGGTGACCAGCAGGTTGGCCGTCAGCAGGATGACCTGGCTGCAGTAGGCGTGCGTCAGCTGGATGGTGCCGATGAGGTGGCCCTGGAAACGCTCCCAGATGCAGAGCCGCTCGTCCGAGCCCGTGCTCAGGATGTACGAGGCGTTGTAGTTCAGCGACGTCACGGCGCCGTCGTGCGCCGGGATGCTGTACATGCACAGCCCTGGAACACGGACAGCAAGCCGTGGAGCACACTGGCGGCATGGCGCCTTCGCGTGTAAAGACCTGGAGCGCGGACATACGCAAGTGCTTCACTACGAAAGAATTCCGAACAGAGGTTATCAAACCCACAGCTGCACAACCGAGTGACTGCGTGCGTCATGCGCTTGCGCACAGCTCGGCGCAAATGCACAGGCCCCTGGGACAAACTGCGAGTCCATGAGTGTCCGCCACACACACGCTGTAAGTTACTCGAAGACCACCGCACCGATTTCCTGCGTGCCACGACCCGAAGCGGAATCGCACGCGGACGCGAGGCGTTACCTGAGGTGAGATCCCAGACGGAGAGGGTGCCCTCGGCGCTGCCGCTGCCGCCGGTGGCCGGCTCCGTCCTGTACCGGTCGACGAACAGGGCCGTCACCGTGCCGTAGTGGCCGTGCAGCGTGTGCACGGCCGACCCGTCCTCGACCCGCGTCACCTGGTCCGACACGGTACGTCGTAATGTAGGGCCGGCAGACGCAGCGGCACGGCATAATGTGACAGCATACAGCAATACGGTACACAGCAGCACGGCGCCTAGCAGCACATAGTGCATGTGCATAGTTATAGCGCAACATCACGGCAAACAGCGTCGTGGCACACAGCGCTGTGGCCCAGTATCACAGCACTGCGGACATTCCGAGTGTGGTCCAGACCGTGCAATGACCTCCAGTATGTGGCCCATACTATATAATGACCCTCAGTATATGATAAAAACTGTACAACGACCCTCAGTATATGATACAGACAGACCTTCAGTGTGACGTCCAGACCCTGAAATAGTGATCCAGACCCTGTACTGACCCTCAGTTTGAGGCCCAGACCCTGAAATGACCCTCAGTTTGAAGTCCAGACTTTGCACTGACCCTCAGTGTGAAGTCCAGACCCTCAACTGACCCTCAGCGTGAAGTCCAGGCCGCCGGAGACGATGCGTCCCGCCGAGCACTCGAGCACGGTGATGAGCTGCTGGTGGGCGCGCGCCGTGCAGAGGCCGGCCCAGCGCAGCTGTACGGCCGCTTCCCAGCGGAGCTCGTCCGGACCGGCGCCCAGCAGACGGGGTCTGGCCAGCAGAGGTCGCAGCGGGGACCGGTCAGACCCACACTGGCAGAGCTGGCCCGATAAAACAAGGGCTCCGTGTGTCTACCATGCGGAGCAGAACAAGAACCAACAGACCCGGGTCAGGGTACAGCTAAGAGCGCGCCCGTGGGCCGGTTTCGCGCCCGCCGTAATTCCCAGCCGGAGCAGAGACAGACAGAGAGCAGCCCGCCGCTGCCAGTCGCGAGTCGGAGCCGGCCGCAGAGTGGAGACCCTCGCCCATGGACATGCACATAGGGACGAGCCAAGACCAAATCACGACAAAGACGCCGTCAACACCAAACCGACAGCACAGAACGTACACCGCGCAACACCCTGGCGCCCCGCTCCACGCAGCCTCTAGCGCAGCAGCGCCCACCGTCCGCCAGCGGCCCGGCGCCAGCGCCAGCAGCGCCAGCGCCAGCACGGCCGGGGCCGGGCCGGCGCGGCCTCCCACCTGCGGCAGACGTAGTAGGACCAGTCGAGCGGCACGTCGTGCTCTAGCGCCTGCAGGCCCAAGATGTGGATGGTGCCGTTGAAGCGCGCCACCACCAGGCGAGACCCCAGCAGGCGCACGTGCGTCACGGGCACCGACACCTCCTTGTACACCAGCTGCAAAGGAGCACATACGTTTGACGTGAGGCAAAGTCCAGTCAAGCGTGATTTCCACACGCCTCTGAACCATTCAGCGCGCCAACGCCGGTATCCGATCTCCCCCACGTCTACCGGGCGAGTACCACCGCACCAGGCCGACCAGACCTAACCGACCTGGCCGAAGGATCGCGGGCGCATATTTCTACGGGGCATCAACACCAGGCATACCACGGCCATCTACCTTGTCGGGCTACATCTCACTACCAGAGCAGGAGCCGGCCCGGTCCGCCAGCGCCCCCCGGCAGGCTCACCTTGAGCGCGCCGCTGTCGGCGTCCCAGAGCTCGACGGCGCCGTCGCTGCAGCCGACGGCCAGCAGGCCGTCGCGGCAGTCCATGCACCAGACGGCGCCGCGCTCGGGCGGCCGGCCGCCGGCGTCGTCGTCGCGCGCGGCGCCGGCCACCGCGCTGCCTGCGCTCCACACGCGCCGGTGCGTGCGCCGCGGCGGCCGCCCGGCCGGGCCCGGGTCCTCCGACGACTGGCTGCTCGCCACGAAGCGCGAGAAGTCGTAGGCGCCGCCGGCGGCCGGCGGCGCGGCCGGCGCCGAGAACGTGAGGTCGAGCGTCGGCTGCGGCAGCAGCGGGCTCGACAGCCGCTTCGTCAGCCGGTCCAGCGGCAGCTCCTCCTGCCCAGCGCCCGGGCACATGTCACGTGGAAGGGACAGCCTCGCAATGGCTCACCCGTAGAAACGCGAACAAAAGAAACAATGAGTAGTAAAACGCTTAGCCCAAGTAGCTTAAGATTGTTATAAAGTGGTGTCCAACAGGAAAAAAAGCCCACAAGTGGATCTCCTTGTGCCAAAAGGACACAGAAGTCGGCGTTGTTAGCTAGCCGAGGCTGGCTCCCTCTCAAACCGCGCCCCTGGCGCCTATGGCTTTGGTCTGGTTCGCCTTAACACCCTCTATCCAGGTGTTACCCTGACGCAGAGCAAGCTGCCATCGAAATGGGCCACGCCGCCCGTTCCGTACCCGGCTGGGCGGCGATCCGCCGGAGCCGTAGTCTGAGTGGACGTCCTCTCGACTGGCCACCGGGCTCGGCTGCACTCCCGTCCGGTTGATGCACCTGGACACGCCGGGACAGGGTGAGCACACCCGACGCTCTCCAGAACACGGCCAAAACGTCTGCGGCGATCGGGCCGTCCGCGCGGTATTCGGCTCTCCGCAGTACGCACGACGAAATGAGTGGGACGGAAAAAAGAACCAAGGGATGAGACGGGGCGGTCGGAGACTGCTTGATCACTGTCTGCCCGAAGACGGCCGAGCTACGACAAAGCAAGCGCGCGTCAGACGGAGGCAGCGCATGCGCCGTCCCTGCCCGCGGCCCCACCGACGGCGACACACGGTCAGTCGGCCTCCTGCCCGGCACCAGCCTCCCGCTGCCGCCGTCGCCGCTGACCTGACGCAGTCGCCGGTGAAGGCGTCCCAGACGCGGATCTGGCCGGCCAGGCAGCAGCTGACCACCAGGCTGCCGTCCGTCTCCAGACACTCCACCTGCTGGGCGTGGCCGGCCAGCCGCAGCGGCAGCGCCTCCAGCACCATCCGCTCGTGTTGGTCGGCCGCGCCGCGGCCGCCGGCGCCCCAGGACGAGCGCCACTCGGCGTAGTTGCGCGAGCACACGCACCGGTACAGCACCACCATCAGGTACACCTGCGGCACGGCGCCGCACCGCTGTCAGGGACTGACGGGACGCACGGTAATGTCGTCCAAACTGTCCAGAGGAGCCGCGCAGCCCACCACCGAGACCACGCAGATGAACAAACCACCAGTTATGCACCTGTGAAACACGACTTAACTGGCATTTCTCTGTTCAGCCGTAGTAACATTAAAAAAAGGAAACGCACAAACACAGAGAGCGAGGCAACTCACGCATATTCAGCATTTGACCAAGCTGGGGCCAGTTATTTACGACTGCAGCAAACGAACCGACAACTTACAGCACTCTCAACAGCAATGGCGTCTCGTTGACATAAGATTAAGCACTACGATCACAACTCCTAACGAACCACTTCCCAACTGACAACACCACTACCACTGGCCTCCCCTAAAGTTCCGAGCAACGGCACGGCTGAGCCTACACCTCAACCCGCCCGCCTCTGCCATCGCCGCCCCGGGAGCGCCACGCGGCGGCGGCGGCGACTCACAATGAACGCGACGGACGGCAGGGCCAGCATCAGCACCAGGAACAGCTCGAACGGCGAGGATGGCACGAACGCCGAGTCGGAGCTGCGACTCGGGAACTGCGACGGCTGGCCCGTCTCGTCAATGTCTGCCCGGACAGAAGCAGACAGGTCAGTGTCTGCTGGCGCTGTCCGCCCCGGCCGAGAGACGCAAGGCCAGTGCCAGCCTGTCTTAGCGTGAAGACAGACTGTACTCTGCACGAACAGGCACGGGTTAACGTTCGTCGCAGCTGGCTCGAAGTCAATGCGTGCCTGAAGAGAAAAACAAACGATAAGCAGCACGAACAGCTGCCGATAGCCAATCAACGTCGTCCGGCAAACAAACAACGGACACTTTGCTCAGCAGCAGATACCCAAATAGGTAGCAGCATTAAAGGGACCGACATCAGGGCAACGCATTCCTTATAACTGGCGCTCAATATCAACCTAAAACAGAACGCATGCGATATAACGCCATCTAACACAAACCCGGACGCTCCTCCCAGCAGGGTACAGCCCGCCCAAACGCTGCCGGCACTCGCCAAGCCACAGCCGTACACCCGACGTACCGGCGATGTCCAGCTGGCCGAACGTCTGGGCGATCCTGTCGACGGCGCGGTCCGACACCTCGGCGTCGCGGGGCTGGCGCGCCTGCAGCGCCTCTGGCGGCGGCACGGCCAGGCTCAGGTACACGGGCGGCAGCACGGTCACGTAGCCGCCGCGCGCCGACACGTTGTAGACGCGCAGCAGCGAGAGCCAGTGGAAGGCGTGCAGCCGCCGCCAGACGTCCGGGTCGCGGTGTCGCAAGCGCGTCAGGTCGTCGTCGCTGGCCGCCGCCGTCCCCGCCGCCGGGTCGGCGGCTGACAGCAGAGCCGCGGCCGGCGCGCCGGCGGCGGCCGCCTCCTCGGCGGCCGGCGGCGCGGCCGGCGGCCGCAGCTGGTGCAGCAGGCCGCCGTTGTACGCGAGCAGCACCATCCAGACCACCAGGCCGGCCGAGAACAGGCGCTGGATGAAGCGCGAGCGCGCCCACAGGTAGAACAGCGACAGCCGGCGCGGCAGCTTGCCCAGCAGGCCGTCCGGCGTATAGAGCGAGTTGACCACGCTCGACGGCAGGTGGTGCGGTTCGGCGAGAGGTCCCGACTGCCGGACAGGGGACGGAGCGCGCGGTCAGCGACCGGCCGCACGCCGCACGGCACCGAACGAGGCCAGAAAACAGTTTTGAGACCGCTCCACCATCCCACCCGCGTTCATACGACGGGCACGAAATGACGCGCAAGCGACCATCGCGAACAAAAACCTCACACAAGGGCGGAAAGGACCGAATCGCTCGCGTTTTAACTCAGAGCCTACCGCCCGTCCTGCATATGTCACCTATGAACTCCGACGGTTAGCGTGAGACCCCGGCGCCGCTCCGCTTTCGACCGGGCCCGGCGCCTCCTCACCTGCGACTGGGAGCGCTGGATCTGCACGCCGCTGGCGCCGATCGGGAAGCGGAAGCGCAGGTCGGTGTAGCTCCGTTCCTCCGACGCGTCGGCGGCCGGCGGCGGCGCCTGCAGGCTCGTGTCGATGCTCAGCGTCGGCGCGAAGAAGCCGAGCTGCAGGAAGAAGTCGCAGCACATGCCGACCACGGCCAGCATGCAGAACTCCTGGATCAGCGGGATGAACGTCAGGATGCCGATCGTCAGGATGGTGATCTCCAGGAAGAGGTTCTTGGTGATGTTCCAGCCCTGGCGGCTGAGGCCCTGCGCCACGCGGATGCGCGGGTTCAGGTCGCGCGCCGTGTTCGACACCGACTCGGTGATGACCATGACGTTCTCGAAGCCGACCACCACCACCAGGTAGGGGAAGAGCTCGCGGCTGCTGAGCGTCTGCTGCAGGCCGTGGTAGATCAGGATGCCGGACGACATCATCAGCGTGGCGAAGACGGTCACCAGTGCGCTCACCGACATCGCCAGCTTCGACTTGACCGACTCCATCTTGCGCACCGAGAAGTAGATGTAGATGAAGAGGATGATGTAGATCAGCGCCACCGGCAGCAGCTCGTAGACGCTGGTGCGCGCCGGGAAGAAGATGTGCACGTGTTCTGAGGTGAGGTTGACGTTCTCGGCGGCGTGCAGCGGGTACAGCTCCAGCAAGCGCGTCCGCAGCCCAGCGAGCAGGCTGAAACGGCACCGGAAGACGCTGACTGGCGGGCGTCTCGCTCCAGGAGCCGGACCGGCAGGCGGGAGATCCGTCCGGCCCGAGCCGTGGCCGGCCGGGACCGGGCTTTCACCACTTGTGAGCTATAGGAATATCCAGACGACTACCAGCACGGTGTGTGGTTAAGCCGACATCGCCATGGCCTGATGGACGTAGTAGTTACACCGATCTTTGGGGATATCTTATTACAAGAAAATTAATAGACTCGTTGCCATAAGCATGTCGAGTACACTGCGAATGTGTACTGGGCATTACAACACAAGATTTCAACACCTCAATTTCCCAGTGAGTGAGAGTATAAGAAGCTTACTGTGGACTGTTTCGCTTCAGGACGACTGTGACAGCGTATGTCAGAAACCTCTGGCGTTTGTAGATGCGTTTAAATGCCGTTTCCTTGGCCGGAACTCCAAACAGCAAATTGGAAATCGTGGTTTTGTAGAAAATCTCCTTCTGTAACGATCCAACAACAAGGCAATGTGTCATAAACGCGTTTATGAAAAAGTAATAACACCAGAAAAACAGCAATAATAAACAACTTAACGACGGAACTCCAGTCAAGTGTGTAAGTAATCCTTCTTTGAAGATATTTAAATGAAAAAGTCCGTGTAAAAAGGGGAACGTATCCTGTACAGATGTATCATACATACTTTTAAGCGTTGAAAATATATGATCATGGCCTAGTGTTCTGGGGCTTTCAAGAGTCTTTCGAGTGTCTGTCCACTCCACAAAAGATGTCCGTTAATGCCTCTGCTACTCAGCTACCTGATCCGGGCACGATCTTCCCCGTGGCGTTATCACAAACACACGAAGGGGACGGATTAAAACAGCCACAACGAACGAACGGAAGGCCTTGGTGACAAGCACCGACCACGCTCACTCGTCGATCCGAAGAGGTCGATAATCGGAGTACCCCCCCCCCCCCTCCACACCCACACACCTGCCCGCCCCGTCAAGCCGGTAAACCGAGCCTCGCCTGCTGCTTGATGACCGTTTCGATGACGTTGTCGTCCTGCACGAAGAGGGCCCGGCTGTTCTTCCAGAGCACGGCCGGCGAGAGCACGAGGCAGTTGTAGCGCGGGAAGTGGGTCTCCAGCAGCGCCGGGCTCCGGTACACCGGCTCCTCGGCGAAGAAGCACTCCTGCGACATGGACGACCCGCTGCCGGAGAGCGCGCCGCGGCCGCGTCAGACGCAACGCGGTCTCGCGTGGTGAACGGCCGTGTCGCACGCGGCACGGCGGTGTCAGACCGCCATGCAGGTGTCAGGCGTGGCCAGCGGAGTCAGGCACGGTGCGGCCGGCAGTGTCAGATGCGACGCCCAGGTGTCGGACGTGGTGCCGCAGTGTCAGACGCGGCGCGGCGGTGTCAAACGCGATGTAGAAGTGTCAGACGCGATGCGGCGGCGCTCGACGCGGCGCAGCGGTGCTCGACACCACGTACAAGTGTCAGACGCGGCACGGGGGTGTCATGCGTGTCAGGCGTGTCAGGCGCAATACGACGGTGTCATGCGTGGCACAGAAATGTCAGGTACGACACGGCAGTGTCATGTGTGGCACGGAGGTGTCAAGCGCTACACGGCGGTGTCATACGTAGCACAGAGGTATCAGGAGGGACACGGCGGTGTCATGCGCGGCACAGAGGTGTCAGGCGCGACACGGCGCTGTCAGAGGCGGCATGGGGGCGCCCGACGCGGTAAGACAGCGTCAGACGCGAAGCGGCGGTGCCAGCCACGCCACGTCCGTGTCGGTCTCAGTCGCCGCACGGCCGCCACCACGCCCGGGCAGATCCCAGCCCCGGTGTCGACACACTCCCGGCGCCCGCCACCGGATCAGACCGGATCGCGTGACGTTCAGGGGCAGACGACGGCCGGACCGGCCGCCCGCCGCCCGGACAGACCGACCACACACGGGCCGGCCGCCGCCGCAGACGCAGACGCCGACGGGGCGCGTTCTCAGGCGCGCGGCTCCCCGCCGCGGCGGCCGGCGGCCGCGCATCGCTCACCCGCTCTGGAAGTTGTTGATGGCCTCGGCCAGCGGAAAGACGTGCGCGAGCGGCGCGCGGTAGGCGTCCGTCACGATCATCTCCTGCTGCCAGGGCGTGACGGCGGCGCGCACCAGCACCTGGCGGCCGGCCATGGCGCCGTCACGGCCGCCACGTCGAACGACGCAGCAGGACGTCGCCGGAGGGTCGCCCGGACACAGCAGGAACGGGCCGGCTACGCCGCTGATGTCTTACATTTACACACGTGTGGGAAAATAATGTTCGAAAGAAATCGCCGCTAAAATAAGAAAATCTGACAACTTAAATGCAAAATGACTTCCACACCAGTAACCAGTACCAGAGATACCGTTTACGAGAATCACGTTCCACAAAATGTTGGCACACACCGAGAGACACCGAGCACTGTTGATTCTCGCCCCATCTACACCTTTGTGTTTCTCTAACAAACATCTTTTGTCAAACTATGTTCGGTTCACCCGATAAACTTGCAGCATGTTTCGCCAACGGGCGGAGGCAAACTGCTTTACGATAAACTCAGCCTGAAATGAAACAGATTCCGTCGCTTTTCCAGCGCAAATGCTTCCTCTGCGTATATGCGAAGATCTACAGCACCGATACTTTTACGACAAACATATCAGACTGTTTCATCTGTGGCTGGCGAAACTCACTTGCTGAATGTAAACAATGGGCGGTTCTCGGAACCAGATTGGCGCCACCTGGTTCACTTTCTGCGCTGTGGAACCGGATTCCGACGTTCTGAACTCCTGCGGCGTATTGCTTGGCAAATGCATGTTGACGACAGGTATGCTGAAAGCAACGAGTTAAAATAGGACATCATGGCATATTCCGTTTGTGCATGACGTCTGGTGCATTATGCATGAAATAGGCAGCGTCAAACGCCGGAAGATAACCGCAGCAATACATCAAGTGCACAATAAACGTTACCCAGAGGCATTAACCCTCGCCAGTACAGGAGTAACCCTCCCCTTACACTTAAGCAGCTAGCCGTAAAATGCTGCCCCGATCGATATGACACCTTCTACAGCTAGATTTTAAAGCTGTCCGTGAACTCTCGCACAATTTGGGGACAATACCTCGACAGCCCAGTGAGCTATGACTTCTTCCTTAGACGAATGTCTAAGAGAGATCCTGATACGGCTAAGGTCGTCATGGTACAACACCCGCTTATGGATGCCGTCCATGGAGTTCAGTAAATTGGTCCAGCCCGCCCAGACTAATCAGTGACCTCTACACGTGGGTCCTCACCTCGGCACTTAGGTCAGTCATCTGAGATCAAGTTCGTGAACTCATGCCACTGCTTCCGTACTTTTTACACTGGATTAGTCGCATAAAAATTGAAAGCGCTGAATCACAGAAGCTGCAGTTCCTAATCGTCGGCCTCTTAGTTGTTCTGCCTCCTAGGCGTGTGCCATGTGGATTCCATAGAATCCAAACATTATTTTAAGTCAACTGTACGGTCATTTAAAACGGCCAGGGTGGGTACCACTGTGCAGCTCAAAGACCAAGCTCCATGCGCGTTTCCCCTTGTTTGACGCTCTTTCACAACAGCTATGGGAACGACCAGAACGGGCCATTCCTCTGTACCCCAGACCCTATGCCCCCGTCGTATCACTGTAACCCCGCACCCCCGCGATGACACAGACGGCCAAGCAGCAACCACCGGCGAAAACCCGAGCCGTTGTCCCGCCGGACGCCCCACCTGCAGATGACGGCCACGGCGAGCACGGCCGAGCTGATCAGTTTCGGGTGCGACGAGGCGAACAGGCCGTAGGCGTAGTAGAGCTGCGCCACGCGGCCGGGCAGGCCGGTCGGGCCGGCGTCCTCCCGCGGGGCCGGCATTCCTCCTCGCGCCGACACCCCTGGGCGACGGGCCACGTCAGCCGGTCAGCCGGCAATCGCGGGGGCGACCGAACCGGCCTCACAGACGCCGCCCGATAATGGTCCGGGAAATGGCGGCGGAGGTCGACGGAGATCACCGCGATAGCCGCGGTTTGCGGCACCAAATGCACGTTAGCACGGCCATGGACTTCAAAACTGCACTGTCCGGAGCTTGCATGTTGCAAGGAATGTTCTGCGTTTAACACGCGTTTTGAGCTCCGTCAAGCTGCAGCCTGTAGTATTAAAAGTCGATTTTTAATATACACGTGTCTCAAAACTCTACACCAAAGGAGTTCCAGAGCGATTCCCCATGGTTTTCCCTGTGTTCCATTCAGCCCTGTCCTATTCCCAGAGGCCAGGTCACGTTACAAGCGGGCGTAGGCCAAAGAGGGTTTGCTGGATTGCACGATTACGAACGTGTTGAATCATATAAGTGGACCAAATCTGTATGAAAACTGAGTGACGAAAATGTAAACAGTGACGTTTTTGAGACCCATCTAGGCTACCAGCAGCGAACTAGATTGGGGCACTTCTTTTAAGGAAAATGATGTTCATGGTCAGATGACGTTTCAGTGGTCCAATGATTTCACGAAATCGCATTGTTAAATGCTTCTTGTGTCTCCCTACCCATTACAAGCAAAAGGTAGAAAGGCACCTTTACGTGTGCCTAACCCAATGGCGACAGATAAAAAAACAACAGCAATGAGTTAGACCGGGTCGCAAAATTCACAGTCCAAAAGGGAAACCCAATGCTAGTTTTAGAATTCATTTACTCCCAGATTCTCGGTTTAACCCACAGCTACACAGCAGTACTGGTCGAGACCTTAGCTCGCTTATCCTTCTCCACGTGGGGGTAAGAAAACACACCTCCTAAGAACTTGGAACTGAGAGAAAAACATAACACAAATGAACACATAAAACCGTATCAGAGTATCCGTAACATAGACAGAATAGCAAGCAATTCTGCTTCACAGTCAAACAAAGCGTTCGTGAAGGATGCTCTGTTTAATCTTAACGCACAACGTATGATTTTACAGAGAATATGGTACACAAAGGAGTTGGAATGAGACATAGCATATAATTATGATCCTTTTCAAGTCAAGTTTCTTCACAACTGATAAATCGGAACCAGGCAACAAAGTCTGGTGTGTGGCTGGGTTCAAGTACCAGACAGGGTTTCAGTATATAACTGGAAAGTGGGAACATACAGACTTTTCAGATCCAGTAGGCTGGATGGCCAACTAACCACAATTTCCGTAAACAGGAGTAAACATTGTGGGAATGCTCTGGATATTTACCTAACATTTGCTCTTTTCAACATCGGCATACCAATGTTATACAACTCGGCATTACGAATCAGGGAGGACTGTTTACTGCCAGTACGGAATCGATTAAAGGAATCCAAGACTACGTACAGTTTCCAGTCACTCAATCGCCATTTGATGTGAAACGTTGGCGTGAAACCTTGCACTCATTGTTTTCTTTTTTATCTTTCGATAACTCTAATTCAAAATGGATGAAAACTCGCTGGTGAACATTTAAACTCAAGCGTCCATTTCCCCAAAACAAGCATCCGGTCAAAATCGAAACATAAATAACGGCAGTTTCC
Source organism: Capitulum mitella (assembly GCA_030062745.1). Lineage (NCBI taxonomy): Eukaryota > Metazoa > Arthropoda > Thecostraca > Pollicipedomorpha > Pollicipedidae > Capitulum > Capitulum mitella. The sequence continues at coordinate 28,350,512 of CP099844.1, forward strand.
ATGGACCACTAATGTTTTTTTTTTCTTAATGCAGCAGCTGCGCACCTCGGACAGAGGCGAAGGAGGTATGAAGTCATCCATCCAGGGGCAGCGCCAGATCCGTCCACTACCGCAGACGGGCAGATCACGGGTCAGGTCATTCCTATCCCACCAGTGCTATCGAAAAGGAAGGTGGCCGGTCGTGATGGCTTGTCACGCGCTCCACGACACACGCAAACGGCACAGAGCCAGACAGCAGGACTGTTGACCGCACGTGGGGCTCACGCGGTCGGATCAGGGACGACCACACCGATCGGAGGGACACGCAAGTCTTCCGACACGGGTGGCGAACGCCGCCAGTCCGTCTTACCACATGCATGCTCGGTTTCGGGCCAAAAATGTCAACCCCGCATAATCCGTAACATGAGCCCTGACGAGGCATAGAGCCAGGATATTTGAAAAATCGAGGCAATGTTAAAAAAGTTCACAGATTATCCATCCTGAAACTGTTCATAACATGTAAGATTTGTCCATGCATGTAAGAAAAGAACACTGAAAAGGCTGCACTCCACTAAACCCCCCCCCATGTCCCTATTCACTGCCTGCTGGTATGTTGTCAGAGTCATCTGATAATACTTACATTATCTAAATTGCCCCACAGGAATCATTATTCAAACCTGATGACATCAGTGGCCTAAAAGCATTCCAAAGTATCAGATCTAGACACAAGGATACCTGTTGGGTCTGTTGATCTGCATTACCTTGTTCCTCTAGTCACTGGCCATCCATGTGCTAATGATATTTGTTAGTAGCTTTCCACATAAAATATCTTGGCCATTTACACTTGTTTTGTCAATTATACCATTACATGAGTTTCTATCACCCTGACCTGTAACATAACATACAGCAATTACATGCACACTACTGCAGTGAAATGCAAAAGGGAAAGAAAAGTCATGATTTTGTCTGGTCTTGGTCTTTCAGTTTTTGATAGGAAGACCCAAGGACAAATGCAAGTTGATCTTCACAACAGCTCACAGAGATCCAGAGACAAGAGAGCATTCTTAAGTTTGCTGAATCCAGCACAAAAAATACATAACAAGAAAAAAACACTTTTTGTATTGAGGTAGCTGCTGAATTCCTGAAGGTTTTCAAGGGTAGACTAGGCATTCACTAGAAAACAGGAAACAAAAAAGCATTATAACATAGATAACATACAAGAGAAAAGTTAACAACACTCAGTGCACTTAAAAAAAAACAGGCCTTAGTATTCTTTAATCCTGCCAGAGATATCTGTGTTAGTAAATTATCTTTAGTGAGCTAGCTAATTCGAAGGACCAAGTACACCCCACCCCACAAACTAATGTCAGTGTGTTCTACAGGTGAGCCACTGCCAATTCCTCAAAGCATCTCTGCCAATGCCTGATGGTCAGGAGTTTTCTGGTGCAGCATTACTGCTTTTCCACATATCCTACATTTCCACACACATATTCTATACATATCCCACACTAGACCTGTGAGATATGCACCAAAAAAGTCAACATGTGCACCAAAACTTCCTCCAAAATCCATCCAAAACCTGCCATGGGCTGCATGCCAGTGTGCCTCAAATTATATTAACCTATGAAACTACAATGAAAGTGGCCTACAAATTTCAATGATGAATCCATGTTATACCAACATGCCCACCATCTTCTGAATTTTGTGACTACTGTCAGTAACCTGGGATCCTGGAGGCACATATAAATGCCAGATGTATGCCCAACATCTGATTAAGTTGTAATTTTCTCCTGCTTCTACTCATACTCCCAACACTTTGAAGCAGAATTAAAGAAAGTGCCACACCAACAAATAAAAGATCACAGTGGTTCCATGACATACAAAATTTAGATGCAAAGTTCATCAAAAGTGAAATAGTGCATCACATGGGTCATTTAAAATGACAAAAAAGACAAGGGGTGTTACACTGCCATGATGGTGTGATGAGCTAAATCATGCTCCAACTTTTGACAAATGATGTATCTAAAAACCCACACATCAGTAACAGAATAGCTGCCAGTTGAGGTATGCTTTTTCCAAAGACCAACCCAGCTAACATAAAGATACTGACATAACTTGCATTAAGAATGGAGTTAAGTACTACAAAACCAGCCACAACCCAAAACTTTCCCAATAACTATTTCAATATATCTTGTTGTCTACCCTGCACCAAGAATGTGGCAGCAGAACCACAACAGCAGCACTCCAAAAGGAAAACATGAATTGTATAACTGTCTAACTTGTTAACACTTTGTGGCTTCACATGACTAAGTGTACCAATGCCATTTTCATGCAGTCATAAGGATGTTGGGTGACACCAGCTTATTACAGAACTTCAGACATTGACAATGAGAACCAACTGACATGGAAAATTCTTGCACCACTAAAAACCAAAAGTATACGTGTATGGAAAATAGTCATAAGCAGATGCAGGGTACCTTTTATGGCACTCATACTGTGCAATATCTCACCGTTTCAAAGCACCCCCAATTAAAGGCATAGAAAGGACTTGCCTTTAGGTCGTAATCCGGAACACCAGCCGATGTGCAGAACAGGGAACTGTTTATACGGCTTGATTTATGCACATGGTATAAGAAACACATACACCTAAAGCACCCATGGTGGGCTCAAAGTACTGCGCATCTTCCCGCATAATTAAGCAACCAACTCTCTCAACAACCGCCGAACCAACGACGCATACTAGTGTCCAAATCAGGTAACATCAAGACCACGCCGTTTTCGTAACAAGTGAGTCATATTACGGAAGACTGCCATCGATTGAAACAGAGCAGACTACCAATTTAAAAAAGGACTGATTATTCACACATATCAGCAAATTTGTTACTTCAAAGAAGCGTAACCCTTACCCAGTGCCGCTAGCCTTCAAGGGCGGAAAATAAGCTAGGCTTTCTGACATTTTGTTCTACAGCGCAGACCACAGGGATTTATAATTTTTCATTCAATGGAATTGAATGTATTGTTCCAAGAAGGATTGCAGGGATGCCTATCATCTGCAAAGATTTGACGACGTTTCACCGCTGGAGCCCAAAGGCATGTTTTGTTGTTGGGATTCAAAAGTTTTTAGCACTCAAAATGATGCGGAATCCAGCGCAGTACTGGCAAAATTGGGAAATGAATGGCAACTAGCTGCAGACGACCGACGCCGGACGAGACACAAAACTTGACCCAAGACTTTGGACACCTGAGCCCAGGAGGCTGTGTGTCCTAACCCACATACAAACAAACAAACACAAGACTTTCCTCAAGACACGGATGCTTGAAACCAAAAGACTGCATGTCCTAAGTCACAACAAACAAGCAAACAATGAGCTGCTGCCACTGTTGTATGGCAATAGCATAGCATGATGTATTGCAAGATAGTCTGAAAACTGTCACCTTGGATTAATGCATGTTTCCTTGCATTATTTTACATGGAGCATGCATACTTTATTACCCTACTCTTGTTAGTATTATATGATGTAATTACTTTAGCTGTTGTAGTTACCCCATTATGATTTTGTGTGGTTTTGCTCAGATGCAGTGCTTGGTATTCATGTTATGAAGATTTTGTGAAATTGTATAAAATTATGTGGGATTTTCCTTGCAATGATCAGCCATTTCAACTTCCCAGGAACCATTGTGAAAATGGTACATTACCTTGCAGGCTTGTCCTCAACAACACTGAAGAGGATGCAGAACTGCTGGTTTCATCTGAGATTATAATCAGCATTACTGTTAGAATTCAGGACTGAAGATTCATGATGCAAACAAATAGCAAGTGTCATATGACTTTCCAGTGATTGCATGTTTGGAAACTTTGGATATGAATGCTAAGTATTGTGATGTGATGCAAGTTCTGTGATGACATTGACACTGGTAGTAATATCTTGCTGAGCATGTTCATGCCTATTATGGTCTTGTGTACTTGCTGTGTATGTTTGCTTGCTTTTTTCCTCCTTTGTGAAATGCATTTACCCTTCCTTCACCATTTCATCTTTACACCACTCAGAGAGTTACCTCACAAGCTTTCCCTGCTGGTTGAGAATACAGCATTTTGAAATTGTGAACAGTATTTGGATGGTGAAAAGTTACAGTCACAGTCAGCTAATGCAGGTGCAGCTCTGTGTTGCCTGATTGTATGCATTCTGCAATAAGTACTGATAGGAATAAATGCTGGCAGATGAATTAAGATGCATGTTTACCTGGGGGGTATATGGAACTTTCTCCAGTGAGTGGTGAATGTCTTCTTGTGCATTTTTTACGTGCAACAGGTTGACTGGGCCTAAGAGCTGCAGAGCATCCTTGTGCCCTGTTGGAGTCACAAGGTGGCACTAGTCACTTTGATTGGCTGGGGCTGCAGACAAAAATCAGTGTGTTCAATTGTGGTGCATTAGGGGCAGGAAAATGGCTCATCATTGTTGTATGATGTAGTGGTACAAGGTTGTAGCTGGCTGCATTTGAACAGGCAATGACTCACATACTTTGTTGTATTCCTTTGTTGTTACTCTTTTCTTAGTCCTTGTATGGATGTGTATGTGAAACTAGGTCAATACCTTAGGTTTAACTGGAATTATTAATAGAATGCTTGTCTGAAATGCCACAGGCCCATACATGGGAGGACATTTTTGAGAATTCATCTTCTAAATTTTGGGATTACCTATCCACATGTTTTGGTGTTAAAGCACATAAATTTGCCTGAATCCTGACACGATTGCCTGAATACTGTGGAGTCCATAAACAATATATGCCCTTTTTCATGTTTCCAAACTGTGTTTTATAATGATTTTGTTATTTGTTTTGTGATGATTATTTTACTGATTTATCTTTGCAGGCAGAAAACATGCCACATGCAGATGAAGACCTAACAAGCAGGCCTGATTATGTTTCTGTGCCTGCAAACATTGCAAGTCCTGTCAGTATGCTATGCATTATGTTACTTCAAAAAATATCTTTTTTTGACCAGGCTGCATTTCAACTAGTCAGACTGTGTTGTGATGATTATTATCTCCAACATCTTTTCCAATATACTTTTTCTCGCAGCAGCAGTGGAACCTCTATGCAGAGGGGGAGGGGGGGGAGTGTGACAGACACGATCTGGTCTGGTTCAGCCTGGTCCATTCCTACCACGCAATGTATCAGTCCTTTTCACTACAGTCAAGTACCGATAACGGTGCCCCCGCGTCCGGTGCTGGCGATGTGACTCCTCCCCGTGCAGTGCTTAAGGCACTGGCCGGTGGCGCCTCAACGTGCAACACTGGCGACAGCTCCTCCACGTCCGGTGCCGCTGTCACTACAACGGCGGAAGAGCTGGCTGGCACGGATCATGGTTTGAAATATGACGACTGGACTATTCGTCCAGTCCAGAGGACCTGATCGTCACGACATTGACCCACCTGCCAACGAGCAGAACTATCGACCTACCGTATACTATTACACACAAGTTCACGGCGCTGGTTGAGCAGGAGCAGGAGCAGCAGCAAACTTTCCATCAACTCGAGAGCGACTTTTGCGCCCACCATGCCCTGCAGCCGGACCATCTCAGCCGCGAGCTTGGCGTGGTGGCAGGGCTCACCCGTGTGCTGGAGAGCAAGCACCCAGACATGGTGAAGGACATTGTCCATTCTTTTGTCCGGACCCGCACATTTATTCGTTTGAGACATGTTAATGCCCGTCGACGGGAGGAGACGCTTCGGCGCAGGGAGATGCGCAAGCGTAAGGATTATGCCCTGTAGGTGGCAGCAGAGGTCTTGGAGTGTTTTATTTAACTTATTTCATTTACTTATTTTATTCAGGCCATTTAAGTCAAATATATGGCAAAATGGGCACAAAATTTCTTTGCTGTTCACTTCTGACATGGCTTGGAAGGGGGACATTTCATGACATGATATTATTCATTCATTCATAACATTCATCCTCCCAGCCACACCAGAATCAGAAGCCATGATGAGACAGTGCACAAGACCTTTGGCATTTGGGTCAACAGCTCCAGACAACCAAAAACTGCTGTGGTTGGAGCACCAATAGTGGCATCGAGCCAGAGGCCTTTAAAATGTTTAAATAAAAGTTGTAAATGTAGGACATTGTGTTTTTTTACATACATACTTGGTTTATCTCAGCTTAACAGGCATGGCTTTAAGTCTCTCAATCACCATTTGCCACAATATTGTTATGCATAACCAAGTAAATACTTATATTCAAATCAAGGTCAAAGGCCTTGCCAATCACGTCTTTTCCAGTTATAAATTTGTTGTGTTCCCATTAACAATGGTATGTAATTTAGACGTGCAGTGCTTACTATTACCTTTATTCATTGTATCTTCCTTGATAATGGATCCCATAAAATTCCAATGATCAAATGCTGTATTCATATGGAGGGCTGCATGAAGGAGCTGTCATATTAGCAGAACTGACTTGAGCATTAGATATGTGATTTGTTTTCATAAATTGTATTTTTCATTCCAAACAATGACTTGTTATCAGCCATTTTCAAGCAACAAATTTATATTTTATGTTTTTAAGGCCCATTCTTTTGTTCTTATATATATATATATATATATATATATATATATATATATATATATATATAAAACAGTCATGCTTGGAGCAGTGTACACCAATCAAACCCCAGCTGTAATAATACATGTCAGTTACTTTCATGTTTTATCACATGCAACAATTCTCAGTCTACTGCCCATTCCAGAATAGCATGATGATGTTTCTGAAGCCTCAGTTTAGGTTTGTACTATACAAATAAATCTGGATCCACATTTTGTAAATATTGTTCATAACATTGGCCTCTGCACACAACACAATTGTACCTGTCACTTTGATTGTTGTCATTTTTTGGTTTCATTCTCATTCTTCAGGCTACTAAAGTTAAATTGTAACATGTAGCCACATGTTGCAATTCAACTTTGCTGGTTATCACATGCAATTATTAGACAACCAAACACAAAACACAAGACACAAAAAGAAAACAAAAAGCATAGGACAACAAGTTCCCAAGGCAATAAATTGGCTTCATCACACCTGGCAACAGGAAACAAATGGCACACCATGTCCTTTTCAAACCAAATATTACTCTAAGAAACTATAATCTGATAGGAGCACCTGACACTGCTTACCCTGGTTTTGGCGCGAAATGTATAAAAATTTGTTTTGGCCTCATTTTTATTTGGTCAGCAGACATGAGAGATAATGGATATTGGAACACGCCTTATCTCCGATCTACAAAAAGCAGCCACAGGAGCGCGCTAAAATTCCTCAAGCAACACTGTATCAATGAACTGGACCCCTCACGCGAAATCTTCTTCCCATAGGTGCACCAAAATTAGCTCTCATAAACTACGCTTTTCTCATACTATCCGTAGGTCTGGAAATGGTAGCAATAATTGCGCAAACACAGAGAGGAATCTTCATATGGCAGCAAGCCTTTTCCAAAAGTACTTCGTATGCTGAAGGGATCCCTTTACTGGTATTTCGCTGTGTTGCAGATATTATGGAAACATCCTCTTCAGATATTAAGAAAAAAAATTAAGCCGTATTTTATGCCACTTTTAAGAATTTCATGAGTTAAAAATTGTTATGAAGCTTACATCTCATTTAGAGACAGCCTAGTTTTCTGCCAACTGCCCTTCAAACATTGGCTTGATTCCAATAGTTTAGCATGGACGAAGGGATTTACTCATGCCCGGGTGACGTCACAGCTCGGAGAACGGTTGAACGGGGCCTGATCTTTCGGCCGACGCTTACGCATAATTTTTGGAGACGCGGAAGTGGCAACACAAGTTGTGTGAACAATTTAGCCCATTCAGGTATTTTTCTAAGCACTGGCCCCTACTGGATGTGTAAACTGACTTGGTTAGGTAACTCTTGAATTTTGATTCAGTTGACACATGTTTGCCTTCAGCCGATACGAGCTAACCAAACCAAAAAAACAGGCAAATTGAACTCAACAAAAAATTAGTTCTACATGCCCATCTAGGGCAATCCTGCAACCATACAGTAGGTCTTAGGTTAGGTTAGGTTAAATCATGTTTAACTTGGAGGACAGGCTACATTGTCCATGCGATTCGAGCTACCACTCCTGCGTTCCCGAAAAAATATCAACTGGCCGAAACACCTTTCGGCTGACACATTATTTTTTGTAGACACAGAAGTGAGGACCCAAACTCAAACATGATATGAGCCGTTGCCACTTTTGCACCTTCGAAAAATATGCATTGGCCGAAAGGTGAAGATTACCAATTCTGCCCCCTCCCCTCCCCGCCCTTCCAGAGATCTCGAGATGCATTCGTCCAATGTTGATGGGATGAATGCCATTTAATATGTTTCAACGAGATCTCCAATTCCAGACCCCAAAAATTCAAAAATTGCGAAAATAGGGCGTGGGGGCAAACAAACTCCAAAATTTGGGGATTTTTGAAAGGTCACTGCGGCCGTGTTTACCAACCAATTTTCATGGGAATAACACGGTTCAGCTTGGAATGTCCAAGTCTTTTATATACCGAAAGCTGAAATTTAAAATAGAAAACCATAGGCAGTTCCAGGGAGGGCAAGAAGGGTGATTTTTGAAATAAGAAATTTCCTTTGTTTTTGTTTGTTTTGGGTGATATAAACATCAGATGTACAACTAGCAAGCCAGTTTAAGTTTATATGTAGCGCAGAGGTGGATCCAGGTAAACAAAATTGGGAGAGCGCCATAAGCACAACAGTGTGCTCCCCCATTTTTTCAGTACCTGGGTGTGCGTTCGCCTGAAAATGTGTGTGCATACGCATTGTTTAGGATGTGTATGACTATATAAATGAGTCAGTGATCTTTATTTCTACTCAGAATGTCACGATAGTGAACCGCACAACTTTGCAGCTTCACGCACAGCACATTACCGCCTGGGCGCCGAATGACCCTGCAGTCGGTGCGCCCCTAAGCCCCAATAACCAACTAACCAGCACATTACCGCCGAAAACGGGGGCTTGGAATCGCCTCTGCGGGACCGATTTTTTTTTAAATGTTGACAAAACACATGTGTATCAATTCCATGAAATGCCAGAAAATCTTGTGGCGCTGCGGCAAACAGTGTGGGGGCGACAAGCAAAAAGACACGGGTAGCAGAATCTGCCCCCCCCCCCACAGGGAATAGGGTTAAATGAAGTGTTTTTAACCCGTCTCCGGCCGGGCTCAGAATGCCCTTTGCCCGGCCGGAGGGGAGCGCGGATTTCGGCACCTCCCAGGATCTCGGCTCCGATATATCGCACGGAAAAAAGGAAAACGCCGGCAGAAAGGTTTTGTCAAACCGAGACGAAAACATTCAAGGGTTTTGACCTCAGGTCAATTTTGAGGCCACCAGACGCCATGAAAGGTCAAAACACGTCCTTGGAATTAGGTAAATAGACACAATACCGTGTCCCTGAAAAGCTGAACTTAAGCGACATATACTGAACCGTAAGACAATAGCGAGTTCATTGATATCAATTTTGGCCTTTCACAGGGGTCATGTCAGGTAACGTCATCGTTCCAAAATGTTCCACTTGTGAACGGCTAACATCCTCCGTTGCATCTTACTTATGACCATGTTTTTATAGCTAATTTGTCTTTTCAAGGGTGCTGAAGAGGTACTAAAGCGCCTTTTTTTAGTCTTTTATTTCACGATAATAAAATCCATATCAGTCATGTTTTTTTGAGTCATTCGTCGTTTGGTATTAAAAAACCGTCAGGGGTATCAGGAATCTTACCTCCACGCACGCGCTCGTACACAAACTAGTACACACACATAATTTCAAAACAAAACAAGAAGTTCGCGAGACCGAAACGAGCTCTGAACGGAGAACATTATGTTCAGGGCGGATACTTCGAGAGGCATTGTTGATCAAACCCAGTCGATAGATGTCCGCTGTTTGTCGCATTTTGCATGCGTCCGCTCCAGCGCCGGTTGTTCCCGCTCCGTCGGCGCCGCGGGCATTGAACAGGAATTCATTAGTTTGAACATTGTGGCTAACACAGTGGTAGAATACCCGCCGCGGCTGTTGTTCCGGCGCCGCCGACTCTACAACGGCTGGTGAGGGCAGTGGGCAGCTAGCGGAGTGTTTTGGGTAAGCGCTTTTTGTTTCTTGCCTTTGTATATGGAATGCGTTTTACAACCACAAAGCAGCATAAAAGACTTAAAACCCGCGTTCGCTTGTTTTTCACTGCATTTAAAAAAGTAACGGAATAACGGAGTAACGGTAACTTCCGTTACTTTTTAAGACAGAGTAACGGAGTAACGAGTAACGGACTGGCTTTTTTGAGTAACGGAGTAACGAGTAACGACGTTACATTTTTTAGTAACGATGCCCACCTATGTATATATCCTGTATCTCCAATTGTAAAACCTGCATCCCCAGCCCATCATTGTGCATCCCAACTTTTCTTACATCACCGCGGCGAAGCTAATGCTTATTTCCACAACATATGAAATCCTGTCCCAACATATCTGCAAAGTTAACCTGACGTGTTTTTGTTTTTGTCTGGCGTGTTTTTGTACCCGTGACCGCCTGGGGTCTGTGTTAAATAAAGGCATCCCCTTGTTATCCCGGAATTTAACAATTGGATCTGAACCGGTCTACCACCAGTTGATAGCCCTGAGCATTACAATTCAGAAAATACTATGTTTGCTCTGGTCACGTGACTGAGGTGTCACAGGTCACGTAAAACGCATAATATGACGTCAGAAAAACTGACACTGTACTTCATATCATCGGCAATAATGGTCTCAGAGCTTCCAACTGGATATCAAAGAAAAGGTCGCGATCTTCTGCATCAGAAGCATCCCAAAATGTTTAGAAAAGTTGAGTTAAGGTCGAACTAGGCCAGATGAAATATTGGTGTTACTTTACCTGCCAAAGATCGATACCTACTAGCAGCCGTTTTGATCTGCGTCACAAAAGGGACTGAAATGAAACCTTCTGATGATTAGCTATGCATTCACTGTTTTCCATTCAGTCAAGGTCAGTCTAGGTCAGGTCAGAAGAGGTTGCATTACTTTGCCTGACAAGGAGCAATAATTACTCGCTCGAACTCTAAAAACTGTGTCAAGTACAGAACTGAAATGACATCTCATGACAAAAACATCCGCTCTTCTGCCCTTTATCGGGTCAAGGTCAAGCCAGGTCCGGACATACAGCCATTTTCTTTTCCTGACTAAGAACAACAAAAAAACGATTCAGAAACAAAAAAAAACAACCAATGTCTGGCTTGAACGATGGGGAAAGTCAACGGCAGCAACTTCTGTCACTCACATTGCAAACCATTTCCAACCGTGATCATGCATGTGATCTAGCACGAATTCTAAAGTGGTCGTGATACCTACGGTTGCATATCATTTTGGAACGGTGTCCTAGGTACATCTAACTATTCTATGCTTCATATTTGCGAAAATTATCAAAAAACGAAACATGTTTGAGCCACCACCCGAAGATGCAGAACCATGCATGCATGGGTTCATTTGTGACGTCATACCTCCATAACCTGAATAACCATAAAAATGGTTTTGATGTCAACATATGTAAAATGGATTGATGGATGGATACTAAATGTTCGGTTGGGCTGGCTCTAGCGTTTCAGAAGTTATTCACGAAAAATCGAGGGGATCGCCCTATTTGACACTCGCCAGGCGATTCCGGATTAAGAAGATAAGCTCTTCGGTATGATATTCTTGGGTATTTGGTATATATATATATATATATATATATATATATATATATATATATATATATATAGCGTATATATTGAAATATAGTCTTTTACAGACCATTTCAAGACTTTTAGACAACATTCATCTTGGGCTACATGTTCTTTTGGAACTCACCTGGAACACTCTTAGTTTCACTGTCCTGTCATCCATGGCATTATATGAGTACTTGCCTTCCATGCATCTCATATCTGCCATCGTCAATTCTCATAAAATGTGAAATGTCATCGAAACAGTCTGAAAAACTAACAGAGGTTCGTGTATTTAGCAAAAGGCACCATCATGTTGATGCCTACTGAGGCAAATTTTGTTGCAAGCAGTCCGTAGCAATGTGATGAGACCACCTGTACATAATACTTCATACATGAAAGATATCCTTGCAGTAGCACGATTGTCTTGCTCACCCAGTCAGACTGAGACTCCAATATCTTTGTATGACTTAGTTATAACTAGCACATGACATTGCTGATGCTAATGTAGTCGAGTTGTACGATAAGCGAATTTTCCAACATTGCCAGCAGAATTGCCGAATTTGAGCCGAAAACTTGCGATTACAAATCTTTGTACAAAGTGAAAAAGGTGGCCAAGCAATGCCTGAAATTTTCTAAATTATTCGGACATTTCGTGGCTAGAGTTTGGCCTCGTTCAGAAAATCCAGACCTGCTCCGATATCCCCAGGTAGATAGCAAAACGCGAATGACGAGGAAGCTTCAAATTCGAGTTGGTGTGCGTTTTCATGCACCCTTATGGCGCTATCGCCCGCCATTAATATGGCCAAGGCCCTATATAATTTAGGGTGATTAAAAAAACTGCACATGGCCAGGGCTTGAGCGCGTGGTTTCTGGTGTGCATATAAAGAAAACCATTGTAAAATTTTCTTACTCACACGTTCTGAGCATGCGCGCTTGCAATGTCTCATCCGCCCCCGACTAGGGGTGGTTGACCGCCTTCTGAGGTTTTTCCGAGATTGCGAAGAAAGTGAACAAACGCAATGCTACAAAACTTAGTGTACCTTTTGCTTGATCATTTTTACACATTGTAGCCAACGTCTGGACTCAGTTCTGGTCACTGTCAAATGAACTAGGTCTACTAGGTCAAATGGTCCCACTAGCTCAAATGAATCCATGTCCAAACAAGTTTAGCGCCCTGTAACTTTTTTGGAAAACATGATATCGCAATAAAACTTTTGAGGACTAGGGATTTTGATAAATACAACAAATCTGCTATCTCGGATTCTTCGGAAATATATGGGTCATTGACCTAAGGTCAAGACCGTTTTCGACATAAGTTGCCGTTTTTTTTGAGACTGACAGAGTTTTTTTTAGAACAATTTAAGTGTGGGGAGATCCAGAGATCTAGTTTCTGTCAGTGGACAAAGTTTCAGTGGCCTCCAACCACTGACCTGAGGTAAGGTCACGAATAACTGTTATGATTCAGAATGCACTGCCATCAAAATCGGAGATGAATGACTCACATTGGGTTGAAAATGTAGAACTTGCTCGCACAGTTGCAAGTAAAACCAAAGAGTCGAAAAAGTTTCAAAAATTGTTTATTTTGGAAAATGAACAGACCTTGACGAATAAAGCTCCGCCAATTGTGTTAACTGATCATTACTGATTTTTTTTTCTTCAAAATTTGATCATGAGAATTCATGCAAAGAACCAACTGGATTAAAAAACAACACTTGGAATGGCATATTTCGCGAAAATAAAAGAACGCTAAAACTAGCTCCCGTTAACTTCAAACCGCCTTCGTCGGCGGCCACCGCCGTGCAGCACTGCGAAAATCAACGTGTCTTTAATTCAACATTTCCGTGTACATATCAAGCAAATCAGAGAAAATGGGCGTGCATCAGCATCTGGGGACTTTTAGCTGTCGGCTGGTACCTTCATCTAGACTTTATCAGTCATAGCCCTTGAGATGCAGACCGTTTCTCGGTCTCATGCAGGCGGCTATGGGAAAACAGATATAGGGCGTAAATGAGTTACGTATTAGTCAAAACTAAGAATGAGACCAGTTTTGAGCTCTACTCATCCACGAGCTTTCCAACGGTGTGCTCATTTTTATCGCGCGACCAACCGTTCGTGAGTAAGAAAGGGCGGTCAATCCCCCCCCCACGAGCGTGCATGCCACCGACCCACGGTCAAGCGCGGGTTAAAAGAAGCATGTGGACGCCGGGTGTCGCAGTCTCTACTGACCGCCCAGCGTCGGCCGCCGCAGCAAACACCATGCGGCGGGCGACGGGCGGGCGAAAACGACCATTTATTGCATGTTTTCGAACGCTTCATACGGGCCTCATCATTTCATACGAGCCTGGAATAGCTTAGAGCTTACATTTTACCTGCGCAGTTTTCCGGTTGATCCTTTAAACGGATGAGCAGCTGCAACAACACAAACAATCGAAATTTCGCCAAAACGTCAATGTTCAGTGGCGGCGATAACGTAAGATACAAATAAAAAGCAGCATATCGTTTCGCATCAAGGTGAAGAGTGGCGTCCTCCAAACGTGGAGTTTTGGAAGTCGGCAGTATTCAGGTGTGAATCAGTACCGACTAGGTAGGGGAAAATAATGGAAAGCGTCCTTCCATTAACAGTCCAGGTTATAATCGTAGTGGAATAATGGATGCTAACTTTAGCAACCGGAGTCGGTCGACATGACTGCTAGGGTCGTCGTGCGTGATTCCGAAGCTAGTTGGGTATGTCATCTGAAATAATTTAGTGCCGCATTACCGCATATTATCGGTTACCGCCAACGACGCACGGCGTACCGAAATCGGGCCTGTTCGTGGTGCTGTAGTTGCATATCCATTCGGAATATTAATCTGAAAACTGCGCAGGTGAAATCTACGGTGAAGACTACCCGAGGTCCGTACGCGTTGGTTCAATCAAGCGTTCGGAAGCACTATACTGCAATACATGGCCGTTTTCGGCCGCTCGCCTGCCGCCGTTTTCGTCCGCTGCGGCGATCATGGCCGCTGCGGCGGTCAACGCCGCGCGGCCTGTGGAGACTGCAACTCCGGGCGTCGGAGTTTTTGCGCCGAAAAATTGCGGGAGCACGTGCTTAAAAATATTTCACATAATCTTTTCACTAATCGATTGCGGAAAAGAGCGAACATTCCCAGGCCAAGAAGGGTGGGCCATGGCAATTAAAAATTTTAGCCTCCGTTCCCAACCACTCTACTGTATAGATCGTGTAGGTTGAATTTATGGTTCCAGTTGATGTGCGACGCAGACAATTTAGCCGTAAAGCAGGCTTATTACAAGTCACAAATCATTCAGTCTCACAAATCACTAAATACATCACAAAAAAAGAAAATGAATTACACAAATCACTAAAATCCGAAAATGGCAAAATCAAGTGGCCCAAATTGGATGATAAAACCATCTTTAGCGGTAGGTAAGATTACTGCGATCTGTGTGTGCATCCCTAATCAAAAACACAAAGTTTCACCCCTGGGTTCGTGGATCGGTCCTAAAAGTCACCAGAAGCTGTACACTTGCTGAACAGCCCCAGACGTCTGGTTTCCGAGTGCGGCAATTCGGGCTCACCAGCCTAATGCGCCACGCGACGAGCGCGGTCTGTGTGTGAACTGACGTTACCCAGTGGCTCCATATCAGTTGCAAATGGACGTCATGTCTTCGTGCCCACCAGCAGGAAGCATTCGGCATTAAGACCAGACAGTAGACCATAGCGCAGGGTGCAATTATAGGAGGTGCAACCGTGACTCGTTGGTGGGCGGCCTTTGGCTAGCCCCGCTTGTAGGGACGTAGAATGATCTCCACCTCGATCCCGGTACGTCGGTATGAGGCCTTCATCTGAGGCTTTTTCTCGACCCTCCGGCTGGGAATACCTTCGCCCTATGCTCTGGGCTTAGCCGTTCGTCGATGATCCGTGCGGTGCAGAGCTCATGCTGGCGAAAACGCTCACCTGAGGCGTCGTCGACCGACAGGGTCATACAGGCTTTCGATCGAGACGCGACAACAGCTGGCGTTCCTTGTTACTGTGTCGCACGAGTTGCGCGTTGATGTGGTTCCAATACGTTCAAATTGAGGGCTTGGTAGGGATAAGGGGTGACGGAGCCCCTTAGCCCGAAATTACCAGTGAAGCAGAGGGATTCCCGCAAACCCCAAAAAGAAACGAAGGTAAAACTCCCGAGCCCCCTCCTCTCCCCGACTCGCACCTCGTGTCGTGTGAGTAGCTGAGGACAGTGCCGTGGCCGGGCAGGCTGGCGGCTGTCGAGGAGGCCGGGACCCGGGAGGTCGACGGCACCACGAGGCCAGCGCCGCTACCCTGGCCGCCTCCCGGAGAGCCGATGGATTCACGAAGACACATGCCGAATCGCGAGCGTCGACGTGCACTCAGCCATGAGGAACTCGCCGGTTTAGCCTCTCGTGTGTCGCCAATTACAGGTCACGGACTGAAAGCATCAAGAATTATTCAAAACCATGTCCACTCTGAAAAGACACCAAAGTCGCACGAAAATGCGAAAATGTTTTCATTGCAACGATGCTGCCATTCAACGACTAATACACCGAGAGTGCGATATATCTACAAGGCTTCTTTTTCCACTCTAAAAAGGAATAAACGTGTCCAAATTGGCGTCCATATGACCTGATTCGGCTCGAGCCCTGATCGGCGCTTTCTAATCACCTTTACTCGGAAAATGTTTCCCACGGAGACACATTTCTTTCGCAGCCATGATGCATCGTTTGTCACCGGATCGGCGCCAAATGTCGCCGGCGGTATTCCCTTGGTCTGTCCATTTCTTGTGTGACGAGTCTCGTGGTGGGCAAACCCTGCAGCATGATTCCCGTTGTGATACAGCTCCGTGTCGGCACAAAGCGGCGGTGGGCGCCGAATGTTGAAATCAACCCCTGAAGTTAGTGCCGCCCTATGACCCTAGCCATTTGTTGCCGCAAAGGGTGTTCACTTTCATTTGATGGCCGTCGGCATGTAATGTATGGCGTTGGCTTTTCATGAGCAGCGCCCCAGACACGGATATTGGGCGCGCTGCGACTCACACTAATGACAGAGCCATCGCGGATCAATCCAATCAATGTGCCGCCCGAGAACTGAACTTCGAGTCTGTTTCGGATTAAATCCCTCCGCCGGACAAGGAAGCTGATGTTTTGGGCCCTGCCTTAACTCCACAGGTTATCTGCCGCCATTCCCTGCCTCAATCGCGCTAGAACTCTTTCGTAGTCATCGTAAGTCGTGCCAGCTCCCCATAGGACGTTGGGACCAAAGTAACTGACCTGATACGGGTTGAATTGTTCAAACAATTGTCCAACCAAATCGGCCCTTCACTCTGTCACACTGCATCACCTGACTACAGGATTCTCTGTAACATCGATGCGATCTGCAATATAGTATTCTGACTCTGGCGTAATCTTCTTTGTTTTTGTCCAATTAAACTGAACCAAGCAGAAAGGGGAAAATAAAGCACAGAACGCACATTTTCATTTGACTTTTCACCGTAACTTTTCAGCACCAATCTTAAATCTAAAGACGCCCATTGTGATTTTGCAGTGTCTGCATGTACGTCGTAACTTTTCCCTGACCTGAATCCTATATTTTGTATTCAAGACAGTCAAAATATGGCCTGAAAATCGTCGTCGCTGAGTTCTAAACGTGGACGAACAATACACCCGGCGCTAGTTTCACTTTTACTTAACAGATGGCGACGCCGGGGCGCGTGACGATGGTTGTTTGAGGTGATTTGCGGTGCGGCATTTCGAGAATGCCAAAATTACATGTCTTGGTACCTTTGTTTTTTAGTGTTTTATTCCGTTCGTGCGTTGTCACATAGGATAAACTCTGATTCATCGCCGGGGCCTGCAGTGGCCAGCATACAGCCAGCATACAGCAGTCTCCCTAGTACGACGTAGAGAAATTTTAACCGAGCCAAACGTCTTCTTTTCGCGGAAGGAACCACGGAGATGTTGCAATAAACAATGAGGGATAATGCGTGCGATATAAAAATCTAAATCTGTCCCCGCAAATTAAACCGAAAAGAATGTATGAAATAAAAGGTTCTTAGATAAAGAGAAAAGCCTAGCATGCAGCCAATGATTTTGGGTTTACGGGACATGGAATCTAATTCATCACTTAAATAGAATGATCGACACATGCGCTGATGGCCCTTTTGAGGGGGATATCCCTGTTGGGGGAAGTCGACCTTCTATATCTCCTTATCTATTCAACCGACTGCAACATTTTTTTGAGGGGGTGGGAAGACAGTCTGTATAATGAACTTGCAGTTATCAAAATCTTCATGACCTAAGTCAAGTTAATGGAATTAACACTAATCTCAGTTAATCCGAACTAACTTGCACAAGCAGTCAAGGCACCCTCCAACTTTTAGCACGTCCCAGTCATATAAATGCTCCATTCGCGATAACTGACCTCGGCTGACCCCGATTGGCCTGATCTAGGTCACCTGTGTATCGCGGTAAGTGCAGTCATCTTGTAGAGTAACTCCCCACAAGGCATCGTCCAGATTGGATGGGTAAATCTGCAGGGAAAAGATGTAATATGGCTTGCTCACCATTTGATCTGGGCTTATCTCGACCGACCTGAACCAGGCTTCCGCAGGTTTATCAAACAAGCTAGCTTTCCGCAATGTTTAGCCGCTGGCTCCCCGGTCGAACTTGTTCCATACGCAATATAATGTCCATCCTACGGTCCGAAATGTATGCTACTGTAAGCCGCCTGCAATCTGTCGGCTCCGCGACGGTGTCCGAACCTCGCCGCGCTCTAATGAAGAAAGCGACAGACTGATTTGTAAGATAGCTGTTAAAGGCCAACAATTCGGCGCAGGATTAAAACAGCAGGAGACAGACCAAGTGTTCGAGTTCTAGCATTGTTACTGCGAAAGATATGGAAGGGCGAACAATTTTTGCCTCCCCCAACCAGTGCGCATGCTAAATTTGAATGGACTTCCGTTTTTATCATACTGGTGAATGAACCACACCCAGCTTCTTTGCATTTCATGACATTAGTCGTCCGACGACGATTACCCTATCATGGATGTAACAAACAAGCGTCATTTAACCCTCCATGGGAATGAGCAGTATATTTACGGAAAAGCAAAATATCTGAAAAGAAAGTTACATTGATGGTAGTTTTTACATCTTTATCCAGAAACTTAACTAATATTGGCTCGACAGTGGACATTCGTAAACGAGACAGACTGCAGCCCGTCTTTGACATATACAGCAGGCAACGTTTACCTTGTATGGCTTTACAAGGTCTTGCTGTTTCAAGGAACCGTTGTGCCCTTGCATAGTTCGTTTGCGTTTCTGAAGTCACATGGTCACATGACTTGACGCTGCCAAATACAAGCACACCAGCAAATAGTGTTTGACCCTAAAAACAGCGTTACGTGCTGGGGATATTGTGGAGTCTTCCTGAGGTGTTGAATGGTTAAAACGCTTTTGCATTGCTCTGGATCTTCGATTTCGTTTCCTCTATGACGCGAGAACCTGTAGTGAGGCCCTGTTTTATGGCATTGTGATGCCCATCTTCCATTCTGTTTGAAACTTCATAAATCTTGAATCAGCACTTCTTTTACATTTGCAGCTTCATTGGTTTCCGAAATCACAGCTGGTTTCAAGAGCTCCGGCTTTTGACAACCGATAACATACGTGACAGAAGTCAGGCATGTTTTAATATTCGTGGGTACAAAGTCAGGATGTGCGACGTGTAGTCGACGCCATGGCCTGGTTGTCGTCGCCGCGGCCTGGTGGTTGAGGAATCGGACAGCGGGGGTCGGTGCGTGGCGGGCACTGGATTCGAATCTCACACGGACATCTATGTCCGGCTCGAGAACGAAAGGGTCAGGCGGTCACGTGACGGCCGTGTCGTGAAGCTGCGTGGAATGATAAAAATCCTTCAGCGCCGTCTGGTTCGGTGCGTGGGGCAAAATAATTCCATATTTGGGAATATCGGGTGGCGGGGGCAGTTTTCGGGAGCAAGCTCGGCTTAGTATGTATGAACTCTGATCCTAAATCCACCTGTTTCAACCCATTCGGGCTACGTGTATGAGAAAACGAAATAAAATCGTAGACAGTAGAATGCTGGGGAAGTATGCCTTGTTCACTGGACGAGACTGATTCGTGATAAACAATCCTTCCTGTCACATTGTGTCTCTTCATTGCAAGACACCTGCAATGAAGAGACATTGCCAATACCAAGATTCACAGTTACTGTGAGAATGTTGCGAGGTGAAACTTGTGATGAGTTTAGGTCTGGTGGTGCTCTCGTCGGCTTTTGAGACTGGGGAATTGTCGGAGCCATGTATCTTCCAAACCACTCTCAACAAACTCTGAACACGACGGTGAACTTCAGCTGCAGCCTTGGCCGACTGATAGTTTACTCAGTCCATTTCCACGTCGCAGACAGCTTCTAAAGTTTCTGGGCAGCTGAAATGAAAGAAAGGAAATCGAACCAGAGGATGAAATCGGGAAAGCTCTCCGTGTTAACCCAGCACTTCACTTCTGCGACATCCCCAACAGCTGACTCCCTCATTTTGTACTTATGGCCCGTGGTTGTTTACCCAGGATATTTGTAGCCGCGACCTCATGGGAGGCTTCGTAGCCAACAAACCTTTGGCCGGAGCCCTGACTGGAGGTCGCTTACAGACCCGTGTCTGGGCCCCTGACTAAGGTCAGGCGAACCCAGCAGACCCGTGCCTGGACCCCTGGGGGGGGGAGTCGAGTACCGCTGTACGTCTGAGGCGGTCCGCCGTCGAGACGTGCAGACATCGATCCCTGGGGACCAGCCGGCGGTCCTCCGCACGGCAACCTCGTCGGCTGAGGGGCGGCCGACGCCGTGCTAATCTGTCTCCCGTCGATACCGTCACGGTGTGCTGATCAAGCCGTGCTCTCCGCCACGGCGCCGCGCTTTAATTAAACGGTGCTCCGCCGGGGCTGCACGGCGCTGCGTCGGGCGGCGCTGATAAAGTGGCGCTGTGCACCATGGAGGCGGTGCGTCGTCAAAGCAGCCCGCTGTCAGACCGGTGTGCCAAAGGAATGCGCACGGATGGGGCGGGCTGTGATGTGATCAGACGCTGCGCCGCTGGAGCGATGCGTAGATAAAGCCACGATCGACTGGCGTGGTGTTCTCCTGCAGTGGTGCTTCATCGGCCGACGCGACTCACTTACAAATGCAGTGGTCCTGCGCCGTAAGCCTCCTGGCGCTGCTGCCCAACTGGGTCGGAGTGCCTGTGAGGTGCTGCTCCACCGCCAGGTCGGCCTGACAGCGCAGCGGCGACAGCAGCGGCCGACGGAGACCGCGACCCCGGCAGACACAGGCGGCGACATTCGATTGCCAGGGGCGGTGGCATCGACCGACAGAGCCCGCTACAAGTCTACGTCAGTTGGTGTCGATTTCTGTAAATGATTGTGGAGGCCGAGTCGAGAGCTGAAAACCTAAAAACCTAACCTCATCCAACTGTTGGCTTTTCAATGGATTTCTGTTCCTATTTATCAACTAAAAATAGGTATATATATATATATATATATATATATATATATATATATAGAGAGAGAGAGAGAGAGAGATAGAAGACAGAAAGATAGATAGATATATCGCTTAAGACTTTGTTCTTTACTTTCTGCCTATCTCTTATGTATTGCGGCCGTTCTTTTCGTTATCATTACTTATTTCCCTTTAAAACCGACAGAAAATATTGGGAATGTGGGCCTAGACCAACACTGGGAAAAGACTAAATAAACACTGGGTGGGACAGGGCCCTCCCAAAAGAATACAAATCGACACTTCCCTGGTCCATGTTGCGCTGGGGTCTCCCGTAAGAGGCCCGGCATCGGTGCTCAGAGGTCAGACAGGGTCGTTCGATACAACCATTCTCTTGCCGGGAGGCGGCTGTCGCGACCGCGGCCGGCACTCAAGAATCTTGACGACTGCAACATCGCAGACGAGAGTGCGGCCCCAGCCACCGCCCCATCAGACCAGAGAGCGTCCGCTGAAAGGAGGTGCCGGGGAGGCAGCTCCTTGGAGATAGAGCTCCTCGAACAGGAGGCACCAGCGAGGGGGTTTCGCAGACAAGGGATGCTGGGAAGGGATCTCCTGAGATAGGGATTGCCTGGAGCTCCTCAGGCAAAAGGTGCTGGGAGGGAGCTCCTCAGATAAAAGGTCCCGGGACGTCTCAGTGGAGCTGGAGAGGCTCGGTCCCAGACAGGAAGCGTTTACGGCAGGGGAGGGGCTAAGGGGTGGCAACGGCGCCGTCGTCAATCGGGTCAAGTGTCACTGTAATTTCCGGCGACGTCGGCCGGTCTTGTTTGTCTCCTGCTGGCCGGAAGGGGGGAACGGTGACCGCCTCCCGGTCAGTTTCCGGACTGTGGACATTAGTTTCACCCTTCCCGGATCGTTTTCAGTCTGCCTGGTTATGATAGTCATTGAGAGACATGCTGCCACGCCGCCGCCCGAGGTTATGCCCTGTCGGCGCCGGTGGACGTGGGGTAGGGGGAACCATCGGATTCGCCACGAGGTAACAGAGCAGACACGTCCGACTTGACTTTGCGGTAATGGGCCAGCGTCCCCTCCTCCCAGCTTTGGTGGGACGTTTTTCCCATACTAAGCAACTTATTTGGCTTATACTTCATTCTGGTCAGTTCGTAAAATGTGGCCCTCAGCCGCTGAGAAATCAAATTCCGAGGAAGCCGAGGTTGAATTTAGACCCCCTCGTCACCAGAGCTAAAAACACCTGGCGTCGCACTCGAGGAGAGCCGCAGTGCTGCGGCGGTAAAAAAAGAAAACAAGCACGGAAAAGCAGCAACGCAGTGGTCTGTATCAGGGGCATCTCGGCCGACGACGCGTGCTGCAGCCGTTTTTGCTCACCGGTAGCAGGTTTTTGTCCGACAAGGTCGCTCGGCGCCCTTACTGAAGCCTGAATGGCTTTTCTGATGGGCCAAATTGAGCGAGCTTTTTGATGGGCGCCGGGTCGGGAGATAGGCCGCAGGCCGCGGGGAGGACCGCCTGTTGTCCGGGACCGGCCGGCTGAGCTGTCGAGTGCCGGGAGTAGGGTCAAGGTATGCGTGGGCCGTATCAGCACTGTTGTCCGACCCGAAACGGTGCTCGTCAGCCATCGGCCCACCGAACTGGAGGAATGCCGGCTCCATTCTGTAACACATAATCGGAATTCTATCGAGCGGCATACCACCTGTCTCGTAAACAGACTATTGACAGCCTCCACAGCCCTATGAAAGACACACATCAACAAACGGGCGTCAGGAGGACCACGCCGCTGCAATGGCCTTCGTGCTGCTTTTGCCGCCTGCATGCCACTGTGACCGTGGCTCCTTGGCGTACCTGTTGCCGAATGCTGTTCTCGTAGTTAAAATATGTGGCCGAGTACCTCCGTCAGGCTAGTGACGGCATCTAAAACTACATCTGCGACGAAATCTGCGACGATAACTGCAGTGACGGAGAGCGCACAACTACTCAACGTATAAAAAACCACCATTCAAGCGGAAGCACTTGTCAGCACCAAGTACTGGATGGGACTCAAATGTTGTTCCAAGCAACGTCCCGACTTTGACTTCGGGTTCAAAATTTGTGGCACTGTTTTACGCCCCGATCACTGCATTTGCGCGTCGTCGCAACCTCTTCATATAGCCCTGGGGTTACGAACAACATTCAAACAAGAATGTTTATCAGGTAGATTCATTTTTTCAGGTCAGGAGCCTTGAGTAATTGATTGTATTCGACATCCTGATTTCCATAAGTGCGGGCTGCGACAGCTTGCGAAACACAGGATCGGGGAGTGACATGACGCCGGAGACATGAAAGCGGAATTTAAATGCCACGCAACGATGGCTCTCGATAAGAGGCTTTAGGCAGAGTAGTGTTTACTGTTTGTGCGACGCCATGGCTGACCTTCCTGGGCCCGTAGGTCGCCGGCGTCGTGTAGGAAAGTCCCAGGAGCCGAGTTCGTCGGCCACTTGAGCCGACGTCACCGGCACCCGACACTCGTCGGCCTTATAAACGCCTGGCCGGCCGCCGACACGCTGGCCGGGTTCGCCGCGTGTGTACGGTACTAAGTGACCGCTCCGGCGAACGCCGCATTTTGCTCCGGGCCCTACGGACCGGATGCGACATTCCGCCGCGCTGGACCATACCGCCGCGTCTGATCATATTGGACAGAAATTCCTGATGGCGCCGTGCGGGGATCCACAGAATATTTACGTCTCCGGTCACGGGTTCGTGCCCCCTTCCCCCCCGCCAGCAGTTTTACACGGGTGGCGCTGCGTCAGATCGCGGAGATGCGACTTTCCGTGAGTTGCGTTGGTCGGGTGAAGAACACGGCGGGCCAGGCTCGATGGATCGCAAGCTTACGGAAAACGCGACCGGATTGGGTAGTCCTAGGCCAGCCTTGCACGTGCGCCGGTTCCCGTTGGCTGGGGGCGGGCTGCATGACTTGGGCGGTCTACTGACCGAGGGGGGTCAGGTATGACGTTCATTTGCACGTTGAGTAGTTTGGGTATCGTTCGTCGTTGCTGATATCGCCGCAGATGTTCCGGTTGTCGCTAAATAAACGAAGTTTGTTTTTTTCTCGGAGGTTATAGAGAGAACAGAGAACATAGAGAATGTACATCACGATCTCCCTATTTTAGAGCCTCAGGCAACTTTGGGCGCTAAATGGAGTCTCTTCTGATGTGTTTCCAGTGTTGACTGAATAAACTGCAGCCTGTGTTGAATGGCCGGAAAGGACCAATACTGAGGGCGCTAAGTGCCCAGTGTAAGAGTACTTCGGACCCAATATTGAGGTATTCTCAAACAAATGCGTCCGAAATAGGCTCCATATGGCTATGCTGTTCTTCAACCGTAGCAACAGCTGCGCCAGACAAACGCCGCCCTGAAGTGCTGGTCGAGTAACGGTCGCGGTGAACGGAGACATGTCAAGCCGCGTTTCTGGCCGTGACGACTAGCACCACCAAGAAGAGGCGCAGATCTAAAACTTAAATAGGACGTCTCTTTAGCCAGTAGATTGTACACTCAGCAGTCATCAACCTCACGATCATCAACAAAATGGAGTGAGTGCCTCTGGCCACTCCGCTGAACATCCCTACCTCACGTTAAGATATTCTTCTTAACCGGGTAAAAAGCGGCTAGCCATAAAATCAATTCAGTAATCATCTGCGTGGCTGGTCGCCTACGGCAACGAAAACAAGTGATTATGTCCGCTGGCGTTTGGATGAGTAATCTCAACGTGTTTTTGTCCAATGCCCTATTACCGACAGCAATTTTACGGCGGTTGTTCCGGCCAATGTCATTTCGTCGATGGCAAAAAATGTCGAATGCGAGAAGGCCGCTGACAATGTGCAATGGCAAATCCCCGCTCTATTGTGTAGGCAAAAGCAGTACATTTTTTTCACATTCGACGAAAAAGCATTTTGACTGTTTGTTCCACAACCCGTCCACAATCTCAGGCCTCACGTCCCTCATATGGTCCCGGCTAACCAGAAGCCATCAGCACCGGAACACGGTTACCACTGCGGCGCGAGGCGCCGGCTCTCCGCCAGAGCACAGCGGTGACCCCGTAACACGAGACCAACCGGTTCCCTCCGGAGGGGCGCGCCGGCGGTCCTCTCGAGGTGCGACAGGACCACCATCGGTCCCTCGTCTCAGAGGGAGCGCGGCAGTACGGCCACGGTCCGGCGCCGGTAACCTGCCGCAGGAGCGTTCACCGCGGCAGGAGCGTTCACCGCGGGCCGTGCGGTGGCGGCGGGGCTGGCGGAGGGGGTGAGGGCCGCCACGCGGCGGCTATGGCCGGACTGAATTTCTCCCCGCCGCCGGCGGTCGCCAGCGTCGCAAACGGCCGCCGGATGGCCCGCCGGGCCGTCCGGCCATGACTTAGAAACTGATGGGAACGCGACATGCCTGCGAGCCGAGCAATTTGTTCCGAAAACGGTGATATTTCAGCGAGGCGTTGGCTTTCCAGTTCGAGTCGGGTGCTTCATGTTCCTCGAGTTTCTATACTGGTGAAGAGACATTTCGGAAGGAGCAGGCGGTAAAAATATATTTGAGCGGTTCCAGTCATAAATTAAGAGCAGATCAAAACATTGTGCCGCATTATAGGCAAAAACTGGGGCAAAGGGTGTCGAACATTGTGCTATAAAAACAGCCTCTGTCCCGTAAGGATGGGCAGTTTTTGGAGAACAAAAATGCAGTGAAAAACTTCATTTTCTTCAAGTTTCTGGCTCCAGTTATCTTCCATTCTTATGTTGTAAAGGACAGTTTCCGGAAACTTTCCCACGAAAGTTCCCTTAAAACTTTCAATCGAAGTTTCCAAAAGTAAATAGCTCAAGATGAATAAAGAGCTTCGAAAATGGAAATGTTGTCGGAACCAAAAAAGTACTCACTTAACTTGCATCTCCAGGAAGACTGGAGAGAAAGAGCAGGTTGAAGGAAAGGGAGCCCCATTGTTGCTGTCCGCAAACGTCTTTTTTTTTACCGGAAGACCCTTGTTTCCATTTCTGAGACCCATTGCACACCTGCCCTTAGTATCGTGCCGGATGTTAGGCTGAAAGGTTCTGACAACACAAAAATCCACGAATTCTGATGTACCGCAACGAAATGACTCATTTGCATTACAAAATAGAGACTGCTGGCATGATTTACGGCATGCAACAGCATATTACAAACTGAACAAAGTATATCACTACTTCAAGATATGGAAACCAAATAGTGGCGTCATCACACGTTACTTCCAAACCGTTTTAGCAATTAAAGGAAACGAAAAAAGTCAGGAAATGTTCGTGAGCTCCGAGGACTCTGAAAAAGCTTAGAAACTGTCGTTATGATAATAAATACAAGCAGGTCGTCATGAAGGCTTCAGGCCTTCTCAGGTCTGATCAATGGCCAGGGGAAACAAAGTTGTTTATGCCGAAGGATGCAGTAACATCGATGAATGTAAGTGGGACGATTACTTACGGATTGCCATCGCAGATAATTCGTCATTCATGACTTACTATTGGTAAGGAAGGTCAGCTAGGGTCATCTAAGGCCATAGAAGAGTACAAGGCTAAATCTAATGTTCGTTTAATGCATCCTCATTGACTTGAGATGAGAATACTAAACCGAAGTAATTTTATCAAAAAAATGATCTCGAGTGAACAAGGACATCTAAATAACTGCTAATTGTTAAAATGATTATAATAAGGTTAACCGTCGCCCAACCGGGAACGGGGTTCCGACGCCTTTTTAGATTTTCGGTGATCACAGGAAACAAGCGCGCGCAGCGCGCTCAAATTTTCAATACCTATCCCTGCATCCTTTGCGCATGTCCTGCAGAGGTTCCAACTTCCGGGCGTGTCAGGTCACTGACCTAGGTCGCATAAAAGAGGTAAACGCCTGATTTTTTTTAGAAAGTTTTCCACGGACCACATCGTGGGATCGTTCTATCTTAACCCAAGTGATAGTAGTTGCGTACATTCCTAAGAATTTCGCTATGTCGACTATTTCCCTATTTCTAACGGTTTTGAACCATTTGTTCGGTTTGTTGGTGCCTGAAATGCATTTCTACGACAAGGAGGTCACCAAACAATATATTCACTGAACACGACACGACACTTGGCCTACGTGAAGGGTGATGAGGTCTGGTCACATTTGGGGGCAATTAAAAAAGAGTCTAGAACCCCGTTTTGGTGACCCTTGGAGTAAAAATGGGTACTAAAGTCGATTCTGCACTCCAAAATTGTACCAAGACGCTTCCAAGCTGTGAAATGACTTGAGGTCACCTAAGGTCATACAAAGTCACTGTGGTAGAACCAAGTTCATATCCTTTCCCAGAGGCCTTATTCCTCTGGGATAAAGCTGGATATGAAACTGGAAACAGTCCAGCTTTATCGCTCTGGTTTATCTCATGAAACAATGGCAGATTTAGTCATAAAAAGTGGCATTCAAGCGTCTTTCAAATCAGGTCATGATTCTGTCAGGCCAGGTCATATGACCGGCCTTATATGACATCCTGTTGATCACGCTTGTGAAACCCAATGAGTTTCATTTTTAAATATACTCCTTGCCGTTTTTTGCATTGTATTCGTCCTCGACAGAGCACGGAATAAAGCAAAGAAAAGGCCGAATGTTGGTTCAGGTCACAAGATCAGGTTAGGTCACGCCAGTCACGGGGATTCTAGTCTGTCAGCGTCTAAAAATGTAGGTACAAATCATTTCTGCGGGTTTGGAAGCATACATGAAAAACAACTTGACAGCGACGTTCAAAACCTTGAGGAATATATCGAATTGAAAAATTACATATCAGGTCGCCTGATATAATATGTCATTATACGCATGCTATAAATGAACTATCGCCGTAATATGCACTTCATTAGCATTTCATTGGCATGCTCAGAATTGCTCTAGCTTTGTTAGGGGTGGAGCTGGAGCTCTTAAAATGCCCATTTTTACAAATATAAATCAACAAGTTGCATTATTTTTGAAAACTGTAGAGGACTTTTGAGTGTTTTGGAACATCAGGCGAACTCTCCGACAACATACGTCTTTTTTCGACGTTCCGCCGGCGAGATAGGGGGGGGGGGTCGAAACGCTCCCCCGGACTCCAGCCGACCACGTCAGGGTGCTGATTGGGTGAGGGTTAATATCAGGTCAGGTCACGTGATGCGAGGGAGGTGGATAAAACATCTCAGTCACATCTTCAGTCCTAGAACAACATATGATTATTGTTCGGCTGTTTTCATCTTATAACAGTCTCAAAACGCATCTACACGTATATACCGCACTGCGCATCGTCACCAATGACCTATCCTTGATGCAGTCATATGAGGTCCACCTAGGCCATGTGTTCATTCGTCCATGCCTTGCGCAAGAATAGACGCATGCACATTGCACATGTGACCAACGATAAACAACTTCTTACACCACAGTACGAAGTTCTAGAGCATTCAAACTATCCTGGAAATATTCAGTCGATGCAAGGCCATGTCTCATCATGGGCGGTCATGTCAGATTAAAAAGCAAGTGAACGTCAATGGAAGCATGCAGATATCATATGTAGGATGCAAATGATACAGGTACTGCGTCTTGTTAAATTCGCATTGCATACGAGTTCGAACCGACTGGCCCGACCTCAGATCACTGACACACTGCGGAAAAGTCACTTTTATCCTTCAGGAAGTGCAACAGACCGTTGCTACCCCTCACGCAATACATGCAATTACCTGTCCAGCTTGGTTCCCAGCGGAGTTACAACAGTCACTCATTAGTACAACTGTGGCCAGGTCATTGATTCTCATTAAAGCCTGCAGTGAAAGTAATGAAGTATCTATTATATAATCAAAAAATAGTTATATATACACACACACACATATATATATATATATATATATATATATATATATATATATATATATGTTTCATCATCTCAAAGCCAAGGATTCATTATAACAGGAAGTCATTTCCCTTACGCACAGAAAAATCACATGAACCCTGCCACTAGATGTTAATCTATCATTTACTCCAGCATACCATTCTCGTAGAATCCAAACTATGTAGAACCTGCACTGATGCATGAACTGGTCGTCGTCTCTGGAATTCGGTTATAATGTCAAAACATCCTAACTTAAATGATGTTCCTGCTTCAAAATGCAGCATAAAACACGAAGTTAAAGAGTTCAACATTAGTACTAGTATGATATGCACTACCACAAACCATGCAGAAGTGCTTTATTTTCATTTCTTATCTAGCTCCTAATAGAAACATCGCGACATATCAGACCGTTATCACGCTTCATAATCACTCCTGTTTTGTTTATTGCACTCTTACAAAAGACACCACCAGGTTCACCTGATTCCACTACAGATACAAATTGATTATGTTTCATTATCACCCCCATTTAGCTGCTGGCTCCGTGACATCGCCAGCCAGCAATGATTGTGCCTAGACGGGTCAGGTCATGCGAACCCTGCAGTATGTAACAGTTCAGTAGTATGCTTAGCCAGGTTAGGTCATGCGAGCCCTGTGATATGTAACAGCTCGCTTTTGGCCAGGATGTGGCCAGGACTTTACACTAATTGTTAGTTTATACTAATCCGGCGAAGGCGCAATGGTTATCCAGATGCTGGTTTTAGCACTGAATACTTTTACTTTTTCGTCTTTGGCTGCCATGTTTCCATCTTTGGTTGTTAATGAAGCTGCCAATCTTTGGCAGCTTTATTACCATAGAAGTGCCTGTAACAACTAATGCCGCGTTTTCCTCCGATCCGCATTTATTGCTTTTTGTTTTCCTTTCCTAGCAGGGAGTGCCGCGACTTGCTAATTTTTAAGTTTTTTTTCATTAAAATGGTGTTAACGTATGGCGGTTTGCGTCGCGGTGTTTCGTAGGCGGGAACAGTCCTGATCATCTGTTCACTGGTGATGGTACAAAAAAATCTTACGGAAACAGAAATTTTTTGGTTATAAAGAAAGATGTTTTTATGGCCCCCAGAAGGATGTCATATTTGCGTGACTTATTTTGTTTGCTACTTCCTTTACTTTGGAAATGTCTGGCACAGCTTGACATTTTTGAATGCCATGCTTAAATGCATCAAAGGCCAGTGACATAACATGACCGGATTTTAATGCTTTTCCGTCTTGTACGCTACTCTGTAATATCCGGTTTTATCATCGATGGGATCATTGTAAAAAACTTCATTCTAATCCTAAGCGCATCGACATAAACTCATCCTGACTCTGTCCTCACCACAGGCCTTGACGCTCTGAATGTTCGTTTTTTTACGTAACGACTATGTATCGCAAGTCGATGGGCTGAACAACAAGGGCATTTTCCCGCCGTCGAGGGCCGACTGGTGAAGTCCGTTCGACCTGCCTGTTCTGGGACGGCAGTCAGCCCTGACGAGGTAAGCTCCGGTAGCGGCGAGCGCGCTGCAACCCTCATCAGTTTCGCCAGGTCCCCGACATCATTTGCGGTCGCGCCGTTCGGGGAAAGCAGTCTCGACGGGCGCCCGGCGAGATTGGAGTGGTTCGGAGCAAATGGCGCTGCCTCCCGTTCCCGGCGACGGAGGCCTGAGATCTTCGTCGTCAGGCTGGCGCCTTGTTAGGTCACGATGCCTGGCAAAGACGTATTTCCAGCCGGATGAACATTGAAAACCCCTGATCTATGGGTGTGAACGGGCAGAAAGCGGGGTTTCCGCTGACTTTCACTTGCAATTCACCGACGCTCGTTACTTGCAAAGAAACAGTAATGCATTTCGCGCCAGCCTGAATAGATCGGCACAAGTGCAGCACACTTTGATAGCTGAATGCGCTTTGCTCCAACGAGAAGTAGCACCAAGAGAAGGCGATACGCTCCAGGTGCATAAGCTGAAAAATATCTCACGAAGCTGACGGTTGCTTGTAATCAGTGTGGTATGATCCGTGAAAGTCCATGGCCTACGTGATTGCAATACATTCAGTTTGGTGGTGCGCAAACTAAAGTTATGCGCATCACCAAACTGAATGTAAAACAAAACGAAAAAGACCCGTCATCTTGTACTTTAAGTCGTCCGCTTCGTCAAGTCTGAAGTCTCCGATGATTCCACGGATGGTCACGTCGGCAGACTCTGCCACCCAGAGGTGAAAATTGGTAACAATTTCCACCAACAAAATTTTCTTCTACGCAGTTTCCACCGTAGAAAAACCAAAGCCCCTTAAAAGTCCCTTAGCCCCTATTCTGAAAGGTAGATTTCCTTGGTTTCTTCTTACAAAATTTCTTGCTTCAGTTTTCTGTTTACAAAGGCATTCAAGGAACGCATCTGTAAGCAGAAAACTGAAGCAACTGACTTTGTAAGCAAAAACCAAGGAAATCTACCTTTCAGGAGTTTTTAGCGGAATCCCGCGGGGAAATGGAAATGAATTGGGGAGGGGGGGGGGGCAAACTGCAAATAATTCACACCGATTCACCTAATTTAGTTGCACTGAAAAATTTCACTCCTTTTTCGGGACGTCCGCGAATAATGCCTAATCGAAGATGGATCCCAACAACCAGTTGGTGTCTTCCGAGTCTCGGGGGATATTTCCACCTCGGAGAATGGCCAGGGGGTGTAAATTTCCACCGTCTCACGTTGTCGAACTGACACCTTTTTTACCTCTGCTGCCACCCATGGTGACTCTGACAGGCCCTGCCGTAGGGCCTAACCCCTGTAGATTCTGCCGTAGACCATGACCGTGGCCAACATTGCAACAGGCTGCCACTTCAGCAGACTCCGTCGCAGTTTTTGTTTGTACAACAAACTTTAGTGCCGCTACTGAACAGTCCATGTACTCAGGATTCGTGCCACATGGCCAAGTTCTTGGCTTGTTCTCCCAATACAAGCTCGCGTCTCCCAAACTAGACAGCTAGATCTGACACTGATTGCATACATTTTCCATAAAATTTTAGCCCGAGTTTAAGCTATACTCTGTAAATCCTAAGCCGATTTGTTCTTCCTTTGATATGTTTCCTCGTAAAGTTTCGTATTAGCGTTTATTGACCTGAGATTTGCATAAGCATTTTATTTTTTACACATGCGGTCCACATGACGTATGCAGGCCGAGTCGGCCCGTGGGTGAAGACGTGCCATGGTCTTGACGAGCTCGGGAACCAGAACTCGTCCAGCATACGATGGTTCTATCGGCGCAGCCGTTCAGAGTTCGTCTGGCTGGGCGCGGTCAGAGTGCCAGCCAGACCCTCGGACGGGTGTCCAGTGAGCGCGTGGCGCATGCGCAGTGAGACTTGCCACTACCACTGGAAAAGACTAGCCTTACTTAACAAAAACCTAAGTGTAAAGGCCAGTACACAAATGGGTTTCGTGGCTGGAAGACGGACGTGTGGTCTGGGTCCCGGCGCTTGTGCCAAAGACCATATATCATGCCCGCCCAGCTGTTCATAGAAAATGTTCCGACTTAATGCTGGTGGTGTGGTAGGAAAGCAACAAACCGAAGCAAGGGAAGTTTGAATGCCGATGATTAATGTCGTTTTAACGGTGGCCGCCAGCAGAGCTTGTATGGTTATGATTTATGATATTTTGACGGTGGCCTCCAATCATAAGGCGCACCCTGCATTACATCGATAATTTCTTTGGGCTCAAATGCTTCCACATCCAGCCTGTTTGCTGTAAAAAAGGGACAGATGATCTAAAAAAATGGAGGATGCTGAGAACTATTTATCTGATGCACACATCGTCTGCAAAATTTATGTCGGACGGAGCGTAATATTTTGAGGAAGGAGCTCTTTCCGGAGCATACAGGAACCGCGAGAACGACAAATGACTCCACTGAAACCACTGTGACAATGATGGCGCCTCTGCGCCATCGGCCCTGCGCTGACATCGCGAGCTCCTGACCGGGCTTGACGGCGTAGAGTGCGGCTGGGTGGGTCAACAGCTTCCCCCCGGCACGATCTACAGAGATGGAGGTGAAGATTTGAGCTGAACGTACTTGCTTCACGAACTCAGTAGTGCTCGCTCCCAAACGTTACCAGAGATTAACTCGCGATTTCCTGGAAGACGAGGCCTTAACCCCATTTCCGGAGGACTAGACGGTATGGCCGATTCTCGGCAGGGAGAGTGGCGGATTCGGCTCCCCTGAGATCTCGACAAATACACATCCGATTTCATGGCAACAAATGGCAATCGATTTGCCATGACGTAAACTACACTTTTATAAAAGAGGGTTTCAAAATCCTGGCAGGGGTGGATACAGCAGGGCAAAAACGTCAACGTGGGGGTATTTTTGGACTTCTTATAACTCCGTTGGTTATGGACTGATTTTGATGAAATTCGCATAAATCGAGAGATTATAGACGGGACTTTTATCATTGGTACACATATTTGAAAATGTGAGAAAATTCATAGGGGTTCACAGAGTTTCAAAAATAGGATTAGTGTTCAGCAAGTGAATGAACAAAAAAAGACAAAATCACTTTTTTTGGCTTCTGCTAGTCATGTTATGTTGGAGAGGTACAAATCGTATTACAGAGTATGTAAAATGTTAGCATAGGCGGTACCAGGGACATTAAAAGGGGGAACTGTGATGGTTACATGTTCTTCAGATCAGCTTATGACCTTTGGCCTTGAATGGCCTTCAGTGACCTTGGAGTCGCTTGGAATGATCTGGCGTGCATTTAACGTTTAACGTGCATTTAAAACGTTCTCAATCATTTGAATTCATTTTATTCCAAAAACTCCGTTTTACGGCTGTTGTGATATAGGGTACGCACACTGACATTTTAGGTCAAGGCTCCGTGACCTGATATCAAGCTGAAACGTGGTACACAAGTAGAAGGCACTTTTCTATGTCATAGGTATTCCGGGTTTGGGACGCAAAAAAAACTGCGCTAAAATTATTACTATAAAATCAAATTTTCATTTTTACCTTGACCTGACCTTGTAAAGTGACCTCAGATAAACGAAACTGTGTTCGTATGTTTTGGAACTATTTAGCTATACATCCACATAAAATTCTCAGTGCTTTCTTAAAAACGTATTTGTGGCAGTCATTTTCCTTTTGCCCTCAACAGCGTCGAAAATGGCCTGAAGTGTTTTCCAACAACGTTGCTTGGCTCCGCCCCTGAGCAAAATAAAATTCCGAAATTTTGTCACACTACGTAGAAAGAACAGCTAGTAAAAGGCACTAAGTTCCGCGAAGCTGCGTCAAGAACTCTGGAGCTTACAAGCAAAAAACACGAGTGGGCGGATTCAGCCTCCTGCCTGGAATAAGGTTAAAGCTTTCGCTTTCTCTTCGCCATAAAATGCCGCTATCAAATCGCGTAGTAAAATAATTTTTTTGATACTCGATGGCACATTAGCTCTGCTATTCTTGGCGAAAATCTGTTGTCAAAGTTATCTAAATTGGTGTTAAAATGCCGTTGTGAGGGCAATGGTGTTTTGTGATTTTGCCGTTTTTGGCGCATGCCACGTTATGCCATTCTAGTTCAATAAGAATTACTCATAACCTCATACATTGTCACCAGACGTCAAATTTGTATACCCTCAGTTTCTCAATGTCAATGTCAACCGTGGCTGCAGATCAAAGGATTCGAGATCTGGCTTTCGCCCGATGGGAATGGGTTGTTTTAGGACCCCCCATGCGGGTTTTCTTCAATAACTCTTTAGTAACAGGAGACAGACCGCTGAGTCTGTAACGTTCTGTCACGCTGAGACTAAGTTTTTAACATCTTTACAACTTAAGTAAAATTTCCAGAATTTTTCATGTAGCAGGTCGTGACTTCTGGCTTTTCATCAGGATCATGTCAATAATGTTTTCACTTAAACGGAAAAAATACATTTTATTTGCTGAAAAACGGGTATTAAAGTATTGCGCTACATGCCTCTTCGTAGTGGTATTCGATTCAGGTGTCAATGACCTGGTTTTAGTGTATCGGAAGACTAAGGTCATCAGAGGTCAAGTTAGGTTACACGTGTATATCATGCACTGACGGGGTTTAACCATCGACCAAAACAAATGGAAGAGATGTATGTTCAGATGGCTACTGTGTTTGTGCCCGACTACCCGCACGCAAATTTAGTGGCTCTGGTTCGTGCAGTTCTCGACTCAAGCTATTTCACGAACAAATAGATGCGCGCTTCTAGCAGTGACATTGAGAAACTATTGCGGCCTCCACAATGATGTACCAAGGTAGGTCGTGTACCTATCTAAGCGCACATTAAATTTGGTGGCTCTAGCTCGAGTGATTTTCGACAAAGAGCGATTTCCGCAAAACGACATGAGCACCCCTAGCGGTGACCTGGGGAGCCTAGGTGACCGCGACTTTCAAACAGACGGCCCCCTCCCAGCCCGCGAAGAATCGGTGTACCAAGTTTGGCAGGCACGCCGACGCTCTTTTGACCTGCGACCCGACAAAAATGTGGTCGGAATATCACATCTCCCATTACATGTTTCAAGTATGATTACTTTTGTGACCTGAGAGGTCACCCATTGACGTAGACCAAAAACCACATGCTTGCCAAAAACTAAGACAATGACCAACACCCTGGCCTTACGGAATTTATTTATTTTCATATATTTGGAGGTTGTATCGCTAGGAAAACTTCAAAATATTTTGACATGGCCTCTTTGAAGCCATTGCCGTAATCTGGTAGGTCACCTGTTGAGCTAAAACCAAAAACTTGGATATCGTCGAGTAGCTCACGTGACGAGCAACACGATGGCTTTTACCTCGTTGCTCCATCTCTCCTTATTGAAAAGTTATTTGGGGTGGGGTCGCTTTAGGACCCTCCCCGCCGGGCGAGGCCGTAAAAATGGTCCCGCTGGGCGAGGGCTAGATCCCACTTTTTGGATATGTTAACATTTTCCCTGAGGCATGAACTGAGAAATGACCCGAAACTGCTGTTAGAACCCAATGATTTTGGGAAATCTTCAGTCACTGTGTCAATTTAGACCATCAACAAAACATGGAAACCTTATGAAGATTTTCTGGAACAAAGAAGATAATTTAGGCGCATTTCATCGAGTTTTAAGTTCACTGGGTTTTACCAGGCATGCCTTCTTAAAGCTAAAATATATTTGAACTCCTACTACCGCATGAGGTAGCTTAATCTGCACCCCCACTTTCTTAAGATAATTGGGTATCGGTATATCATCCGCATCTTTTCGCACATCTCGTCTTTAGGATATCCATGTAATCTTCGATTTGTGCGCAAAAGCGACGTTTCAAAATGGGTCGGACATTGGCCTTTGACATAACCTGTGACCTGAGACATGATAATGAGGTCTACAAATGTGACGTGCTCGAAGTCGTATAATCGAGCACAATGGACTGCCGTTTGAATGAGCCGAATCGGTCCATTTTTGCGGAGGTATTGAATATGACCGTCTGATGCTCTCCCCTCAACAAGTGGAAGTTGACTGCATACCCCAGTGACTGCCCCAGTAACTGGCAATAGCTTTTCTATACTATTGATGCAGGACATATTATGCTCTTGTCATACCGCTTAGCTTACATACCATCAAATATAGCAGGGATCTGGCCGGATGGCCGAAAACGTTATCCGGCGCAAGCCTGATAATCACTATGGTGCTCGGTGGCGCGATTCATGACGTCTGTCGTTTGTACGTTTTTTTGTTGTCGGTTGTATGTTTCTTGGAAAAAATGCGATCTCATTGTTTCACTTATATACAGTGAGCTGTAATCCAAACGGAGCATTGGCTAACATTTCCAAAGACATGTTTCAAGGTGGTTAACGTTTCCCTACCCCGGATCGGCTCTCGACTGTGCCAGATGGAGCCAGACTTCCGTGTTTTTTCGGCCCATCTCATCCCGAAAGGAAACTCGCGTCTGCCTCCTGCGTTCACCTGCCACGTGACGTCCAGTGCCGCCTCGTGTCGCTGGCGGCCGCTCGTCGCGTCTCACGCCCGGCGGCGTCCGCGCGGCGCCCATCTGCGGGTGAAACGGCGTCAGCGTCCCCAGCTGACGCACGCACGCGTTTTCTCCGCGCTGCCGGCCGGCTGCAGGCCCCGGGCCGGAGCTGTTTCCCGGGACGCGGCAGGGCCGAGGTCGGGCGGCGGCCGGCCGGCTCCGGACTGCGTAATTGTCGGCCATCGGCCGTGTGCCGATCATGACCGCACCGTTACGGCGCTGGCCGGAGCTGCGGGAGAGCGGCGGACGGCGGATCGGCGGCCGCCGCGGGCCGTCCGTCCGTCCGGCGCGTCCGGGCGGCAGCGGTCGGCGAGCGAGGCTGCAGCCGGAGCTGCGAAATTAGACCGGTGCCGGCAGCCGCCGGCTCGCCGCGGACAGGCGTCGGCGGCGGCGCGCCGCGTCGGCAGGAGGCCCGCGAGAATCGGTCACGCCGCGGCCGCCGCGACGCCCGCGGAATGCCTGCGACGGCCGCGGCCGGCGGAGCTGTCCGATATCTCGGGCCGCTGACAGGTGGCCGCCTGTCACCGGAGGGCGGACATCTGCTCGGCCTCGCGTCTGCCCGGACATCTGCTGAACCGGGGCGGGCGGAGCATCGGCACCCGCCGCCGGTTCCGGGCAGAGGCCGCCGCTGTATCTCCGCAGCGGCAGCCGAGCGAGACGCGCTGTTGCAGAGCCGGTGCGCCGGCGCCCGGCCGCGCCGTCCGGTGGGGCGGCGCGGCCGGGCGCCGGCGGCCGCCGTCACGGTCCGGGGAGCGGCCGCCGGCCACTGGGGCGGCCGAAAGTAGTGCACGCCGCCCGTTCCGCGCGGCCGGCCGGCCGTCGGCGCCGTCCGGCCGCGTGCTCCGTCGTCTCCGGCGCCGCCGCCTCCGCCCCGCCTCCGCGCCCGTCGTAATCGACGGACCGGGTTAGCGGCGCGGGCGGCGTCCCACCTGCCGGGAGGGGAGGCGGACGCTCTCCGGTCTGGGCCGCGGATTTCCGTGACTCGAGCGGCATCCGGGATTCGGTCGCGGTACGGGCGGACGCTGGTCGTGGGTGCGCTCCGGCGGGGCGGGTCTGCTCAGTATTCCGGCCCGCCCCGTGTTGAAACGTCCGTGAAGGTAGGCGGGTAAATGCAGAGCGACGCTCAGTGGTTTTCAGACAGGCCACGTCGTTCGTGAACTGCAGGCTACACGGCTCCTCTGCATCGCATATGTGTCCGTTGGGAGCCGCATGAACAATTTTACGACAATGGAACGCTACTTCAATGATACGAAAACAACTGCATGCGGATCACACATAATCAGGCATAATTAATCAATTCGTACTCTTCCAAAGCGCAAAGCCGAAAGATCCCACCGGCTCGTTTTTGTTTGAACACATTGTTTGCTTTGTCAAAAGGATGCTTTAGTATGCAAAATACGCTTAATAAAGTCCGTACTTTCAGCCGTCCAAAGATTTATTTGCTCGGCAGCTGCACGTTTTGAATAATGCCGAGGGCAACCACTTCCGACATGGTCGTATTCTGCTGAGCGACGACTGAGCTGTGTTCTCATATAGCGAAGTACTTAAACAACGGCCTTTTCAACAGAATCGATCACCAAGAACCCTGTCGGAACGGCTCGTGCCTGCCTTTGCAACTTATAAGATTTGCATTTATGAGGTTCCTCACAAATTGTTATTTGTTTATTTTTTCAGTGCGCCAATGAGCACTCAGCGTCAACCTCGCTTTGGAGGGCTGACAAATTGCATCAGCTGAATAAGAAGGCTGTTCAAAATAGCACCGATGCGAATGTAATTTCAGGCAATGGCGGAAAACATCGTTGTCTTGTAACAATCGTTTGTGTACATGCTGAACCAACAGCATCGCAGTCGGCTGTGTGCATTTCCATCGATTTGATGGATGTATCTTGTAATGGGTGTCTTCTTTCTGGAAACGTGTTTGTGATACTCAAACCAGGTTTTGTTAATTTGTCAACCACAATAGCTGACAACATCACCATTTCGACCGTGCGTGATCAAAAGATGTCGTGAATATGCATCCCAGAAAGATACCAAAGGCGAATACTCCGTCTTCGATCGATCACGTTAATTCGCGAGAATACATGATTAACAAAAAAGAAAACGCCGAGTCTCCACATCTCCTGCAACCTCCATGAGCAAAAGACTGAAGTCACTGATAGTCACCGAAAGTTACTCATTGGCACACGAATTCCTCCACATCATTTCTGTTCATCCTCACCTCTATGCAGCTGTGAAATCTTATTCCACCCACGCGAGAAACCGGCGATAAATCAGAACCGGGACTCACACAGCTGCCGAAAGTACCTTAGACGAAAGTGCCTTAGTAGTACTTACTTTCGTCTAAGTACCTTAGACCCTAAGTAACTTACGAATAGACCCTACGAAAATAGCCGCTGCCGGGGTTGCTGAAAAGTCCAAAGAAGGAAGAGGCTGGAGTTGTCCGCTCGTTCCTTTTGGACCTGACAGAAGGCGGCGCTCCATACCTGCAGTCCAGAGCGCGGCAACGAATGCGATAGTTGGAGGCATGAAATGACGTCAGAAAAATCCACGAGAAGTAACGTAGAACGCAATTAAGGCAGCTCCACTGGGCGGAATGCAAGAGCCGCGTAATTCGTTTCCAAGACGAAACTGCCCCGAAAAGCCGCCTAGTTGGAAAAGCCTGGGTCCGGGTCCCGGCGTGTTTGTGCGGAGTACGTGGGGATTAATGAGCAGCTGAAGTGCTTTGCGCCCGGTCTGGCGCCAGCTGCCGCCAGTTTCCCGCCCTTTTGCTCGTCAGCGGCCCTCCCCGGCCTCCACCAGCCGGTGCCGAACGGCGACCAGGGAGTTGAAACTATGCTCCTCATGAGAGGGTTCAGTCACGGTTTCGGGTCCATTCTTTCCAGCCAACGCCCATTTGTTATCATGCTGAACTTCTCGAATGATGAATGAAGAGGTCGTATTACTTTGTAGCGAAGCTCCCCTGAAAGCGGTTGCTGGAGGGATGCAGCCTCCAGAAAAGATTATTTCGCTAGTCTTTTAACCTTAGCGAAGTAATCAGAAACTTTATGGTTATTGCGGCAATTAATGGTCGGTTTATTCACCGACACGCTTTATGTGCATCGAACGTGTAACAAAACCGCGCCGGTTGATAAGTCACCGCATTGTCTTATCATTCGCATGAAACAAAATTTATTGCCTCGGTATGTGGTACAAAGGAAAACCAGTGATTGGGCTTAATCTAGAGGCACCGCCCTTCTAAACAAATTTTCATTTCATCGAGCTGCGCGAGTTCTATCTGTTCGATTAGCTAAGATCCAGAGTTCGCAACGATTGCACTTATGCGTGTCATCGTCATGCCTTTGTGGTCTCCATACGATGTTCATCTTACCATGTTGTCCGTGACGGAAGAGCGCAGTCGCATCCACCTTAAGAACAGTCCAATGAACAGGGGTGAACGCAATGATTACTGGACATACTATGCGCCCTTTATGAGCGCAACGAACGTTTGCGCCAGCACCCGATACTTCCGACAGCCCACACCCATTCCCAAACAACCCGAGAACCTCAGTGTTCTGAAGGGCTGCGGTGCACAAACCTGCCAACTTGCCTGCCAGGGTGGGTGACGGATACTGGCTAAAAAATAGCAGAAGTGTGGCAGATAATCATTATTTAAGGAAAATACTTACGTCCGGTGTCCAGTACAAGACGTCGCTGTGAATACCCCTGCGGCTCCTCTCACTGACTCTGGGAGGAGGCGACAAATGCATTATTTCGACTGGCAGGATAAAAATGGCCGAATTGGAAGCGAGGCAGGTTTGGGTTTTTAGCTTTCGCATTTGATAGTTCTGACGTTTTGTGTACCCTCTACTGTAGGGGGCAAACCCGGCGCGAGCACCTGACGCGGACGAGATCGGCCGACGTTTATCCCCGTCCTCGATGCGGCCGCGGTTCTGTCCACAAAGCCTTGTGGACCAAGGTCAATCGATGCGGCGATTCTGTTGACCGCACACAGTGCAGGTTGCGCCCTCGTCTGGCCGGCTCACGCTGCAACAGCCAAGTCTTCCCCTCCCCTGTCCCGCCCAGAACGGCAGGTGGCCGGCCATCAGGGAGAATCTGTTACCTGCTGGAGCTGCTCAGCAGGGAGAACCCTCATCACACTGCGTCAGGGAAGGTCTGGTACCGACTGCAGCTGTTCCGCATGGTGCGCTCTCGTCAGACTGCTGCAGGAAAGATCTGTTGCTGGCCGTAGCTGCTCGGTTGGCCACGCTCGGTTGTCCCAACCTCCACAGGAACGACTCCTCACGCGGCCCAAACACGTGCTGCTGCTCCCGGGCAAAGCGGCACTTTGGCACGCAAATGCCGCAGCGCATCGCGTGCTCAAAGACGATGCCGGTGCCTTATGGCCGTTCGCGGCACCGTCTGGAGACCGCCGAGTGTTGCGGGTCAGCTGTTCTGGGTGACGCGATGTTATCAGTGTTCGTGTGAGAAACCATATACAAAGGTCGTCTCATTTATTGTCAGAAATAACTACCCAGCAAGGAGGGCGCCGACAAGAGCCGGGCGTTTGGATCAAGAAAACCAGCTTCAGGCCGTAGGGAATTTTATTGAAAATAAATGTTTGGTTGGTATTGTCGTACTTTAAGAACGGTCACAAAAT
The DNA here is from genome assembly GCA_030062745.1 of Capitulum mitella. NCBI lineage: Eukaryota > Metazoa > Arthropoda > Thecostraca > Pollicipedomorpha > Pollicipedidae > Capitulum > Capitulum mitella. The sequence continues at coordinate 28,392,269 of CP099844.1, forward strand.
GACCCTGGCTATTTAGCGAAGTATTTGTTACTTTAATATAAATGTCAAGTCTCCTGCGCATGTATCGTCCTGTATGTCCTGTAATGTCCGTACAACCGACGTCGCTTTGAAGGAAGCTTTAAGCGAGCTGGTGAAATGGACCAACCGTACTTAGAAGAGGCATGGCGATTACGGTATCCTGTGATGTCTTGTGAATGTCAAAGTTGATGAGTTTGTCCATGCCGTAATATCGAAATGCACTCCTGAAACATAACACCTTCTGAAATGCATTATTATGCCTGAGACCATCACAAAAGAAATGAGAGCTGACAACCAGACATCCTGCGTCCATCAACTGACGAAATGAATTCCGCTGCTGGCTGGTTGAAGCATAATAGACTGGACACGGCCCAGTAAGTCACAATCACATTCTACAGAGCGCAGTCCGTTACGCTGGCTCTGTTCGGAACGCAACGAAAATGAAAAGAAAGGGCCAGTGGCAACGCTCGATCGGCAACGTCCATCGCCGCCTCTCCGTGTCAAGAGCCCGACCGTGATGTGCTGCTCCGTGATTTAGAAAATCTCCCGGAGCACATATCCCGAGCGATCGAGGGATAGCATCCGCGCGGCCCCCGTCGGCGTCCCTCTCGGTCGGCCGGCCATGCGTCCCTAACAACGTGAATGTCGGATTTCGCCGGCCGGCGCGTGGGAGCTCTGCAGCCGTCCCGGCGTTTCTTCGATCGCGGCCGGCCGTTTTTACGGCTCGCTGCCCGCGGTGAGATAACAGGACGCCGGCGGGCTCCCGCTGGCGCCGCCGCCGGCTCCGACGGACCCCCGGCCGTGTCGGAAGCCCATTTGTTGCGCCCGGTTGCCCCGCGCGCCCTCCCGGCGGCCGCTCTGTCGGCACAGGCCGTCCGGTCGCGCGGCGACCTCGGTGGCACGCCTCTCGCTGCGGCTGCTGATGGGCCAACTGCGGCCTGTTTTCAGCTTGCCATTATTTCCAGCATGACGCCTGTGCTCGTCTGCGCGTCGTCGTCACCGCGGACAGACTGGCGGGCGATCGGAACGATGGGAGCAAGGTCAGAGTGGGACACGACAGAGGGACAACGCTCCCCAACTGCGACAAGGCGTAAGGACAGACTGACACTGAGACATCGCTTAAAGGGTAGAGGCTTAAGCATGGTTTGCGACGATAAGGCCATGGTCGCTGCCGTGACGAGGGCTCTCTTCGTCCGCATGTGACGCCTGGGCGCGTCACACCGGCTGTGCCGGGCGGCCGGTTTCCCCGCTGTAAACTGGACCGGAACGCCAGCTCACTTTCGGCGGCAGCGACCAGGGCCTGCCGCCCTCCGCAGTCAGGACCCGGCCTGGTTCTGCCGCCAGGATCCGGTCTGTTCTGCCGTCAGGATCCGCCCTGTTTTGCCGTCAAGGCCCGGTCTGTTCTGCCTTCGGGACCCGGCCTGTTTTGCATTCAGAACACGGCCTGTTCTGTCGTCAAGATCTGACCTGTTTTCCCATCAAGACCCGGACCGTTCTGCCGTGGAGACCCAGCCTCCTCTGCTACTAAGACCCAGTATTTCCTGCCTTCGAAGCCACCTGCTCCGCGCCAGGGCGCAGTTTTCTTTGTCACCTGAGCCGTGGTTTCAGCCGGCGACGGCCTGTTCGGTCACGTGCGATCTCTCTGGCAGCCTCTTAGGTCCGGCGCAGCACCTAAAAGGCTGCTGGCAGAGCCGGCGCTGCTAAGCCGTTCTCATTAGGCCTGGAGATCGTTATAAATGGGACTATTCGCCGCTGAAATGGTCAGTCTGTTGGACTTCGCCCCCAGCTAACTCGTTTCGGGTCTCAACCACGAGCAAGCCTCGCGCCGGAAGCGCGAATTTTGGTGGCTCTCTGGGGATATGACCTCGTATGATCTCGGGTGACCTCGGATAGCCAGCACCGCGTCTGATCGACGATTCACGCCTCGTTTCCGAGTCGATGGCGGAAGAGTCCTTGCACGGAGTGGACCCGCAGACAGACCTTCCCCAATCCGACACGGAGGGACCCACCGGTTCGCACTCCCTCAGGTCATGGGCGCCGTCGCTGTCACCGCCGTCGCGCCGCCGTCGGCGCCGGCCGGGCGGCATCGGTGACACACTAACTCAGTGAGCGGCGGCGATAATGGCTGGCGGCCGTGACAGGCGGCGAAACCGGCGCGGCGGCCGCCAGTGGCGCGGCGGGCACCGTTGCGACCGGCCGGCGGCCGAGCGGCGGCCGTCCACCATCTGCCGCGCTCCGGCCGCGCGCTGGCCGCCCCAGTCGACGCGTCGGCGCCGGCGCGGCTGCACGCGCGGCGCGGGCATGCGGTGCGACGCGGCCGGCCCTGGTGGCGAACCATGAGCGCCCGGCTCTCCGAGTGGGCCGTGCTGCAGGACCTCTGCGACGGCCGGCTGGCGCGCAGCCTGCGCCGCGGCCGCCGCGGCAGCACGCGCAGCACGCGCTCGCACGGCGACGCGCTGCGCGATGGCGTGGCGCCGGAGCCGCGCGCCGTGCGAACGATCCATGACGTTAGCCGGCTGCCCGCGACCGGCGACGTCAGCCGCTCCGTGCCCGACCTGGCCACGCACGACGTGTCGCACCTGGGCATCCACCTGCCGACGCCGCAGTTCGAGCTGCACGGCGAGGTGACGCTGACGCCGCACGTGACGCTGTCGCGGCCGGCGACGCCGGGCCCGGCGCGCGACGGCGGCCCCAGCCGGCAGCCGTCGCTGCACCGGCACCGCGCCTCGGCCGTGCTGGAGGAGCTGCAGAGCCAGCCGGGCTCGGCCGGCGACACGGAGCGCAGCGGCGGCTCCAGCGGCGCCCCCGGCACGCTCAGCACGCTGCGCACCTCCTGGACGTCGCTCAACGTGCCGTTCGGCGTCTCGCGACGCTGGAAGATCCGGCCCCAGGTGACCGCTCGGCGATGACGCCGAATGTCCGCGGTGGAGGGTGGGAAACCGGGAGTTTAGCATGTTTTATGGGAAAAGCGTGACTGGGAGTCGGTTCCCGCCAATATGAGCTGTGAGCTCTTCAGGAATGAGCCGGCGAAGCGCACGACGCGCAACAGGAGTTTCGCGAACGGGGAAACGGCCCGGTTTAGTCAGTAAATGGGACATTGCAATGCGACACCGTTTCTAATATTTCGTTTCATCTATGTTGGGTTTCTTCATGGGCTTTGTATATCGACGTATTACATTTATTCATATCATTTTGACAGAAAATCACATGACCGACGCATAGGTATTTAGTACGTTCGATAGCAATGCTTGCTTGGGCATACAAGGAATTGTTTGCTCTGACAAAACCTAGAGCTTCTCTGTGGTCCATTAAATTTGCAAGTGATGCATGCATGTGATGCAGGCCCCAAGGGTGCGATCGTCCAACCACTTTGATTGCGATAGGCCCAGTAATTCCGGATAAAAGCAAGCGGCCATTCTCCGCGTGACTGGGCCACAGGATGAGAAGGCAATAATGGAAACACAGCCTAAACCATGCCTGGTCACGCTTTACTGTTGGCTGCCTGAGGCGAGGCTCTTCGTAGCGTATGTAAAGCCCAAACTGCAATACAAACATAAGACCAGGCACTCCATTAAAAAACGACATAAATACCATCGTGCCCTAACTGTCAAGCTTTGCGACGTTCCTGTGCCGGTTATCGCCGCACCCATCTGCATATCTAGTCCAGAGCTTCAGAGCGAGCCGCGCCAGCCCGCTTATCGCGAACTACGCCGACGTTTTGTGCCGGCTGCCGTGCGATGTCGGTTGCACAAGCCGCCAGTGAAACGTCTCCGGTCACGGGGAGTGGAGGCCGTACGCCGCACCGCCGTACCACCAACGAAAGTGAGCGAATCCGCGCACCGCTGAAGATCTAGACCCCGGAGCGCGACCGGGTGGGTCGCAGCGCGCGCGCACGCGCTCCGTTCCGGGCGGGCCCTTCGACTGAGCGCCCCGTTACTGGGGCGCGCGAACGTCGCGCTGGCCGTGTTATGTCGCGTGGTAACGGCGAGGCGATGATTAACGCCGCGGCATCCGCGTCCGCGAGTGTGCAGCAGATCGAGCTAACGGGTTCGCGGCCCGCGTGAAAGCCAGTCAGTTAGCGTGTGTACGGCGGCGGCAGTAATTAGTTTGCGTGAATTTGAATGCGGAGAGATTGCGACGGAGCGTGGATCGAGGTTCTAATCTGGGGACCCGGCGTTCTTGGATAAAGAGCTGTGTGGCGTCTTGAAGTGAGCGTTTCGTTCCGCTTTAATTTGAAGGTCAATGTTTTTGATAAATTTCGAGTATGCGCTAGTTTTCGGTTGAAATTCACAAAAAAATATTCTGTCTTCCTGCAGTCTTTCTGCTTCTTTGTAATCTACCATTTTATGTAGTCATGTTAGCCTTTACTGCTTTTCTGTCGATGAAAAAGCATAATTATTGTCATAAGAATGATACCTTTTTGAACAACATTCCATTCCATTAACGAATAAACGGTATTAAACAAGGTAAAGCTACAAAACACGTGAACGGTCCGCTTCACGCCAGCCGTAGTTGTTTGGGTCACCGTCGACGCTGAAAATTTAGGGCTACAATGGTATTGTATGTGTGATGTTTTTTTACAGGTACAATAGTCGTTCTCATCAATGTAGATTAGTGAGAACGTGGGCTCAACGCACTTGGTTTAACGTAATTACAGTTGCGTAATTGGCTTGCAGATTACTGATAAAAACATCTTATCTTTGGTAAGATATCAAGTGCTTTTGGGTTATATTTTAGCGCCGAAGACCCTAAAACGATGTAGTTACGAGACCTACGAGGACTAGTATCGAGGCAGAACCCAGTCCTGTTATTGCTCTAAGTACCAAACTCTGCGAAATTCTGTATGCACCTGCATATTTTACGTTTTCTTTTAGCGCATGGAACTCGCAAGTACCAATCTCCTGCAGGGCATTTGCCGTTTGAATACCGAGTGGGCTTTATATTTGCTTTGCAGTGGTACAGTCGTAGTTTCGTAATGAATAAAATGTGCAGTGACTGCAACACATTTTCAGGATATTGCCATGTCTAGTGCCCATTAACAACATGATATCTAGCAGTATTCCAAACTAACTATAGTTTGCAACACTTTTGCCATTATCCTGTTCTTGTAAGCCTCTGTCTGATTTTGTGTCTGGACCGCTTCAAAATATCTCCGTAGAAAGAAACCATGCTGTATTTCAGAATTCTGGGAAATGTTTGACTGACATCTCACGAGCGCCTGTCTAACTTGGTCGCGAATCTGAGCTGTAACAAATATCGTCATCATGAACGGGCCTTCATCCTATTACATTTAGATCCAAGCTGTGGGATGCACACATGACTGACGACTACATGCTATATCGCCTGAGGTGTTTCATTCAAATCCTTGAAGTATCTCCCGCGATACGAAATGAGAAGTTAGCCGTGTCGTGCATGGGATACTTCGCAAAAACGCCTAGGTCCCAAACGACGTATTGAGAAGTGCTACGCCAAACGTGTCGATTTGTATACTTTTGGGTGAGCTCCCACCCTCCCACTCCCCAATGTTCAGCCCACCCTCCCCCTCATTGGTGCTCTTGACCCCCCATGCTTTTCGCCCTCAGAGTTGCTTTACATATTTTTGTTTCGTTCTCGTTATTAAAAACACAATGATTAAAAACAAAAAACTCAAAAAAAAAACAATGAAACGGTTCGTCCTGTCGACGCAAACCGATATTTTCCCGTATGAACATGGGGCAGGTATGCAAAGACAACCATCTCTCTTGAGCGACATTTTTTTCCTTCTGTTTGGGTGGCGCCTTGCGGTATCATCGGGATCACACCCCAGGCTTGCCTTCTTGTGTTATCTGTCAGCATTGCTCTGATAGCCATCGTTTTGGAGGCGAATCGAGGGTGGACCGCTGGCCGCCTTCGATAATAAGACGCAGGCGGCCCGGTGCGATATTTCTCAAATATTTTGTAAACATAAATTAAATCCAAATTGTTGCTGGCGTACTATCGGGAATCTGGACCCGTGCTAAGCATAGCTTGCTGCGCAGACTCCGACCCCTACACCCGACCGAACATTCCAGGTAGCGGTTAATTTTGTGGCGAGCTAACGAGCCGCCAACGGCGTGATACGACCGTGTGGCAGGCAGTCTGACCCTCTTTTGGCCATCTGCCAGCTGACCCGTAGGCCGAATATTGAGCGCCGGGACGACTCGAGCACGTCTGGCCAGGACGGGGAGACCAGAGCTCTACCAAGTGAACTACCGACCACGTTAACGGTGTGGTTTCTGACATGGGGGAGTGACCAGAGCGGCTTATATGGACACAAAAAAGTTTTCCGTTTAAAGGGTAAGTTAGTATGCTTCTGTATGAAAGTCTTGTGAATATTGATATTGTGTTGTTGATGATAATGATATCGTGATATTGAGCATTGTGAGCTTGTGAATATTGAACACTGCATTCACTCATTTTTTTTTTTACCTATCAGCCGATCTTTCCAAAGACTTAGGCATAGGTAACCAGGGTTAGGAAAATGGGGATCCATGAGCCATTACATCTGGGCTGGATAACCTTTACATCATTTCTTTTCAAAGAAATACCATGGAAAAATGATTGATCCCTGTCAACGGCTTTTAAACAGGGCTAGAAATATAATAGGACATTTACTTTGGTATTTGGCAAATCGAACTTGGTTGCCACTGTTCTTGATCCACTCAGAACTTTTGTCAATTTTCAGTTGCTGATCCGCGCAATTTGTATCAAATATGCAATGAGCATGGACAATGTTACAAGTGCTGTTTCTAAGAATATACTGAGTGGTGACAAATTCTGGCTGGTTTTAACTGGTTTTGAACGACTGTAACCACAGTTAAATATATAAACCGGCGAAAACCATTTAGCCGATTATAACCGGCTAAAAGCAGGTGGACCGGCTAAAATTAGTTACTGCCTGGTTTTACCAGCCCTGTAATAACAACACTAGATCTTTTTGAATATCCCATAATAACATGACGACATCCAAGTATAGCATGAATTCTTCTGACTTGTTTTTTCCTTTTTGATCACGTTTTTGATCCTTTTTTGATCCTTTTTCATTTGGCATCCTCATCCCAGGCTGACAGCGGTTTGCACTTTGCACTAGCAAAAACTGTTCCATTTCCAACCTTTCTAATCCGTCATTCTTTTTGCCTGATTTGTTTTCTGTCCCGAAATCTTGCCCCTGAAAATAAAGGCTTAGAAAAGCTTACACGTGCAGGCTTGGGATATTACTCAGACACATCATTTTGTGACCTATCAGCTAAATTAATTTGTGGATGGAAATTCAAAACGGTTTTGTTTGTTTCTTTGCGTGTTGGTTATTGGGGCTTAGGGGCGCACCGACTACAGGGTCATTAGGCTATTTGCGTGTTGGCATGGGTGTTGATTTATACCCTCTTGAAGGGGCACGCCTCCCCTAGTATGGGTCTGGACCCCTCCAAATATGATTTTGTCCCCCCGGCAGTTTTTCTGCCAGTTTTGGCATGGAAAAGGGAAACATTATGAAATTAATGAAAAAAACGCTATAATTACGAGCGAGGCCGGAAGCCGAATGAGACTTACGTCACCTAACAGAGGGAACAAAAATAGAACTGAACTGACTGGCCTGGGCATGACACTTTCAGGAGGGTAACAACTTTGCAATGGTCGCATGCTTAATCCTATTCCTGGCCGAGGCTGAATTTATCCCCCGGGTTGTTTGCTTCACCATTGTTTACACAGCTACACGAAATTTGTTCACTTTTTCTAGCTATTCTTCCTATGTATTGTAACAAAATTTCGTATTTCCATTTCGCTCAGGGCGGAGCCAGGAAACGTGTTTGGGAGGTACCTCAGGCCATTTTAGGCCTAGCTGAGGGTAAAAGGAAAATGGCTGTCAAAGATAGCGTTTTTAAGATAGAACTTGAAACGTTATGTGGGTCTATAGGAAAATAGTTCGCCAAGTACACAAATATAATTTTGTTAATCTGAGGTGACTTCGCAAGGTCAGGTCAAGGTCAAGAGTCAAAATTTAGTTTCAAAGTAATACTTTTGGCGCTATTTCTCCAAATACCAAACCCAGAACAAATATGACGTAGAAAGGTGCCTTCTACTTGTGTACCAAGTTTCAGTGTGATATCGGGTCGGCTCACGGAGCTATGATCTAAAATATCAGTGCGCTACCCTATATCACGACAGCCGCGAAATGGAATTTTAGAGATAGGGTGGTGACGAAATTTACACAAGATCACTCCGAGTGACTCTAAGGAAACTGGAACTTTTTTAACTTTTTTTAACTTTTCATTTAACATCAAAGGTAGTAAGCTGATCTAAAGAACATGTGACCTCGACAGTTCCCCTTTTCCATGTTTCTGGCACTGCCTATGTTAACATTAAATAAACAATGTAATACGATTTGTACTTCTTCAGCATAATATAATTAGTCAAAGCTAAAAGATGTTTTTAGTGTTTTTTGTAAATTCAGTTTCTGAAAAATTAACCTTCATCTTTAAAACCATGCGAGCGCCTATGAATTTACTCAAAATTTCAGATGCATGGACCAGTGATAAACGCCCATCGTGAGCTCTCGATTTATGCCAGTTTTATCCAGATCGGCTAACAAATAGCAGAACTATAACCAAGTCCAAAAATATTCCCTATTTTGGCCTTTTGTCTCCCCGTATTTACCCTTTTCTAGATTATGAAAACTTCTTATGACAATGTAGCTTACGTCACGACAAATTCATTGCCGCTTGATGCGATGAAATCGGATATGTAGTTCTTGAGATCTCAGGGGTTAGGGGGAGTACCTCCCTTGCCTGGAATCGGTTATACCATCTAGCCCTCCAGGAATATAGTTAAACCTGCAATGTTTCAGACACAAGATACTAAAATAGATCAATAAATATGTCTCTGTAGTGCGGAATTTCTAAAGGGAGAGTACATATGCAAGCAAGAACAAAGTAGGCCTCTTTCGTCATGCATATTACTGGCATATTACTGGTAGATAACAAATAGACAGAAAGTATACAACAAAGGATAAAAGGCGTAAAAACATTACAAAAGAGACAGTGACAGGTTATGTGGTCAAATAGGCACAGTGATAGTTTTCACAAACCATTATTTAAATGACTGTACCTGATCACAACCACTGCTATAGCCTTATATCTACGGGTGCCATGGACCCACACTGTCAAACTGGGCACCCATTATAGAGGACTGGGCAATCGGGAGTGTCTTGTTGTAGTCTTTGGGAGGGGCTTGAGCTTTACCCATGCTGATTTGAAGCATCTGAGCCCTGTCGATGTTTTCACATAACATATGGTGTGTTTTATTTTAAGCAGAAATGCAAAAAAGTGAAGAGCTCAAGAAATTGACGTCGGCCCAAATAAAGTGAGCTAAATCCATTGATAAACTCTTGTTTAGGGGAATATAGTCCGTCAATCCTCGGCTCCACAGTCATTTACAGAAGTCGACAACACTGTGTTACGCTGCAATGCATGAACTTCAGAATAATTACTCCCATAATAAAACATATCTAGGCCTTCCCTCCCCATACATCTTATTGGAGTCCACACTGGGGCCAGTTTCCTGGGACGGTATAATCGACACAGTAGTGTAATACTAGTACATAGGTCATAAATGTACTCCAGCAATATACACATGCAGATAGTTATGCAGTTGATTTTGTAATTTAAGTTGTCGTATCGATAACATTAAAATGGCACTCTAAAGGCATTTGAAATGAGCTATTCAATAACGTTTTTTTTTAAAGCGTGGAACCAAATTGAGACGTTATTAATCGTAAATTAAATTAATCTCATATCCCACGCGCGACTCATAACACGCTATTTGTTCAGCATTATGACTCTTTAAATAAGGGAATGTTTGTGCTGCTTTCTTGTTGCGGATCTCTACAATATGCATTGTCAGGCATCTTAGATAACGTTCATAACGTATGGGACTGGCCAATAATTGCTAGTGGACTATCCACGCACACTCCACTTAGCTCCGTTGCAGTATTTCGCAAATTAGTTCAACTCGGCCACGGACCGCGATCCCCTTCTTTCGGATCCAATCAAAATCGCATCAGTCCGGTCGGCGCTCAGAGCCATTGGCGCACCCGAGCTCACGTCGTCTCCCCGGCCAATCCGCTTAAACAGAACGACGTCGTCCGCAAGTCGAGTGTGAACGGAGATGTTGGCGGTTCGCGCTGGCAGACGACGTGTGAATCACACAGGTCGCCGCGTAAACGCGCCCACAGAGGCCAGACGGGACAGTCCGGAGCTGCTCACGAGGCGGGGCTTCACCACCGGGTAGGACGTCACGGTTTGGTTGAGGCAGCAGCCGGCCTGGTGGGAGGAGAAGGAACCCCCTGCGCGAGACGGGCCGGTCATGCTGTTCGATCTGACGGGTGACCGACGGTCCCGGGTCGGCGCCGGTCTGTGGTGCCGGTCGTCCTGAGACGTGGTCTCCGAGCAGGTGCTGTGACGCCGCTGCTGCGGTAAGCCTCGTTCTTCCTGGATATACTTCTGGGATCACAGCACGAGCTCGAATGTGAGGCCTGTTGGCCACATGACTGACGATTAACCCTATTCCCTGCAAAGGGAGGATGGGACTGAATCCGCCCGGTTCGGTTTTTGCTCGCCAGTTCTGGGGTTTTCAAATAAGCTTTTAAGAACCATGGCCACTTTTCCTTCCTATTCTTTCTATGTACTGTGCAAAAATTTCATTTCATTTTGGTCAGGGGAGGAACTAGGCCACGTTCTTGGAATGCACCTCAGGCCATTTTTGGCACTGCTGAGAGCAAATATGAAATGGCTTCTAAATACGGATTTATTTAAGACAGAACTTAAAACGCGATATGGGTGTATAGGTAAATAACTGTACCACACAAAAAGTAATATTTTGAATCTGAGGTAACTTAATATTGTCAGACCAAGGTCACAAGTAAAAATTTGGTTATATGTTAATATTTTTTACCCTTATTTTTGAAATACAAAATTCAAAGTACACATGACTAATAATACTGGTTTTCTACTTGTGTACCAAATTTCAGGCTGATATCAAGTCGAGTCACGGGGCTATGGCCTAAATTGTACGTTCGCTTACCGTATTTCTCGACGACCTCAAACATGAGTCTTAGAAACGTAACAAATTAAAATGGCTGGAAAAGTTTTCGGACACAATTGAATGAACCCATGGCCTATTTTATGTGACTCTGAGGTCATCTGAAGTCATTTAAGGTCAAAGGTCATAAGCTGACCTGATAAACATATGGCCTCGACAGTTCCCTTTTTCATGTCCCTAGCGCCACCTAAGCCATCAATTTACAAACAATGTCATACGATCTGTAGTTCTCAACTGTGACATGTATAGCAAAAAACATTTTTTACGTTAATTAAGTTAAAAAAGAAAAGATTCGTCGCATTTAAAAAAACTCTGTGTTTTCCTTTTTTTTCAAAACCCCTGTGTTCAACTTTTTTTTATTGGTCCGGGCGGACCGACAGAAAAAATTCCATCGATAAGCTTTCGTTTGATGTCCATTGCAGCAAATTCAGTCCATAAATAGCGAGCTTAAACAAGTCAAAAAATATTTCCCATTTTTACATTTTTGTCCCTCCCCCCGTATCCACGCCTTTTGAAACGTGGAAAATTTGCTTTTGCAAATAAATGTAGTTTCATTCATGGGAAATCGATTGTGGTTCGGTTGCAATGAAGTCGGATATGTAGTTCTCGAGATTTCGGGGGAGGGGGGGGGAGTGATGCGTACCCTCCCTCCTGCCGGGAATCGGCTAAACTATGCACAATTGAGACTGGTACAATGAAGAGTGCCAACTATGTTACTATGTGAGGTGCTTGGAGAAAATGCCGCTGTGTTCGCGTTTCTTTTGTCGTTTTTAGTTTACTTCATGGTTTATTTTCTTTCGCTGTTTTCCATTCCTACGAAGCACTTCTGCTGGAAGTTCATACATACGATTAATTTCAAACAGGCTTTGATGCTCGCAGAGAGGGTAGTTATAATGTAATGATCTTTCTACGTCCGTTGCAAACAGTTTCATTCCGTGGTTTGTACACATTTGAGTCTGAAAGTGACGCGTTGCAAGAGGAACAGTTCCATAAAGACGGTGACCAACGATAAGAAGCACCTCCATCTCGCTTCAGTTTCAGTTAAACATATGTCTTTAATCTGTCAAGCTGTGTTTCCTGTTTGGTGTTATTGGGCAGAAAGGAAAATTGCCAAGAGGAATTCAGGAAAGCATGATTTTTCGACATGATATCACAAGGAATCCTTTCCCCGTAGAAGCAGGAAAAACCCGGTCTAAAAAAAAGCATTGCTTCCTTTGGCTCACAGCCATTGCGCTTAACACCAGTTATCAACGCACAGCTAAACAGAAAGAAGATGACCTAGCGCACTTGAAATTTGTAAGGTCTGGGACATATTCAAAGCAGTGATATATTCGACCTAGCATGGGGCTCTCTATAGTTGTAACCATTCGTCCATGATGCGCCGATAAGTCTCGGTATGCAGAGGTTAATGCTAATATTCGCATTAAATATCACGTTAATCCACAGAAAATGGAAACAGTACACTGACACTCCAAACGAAGAATCATGCGGTCCTCTGCCATGAAACATTAGAACATTAGACACATGTCAGGAATGTTTAAGACATTAAAACATTCGTTTTGACAAAAAAATGGTCTGAAGGAGCTTCTGGGTCCATAATTACGAATAGGGCACGACTCTTTTTATGCCAACAGAAAAGGATTCAGGCTGGTTGCCGTTATCTAATTATTCCTCCTGTTCTAAACACATACCTAAAGCGACATACTAAAACGATCTCCATCCACAGTAAGCGAGTTCGTCTTTTGCTGGGACACGGCAAGATTTCACATGATCAGGTTGTGCTTTTAATGTCAATTTTCCTTACATCAAATCTTTGGATTAATCGTAAAGTATATGAATTTGTTATGTGAACATAATAATAGCAGAACAACCAACATTCGTGCTTCATTCACATCAGAAGAGCAAAAAATGCGCAACAAAGTTACGTCACTAACGATTTGAAGTTGATGCAGAGACACCTTCATAGTATCCCACGCTGATGACTCTGTTATAGGATCCCTGCTCATTTGAGCGCCCTCGGATATCAGCTGGATCACGTCCAACACTGAGTAGTGCTATCCGCTATGGCGAACTTGATTTAACCCTTTTCCCGTACCCATAACGCTTGGGCGTATTCCCGTATTGGGGGCTCATTCCCCCCCCCCGAATTTGTTACAGTTGCGATGTTTATGGGCCGATTTTGATGCAGCTGACATAAATCGGGAGTTTATCGATAGGACTTTTTCTATTGACTCATACGTTTGGAATTTTTAGAAAGCTGATGAGCGTTCAAAGAGCTTGGAAAATGAAAGATTTTTTTTTTCGTACTGAAATGACATTAACAATTAAGATATTTTGTTGTCCTCTACTAGTCATGTTGCACTTCAGAGTTGCAAGTCACATAACACTGTTTGTGTAATGGTGACATGGGCGGCGCCAGGGACAAGAAAAAGGGGAAATGCCGTGTTCGCATGTTGACCAGGTCAGCTTACGAACTATGGAACTTAAAATGACCTTAATTGACCCCATGGTTACATGGAATGACCCTGAGCCCATTTCATAGTATCTGAAAACGATTCCAATCAATTTTATTGACTACATTTCTAAAAGTCTCATTTATGGTCCCCGGAAAATATGGTACACTGGAAAAATTCAGGTCATAGTTCTGTGACCCGACCCCATATCCATTTGACACTTCGTACACAAGTAGAGGACAATGCGTCGAGTCGTAAAAATCCAGATCCCGTATTTAAAAAAAACTGCTCTGAAAATATTTACACGGAACCAAACTTTTACTTTTGATCTTGAGCTGATCTTGTAAAGTGACTTCAGGCCAACAGAATGTTTTGGGTATGTTTACCCGGTTATTTGGTTATTTACCTATACATTCATATAAAGGTTTAAGCTCTGTCTTAAAAACGCCATTTTTGGTGGCCATTTTCCTTTTACCTTCAGCAGTTTTAAAAATGGTCTGAGATACCGTGGCCTGGCTCCGCCCCTGGGCAAAATGAAATTATGGAAATTTGGCGTAGTACGTGAGAAAAATAGTTAGGAGAAAGGCACCAAGTTTCATGATTTGCTTCAAAAAACCCTGGAAATGGCGGTCAAAAACCGGAGGGGGGCTTCTGAAGCTCTCCCTTCCCCATACGGGAATAGGGGTAACCCGTGCTGTTGCGCCTCTGAATCTTCACTTCGCCACATGTATGCGTGATGGTGAACGTAAAGTCTACTGAGATAGTCATGCTCAACGCAGTAATTCCGTTATTAATAATATGGATGATGGCTATGTGTTAAGCCTGTATGCTGTTCACTCTTATCTTTTTTTAACCTGCAACGCTTTTGTCAGCTCTGGACGTGGTTGCTTGCATGCTCGGTACGGCGGAGTGTGATTTCTAGGGTAGCCAAGAGTCAAATTTCTAACAATTCAAGGCAGAACCTTGAAAATCAAGACCAGTGACGCATGCCTCCTCATGATCTGCATATTCTATTCATTTCATTTCTATTCCTCCGTAATTTATGCATGCTCCGTGAGATATGCAGTTTGCATTCCAAATTTCCGTCAAGGTATTCTGCAACACAACAACCGTTTTAACAACAGAACTGTTGTAACCCTATTTTACGCGGTGTATTTCGCTTGGAAACCACTCGAGAGGCTCATTCGGGCCCTCGAGATCGGCCGATTTACTGGATCACCGTATCAACGAAACACGGCTTAGACAAAAGCTCGTGATTGGAACTAACTTGTCACGTACGGAAAAGTAGCAAAATACATCAGTGGTGCCTTCAGAGGAGCAAAAAGGGGAGGAGGAGGAAATAAACGGCCCTCTGGCATACGATGCTGCAACCTTACTTTGATTTTATCAACTTTTCGACCGTGCGCCATGTGACTAGGTAGTACGTAGACGGTGCACCCATCAACGTAATGGAAACAATTTTTGGAACATGGCGGATTCATGATTTGCAGCATGGGGGAAGGATGGAGGCGTGCAGTTATCTACAAACTTTCCGGAACATCCACGTGTGGTGAGCGAAGCAAGCGAGACGTTTGGATGGCCGTACCGCAAGCTGTTGACTGGACTCTCGCACTGATGTGTTGGCGAAGTGTTCCGCTACGATAGCATTCCATGTTTTAGTGGTGTGGTTTTCACATGCTATCCCCGCATGGTCCCTCAGCAGACAATACATGGAACTAGGTTCCGTACGATGAGCACTGCTGGGCGACTTATACACACTATATATGCTGTCTGACATACGATCTCAGATGCACATGACTAATGGCGGACCGAAGAGCGCCTTGGCTTCAACCCATAAATCACACCAACTATTATATACAAATGAGCGCAGTCATGTAAAACAAAAGTATCTCATTTCATACGCTGGCGTCGCCATTGTTAACTGATATCGGTCAACTGTAAAGAACCGTTTCGAGGGCACAATTTCCAGAACAGCGGAAAACGGCCGAACATGTCTCCAAAAAACTACTCCTGGACTGATGACCGTACAAACTTAGTCTGAAACAGTCTGCTGAAAAGCAAGTTAGGGAACGTCACCAGGTTTCATAGTTCTACCTCAGACCGTTCAAACATGGCCGGAGAAAATGGTGAGATGGGCTTGCAGGAAAATTGGTGTAGACCATGTCAGTCAATCCTGGGTGAGGGCTTAATAGGCCCTCACCCAGAATAGCCTGACACTGTCTACACCGTTGTCGATTTGACCATTCAAGGCCGGAAGACAACAAACACTGTTTCCCATGTGGGACATTGGGCTCTGTCATTCATCTGTGTTGTAATGTGCCATTAAATCAACATAGCATTAGACGCTCTGGCCTCATGCTTATACAGTCACATCAGCTATGATTTAGACACTACTACACGCTATACAGATTATCAAGACGCACCCCTCCCCCCCCATTTTTGGTTGCTTCCTGGTATCACCATTGGTGCGTGTTTCTTGTTTTATTACGTTCGCAAGACAAAATAGATCGTAATGACTTCTGAGGTCATTTCAGTCGGTAACAGTTTCTAAAATTGCAAAAATGTACTATATTCAGTTCTCCGCTTTACAGTTTCTGGATGCGTCATTCAGAAGTGCAAGAATACTAGGACATGAGTTTTAGATCCTTGCGTTTTATCTCCCCAGATTTATGAGAGCCTTGTACTAATAATATGTAACCCAAGACGGACTGCTAATGATGCTATGAAACCCCATTTTGTGATTCCCGGCACCGCTGTTGGCCCGTTTTGGATTCCAAAGCACTCACAACTGTAGCTCAAGTTCCAAAGATTCGTCTGAGCTCTCTTGCAGGAAAATTGTGCGGTTAGTTCTGAGACAACTGCGAGCCGAATAAACGCCCTTCCTGAGGAAATTTAGCTGTGGAAAGGTCCCGGAATGTGGTTAAACAGAATATATTTATATTAATGTCATCATTGGTGACAGTAGGGTCCTCTAACTTGTCACGTTTCCACAGCGTTACAGGTAGGAAGTAAAATATGTGGAAAATAAAATCCGTCCAGCAGTTACTTTAATCTAGCAGTTACATATGGGGTATGAACCCACTACAAACGAATGCAGCGGATGTGACGGATATGGCGCTAAACTGTGACGGCGTACTTTCACAACGTGCAAAGTCAGTCCATCACATGGACACCATGTTCTCAGGTTTTGATAAAGTGTGGTAACATGGATGTGCTCAATCCCACTGTTTTTTTTGCCGGTATCTCACAGTCATCTTCCAAGCTCCACACAGCACACGATCCTGAGGTCCTAATGGCCGATCGAAACATGAGTTCGACTTTCTAAATGACTGCTCATTTTCCTGCCGGTATGTTTAATCACCGTTGGAGAAGTCTGTAAATGAATTTAGGGACCAGATGGTCTACGCGACGTCCAGCCGAGTTACAGCTATCAACGGTAGTCTGTGTGCGACACACTTTTCCAGGAGTTCCTGTGGACGCGCGTTGGTGATCTAGCGCCGGATCGTTCCAGGAGACCCAATGCTCTAGTGGTTTGCGTGCGACGTACTTCACGCGTATCGCTGTGATACTGACGACAGGGAGGGGGAGGATGTCTGCTAAACCTATGAGGCAGGACTGATCAGTAGCGAAGCCAGAACGGGGTCTTAGGGGTTAATTGACCATCCCCGTTATGCTCATAAGCTTTCAGGCATTGGCCGGTTATCGCAAATGATTTGTTTAAAGAACTTTTTTTTTAATTTTGCACTTTTCTCAAAATCTCCTGAAGTGTTGTTTGATACTACCAGTTTCTTCTTGTCTTTAAAAGATGGTAAGAGTAGTATGATATCTTTCTATTTTATCCATGAACCCCATTACGAAAATCCAGACCACTCTGTTAATCATCACCAGCATCAGGCAGACAACCGTGACGTTGTGTGGGGCGGGGTCGTCGCGTAACCGTTTGACCCGAGGTCGTGGAGGTGCGCCCCGCGCGGCGCCGCTGGCCGCCCGAACTGTTCCGCCGCCTGCTGAAGGGCGCCGTCTGTCCACGTCCACAGCTGCTGGCCGTCGGCACCGGCTGCCTGACGATGCTGGTTACCGGCTTCATGATGGCGTACCAGTCTCCGGCCAACCCGCAGCACGTGCTGTCATCTGGCGAGCGGCGTCAGAACCATCTGCTGGCCGTCGGTGAGTGCCGCGCCTCGGGGAAGCCCGGCTGCCAGGTCGCGTTGTACTCGGGGTGCCGATATTTAGTCCATCTATGACTCATTTTTTAGACATCACTGGTACTGCACTCGAACTAGTAACCATCGGTTTCAAAGCTCGAAAGCCATCATATGGATCGGAATGGGCCTAATTTACGTCAAACAAAGCCAAATCCAACTTCTTGTTAACGCCATCTCATCTGTTCGACACGGACTCATGAGATTAAATCGTTGCGCAACTCATTGAAAAGACTGGGAATACTTTTCCCAATAGGGAGTATTGACAGTTCGTCACGAGTACTATTTGCTGACAGGAGCTCAGCCAGGATTTCCAAAATGGAGGTGAAGGGTCGAAGCTTAGTTGGAACTGAAATCACACGAAACTCCCTGCTGGGGAGACAATGTGCAATAGGTTTTACTAAAAATTGCAGGCCTAAAGGGGGGGGGGGGCCCGGCCTTCCTGGCTGTGTCGGTCTTTGCCAACGACTTGCAGACACTATCCGATGCTTGCATATCTGTGAACTTTACGGATGATAAGGAAATTGTAGGGACCAAACAGTTTTTATACGTTATCAAATGACATTTCAGACGCAAAATGGTTGCAGTAAACTAAATTGCCCATCAATCAAATAAACTAAGCTAATTTCCTCGTAGTCTCCATTCGACCCAAACTGCATCTTTTTCCTGTTTTCCGGTGCCAGTAACACGTACGAAGAACTATAAATCATTAACACAATATAACTCCGAAATGATCAGTAACTTCTACAACAAGGCAGGAAGACTTCTGGGCAGCTCCAAACGGAACAAAACGACGGCCCACAAATGCCCGTAATGCGATTCTGCTTGACTGAATCGACGGCAGTGAGGCTCCAAATTTACACGTTTCATTTTTCCCATAACCCACTCTTTCCTCCCATAGCTCCTAAACGATCCGCACGGATTTTAAGAGCTTGGGAGCAGTACGAAAATGCATCGTCACCAAAACTTCCCGGACACCGGTATTTTTCACCGTGGATGGTTTACTTGCAGGCCGCGGGAATAGAAACCGCAGGAGCAGAATCGGCGTGCCAAACCCGGCAGTTGTCGGCTCCTTCCGGTGCCTGCTTGTGGCCGCTCGGTAAACTATGCTGAAGCAAACTAAAACCGGCATTTTCTTGATATGTCAGTTAAAAAAGCATATGAGACGAAACCTGGACAGCTAGTTTTATCGGCTAAAACGTACTGAGGTCAGCTACAGCATGCCTGCAATGTTCCTACCTCTGCAAAAGCGAAAACATTGCGGCCGTTCATTTATTGCGTGATGCATTTTTTTCGGTATTTTATTGACTGCTCACAATCATTTGGAACAGTACGTAACTGTCAGCAAAACTCTCGCTCCAAAACTGCGTAACGTCCAGTCAACAACCCTTCCCATGCTTGCTGTTTTGACATGTTAAATTGCACATCACTTATTTTAGTCCACTGGCGCCGACAAAGAAGACCTAGAGCTACGTGATTTGCTAGAGATGACTCTTGTTTTTTTTCGCTATAGCCGCTTTTATTTCTTGATACGACAGCATTATGTGGCGCTTGACCAGTCTCCACCTTCACCGTTGTAATGCTTTGTCAGGCAATGGCCAACTCCTCCGCCCACTCCCAGCGTGATATAATTTACGGACTATCCTATTTACAGTTCATCTATTTATGGGATGCAGGCTTTGAGGGTATTGACCCTGCAAGTGTCAGACCAACATGCAGGAATGCTGGATAGTTTATGGCAAAACAGTCTTAAAAAAGAAAACGACAAATACTCATGCAACTCATACATGCAACACTACATAACGGTGAGTTAAGGCCATTCCCTACCAGGCAACTGCCGGCACTGATGAGACAAATCCCATGTGGTGCCCAGCCGCCGCAAACCCGTCAAACCGGCCGATTACGGCTTCCCTCTGATTGGCGCAGTGACGTTGGGCAGTTCTCTCGTGAGAGCGCCTCCGGCAATCTTGCCCGGGGCGACGGGCGGCTTCCCCGTCCCTCCGCCAATCAGCTGACTCGCCGGCGGCGGCCGCCGGACGGAGGTCACGCGAGGGGCGCCGACGGCCGGAATGGATGGCGCCTCCTAAAGCGCGGGGCGCCCTCGGCGGCGGCACACGGCGCTGATTGCATCGCCGCTAAAACTCCGAGTGCGCCGTAAAGCCTGCGGACGGCGCCGACGTGCTCGGCCGCGGCGCCGGGCCGCCGTCGCCGCGCCCGGCCCGTGCCGCCGCGGCTTCACGCTCGGCCCGCTCGTTCGGCGCTGGACAATCGATGCGTCCGCCGGCCGACTGTTGACAGAGCCGCTTTATGAAGGCAATGCCGGCCGATCGGTGAGACACCAGCGGCGGCGGACAACATGGCTGAACGGTGGAGAATGCCGCCGCCGGCCGTGCAGAGGCGTTCTCTTTATTGGCGACGGTCGGTAGAGGTGCACGGTGGCAGGCGGTGCTCGGCGCCGTGGTGCCCACGTGGACCGGTCACAAAAGCACGTGCCCCGGAGGTCACACCACGTGGCCGGCCGCGACGAGGCCATATGGCGCCGGGGAAAAGGCCCGGTGACCAATATTGATCTCGCGGTGAGGACATGCCTGCTGCCTGGATTTACATGTTAACTGCGATGATGCAAACAAGGAAACTGACACATCTGGTGAGCGTTATTAAAGGGAATTTTCCACGTTAATCGATGGCGGTACCACGCATTCTGGAAAACGAAAGCAAACAACGTTTTCGATTCCTTTCGAAGCACGGACAGCAAGCATCGCAAACTGAAGTAACTTTCATTTTCGTATTTAGTTTACCCGTTTTATTGTCTACAAAGTTGGTGCTGACTTTGACATGCTGAGACCCAGAAATAATAATTACCGACAGGAACTAAAAAAACGAACATTCTGACGAGTGACGGAACACACCATTGCCTACATGTTCCCCTCAACAAATTTCGCAGAGGTCCCACTCCCACGCTGGACGCCCATCACGCATGCATGCATGCCCTGTCACCGCTGAAGGTGACGGCATTAGCAGCGTCGGTCATATCGCAGCCATGACGTCACGACTCATGGTCCGTGGACGCCGACTGTCTGGGACAGCTGTGTCGACAGGCAGTCGGCGGCGCTGGCGTTTCCTATGCCAATGGTCCGTCCGTTGTGACGTTCTTCTGTCTGCTGCACGGGTACAAGATGTATACTCGGTTTGTCTGCTGTGTCGTACGACGCTTGTTGTATTCCCCTGCCGTCTGCCTGTTGGCTGTCTGCTCCATTGTTTCGCCTCCTGTCCGCCGGCCGTCTGCCGCGTGCCCGTTACGTCGTTCTGCCGTCTGCCCGCAGGCTGCCTACTCGGCTCGCTGGTCGGCGGCGTGCTGCTGCTGGCCGGCCGGCGGCGGCCGCTGCTGGCCGCCTGCCTGGCCGACGCCGTCGTGTGGACGCTGCCCATCTTCTCGGGAGACCCGTGGTTGGCGTACACGGCTGAGATCCTCACGGGCCTGGTCAGCTGCGCCGCCATCCTGCTCGTGCTCGTCTACGTGGCCGAGGTGAGCGTGGCCGAGTGCCGTGGCGGCTTCCTGGTGGCCGCGCTCGCCTGCTTCGACGCCGGCGTGCTGCTGTGCCTGCTGCTGGCCGAGGCGCTGGGCCGGCGCCACCTGGCGGTGGTCGGGCTGTGCCTGCTGCTGCCGCTGTTCGCCGCGCTGCTGCTGGCCGCGCCGGAGTCGCCGCGCTTCGTCGCCGCCGCCGGCAACAAGGTGGGCGCCGAGATCAACCTGCGCCTGCTGCGCGGGCTCGACCACTACAGCGAGAGCGAGCTCAACCTCGTGCTCACCAACCTGGACGCGGGCGGCGGGCTGGGCTCCGGCTGGCTGCGCGCGCACGCGCGGCGGCCGGCGCTGCGCGCGCTGCTGGTGGCCGGCGGGCTGACGTTCCTGGTGCCGCACTGCGGCTTCAGCACGGTCACCTCCTTCGCCGTCGGCCTCGTGGTGGAGCACGGCGCGCGCATCCAGCGCACGGCGCTCTTCTGCGTGACGCTCATCAAGATCGCGGCCACGGCGGCGGCCGTGCTGCTGGCAGACCGGTTCGGCCGGCGCGTGCCGCTGCTGCTGGCCGCCGCGCTGCAGGCGCTGGCGCTGATGGCGCTGGCGCTGTGCGCGCTGCTGCTGAGCCCCGAGCAGGTGTACGGGCGCGCGGGCACGGCGCTGCTGCTGCTCCTCGTCGGCCTGTTCGTCATCGGCGCCGGCGTCGGCATGAGCACGCTGCCCTGGGTGCTGGTGGCCGAGGTGTTTCCGCAGCGGAGCCGCGCCGTCGGCCCGGCGCTCAGCAGCGTTGCCTACTGGGCCGGCGACCTGGTGTCGGCCTGGCTCAGCATCTGGGTGCAGGAGGCTCTCGGTGCCAGCGGCGTGCTCTGGCTGCACTTCCTCTTCACCACGGTCGCCTACATCTTCGTCTTCTTCGTCGTGCCGGAGACCAAGGAGAAGGCGCTGGAGGAGATCGAGGTGTACTTCACCGAGAAGACCAGCAAAAAGCCGAAGTCGCGCGTACCGTCCGTTTTGATAACCAGACTCTGAGCAGTGTTTGTAGTTTAAGCTCTGTCCGTTGCGATCGTAGAAATATATTTACACTACTGTGCAACAGTTTTGTGTCCAGTGACGGCCTGCATTCAGACAGAGATTCGGTGCCCGATTGGGCCCACGGACGAGGTCCCTGTACCCACCTGGATTCAGGGACGGGGTGACAATTCTCAGCTACGCTTATGGGCGGGGTCTCAATTTGCACCTGGGTTCAGGGGCGAGGTATCGATCTTCACCTGGTCTTGATTCCCACCTTGCTCTCAAGCATCAGTCTCCGCCAACCTCG
This sequence comes from Capitulum mitella, assembly GCA_030062745.1. Lineage (NCBI taxonomy): Eukaryota > Metazoa > Arthropoda > Thecostraca > Pollicipedomorpha > Pollicipedidae > Capitulum > Capitulum mitella. Next base: position 28,414,892 of record CP099844.1, read on the forward strand.
AGACGAGCGCCGAGATCGACCGGCCCCCACGGCGATCCTCGGCGCTGCTCAGCGGGGGGGGGCAGAAATAGCGGGCGCGGGACCGGGTCGCCGTTAGAGAGTTGTATTGACCGACCTGGACGGATGCGCGGGAACCGACCTGGACCTGGACCGGTGCGCCGGGAGCCTGACCTGCTCCGACCCGGGCAGCCGGCAACAAAGGTGCGAGAGTCGCCCTGGCCTTCGCAGGTGGGACTTCCCCAACACCCACGGCACCAGCGGCTCCGGCTGGTGGGATACTTCACCGCAGAAGCCGTAGGCTCCTCAGATTTGTGTTCGGTTTATTGCGTCCTGAGAACGGTTGTTCCCTCTTCACAACGTTTTAGATCACTCTGTGTAACTCAGCTATCATTGAGGCCACGGAGAGGGAAAAAGAACCCTTTATGTAACGCTGGAGCAAGACCTCGTGGTAGTTTTCAATGCATAACGAGGGCAACCAGCCATCGAAGTTTGTCTTCAGTACATCGGATCATGCACCGGTCCTAAGAAGTCGAAAGATGTAAGAAAGGTCGCTGCACCATCCCACTTTTTCGAATAGAACGCGGGCTGCGCAAACTCTCCGCTTCCATTGTTATGAGACATCTTCAAAACGCCAACTGGGTTGGTTAGAAAATGTGAAAGCGTAGCAGCCGATAATAGATAACGCAATTTTTTCTACCCCAGTGCAGACGCTTTTGTCATGTTTGTTCTGCGTATTATTAAGGTGTTTGATTCTGTACCAGATCAAACTAAAACAAATTGCAAACCTTATAATACTGCTGAAGGAAGTGGAGCAGAGTTGTAAACGTTTTATCAAACCTTAAAAAGGCCTCCCCATTTCGCCTCACCTTTAGAAATAATGTGATCCGAGCCACGATATTATAAAATCTCAGGTTTCACTTGCGTCAGAAGTCTTGGGTTTAGAGGCAACCCTTGTAATGTCTTACACATCAAAAACAGTCAAGTCTGCAGAAAAAAATAAGCCAGATCTTTACCATATAGCCATATCCATAACCAGCAGGCAGAAAACCAGACCACGAAACCGAACAGCAATAACACGATAGGGAGGGTAATATGTCAGGCCTGGACCAGTTAAGGCCAGTTTTTTTTTTTTTTATTTTTTTTTTTTTTTTTTTTTTATCCCCTATAAAATTTTCCATAAACTAAAACCAACTTATAACACACTCACGTTTTTCATGAAAGATGACTTCTCATTGGCTGATATTTATACAATTCTAGGCTGAATTAAAAATTCAGCAATCAGAAGCGTCTTACATAAAATCATCACGCATTGTTTACTTCCGCATTCTAGCGTTCTTATTTCTAAAGTTATTCACATTTTTCTGATTTATAGTATTTATTTACGTAATTTACCCTTTCTTTGACCAATTATGGGCCAGAAGTCACAACAGAGAGCAGATAGAAAGAGAAAAAGAACTTTCCATGGCAACAGATACACGAAGAAGACTAAACATGACGATGAATCTGCAGAAAAATCAAGTTCGTCTGAGGCGAAATTGGGACCCGAGTTGGCAAAGTCGAGTGAGACTTCAAGTTCTACTTGTGATGACATTTCTGGGTACAGATTTATTGATGTTACTCAGTTTCTTTCATTTGTGAATGGATTCCCTTGTTGTGAATGTAAAGAGATCAAGGATATAGAGCGTCAGAGAAACTTACTGGTGTTTCGAGCAAGATCACCTGGAGTGTAATCATTGTGGGTATACCAGAACATTTTCTTCATCTCCTTTAGATGATAACATAAACATTAAACTGTCTGTATCCATGTACAGCATGGAAGAATCAGACCCATACTAGTAAATTTCTTGCTTCAATGGATATGCCAGGGACTGTGACGAAAACCATGTGGCATCGCTATAAAAAAAGATTCATGATGCCACAAAGTCTGTTGGAATAGAGAATATGGAAGAGGTGGGGAAGGAGTTACATAATCATATCAGAGGTAAAGACCCTGTGAAAGAAGCCACTGTTTCCTGCGACAATACCTGGCAACGAAGAGGATTCCAGAGTAGGAATGGAGTATCAACTGTGTTGACTGTTCACCCTGACTTAGGCAAAGGTTATGACACTTGTACCCTCAGTTCGTACTGTAGTTTGTGCCAAACTAAGAAGAAGATGCTTAACAAGACTACTTTGAAGCTTGGCATAAGGAGCATGGAAATCAGTGTGAACAGAACTATTCTGGGACTTGGGATCTATGGAACCAACTGGTGTGTTGAAAATTTTGAAAGATCCGTCTTGCAGCATAAATTGCAGTATACTGGATATCTGGGAGATGGAGACTCCAAAAGCTTTTCTCATGTCTCAAAGTCTGATGTGTATCCAGGTCATGCCATAGAAAACTAGAATGCTGTGGCCATATCCAAAAAGAATGGGTAAACAACTAATGGACAAAGTCAAGGCTTGTAAAGGGAAGACATACAAGGAAGATGGCAAATCATTTACTGGCATTGGAGGAACAAAAAGGCTTACATCAGAATGTATAAAAAATCTTCAGGGACATTATGGTGCAGCCATCAGAAATAATACTGGAAACCTGGCTGGTATGAAGAAGGATATCATGGCGATATGGCGTATCGAGGCAAGGACCATTCCACCTGTAAAGACTGGTGTCCTTATGTGAAAAATGTGATCTAGATAAAGCCAATAGAAATGCCCTACCAAAATTTGTGCTGGTTGAAATACAACCTGTGTTTGAGAAGCTGAGTTCTGATGAACTCCTGTCAAAATGTTTACATGGTGGGACCCAAAATCCCAATGATCTTACCATTCAATGATTTGGGCTAGGTGCCCAAAGACTGGATTTGTGGGCAGGAAAAGATTAGAAATAGCAGTTTATGACTCCTTAATTGTGTTCAACTCTGGAGAGTGTGCCGTTTTCCTGTCTTTCAGAAGCTTGGTCTTAGAATTGGTAAATATGTCAAAGTCGGCTTTCAACAGATAGACATTGATCGTGTTAAAAAATCTTTGATCCATGCAGATCCTACTTTCAAAAAACTAGACAAAAGAAAAGACAATCAGCAGCCCAAGAAGTGTCTAAAGATGACTCTTATGTACCTGGAGGCCATTGAAACATGTACTTTATTAGTAATAGCCCTAAGATTCTTATTTTTTAATATTTCTCAAAAACTGTTTTTTGCATCATTGCCTGATTTTCATGTCAGGATATCTCAGCTTCCAGAATAGATATTATCTTCAAATTTTCACAGTAGATCTATGTATATGTGTTTTAGTTTGCATGCTAAAATTATTCGAATTGGTCGTATAATCAGCGAGCTAGGCATGTTTTCGTCCATGGAAGGTGCAGAATTTGAGAGTTTTTTTTGTGTTTTTGTAAAAATTGTGTTAAAAATTTTGTATGGTTCCATTTCGGACCATTTTAGTACAGAATGTGTATATTGTAGTTTTGGATGATAATACAAAGTTTCATGAATTTATCTGAAGTGGTTTTTTTTTAATCGTGACATAAGTGAGATATTGAAAAATATGCGCCATTTTGGATCACGTGACCGGTGGTTCTCAGAAGTCGGAAAAAATGCATCGGATTGGTTATTTAGATATATCTTGATGATAAACTAACTTGCAGATTTAAAGAAATCGGTTAATAAGAAAAATAAAAATTTTGGTTTACCCTGACCTTAAGGACGGCTCGCTGACCACCAGACTAACACGATTCCCTGATTAACCGCAGACGACCAGCTCCTCGAGACTAACTCATCCAAAGTGCTCCCGCACGCTCCGTGAGTTCCCGGAACTTGCATCGTCACGAGCCCGGAACGCCCAGCCCGGCGAAATACCGGCTGGACGTTCTCCTGGGGTCGCCGCTGCACGCGACGATCGCTGAGCCGCGGACAGGTCGTTCAGGGGTTCTCGGGCTCCCAAAATCAAAACTTCTTCGGGTGCTGTGACGCTTTTAAAGTGTAGCAAAGCCTGGCCTGCTGGCCGTTGTCACCAGGTGACGCAGTCAACCAAAGAAGTTTAAAACAGTTATGATCCCATCGCAAGTCGGTTTCTTTGCCGACAGCTGTGCGTCGGTTGTTTCCATGACTTGTTGCTTCATCCTGTAAAAGTGTGCTGGAAAGCAGCTGTGATCCACGGTGGCCCCCAGAGCTCTGTCCCTCCATTATTTCAACCACAGCTCGACAGCCATCGCTCCAAACAACCCAGTAAAAGAGCCGAAGCAGCGAGATGACCATGGCTGAGGCTATGCGGCTCGCCGCAGCCGTACTGCGGGATCGTGGCTAGAGGACTGCCGTGCAGCGTGGTGAACACCGGCGTTTACGCGCTAAATTATCCACAAATTGGCTAGAAAAAAGTTTTAGAGTCAGCTCATGTCAGCCTTGTGAAACGCTTTTCTGGGCGGTAAGCTGGCTTGTCATGATGTAATACAGGGCGAACCCGGATAGAGGAAAAATGAACGTGGATTCTATTGTTCAGGGGCGTTTTTAAAGTTTCTCATCATTAAGTGAAGGAGCGAGAATGTTGTTCCATTCCGAAACAGATCTACGGTCTTTCCTAGTAGGACTAGACTGGAGATTTTTTTCGGAATTAATTTATCTGTATACAGTTGAGCGTCACCGCCCATAAATATATTTTCAGCGAAATTTAACCGTTTTTTGGTCAATAATCCCGAATCATTCTGCGAACTTAGTTCAAAGTTCGGTCTTGTCCTTCTTTCATATGCAGAAAGGGAGAAACTCCATATCATCCCATTATTTTCCTCAACACGTAGATCAAACGAATGCTGTTTTGATGCTCGTAAGATGATGAAAATCTACTTAAACCCTTGTTTCTTGTAAAGGAATCTTTACGTAACAGAACAGCGTTTGCAACAGAAATCACCAGACCAAGTAGCTGTAGTCCACTGAAACAAAACAGTTTACTAGCGACTTCACAGGCCAACCAGCTTTACAGACCGAGAATCTGTTACGGAAACGTGTCCCAAGTGCGTGGAATACGCAACTTATGTGAACCTTTACGCTAAAGAAAAAAGCAATCGGGCCTGTTTGAACTCAGATTCAATCATGAGGTACGAGAGCTTCATAGCATATATCAGCAAAGGCAAGATTAACATAAATCTGACGTCGTCAGCAGTAATCAATGCGGGTGCACATGTAACCACGGTTACATAAACACCATAAATGTCATTAGTGGCACGAGTCCTGAGCTACTTATATTTGCACCAATCATGCATGGGGACAGCAACAAAAGCCACGGTGACTGCATATTCCAGAACGACGTGGGGTTCCACGCATTTTTTTTGCTCGTAAACAATTTACATTATGCATAGCTTTCAGGCCTCCGTCAAAAGAAAGGTCCATATTCGCCTCAGTTGATTATGGTTTGTTCTTCGATTGCAAATTCAAAATCCTGGACAAGAGCATTGTCTATTACGTTGCATTCAGCGCTCCGGGTTAAGGCAAAGGCCCAGTATTCGTCGCGCTCGTCAACCATTTTACGGCCGTAAAATGGGTGGGAAATGGATGGAAAACGGAGTAAAATGAAACACTTAAAGTCGAAATTTCAGGGACTCCCGAACAGGTACGAAAGAAATTATTGGCAAAGGGATTGGTTTTAGTCGTTTTTCAAGCTTTTTAAAATGAACGAGACCGTGTGCAATCAAATAAGCGAATCTTTTGATAATACATTTTGCTATCCGTAACGGAGATATGCAGTGCAGAAAACAACTGCTGACCAGTAACGCGTTTTTCCTATACAAAAAAAAACATGCTGGTTCGTTGCCTTTCCGAGATAGAAGTAATGGTTTTCATTCACAGCCTGCGTTTTTTATATGCGTTTTGAATAGAAATTTATGTTTCATTCCGAGTACATTATAATAATTTGGATGGGGAATATCTGTTGGACAGAAAATATTCCTCGTCGTTGGAGCTCTGTTTTAGCACACCATTGATTTAATTGCCGCATATCAAACTACATAGCGCGAGAAGGATATGCCGACATTAGGTGCTAAAGTTATTGGACAGTTTCGGTTTACGAATCTCGAGAGAGCATTGATGTCTTCTATGTTATTGGATGATCTCTGCAAGACACCATAGATTTTTTGTATTCTTCTACCAAATTACCAACTTCCAAAAGCCTATCAAACCGACAAGCGTCTAGCGATAGCTGTCATGGCATGATGATCATGGACACAGTCACATTATATATAGCAATATATATTTGTATATACATATATATATACATATATATACATCAGGTATGTTTAGGGCTTCGGTGGGGTATTTTGATAGCGAAAGATCCCGCCGGCTTCTGGCATCTCACAGAAGGATTCACAGTTTCATGGAAAGCAGAAACATAGAACTGTTTGAGGAAGCTTTTGGCGGCCAGAGCAGGGAAATCATAGCCGACTTTTCCGTGTCAGAACTTCCCGGTGCACACCGCGCTCGTTAAGTAATTTACCAGTTTTATGGCCGTAAAACGGGCGGCAGGCGCGACGTACATTGGACCATACCAAAAACACCGAACAGTTTTGAAGCATTCCCCTGTGTACGAAGATTCTTGACCAAGGAGGCATAATTCAAGAGATATTTGCGAATTACATCTCAGCATCTGAGCAAGTAAGGAAGCATTCAGCAGTCTTGTTTCCAATTGAGGTGAGGTGTGAAAAACTGTCGAATTGTGATGAATTGCAATGGAGGAAGGTGGAGCAGGCGGAAGACGTCGTGAGGCTGGAAAAGATAGGAATGAAGCGGCAGAAGAAGCGATGGTGGTGAAAAGACCAAGAGTTTTTCGGCCGCAGACGAACACGGGTGATGCTCTGTCGCCAGAGAAATTGAGATGATCATGCTGCTTTACCGACATTGCCACCAAGTGATGCCCCGTTTATGTTAAAATGCTATCATAAGAGGCTATGATAAAAGGCTATCAGTGCACACGATAACAGTGCAGGGACGGGGCGAGTAACCCACACATCGCTTAGTCCAGGGCCCTAAAATCCTTTATAAAATGGAAAATTGTAGGATTTCATTAACCCTATTCCCGGCGGGCTAGACGGTATGGTCCATTCCCCGCAGGGGGGGGGGGGGGCGGATTCGGCCACCCCTGAGATCTCGAGAACTACACATCCGATTTAATCGCAACAAACGGCAATCGATTTGCATGACGTAAACTACACTTTGAAAAAAAGAAATTTTCCAAATTTTGAAAGGGGCGGATATAGGGGGGGAAATCTCAAAATGGGGGTACTTTTGGACTTCCTATAACTCCGTTGTTCACGAACCGATTTCGATGAAATCGCCATGAATCGAGATATTATAGATGGAGCTTTTAAAATTGGTACAAACATTTGAAATTTTGGGGAAATTCATGGGCCTTCACAGGGTTTTAAAAATAGGAGTATTAGTTTTTTAACAACTCAATGAACAAAAATGGCAAAAGCGCTTTTTTGGCTTCTGCTACTCATGGTATGCTAAAAAAAACACAAATCGTATAACAATGTTTGTAAAATGTTAGCATAAACGGTGTCAGGGACATGAAAAAAGGGGAACTGCCATGGTCATATGCTCCTAAGATCAACTTGTGATCTTTGACCTTAAATGACCTTCAGTGACCTTGGAGTCACTTGGAATGATCTCGCGTGCATTTAGTTTTATCTGTAAACCTTTTCAGTCATTTGAATTTACTCTATTTCAAGAATTCCATTTTACGGCTATTGTGATATAGGATATGCGCACTGACGTTTTAGGTCACAGCTCCGTGACCCGACCTGATATCAGACTGAAACTTAATACACAATTAGAGAGCACCCTTCTACGTCACATTGGTTCCGGGTGTGACATTTAGAAAAATGGCGATGAAATTATTGCTATAAAACCAAATTCTGACTTTTGACCTTGACCTGACCTCGTAAAGTGATCTCAAATAAACAAAATTGTGTTTGCACGTTGCGCTACTATTTAGCTATACATCCATATAAAGTTTTAAGGTCTATCTTTAAAACGCTAGTTTTGGCAGTCATTTTCCTTTTACCCTGAACAGGACCAAAAATGGCCTGAGGTGCCTCCCAAAAACGTTGCCTGGCCCCGCCCCGAGCAAAAGAGAATTTCGAAATTTTGTCACAGTACGTAGAAAGAATACCTAGGAAAGTGACCAAGTTTCGTGAAGCTACGTCAAAACCCTGGAATTGGCAAGCAGAAAACCCGAGTGGGTGCGGATTCACCCCCCCCCCCCCTGCCGGGAATATGGTTAAAAGACAGGGAGCTGGTCAATTTCACAGGCTTTTTCTGCTATTCGGTGCCACATTTCCCGTGCTGCCTGCGACTGAACTGTATGCCACGAACGCGCTGTTGTTGTGAACAACTTTCGCCGTTAGCGCCAGAGATAGCAAGTAGTTTCATGCGTCCGCTGACAAAAGGTTACATCTCGTTGTAATCTATTAACATGGGTGGAGAATTGTTTTGAAAGTTGGTGCAGCAAAAGTTCCCCGGCCAGTCCCATATACTCAGCTGTTGCCTCCCCCGTCATTATTTCCTCGCCGGATTTTAACTACTTCATTTTCGATTTTGATAACAATGATTTAGAAAAAAATTGTTGTTTTCCGCCAGTTGCAGGTTTACACCGCAGGACTGTGTCATCCAGCAGTGAAGAGTGCAGCGAGCTTATCGGTACAGACTGCATACTCTTCACATACCGTGCTGCGTGCAGACGCATGGACCGCTGCTCTTAACGCCAGTTATTGAAAAGCTCACATTTTCGGCAACCTTTCTTCCGATGCAAGGAACACCCGGCGAAGCTGGTACGCTTAAGTAACGTTAATGTACATGTGGCCTGCTGTCTAGTACCGGCTGAGAAGTCGACATATATTCGACAGCGTCATGAAAATCTCACACCATTTAGAGATAATTATACCGCATGACACTTCGAATATGATTCCACCAGGCTCGTGATGACATGGTGTGTGTTAATCTCTTAGATTTGCAAGCAATATGCATGAGTTGAGCCCATTTTCCATTGACACTAAGTCAATGACATCGAGTTGTATGCACCTTGGCGTAAATTATGGGATGATTTCAAAAACTTATCGCATATTGTCACGGAGTAATGCACTTCAGAAGATCGTATCTGGCAACAAATCTGAAACGACAGTCATAGTTTGGTGACGAGGAGCATCCAGATCCAGCATGTTTAACGGACGCCAGCAATGCACATACAGATTATAATGATGCTACATTCGACCATTAGAATCTACAAAACACAAACGCTCATACAGAGAAAATACGTTCATTTCCAGTACACCAAGTAGTGCCCAGAGCGATGGTCCAGGACATTTACGCAACTTCCGGTCGCTTAACAAACGCCTTCAAATGATCCGCAATAATGGACGGGAGAGCAACTTTTGTATATCATACATTTTGAACCAAGCTCCGAAATCCCGACTGCATCTCATTCCAAAAGACCCGCAATGCGCCACTACCTGCGTGTGCCAATTCATGCCAACATCCATTACGACAAAATGTACCTAGGGATTGTCACACTTCTTCGCGACGACGGCTAATGGGAGCTAAGCGTAATTATGAAGACTTTTTCCTAAACAAACTCAAATCTTCCCCGAGATCGCAAACCAATTTCAGCATTAACAGGACCAAATGGCAGCTTATACATTGCAGCGCAATGACAGTGCCTATTGTTCCGACAGCTCCGCTTCCAGTCACGAATGCGAATGAAACGAGGATTAATAGGACGTCTGCGCAGCGCCGAACTGACCAGCCGACATCTGCCGGACACCGGTCGGCTCAGCTGTAATCGCCAGACCTGTGCCGAGCGCTGGCTCATAAACTACCTCCCGGACCTAGGCTGCAAGGTTTTACACAGAAAGCGAATCATTCTGAGTGCATTACACCGACATATCATTTCAGCACGCGTAAGCCTAAGACTTTTGGACGGAATGCAAGCAGACTTTAGATCCCCCAGATCCTAGAGAAGACGCCGGACATTTCAGTCAAGACTGGCAACTCTGTAACATTCCCGACGGTTCTGGGAATAGCGCGACTGCTTCGTTGGCCTCCTTGACACCAGTGGCGTCAGTCTCAGGGAAATGTTTAATCCGGTTCACGATTCATGACGGGACATCCGTAGCCATCATTCCATTGTACATCAGTAGGAACACGAAGAAAAGGGGCAAGTATCACGCAGACTACTCATGCTTTACTTCCCTTCACACCGCGGCCACGCGAGGGTTCGGAGTGGGTATTTGCAATAGGCAGACGAGCCCGAGCTTCGACGACGTCCAATCACACGCGACCTCTCTCTCCCGCCAGCGGAGTAGAGCCACAGCTCTACCTAAAACTCAAAGCCATTGCTTCACACGGGTTCGTGGCCGATGAAACTACCCACTAGTGTTGTCATGTCTTGTGTCTGCAGCTCCGCAGGGTATGCGGCACACATGGCCGCGTCGCTCAGTCGCTGCTGACGCAGGGCGGTGCGGAGCCTCGTTTTGACGGACGCAGCCGCGAAAAGCTACGCGTTGTAGGTGCCGTCGGAAAGTTTTTCGGCAGCGGGACGACCTCCATCAGCACGACCCAGGCGCTCGTGTTGCAGACAGGTCAGAAGCAGACGGCGGGTGACTGAGTAGTTTTGCACTGTTTCCACATGATTAGTCAGGCGTTCCGTGCTGAGGTCGCAGAGCGCCGCTGTGATGCCCGATAAGCGTCGGTGGTCGGCTGACACCAGCCCCAGCTCGGCGTCTTCCAGTACGGCGGAGACTGGGTTGGCCCCAAGCCGTTTGTCCAGCGACAAGCACGCAACGTCCACACCGGCATTAGATTGCTTCGGGCTCCGTTGTACATTTACGCGGTTGTCTGTAGCTGGAGGTGATACGTGGGTACCTACCCCTAGTCAAAGTTAGCTCGAGAGGTACCTGACTGCTTTGGGGCCTCATTGCGCGTTTGGGACAGAAGCACCCTGAAAGGAACTGGACTACAGTTCTCTGTAGTCCATAATCCGTATGTTTCTGCTGAGTAACTTGTTTCTGATTTTGTACTTCATAATTTTGCCAAAAAGGAGAATATAGGGTGCGGATAGATCCATACCCGACCCAATTTTGGAAAAAATCACTTAAAAGTTGGTGCGGCATGCCACACAAACTTTAGAAGTTGGTGTGCCGGAGGCATTTCCCACCCATGTCTGTGAATGCCCAAGACCAAGGCCGGTAAGTCGAGCAATTAAGGACTTTGCCTGCTCCAAACCTTTGGCTGATCTTGGGCAATTATGATTCCCATCATCAGTCGTGGATGATCACGCTCGCCTCAGTGTCCTCTGCCCGGGTGGCGCACAAACGACGGCCGTGAAACCGCATACTGCCCGTGCCGTAACTTGACTGAGGTGTTTACGCTGGTGGCTGGGGGGTAAGTGCGGCTATAGTGAAACGAGCCCCTGGGGCACGTTTCACAGGAGAAATATACTCTGCTCCGATGGCGTAAGCCCACCACTTTGTCTTACGCAGTATTTCATTTCACGGCGTGACACCCAGGTGTAAGTACGCCATTCAAACTGCGCCACTGCAGGATGGTTTCGTTACGGCACTAATGGGGTACCTGCGACAGTTCTGCTGCGTGTGAATAGCAAGCCAACTGCTGTCCGTCGGACACGTCCGTTTGGAAAGTACGCACGTCTTCGCGGCAAAGTTCTACGCGCGCTGAGTTTGGGAGCAGAATCAGGAGTAATCGGAGTGAACTGTCAGAGTTGTCGAGGTCTGTTTGTACTGTAACTGAGGAGGGCGGAGCCGGCGGAGGACGTTGTGAGGTCGGAGAAGATAGAAATGGAGTGACAGAAGGCGCGATGGTGGTAAGAAGACCGAGACTTTGTCAGCCACGGACGAACTTGGCTGATGATCAGTCACCAGAGATATTTAGGTGAGCATGCTACTTTACTGACGTTGCCTGATACTTTGATACCCTGATACCCCTGACGACCCTGATACCCGGCACCCCGTGTGCCTGAAATACCGCAACGCCCAGCCTAACATTTCCCCGGTAGTTAACCCTATTCCCGGAGGGCTAGACGGTATGGCCGATTCCCGGCAGGGGGGCGGATTCGGCCCCCCCGAGATCTCGAGAACTACTCGTCCGATTTCATCGCAACAAACGGCAATCGATTTGGCGTGACGTGAACTGCATTTTTATAAAAAGAAATTTTCAAAATTTTGAAATGTGTTGATGCAGAAGAGCAAAAATGTCAAAATGGGGGCACTTTCGGACTTCTTATAACTCCGTTGTTTATCGACCGATTTCAATGAAACTGGCATGAATCGAGAGATTATGGACAGGGCTTTTACCATTGGTGCACAAATATGAAATTTGGGGAAAATTCATGGGCGTTCACAGGGTTTAAAAAATAGGAGGATTAGTTTTCTAACAAATGAATGAACAAAAGAGGCAAACACACTTTTTTGGCTTCTGCTAGTCGTGTTATGCTAAAGAAGTACAAATCGTATTACAATGTTTGCATAATGTTAGCATAGGCGGTGCCAGGGACATGAAAAAGGGGAACTGTCATGGTCACACGTTCTTCAGATCAACTTGTGACCTTTGACCTTAAATGAACTCCAGTGACCTTGAGGTCACTTGGAATGATGTCGTGCGCATTCAGTATTATCGGTAAACGTTTTTAATCATTGGAATTCACTCTATTTCAAAAATTTCATTTTATGGCTATTGCAATATAGGGTAAGTTCAATGACATTTTAGATCATAGCTCCGTGACCCGACCTGATATCAAGCTAAAACTTGGTACAAAGGTAGAGGGCACCCTTCTACGTCATATGTATTCCGGGTTTTGGCATTTAAAAAAACGGCGCCGAAATTATTGCAAAAAAAAAATTTTGACTTTTGACCTTGACCTGATCTTGTAAAGTGACCTCAGATGAACAAAATTACATCTGCACATTGCCCAACTATTTAGCTATACATCCATATAAAGTTTTAAGTTCTGTCTTAAAAAATCTGTTTTTAGCAGGCATTTTCCTTTTACCCTCAACATAGCCAAAAATGGCCTGAGGTGCCTCCCAAAATCGTTGCCTGGCTCCGCCCCTGAGCAAAATAGAATTTTGAAATTTTGTCGCGACGCGTAGAACGAATAGCTAGGAAAACCAAATTTCCAGTGACCAAATTTCGTGAAGCTGCGTTAAGACGCCTGGAATTGGCAAGCAAAAACCCGAGGGGGGCGGATTCAGCCCCCCCTGCCGGGAATAGGGTAATCGCCACATCTTTTGTCGAAGACCAATCACCTATATCCAAATCACTCTTCGCACGGGCAGAAAGCCAGGACAAAGATAAAATGTTTCCTATCCTGCTCCATTCACCGATGTTGCTTATTTCAGCCCTGACGACGGCTTTCTTGCCTCAGTTAAAAAAAAAACTAGGTTGCATATACCATGTTAGAATAATAAACAGGCATATAGAAAACGAATGTTTTTTTACACTGCATTTTGTCACGACGTTTCGTGAAGTTTTCGAGGAATTCCATGTGTTTGTTCTTCGGAAATTCAGACCGGGGTCACGAGTGTATTTTAAAAATGTTAATGGTGTATTACAAGGGCAAATGGTGTGTAGATACAAGGGCAAAATGTCAAAAAGAGATGCGATTTGCATGCATTGAGACTGATAAATGAGACTTTTCCCACTATCCAAGCGTTTGGAATTTTGACAAAATTTGCACTTGTTCATAGAGTTTGGGAAATCTGTGTCAGAACTAAATTACCATAAAAGTTAAACATACCTTCAGCTTGTACTAATCATGTAAAACTCCAGAACTACAAATCATGTTACTTGTTTGCATAATGTTGGTATCGGGAGTGCCAGGGACATGAAAAGTGGGAACTGTCATGGTCTCATGTTCATCACGTCAGCTGACGACCTTATCCTTAAACGACCTGAAATGATCTCATAGTCCCACGGGATAGGTTCCGCGCGCAGACATTTTAATTATAGCTACTCGAACCAACCTGATATCGACCTAAAACTTATCACGCAAATGGATCACACTGCAGTGAGTCATATTTGTCGCGGATTTTGCATTTTGAAAATTAGCGTCAAAAATAGTTACATAAGACCAAATGACGACCTGTTTTACGTTGACCTCACTCCGTGAAGTCGTTTTAGACAAAAAAGTATTATTGTGTGTCTACCCATTTAACAAAGCATACTGTTCTGTATAGATCTAAGTTATATCCAAAAACAGTTCTTGGCAGCCGTTTTACTTTTGCTTTCAACAGGGTCAAAAATGGCCTCAGTTTCTTCCCAAAACTTGGCCTGGCTACACCCCTCAGGAAAACAGAGTTATCAAAATCTGGCACAATACGTCGGAAGAATAGGTAGGAATAGTCACCAAGTTTTATGAAGCTACTGCACAAACCCTGCAACTGGCGATCAAAAAACGGGAGCGGGGGTGGGGGGTGGGGGGCTTCTGAATCTCCCAAACGGCAAAAGGGTTAGGAGACGTCAATGAACAGACAGGCATGTATTTTTCCGACGGCGTCCCAAAAAGATATTTATGCCCAGATGGCCCCTTCATGCAGCCCCGGTCGACGTGTTGTTTGGGCGGCATTAATATCCAGCAAGCCTTAAATGTTTTAGGCATTATTATTTATATATTTTGGAAAGTCATGCTCCGCAATTTTTCATAGCTGAGTTTCAGTCTTTTTAACTAATGCCCCTAAAACTCGAGGCTAATGCCTTGACAGGCCATTGACCCACGACCTCTTTCCCGAGAGTATGTCGTGAAGGAATCCGATACGGCGACTTCGGTTATAAGATAACAAAGGTTGTAAACGTACGACACTCAAACACAGCCTTTTGTTTAGGCGTCACCTATGGTGTCAATGAATTCCGCACTTCATTCCTTACTTAGGACAAGATCATCTTAGTCAAAAATCTTGAACTGGGATCACTGACCTGTTGACGATCCGACAATGGCCTTGGTGGAATCATAGGGCAATCGGAAACTTTGCGGTTGCATACCAAAGGTCGTTTGAATCACAACGCATTGCCATTTTGGTTCTCCCTCAAAAACACGCCATACGTTATGACCTACAGGTCAGCGGATTCTGGTTTCCAATGTAACCCAGAATCCGCTTGCATGACCTCTTTTGAGGTCGCCTTTAGGTCCTGGAGTGACTTCAGAGGGTGAAAAAGAGGATCATCTTGCAGAAAACAAAGAACAGGCTATAGCAGGCTTATTTTTATGCCGTCGTTTTATCGCTTCTGGCTCAGGAATGGGTTCCCGCTATACTGTCGAAGGTGGACGAATGACGAATGCTAGCAGTGGGCGGGAATGATTTCGGCCGTGACATCTGAAATTTTTTTTTCTTCAGTGCCGTTGTGAGTGGGAGCTTTCATTGGCTCAGCGTCTTAATCCAAGCAGGGCTCTTTCCTCTAAGGAGGCCAGTGTTTGGACCGTCGAGCGGGAGAATCTCGATGTTTTCCTCGTCAAATCGCGGGAATTAGCTCCAGCTAAGAGGAAGCAGGACATTCTGCGCCGTGAGAAGCTCCAGGAACATTTCGTATGGCCGGTGGCATCCACTGGTAATCCCAGCATCTCCTGGTGGCGCAGCTTTCAAGGAGTGATTTTCACGCAAGTCCCTGACGAGGGATTCAGGCGTTGTAAATTCCAGAGTCTTGATCTGGGCCGTTCGCCCTCATTCTAAAAAAAAAATCCATGGAGGTGGCAGCACTCTTCCTTTTCATCGTCCGGCAAGGGTTAAGACATATATTCACCGAAAATGGGATGTGGACGATTTCAAATAAAAATAACTGCTATTAAACAAAAACCTGAATAATGACACATGACAGTTTATATCAGCTAAATAAGTACTAATTAAAAGCGCCCGAAAAATTGTGACACAGCCATGCAGCACTCTGTATGAAACCCCCGTTGGCAGAAGTCAGCTGATCATCGGTCGACAGCGTCGTCATAACAGCTCGAATCCACGCGGCCTCGCCAGGGGACCACACCCTGAGCTACCGTCACGACATGTGGAGAGATTCGAGACTGCAGTGCATGGGATTGACAGGTTGTGACGACAACCCTGCCCCAGGGCATGGGATGTCCGGCCCCGAGGACCGGGTACCGGCCGAGCCAATAGCAGGGAGCGGCGCGCGAGCTGCTGCCAGTCGATCAGGAGCGGACTTGTGCTCTGTTCCGTCGGGAATCAGAATCGACTCCCAAATTGATTTCGTTCCAGCCAGAGTCAGAATCGGAACCAATTTCACTAGTAAGTACCGGAGTCAGAGTCGGAGTTAAATCACACGGCTGTCTGGGGAATCAGAATTGGAACTGAATCAGTCCAATGGCTAACACATTCCAGTGGATCTTATTAAAATCAATTGAGAAATCGACTTATTTCATTTTGAGTCGGAATCGGAATCGACTCAGTTTTGGAAAACCGTGTTGAGTCAGAATCAGAATCAGTTCAGAAAGGAGTCAGTCAGATTCGGAATCAATTCCCGTTCCGAAGTGGAATCAAGCACAAATCTGCTTGGGGAACGGAGATAAGAGACGCGTAGTGTTTGTATATCTTAGTGCGCGTATTGCAAAGACATCACTCATCGCTATTGCCTTGTGTGGGACTGAGAGGAGCCAAGAAGTTTTAAGATTACCGGAGATTACCCTATTACCGGAGGGTTAGACGGTATGACTGATTCTCGGCAGGAGGGCGTTTTGCCCCCCCCCTGAGATCTCGAGAACTACTCGGCCCATTTCATGGCAACAAACGGCAATCGATTTGCCGTGACGTAAACTACACTTCTAAAAAAGAGAAGTTTCAAAATTTTGAAAGAGGGATATAGAGAGGCAAAAATATCAAAATGGGGGGGTACTTTTGGAGTTTTTATAACTCGGTTGTTTATGGATCGATTTCGACGAAATAGGCATGAATCGATAGATTACGGATAGGACTTTTACCCTTAATACATACGTTTGAAATTTTGGGAAAATTCATAGGCGTTGACAGGGTTTTGAAAATAGTAGGATTAGTTTTTCAACAGCTGAATAAACAAAAAAGGCAAAAGCACCTTTTTGGCTCCTGCTAGTCATGTTATACTAAAGAAGCGCAAATCGTATTACAATGTTTGTATAATGTTAACATAGGCGGTGCCAGGGACACGAAAAAGGGGAACTGTCATGGTCGCATGCTCTTCAGATCAACTTGTGACCTTTAACCTTAAATGACCTCCAGTGACCTTGGAGTCACTTGGAATGATCTCGTGCGCATTCGATATTATCTCTTTACGTTTTTAGTCATTTAAATTCACTCTATTTCAAAAATTCCATTTTACGGCTATTGTGATATAAGATACGCGCACTGATATTTTAGGTCATAGCTCCATGACCCGACCCGATACCAAGCTGAAACTTGATAGACGATACCCTGAAACACAAGTTAACGACATCCTTGGACGTCACATATATTACGGGTTTGGCATTTGAAAATATGGCGCCGAAATTATTACTATAAAAGGCAAATTTTGGCTTTTGACCTTGACCTGGCCCTGTAAAGTGACGTCAGACAAACAAAATTGTATTCGCACGTTGCCCAACTATTAAGCTATACATACATGCAAAGTTTTAAGCTGTATCTTAAAAACGCTGTTTTTGTCAGACATTTTCCTTTTACCCTCAACAGAGTCAAAAATGGGCTGAGATGCCTCCCAAAAACGTTGTCTGACTCCGCCCCTGAGCAAAAAATAATTTCGAAATTTTGCCACAGTACGTAGAAATAATAGCTAGGAAAAGCCAAAAAAGTTTTGTGAAGCTGTGCCAAAAACCCTGAAATTGGCAAGCAAAAAAAAACACGAGGGGGAGGATTCAGCTCCCCTGCCGGGAATAGGGTTAAAGAAAAAAAAAATTCCTGTAATGCTGCAAGCTGTGCGCTACCATGTAATACTTGCGTACTACTCGGAGCTGCCACTAGTCAGTCCCAATGAGCAAGTGCTGGTCAGAGGCCACTGCATGTACCAGAAACCTTGTAACGTCACATCTCCTCTTACCTCACATGAATTGCCATGATACGATGCCGTTGTTTCATCGACGAACAAATATTTGCGCGAAAAAGTATTCCACCAAGTACAGTGCTGTAAATTGCCAGATAACTTACAAGTTACTTCAGACCGAGTACAACTGACTCTGATAACACTAATTTGAAGCGTAGGAACTCGTGTGCTAAGTGCAAGCTCCTGCCGTCTTTCCTTTTTGTCGACGTGCCGCCTTCTATATTTATTTCTGTCGGCAGGAAACGTGCCGAAAAGACGCTGCGGCAGAGGGCCGTTTTCCGATATCTGTGATATCGGACAACGATGACATCACGTCTAACTGTTCTCGGCGCGGCTGGCCTACACAGCGGAGGCGTGACGCGCGGAGCTCGGGTCGATTCGCGTTGGCGGAACAGGTGGCAGGGCAGCCACCGCCACCGCTGAGAGGCCCGGACAGGTCGGAGTTGACCAGAGCGGAGGCGTAGGAGACTGCTCATACGCTTGCCTCCGGAGCCTGCAATAAAAGAGAGCACTGCCTTTGAGACCATTATGCATCTTCACACGTGCAGGAGTTCAAGTATATTTTTAAGCAGCCAATCGGGCCTGTTTCCCTCCATATCTGCTATGCTCCTGTTGGTCTGTCTATATGTCTGTCTGCTTGTCTCTTTCTTCCTCCTTTCCTCCTCTCTCCCTCTCTCTCCCCCTCTCTCTCTCTCTCCATTTGCGTATTTGCACGTGGCGTGCTTGATATGATCTACGTTATCTCTCTCGCTCCATCAGCGCGTTCATGTGACACGAGTGGCCTCGTTACCTCGCTGGCACTTTTCCCCTGAAAACCTCGGACTAACGCGAGAAACTAATTTTCAGTCAACGTTGCACCCGAAGTTATGACGCATTTGGCAACGGAAATGTAACGTCTGAAATCGTTGCGTAATTGCTTTTTGTCTCCACAAATCTTGAACTCGGGTCGAATTTAGTGTTGTGAGGCGTCTCTTACCACAAGCCTCATTGATGCTTACGTGACTCATTAACCTATTTTAGGTCAAGGTTAACCCGCAACTCGTGGACGCGGTTGTGTCTGACAACACGGATGTTTTCCCTGCTACATAATTTTGTAACCAAACGATGCGTAACCATGGAATTTGCAGTATTCTCGGTACAACCACTTTGCACATTTCACTGGAAAACTTTCCGTCCAGGTCATCTGAAGCCATGTCAGGATGGTGTCATAAAGATGATGTCTTATGATTTTGACGTGTTTTCAAATTTCCTTGCTTGTCAGCGACACACTAACCGTGGGAGATCGCCGGCAGTGTACAGAACGCGCTATAATGTCATGAAATGACAATGTAGGCTATCCATGCCAAGATCATGGATAGTCTCAGACAAAACTATGAAAGACCAAATCCACATAAATGTGCGTTTTTTTTAATGCAGCTTCATTTCCTGCCATAAAACCAGTTGTGGACCATTTTAAGATTATCTGGTGCTGACACGGGCTTTCAAAGGCATTTGATGAAGTTTTGTCACGAGGTCTAGACTGACTTGTACCACCAGTTTCCTCATACAGGCGTGAATTGTCGTCCTCTGCATACCTATTTGCTTATTTAAGCTTAAAATGGTCTGGTCATTACTTTAGACGCAAAAATAGCACGCCCCAAATCAGTCAGATGTTGACCTTTGACGTGACCTGTGACCTTCGGTACGGTCTTGAGATCCAGAAATGTGGCATGCCCTCGGCCCCATTTGTGACGGAAATCCATTAGCGTTTGAACCAGCCGAATTGGCCATTGTCTGCGAAGTTATTGGGTGTGGGCGTATGATCTCCACCGTCCCCTCCAGCAAGCGTAATATGGCAAAACACCCCAGGAATTCCCGGGAGAACAATGATTTTGCATGAGAGGCGAATAAGCGCATTCTTCATGGCACAGCACGTTGCAGCATTTTCGATTTTCTGTGATTTTAACAAGACTGGAGGCAACAAGTATGCAGTTTGGTCCGGTTTTCGGCATGTGTTTGTTTTCTAAAGGTAATCCAAATTCGCAGTCATTTTAGCGTCATGAGCCATTGTCTTGCTTGATGCACCACGAGTGAGCCAGGATACCACCTTTGCAAAGAAGCAAAACAAAAAAAGACTGGTATCCCGGTAATACACGTTAATCACTTTCCTTTAAACTTTATTTTTAGGGTCAGGCTCATGCATAGGCTCTGCCAGGGGCAGGGCCAGGCCCCCCTTAAGCTTGCATTTTTGTGAAAACCATTGCACATCGTCTTCCCGGCAGGCGGTTTTCGTGTGATTTCAGTTCACACTGAGCTTCCCCCCTTAAGAAAATCCTGGCCGCGCCCCTGCCATCAGGTAATCCTTAAATATATTCATCTGCACATTATTCAGCGCCTGACCTTCACCCTCTCCCGACCTTAATCCCCTGCTTCGAACCTCAGAGATAGCCTGCGGCGCCGCCGCCCGTCCCGCTAGCCAGCCGAGGAGCGCCGACCGGCATGGCTGATCCTGCTGCCGGCCCGCGTCGGCGCGCAGTGACGCCACCGCCGTCAGCGTCGGCGTCGGCGGCGACGGCCAGTCACCGTCGGGCCGGACGCGGGGCGTGTTGCGGTGTCGAGCGACCGGCGACGCCGGGGGTGTCTGGGCTCCAGCCTGCGGCTTGTGATTTGAATCCGGTCTGTATCCGGTACCTGACACCGGACCCCGGTCCGCCCCTGGTACCTGACTGGACTCCGGTCTGCAGCAGGGCTGAACTCCGGTCCGCACCTGGTACTTGACTGGATTCTGGTACGCGGTTGGTACCTGACTGCACTGCTGTCTGCAGCAGGTACCTGGCTGGACTCCGTCTGCGGCTGTTAACTGGATTCCGGTCTGCAGCCGGCGCCTGACTGGACTCAGGCCCGCTCCTTGTGTCTGTCGGGGCCCCGGTCTGCGGCTGGTGACTGGACTCAGCTCCACGCCTGATAGTTGACTGGACTCGGTCTGTGCCGACGGGGATCCCGCAGGACGTTCTGCTCGGGCCCGCCGGCTTCTGCCGGAAGCGGCAGCGTCGCGACGGAGCCGGACGCGGACGAGCACGTGCCGCCGTCTCCGCTGTCCATGCGCAGCCTCGGCCGCGGCTCGCGCTCGCGGCTGGTGAGGGCGCCAGCTCGCGACTCGAGCCGGATGCCCTGCGCGCGAGGACGCGGCCCGGGACGAGGCGGCAGCCGGCGCCGGCGCCCGCGAGAGCGCGCCGGCCACGCAGGAGCCGCCGGGCCAGCTGCCCGCCGACGGTGTCGCCGATAAGCCGGTGAGGTCCGCAGCGTTCCCGCCGGCCGTCCTCGTGTCAACAAAGTCCCCATTATCTCCGAGTCTGTTGAGGAGATGCTCCTGAGGTCATTACGGTAGTTCCCCTCGGATGCCTTCGTCGTAGGAATGAGAAGCCGCGGGAATTACACAAGGACATATTTGGAGCGTTTCGTCATTGGAAAGGTGATTCAGGGTCATGTGTGTCGGCCGCGGACTGAGAGGACAGCTGCAGCCAAAGCCTGCGCTGCTCACTGTAATCAGTCCATCCTTTCCACGCGTTCTCCTGGTCCATCGAAATGCCTTTTCGCCAGCGTCTTGTGACCGTCCTCTGTGCTGACCGTCCACTCCCGCCTATCGTTCCGGCTGCAGTTTGGACGGCAGAAGCCCGCCGTCTGCCCAGCGGCAGCTGTCTTGTCCACCAGTTTGTCTGGCAATCACAGCGAGCTGCTGCGTAATGAGCTGTCGAGAGGCCCGAGGACTGTCGTCATCACAAATGTCGTGGTCACTGAACGTCTGCATCGATTGCCGCCGGATTGACTGCTGCCACGTCAGACGGCCGGCACTGTGGCCACAGATACTGCGCTTAACAAGGCAAACATTGCTGAGGCTGCTCAGCTAATTGAGACCAACAGTTACGCACCAGGAAATGGCATGTGGACGTTTTGTATGTAACCTAAGAGTAATGATACAACATTAGTCAGTGTTGTGCCGCGCGGAGAGAATTTAGTTGCCTGATTTGAATAATATTTTTGACTCCATTTCTCTCATGATCACGACGCATGGCTCCTGTGAACAAACGTCCCCGTGCCATTCGTCTGCTGTGTGCCACAGCGTTATTTGCGTGTTGTTAGTAATTCGCCACATTTTCATATCTAAGACCTTGTGGTGCGGTTGAGCCACTAAAAACGCTAAGCGCATTGAGGCCTTTTCCATGAGGGGAGTTCATCACTCACAGGGTTTCCCCGCCGTCAAAGCAAAACCGTTCATGTCATTGCACTTACACTGAGAGACTTTCGTGCACATTCTTGGTACACATTACGTCGAAATTTCCAGGTCGCTTGTGGACGAGAAACGGTTCAACGAGGTCATTCTAGCAGGCATGTCACGCCACTTTGCGGTTGTTTCAGACGAATGCTCGCTCCTTTACCTATCGACGCTTTTAGTCAATATTTACAATGTTATGATGTCAGTGCGTGATATTTATTATAGCTGACTATCGACATGTTCCACAAAATGTCCAGAGATTGCCACACCGCATGCGGGAGACATCAGAGAGGGTAACGCAAAGCAGGGTGTAAGTGGTTTCTACGCAGGGATGCGGGTGGAAGGGGGGGGGAGGGCCAGATGCGCCCCCAGCTTTTTGGAATTAACATTGACTCTACGGACATGGGCTGGGAAGAATTTCGCTGAAGTGCTTTTTTGCCCCCCACCATGGAGGAGTTTCTGCGTCCCTGGTTCTGCGTGCTAAAAACAAGGCATGGCTCAATAAGTAAACCTGTTGACATGCCATAACACTGATAAGAAGGCAGTACTTTGTAGAGTAGAAGGAGCATGAATAATGATCAGGGGCTGAGCCTGGTACCGAAACTGGAGTCTGAGACCTCGATCCATGCGCACGAATAGCTAACACCATCGATTTTAACGCAATAATGACATTCGTGGAAAATGCAAATATCATGGTAAGGGCATTGAAAATGAACCAGTCAGTGAGGCTTGTTTATGAAAAATAACCAAGCATTTTGTAGATACCAGTCTACGTTCGAGACACGGGCTTTCTCTCTTGTTTCCAAACATTCCTCGAGACCATCTAAAGGCTAAAAAGTTGATATTGAAGTCAAAATAAGTATCTGGGCATGCGAGTCGACAAAAATGAGCTGTATGTCTATTTTTCTTTTTAATTATTTATTTAATTCTATACATAAATAAGTCTATATATGTATATAAGTTTATTTCATTTTTTCGTTCCCTTGAAAGCGCCAATGGCGATTTTTTTGCACTGCTGCATAAATAAAACTTTAGTTCAGATCACCCGCTTTTGCTTAAGCTCTGTCTCATTAAAATCGGTCCTGTAGACCGGCAGTTCTCAGGGAGCTGAATCGCCTCCCTCCCCCTTCTCGTCCCTTGACATGGACTCAAGCGAAATGCACTGCATGAAAATAGGGCTGCAAATCATGATGTATAAACCCGCGCCCAACCGGCACCCTGACGTTGGCGGCCGGAGCCCGCGGATGCTAAAGGGATAAAGGGGGAGGTTGTGGCCCCCGTGAAGCTCATACGGGCCCCTTTGAGCCCCTTTTTAGTTTGAGAGGGCCCCTTCTGGGCCGTCACGAAAGGGGCCTCTCTCTTGGTCCCGTTCTAAGGCCTCGGGGGGGGGGGGGGGTGTTTGCCCCATCAGCCCCCTGGATCTGCGCCTATCCAAACCCCACATAGAGGGGGGACGGTGACCCCCGCTACGAATGTCCGAAAGGAATGTTGCAGAAAAATAACACTTATATCATCGGGAGGTTCGTCATAACCACGTTCCAAAACACTCAGAAGTTTGGGGAAAATAATGAGAAAATCGTCCAGTTTTTTGGCCACCATGTGTAAAACGTAGCTATTTTTTCTAAAAGAGCGCCAGCTCCGTCCCTGATAATGATAAAGCTAAAACAATTCTAGCCATGCCAATGAAAACCTCATAGAATGTACACTAAAGTTACGGTAAGAAATCGGAGGTTAAACTCCTTTATGTGACCTAGGTCAGTGATCTGACACGACCGGAAGTGGAAAATGCTGCAGTACATGCGGAAAGGATGTAAGAAATGGTTCTGTAAATTGCAGCGCGCCCCACGCGCTGTTTTTCTGCCATGACCAAAAGTTCATGGTAGGGGGTGTCGGAACGCCCCCCCCCCCGTCGGGCTCGGGTTCAATCACGCGCTGTCTTTTTCTTTCGTCAGACATCCTTATCTGACCGTCTGCTTGAGTGCGACGGGCCCCAGTTGTTTGGCAGCTGGCCCATCGCGCTGTTGTGAATCTGGAGAACGTCCGCCACTTTGAAGCAAACACAGGACACACTCTGCAGTCGCAGTATCTAATTTCGGCTGGGTGGACCGCTGTGAGGCTCCAACCCTAATCCATTCCACTACCAACGCGGCTTTCAAACGGTCCGCACGGTTCGGAAGAGCACCAGCCAGCGACCGAACCGAATCAACGGGACGCCCCGAGCCGACACTAGTGAAGTGCTTTGCCTCGGCCGTGCTATTGCCTCCACGCCTCCTGTTCCCTTCCACGACGAGACGGAATTGGTTGGCCCTGTCGCGTGACGCGGCGCCGGGGAGATCAAACGCACCTTCCGGGCGTCATCGATCGGGGGTCGGGCCGGCGGCGCCCGTCAGAGAGGACGAGCGGCGCGACAGCTCTGCTGATTGTGCCGCCGCCGCCGCCCGTCCGCGAGAGACACCGAACGAGCGTCAGCAGTCACCCTCCTGCTGACCCTGATCATTCCCATCCCTCCAGCGCGACGGCCGAGAAATAGCTGCATTTACATGGCAAATGAGTTTTGCCAGATAGGCGCTGTGTCGTAGGTAGTAGAAGCATGGGGTGATTTGGGCAGGCGCGGGTCCAAGGGGGTGGGCGATGGGGGAACTCCCCCCCTTGAGGTCTGTGAAGGGGCCCATTTTGTGCCGGCCCGGAAGGGGTACCCTCTCAAACTCAAAACGGGCCCCGAAGGAGCCCGTATGAGCTTCACGGGGTCAGTAAAAATGTCACGGGTTCTTGATGCAGTCAGAGGGCCTCTGAGAGGGTCAGATGACCCCTGAGACGCATAAAAGGGCCAAGGCGCGCAGCCAGGTGGTCCTAGGTACTACAAAGACAGGACAGACCAGGACCCCCCGAAATGTCTGAAGTGGATCCACAGCCACCGAGATTATAGAAAATTAGTCTTATAAAAACCAAATCTTTGGCCAAAATTTTTTAAGAACAATAGACAACAGAACATAAAAGATACAAAATATAGATCCTAACACATAGAGGAGCCCCTTACGGACCTGTAGGGGCCCTTACGGGCCTGTAGGGACCTCCTGCCGGTCTGTAAGGATATCTGCTGGCCTGTGGGAACCCTGCCCGCCTTGGAAGGGCCCCGGTTGGTCTGTGGAGGGAACCCCTGCTGTCCTGTGGGACCCTCGCCGGCCTATAGGACCCCTACTGGTTGAGAGGGGCCCTCTGTCTGCCTGCAGATGGCCCCCTGTCGGCATGCAGGGGCCACCTGCTGACCTGTAGGAACCTCCTGCCAGCCTGTAGGGCTCCCTGCCGGCCTGTGGGGTCCCTTCCAGCCTTCGGGGGGCCCCTGCTTTCTAGGGTCCCACATGAAGTGGAGGGAGGGGCACCGCTAGGCGAGGCCCCCCGGAATGTTTGCCTGGCTGCGCCCCTGGAAGGGCTCCTGAAGCTTCCAGAAGGGCCCCTGAGACCATGGCAGGGCCCCAACACGGCAGATTACCCCTGACAAGGGTCGGAGGGCCCCTGAGACGGCCGGGATAATGACTGAGTCCCTAGGACGGCATACGGGCCCCTAAAATGACATAGGGGCCCCGATTGGGCTTCACGGATCAGTATGAAAAAATGAAGCTTCGTGATGCCGTCAGAGGGCTTCCGGGAGGGCAATGAGATCCTGGGACGGGAAGATGGCCCCTACGATGGATAGAAAGGCCCCTGAAACCCTTCAAGGGTCCCTGGGACCGCAAGAGGGGCCTCAACACGACAAAGGGCCCATGAGACCGCTTAAATGCCAGGGAGGCCCCTGAGATTACGAGTACTTCAGAGGGTGCTTAGCACGGCATGAGGAGACCCTGGCCAGCCAGAGGAGTCCCCTCAACAGGGATTCATCAGTGACCGTATTAACCTCGAGAGGGGTCCCAAATGGGCTACACTGGTCTTTTTAAAAACCTGATGGGTTCTTGATGCAGTCAGGGGGATCTGGGAAGGTCAGGTGGCTCCTGAGGCGGCAAGGTGGGCCCCTGAAACCTATAAAAAACCCGTGGGAGCCCCTGCGAGGTCAAGACGATTAGAGAACCTCTTAGACGGTACGGTTGCTCTTGATGACCAGAAGGCCCCCGAGTGTGTTACGCGTGCTCCTAGCATATAAAAGGTCCATCTTAGATTGCCAGTGAGGTCCCGACTGTCAGATACATCCCATGTAACAGAGGAAGACCCCTGATACTGCCATAGAGACTACTGGAGACGTTCAGGGGGCCCATGACACTTCATAGGGGCTCTGAAATCGCCAAAAAATCTCTTGTTACTGCCAAAGGGCCCATGAAATGGCAAAAATGCTCCCCATAGACGACAAGAGGGGCACGAAGAACAACATGGGGTCCACTGAGACTGCTAGGGAGGGATCTTTGAGACTGCTCACTAGCAGCGTCTAGCAGGGGCCACTGAGACGACCGGAAGGGCCCCTGGAACTACCAGGCCTTGAGAGTTCCAGACAGTTCCTGAAACGGCCAAAGGACCTAAAGCATTGCCAGAGACGCCTCTATCACAGCAGAGAGGGGGACTTATAAAGGGCCCTTGTTACTGCCTGAGTGGCTTCTCAGACGACAAAAATTCCCCAGGGACAACAGGAGGGAACCCGAGATGGCTTAAGTGTTCCTAAAACTAACAGATGGGTCTATGAAACTGTCCGAAACTTCCCTGAAACTGCCAGAGGAGCGCATGAGACGTCCCGAGGGATACGTGAAACTGGAAAGGGAACCTGAGACCACAAGAGGGTTCTGTCACGACAGACAATCCGAAACACTAAAAAGCCGGCAAAAAAGTCTCCGGAAGCTACAAGGGGGCAGAGGGGCTCCTGACCCAGATACAGACATGACATTTCAAATGGGGGAAGGGACGCAGCCGCCTGAAATCGCAGGCGCAACAAAGAGGAGGCCGAGAGCCCGGCCCTACCCCTTACGACCTCATTTTTTTGTGAAAACCATTCTACAACGTCTTCCCGGCAGACGCTTTTCGTGTGATTTCATTTTGCACTGAGCTCCGACCCCCTTCCCCTTAAGAAAATCACGGCTGAGCTCCAACCTGAAATCCTGCCGTTCTTGTCATATTTCGAAGACTGTATAGGGGAAGAAAATGCATAATTTTCTCAAATGAAGGTGACGCGTTTGAATTCTGTCGGTTACACTCTATAACACAAAAGCAAAATCGCTTCAAATATTTTAGCCTGGACCCGAGCAGATCAGCTTTTCCATATCTGAGGAATAAAAAAGGAAGGCGGCTGGGAAGTTGACCATTCGTCCCCCTCCTTCCCTGGCGAATCTTGGATCTGTCCCTGGATTTGGGTGTTTGTTAAAACAAAATGACAAATATATGTTCTGTTGCTGAAAACTGCCAATAATATTCTCTAGGAATCGCTTAGTGAGTAAAATAATACTTCAGAACATTCAATAGCGAATGGATGCCACAGAGTTTCCACAAGTGAGCACTATATTCACCGCGGATAAAGACGATGGCTGATGTTTGTAGTCGCCTGGCCAGACGCCATGGTACGGCAGCCAGACGGTACAGGACGGCCTGGTCCAGAGTCAGGGTCCTTTTATAAGGCTTTTTGGGGCCAGACGCTGGTTGGGCAAGATTTGATACGCGGATGATAAATGGTCAGAGGTATTCCAGCACGAAGGGAGCAGGCAGCCAGGGACGTAGCCGAGGGGGCCATGGAAACCATGCCCCCGTGCTAAGCGGTCTGCCCTAGATATACAGCGACTCCTCAGGAATATCGAATAGCGATCTTATATACGCTGCAAACGCAAACATTATATTTATTCCTGTGGTTAAATATGAAGGTAAACTGCATAACTTTTCTCCTTTCTTCTATAAATTTCGTCATATGCCAACGGCATATGACAAAATTTGACATTCCCCTCTCTGATCGAGGAAAATCCTGGCTACGTGCCTGCACGCAACGCTCTGATTCAACGGCATTTCGCCTAACTTATGAGAACACGCCTGTCAGACGAGTGAGCAGGTAAGAAGTGCTAAACTTATGCAAAGGTCCTTGAATGTTCCTGTTAAGGGCGCACGGCCATTTGGGCTTTGGCATGTGGTGTTCAATGCGTTCATACTGCACGGCTGATTTCGTCACTAATGCGCAATATTAACCAACGTTTGAAAGCCCTACATAGGGATCGAGATGTGGATGCTTATTTTCTTTATAAGCAGGGTTACCTTGGCAAAATGCTATGTATACAAGACTAATTTCTCCTTCAGTCAGCGACATTTGTTCCTGCAGTGAAATTATTCCAGTTGAAGTACCAGCAAATAATGTTGAACTGGGTCTAAGGACTCTTTGGGAAGCTTCAAGACAAAACGTATGTCTATACCGCTGGCACGTAAGTTCAATGAAATGTATATAAATACCATCCGTCTTGTCCTCCGGCGACAAAAGGTAGGTCTCTGCGGCCTATCATCATGCCTGCCATAAACTTACCTTACGATACATAAATGAACAACCTAGGGTTGCTATATATATATATATATATATATATATATATATATACATATATATGTATACCTTTGGGTGGGCCAGGGCCCTCTCGAAAGAATACATATCGACACCCCTGGCTGGTATTACAGGTGGGCGCCGAATGACCCTGCAGTCGGTGCGCCCCTAAGCCCCAATAACCAACCAACCAACTGGTACTACAGGTATTTCCTGTAGTACCAGCCAGGGGTGTCGATATGTATTCTTTCGAGAGGGCCCTGGCCCACCCAATGGTATATATGTATATATATATATATATATATATATATATATATATATATATGTGTCAAGAAAGCCCACGGTCAGCCCACGCTCAGCCCACGGTCAGCCCATAAAAGCGACCCCTTCGAAAGCGCCCAAAATGCACCATATGATGCATCTCGACGAGCTGAACACGATGGTGCAATTTAATGTTGGGTGCATCCAATACTTTAGCCTGCAGAGCCAATTATCAATCAAGGGGTGAGAGTTTCTCACTAATATTCACAGCCGACTGCATATAGTCAAGTAGCATCTCAAACGACTCCCCGTGTCAAGCCCAGCTCAAAACTACCTCTTGTTTATCAATATCTTTTCAACTTTTTGAGAAACATGCATCCAGAACCGGTTTTTCACCTAATGCTTTATTTCCCATAGGCTTTAACATTGATGGCAACGGTCGTGAATTGGCCGGCCCCTACGATTTTTCTAATTTTTCGTGTATGGGTACCCTGACCAGGAACACACTGCCTGGCAATGAAATTTGCCGGGTGCATTGATATTCTCACCGATTACAAGGGGTGAGAATTTCTCACTAAAATTCACAACCGACGCGCATTCCGTGCTTTTGACGTCAGGAGTAGCATGGAAAACCTGATAGCTTTCAAGAAGGCGAGAGCTTTAGCTCGGCGCACGATAAGGGAAGCGAAACGTATTTCCTGGCGTGAGTACGTAAGACGCTCAACCGATTTACGTCAACTTCGCAGATCTGGGCGCGGATCAAGCGTATTTCTGGGCAGTTTTCATCCGTGCCGCTTCCAGTGCGACGTGTGGACGGTCAGACTGTGACGCAGCCATTGGATGTGGCTAACGAGATTGCACAAGCATTGTCACACCGTAGCAAAGGTGGTAACACAAACCCACAGTTCTTACGGCACAGAGCACGATGTGAGCAAACAGTGATAGATTTTTCCACGAGTGAATCGCAGGCATACAATGAGCCATTCACTTTGACGGAGTTGAAATCGGCAATTGTCAAGCTTCGCAGTGTGTCAGAAGGCCCTGATACCATACGCAACGACATGTTCAGACATCTGCCGCCCTGCATACTTCGCGTGCTTTTGGTGGTTTTTAACTCATTGTGGTTAAGAGATGAATTCCCAGCTGTTTGGCGAGAAGCTGTTGTAGTTCCACTTCTGAAACCAGGCAAAAGTGGATTAGATCCTCTTCACTACAGACCCATTTCTCTTACGTAATCACTTTGTAAGCTGATGGAAAAGATGGTGAACGCACGATTGACCTTTTTTTGAACAGCATCACGTTTTTACTAACGCGCAGTGCGGTTTTAGAAAAAACCGGACACAGTGGACCATCTTATAGTTCTAGACACTATGATTCGTACCGGTTTTAAAGCGATCAGGCATATAGGCACAGTCGTCTTTGACACTGAGGGCGCCTATGACGCCACTTGGTTTCATGGTATTCTTGTAAAGCTGTTTAGATATGGTAAACGTGGTCGTATGGGTACTTTTCTTCGACGCTTTTTAGCTGACCGTTTTTTCCGTGTCCGTGTTGGAAACACGCTCTCCGAAAAGTTCCCACAAATAAACGTTGTACCCCAAGGCAGTGTGTTAAGTGCAGCGTTGTTCGCAGTTATGGTAAACGACGTCGGTGATGTGCTCCCCCAGTCTGTTGGCCGTGCTCTTTTTGTTGATGATTTTGCCATTTGGACGAGTGCAGTAAGAGCACCATCAATGGAACGGCATCTCCAGCTGGCTGTGGACCGCGTGGAGAGGTGGAGCACCATGAATGGGTTCAGTTTTTCAAAAAATAAGACCGTAGCCATGCATCTTCTTCGTCGCTGGAGATGCGGTGAAATGACTCTCCGTTTGTATGGACAGTGCATTCCAACAGAGTCTGTGGCCAGATATCTTGGGGTATATTTTGACCGCCGCCTTACGTATAATGCACATCTGGAAACTTTAAGCGATCGCTGTTCTAAGTCTCTGAACATATTAAAATGTGTGTCACGCACAATGCTCTTATATCGTTCTCTCGTTCGCTCCAAGCTGG